>CM056582.1:99836593-100436593 GCA_029721435.1 Gymnothorax reevesii | reverse complement strand
TGATTCACTAATTCCTAGGTAATGATCTACGATATTCTGATGGGAAGCAATTTTCCACCTTTGACATGGACCTTGATGGCTATTATTACCAGAATTTGGCTGAAAGATATGAGGGAGGATTCTGGCATGCCTACAGGCTTTACGCCAACCCCAATGGCTTGTACAGATGGGGACGGCACTCAGTTTACTCTTCTGGAGTCATCTGGAGAAGCTGGAAGAGCAACTATTACTCCTTGAAATCCATCAAAATGAAGATCAGACCACTGTCTCTGGAAGAAGCAGACGGCAACGACCGTGGCCCGGTACATGGTGGACATGGTTGACATGGCCATGTCACAGGACATCACAGGCATTTCTAGTCCTTTTAGCAATCTGTCGTGAAGATGCTTGTATTAGAAAGCACATTGTGGTTGTTTGGGAAACAAAAATTCCTGATGATGAAGAATTTAGTTATTCCTATTGTTTTCATTACGTCCAACTTAATTTCTTCCAATACTTTTTCCTATTTTAAAATTAAGTTCTATGTTGGCAATCACCCTTTTCCGGGTAAACACCATCCTGTGAGCTATGTGGCTTCCTGTATTCATAGTGTCGCCTTGCAAAATTGTTGGAGTGAAAATGTGCAATTCTAGCAGAAGTGTACTGCAAATGAAAGTGAATGACAATCAGCAATCATCTTACTTTAATGTTTCTCAGTATCCAGAGCAGTTGCAGGTTTAGTTTTACTTTTGTAAAATGCTGAAGAAGGAAGAGTTCAGAGCACCAGAGTAAAACAAGCACAATGAAGACAACAAAACAATCCAGAGGAGGGGAAACAAGGCACAGGAACATAAATACATGACACAATAATTCACAGAAATGGGAAAGTGACACCCTGAGGGAGGGAAGGCAGTGACACAAGAAACTAATTAATCAATGAAGGACGCTGCACTGGAACTGACGCACACGAGGGCTGCAGGTGAAAACAATCGAGGAAACACCCAGGATGTGACTTTACTGTCTCTTGGCCATCTTTTTCTTAAAAAGGCGACTGTGTTATTGCCTCAACATTAAGATTATATAAAACAGTTTATGTGCTATTATTTTTACAAAATTGATGTTTTTGAAATTTGAAAATAAACTTTTGTGACACTTTGGTATCATAAATTCAACTATGTAGCAGCAGTACGTATATTTTAGCCCAAACCCTGGTTGTCTCAGCCAGTAGGTTGAGACTTGGCAATAAATCAAGAAGACAGTGATATCAAACATACATTAAAATTAACTCAAATATGCTTGAAGTTACACAATGGGGTCCAAATGCAGGCTCTCTCCCTCTGTGTGGTCTACTTGCACTCGACTGAAAACCACTGGTCTGAATCAAAGAGGGCAGGCAAAAGATGGAAAAAATTCAGCATCTTGAAACATTCTGCTTAGAATCAACATCCCTCAAAATACCGTCATTCAACCTTTTCATTTGCTGCAGAAAGACGCTGAAAGCTGGTAACATCTGCAGGGGAAGTAATAATAGTTAATATTAATGTTATCAAGTTTGGTGCAAAACATTTTGAAAAATCTTATTATGTATTTCATTTTTGATCCACAATACAGCCCATTCAAATGATTGAACTGAAAATGACTTGTTGCAGAAATTGCAAACACAAAACACCCATCATACAATCTATCATCCACCCAATCTCCGGATTAATTATACTTGTTCTTCATTTCACATTATCAGCTGTAATCAATATTGTGGCAGTACTGCTGAGCTCGCCATAGAATCAGTCTATTGCAGAGCTCTGCAGAACATTCTACTTTGTCACCAAAACAGCAGTTATTTAATTATACTGCCTAAGATACGTTTATCTGACAAAATGGCTGAAAGGATAGTTTCACCCTGCCGGATACAAATTTCCAATTCGGCGGGAGCTAGGACCATGGATCTGACTGAAAAACAGGACCCAAGTACCAGGCTGGTTTAACAATATAAATACTTGTGACGACAGTATGACACTGAAGTATCAAGACGTGCTTCAAACCCGTAGCATAGAACCACTGTTAGAACCACCAAAGCTTGCTTCGGAGCGGAAAAAATCATGTGACATATAACTTCCGAAGCAGTAACTGCTTCGCTCCCTGAATGA
This sequence comes from Gymnothorax reevesii, assembly GCA_029721435.1. Classification (NCBI taxonomy): domain Eukaryota; kingdom Metazoa; phylum Chordata; class Actinopteri; order Anguilliformes; family Muraenidae; genus Gymnothorax; species Gymnothorax reevesii. The sequence goes on along the minus strand of CM056582.1, from coordinate 100,434,470 downwards.
ATCACCTCACTGGTTCAAGTGCGCCAATCAGCTGATTCACTGACTGATAGGTGTGTAGGATGTAATGTCTGTCAGTGGATTTTTCAAACCCAGCCCTAACCTCTAGCAAACATGTAATATCTGCTCACAGCTCATCACAAATTGTGTGCTTGGGGGTGACATCACAATTTTTCTTACTGACCTGAGTCGCTCTGTGGAGCATATCTTAAAGTATTCAATATGCTGAGAGATCACGTGACGCATCCATGGAGTTGCACGCTCACTGAGGGAGCTCCTGACATAAAGCCACCTCTTTTCAAACTTTAACCTCGTTTATATCGATTGAGTTGATTTACTTTTGCCGGTTTACTTTTCTAAATGACTACGGTGCGTAAACAGCTGACTTTAACGCCCTCATCCTCGACGCAAAAGAAGGAAAAGAAAAGGTTAACGGAAAGCTCTGATACGGGAGCTACAGCTAATGTTAACATGGCGGATACTATGGCGAGACTTGAGTGCGTACTGAAGTCTGAAATGGCAACGATGAGAAGCGAACTATCCTCGCATATGGCTACTGTGTGTTCCAAAATTGACTCGATATCAGGGGAACAGAGAGAACAAAAGACAATTCTGAGTGGCCATGCCCGCCGTTTGGACACTGTCGAACAACAGCTAGTGGAACTACAAGACCGTAGCAGACGTAATAACCTCCGTCTGCTTGGGCTACCCGAGGGTATGGAGAAGGATGATGCTGTGGGCTTTGTCAAAAGATCGCTACCTGTTTGGCTACGTACGCTGGTGGGCAGAGAGATTGAAATAGAAAAAGCCCATCGCATTTACGCCAATCCCGCTAACAACAAGAGACCCCGAGTCGTCATTTTCAAACTTCTCCGTTTCAACGACCGGGATGTCATACGACGTGAAGCCAGGAAACACAGGCCCATTCGTCTGGACGACGGAGTGGTCCTCAGCTTTTTTCCTGACTACTCTCCCACAACTGCCAAGAAACGAGGCTCGTTTACTGCGGTGAGGAAGGAGCGGAGGGAAAAGGGAGTTCAGACCTTCCTTCAGCATCCAGCAACTTTGAAAGTGACTGTTAATTGTGAGACTTCAGTTTTTGCAAATTCCGGAGGAGGCACATCAGCTGCTCGATTCCTTACGTGAAACCTTATACAAGTAACATTGGTACAATCGACTAATGTTTGGATTATTTCATGCTAGGACTTGGTATTCCTTCATGCTAGCCAATGCTTTTGAGTTACATCTAATGTTACCTTACAAACACTGTTTTCTGAGCTTTATGATGCCTTGTTTTCAAAGAAAGTGCTATTTTTTTATTATTATTAATTTTTTAAATATAAATAATGGGAGAATTTAGGCCTAACCGTTTGGTTTTTTTTTTTATCACTATGCTAGTCTTATCCTTAAGAACTCAGGTCTGTTGTAGTTTTAGGCTACTTTACGGTTTATATAACATGGCTAACTTATGTTTTACATGCATGTGTGTGGATATGTGTGTATATAATATACATATTTTTTCTTTCTCTCCTCATACTAAAGCATAGAGGTGATGGTCTTCATATTAGATAATTGGGCTTGTCGGATCCCAGATGGTGTGCACACCAGTGCTGATGTCACGTCTTACTAAAAGGGTTTGCACTCATGGGCTTGTTCTATGCCCAGTCTGCAGTGAGGGAATTGTTTTTTATGCTTTTTTTATTTTTTATTTCTGGGGAGGGAGGGGGTGGGGTAATGGTAAACATCTTGTGAGACAAATTTTAAATTTTTTATTACATTCATCTACTCAAATATCTGATAGTTATGACTGACTTAAATATTCTTAGCTGGAATGTAAATGGTCTGAACGGTCCCCATAAACGTGTATGTTTTCTGGATTTGTTGAGAAGGAGGATTATTCATTTGGTGCTAATTCCAGAAACTCATCTTATGAGAGAGGATGTGCACAGGTGCAATAACAAGTTTTACAAAGTGGTCTCTTCTTCAAAAGCTACTGATAAAACTAAGGGCGTGTTGATACCAATTCGTAGAAATCTTTGTATTGATATAATTGAGCAGGGTAGTGACATAGATGGCAGAATAACTCATGTTAAAGTCCTGGTAGAAAATCAGAGGTTAGCTTTACTTTCTGTCAATGCTCCTTGTACCTATGACCATAACTTCTTCTCTATACTGACCAGTTACCTCCTTAATTTGTCTGACTGTGAAGTGGTGATGGGGGCTGATATGAATGCAGCCATGTCACATGATCTGGATAGATCAGGAGAGAGCGAATCCCATTCACAGTCACTCTGCACTGCTGAACTCAAGCGGTGTGTTTCTTCATTGTCTTTGCTGGATTCCTGGCGTATGTTTAATCCTTCTGGAAGAACCTATACATTCTTTTCCTCTAGGCATAAGTCTTATTCACGAATTGATTTTGTTTTTATTTCTTGCTCTCTTTCCTCTTCTTTGCTTAGCTCGGACATTTCTCCCATGTCACTATCTGACCACGGTAGTAATGTTCTGAGATTGTCACTAGTTAGCCGACCTTCTCGGGCGCCTCGCTGGTGTTTTAATACTACATTACTTTGCAATGAGAATTTTTGTATGACTGACTGTTTCCTGTTTCCTGTTTGCTTTCCTGTTGCTGTTCGATCCAGAGGCGCCTCTTCATGCGGCTACTTTTTTTTTTTTTTCTCTTCCCAAATTTTCTTCATTTTTTCTATCATAATCTTTTGAATATAATCCTTGAACTCTTACCCATGTATAAGGCGCTCCATATTTTCCCTCGGATCCTATTTTTTCCACGAGCAACCGGACTTAATAAAGCCAAATAAAACGTAAGTAGTCATCAAGTTTAAATGGCTGCTTTTGGCTCTCCGGTTTCGCCTATCCCTCATCCTTTCTCTGCTTCTTGGGCTGTCTCTTGCTCTGTGTGCGATATGTTTAGTTATTCCTTCTCCGCAGTTAGTGATAACTTTATCTGTGATAAATGTAAGTTAAATGATAGGCTGACGGAGAAGGTTGCTGAATTGGAAAGTCGCATCCGTACCTTGTACGAAATTCGAGATAGCGAAAAGTATATAGAATCCTTCTCGGTTCCGGATGCACCAGTTAGCCTTTCCTCAGGTAGCACCCCAGCAGAGCCTCCGCAGCAAGGCGGGTGGATTACAGTTCGGGAACGTAGACGAAAGCCTAAGCCACCTGTGCACCAACAACCTATTCACGTTTCCAACAGGTTCTCCCCCCTCAGCAGCGCACCAGCTGTGAAATCTGTTGAAGAAACTCTGGTAATTGGCGATTCTATTTTAAGAAACTTGAATTTAGCGACACCAGCGGCCATAGTCCACTGTATTCCTGGGGCTCGAGCGACCGACGTCGAAGCAAATTTGAAGGTGCTGGCAAAAGGTAAACGTAAGTTTTCTAAAATTGTTTTTCATGTCGGCGCTAAAGATGTCCGATTGAAGCAGTCGGAGATTACCAAAAATAACATTAAATCGGTGTGTGATATGGCAAAAAAGATGTCGAGGTCAGTAACTTGCTCTGGTCCCATCCCCTCTCGGGATGGTGATGAAATCTACAGCAGATTGACATCACTAAATCACTGGTTGTCTGTTTGGTGCCCTGCAAACGGTGTTGGCTTCATAGATAATTGGGATACTTTTTGGGGGAGGCCTGGTCTTTTGAAAAGAGATGGCACTCACCCCACGTGGGAGGGTGCCGCTCTTCTTTCTAATAATTTATCGTGTAGTCTTAGAAATTCCATTTCCTGACACACCAGAGCCAAGACCAGGCAGCAGACTTACTGTCTTCCACAGATTTCTGCTTGTTCCCAAGAGCTGCTGCCCAGGTTTTATGCTATTGAGATAGTGTCTCTACCTCGTCCTAAATTAAGCTCTGCTAAAAACCATAGGAGTAAAAAAATTAGTACCTGTCATTTTATTAATAATGTGGCTAAACAACCCAAGTTAAAAATTGGATTAATTAATATTCGATCACTAACTTCTAAGGCAACTTTTGTAAATGAATTAATTACTGATCACAAAGCTGATATTCTATGTTTAACCGAAATTTGGCTGAAAACTGATGAATATGTTGCCTTAAATGAAGCCACCCCTCCTGGTTATAGTTCTAGTCATGTTCCGTGTCTCACGGGTCGTGGAGGTGGGGTTGCTGCCATATACAATTCAAATCTCCTGCCTACCTTGAAATCTGGCTTCAAATTTAATTCTTTTGAAGTTATTGTTCTCAGTTTTGCACATCCAGACAAAAAAGCAGTCAGTTTTGTCCTTGCTATTATTAACAGGCCACCAGGGCCATACAGTGGTTTCTTAACTGAGATTGCCGATTTCCTTTCAAATATGGTTGTAAATTCACACAAAGTTGTAATTGTAGGGGATTTCAATATTCACATGGACAATGAAGGTGATCGTCTCAGATCAGCCTTCTTATCTATCATTGAATCTATTGGCTTCAATCAACGTACATCAGTCCACGCATTCCCACAACCATACACTTGACCTAGTCCTAACTTATAGTGCTGAAATAACAAATGTAGCAGTCATGTCTGAAAATCCAGTTTTATCAGACCATTATTTGATTACCTTCGAACTTCTTCAAGGCTATCATGTGTCACTGGATCCCGCATTCTACTACAGCCAAAAGCTTTCTTCCTGGACTGCAAATGCTTTTATTAATGAACTCCCAGGCTCATTTGTACGCTGTGGAGATTTTCTTGGTGTTAGCCATAATGCATATACAAATGCAAGTAAAAACACAATTGATCAGCTGACAGACAATGTAAATAACATACTTTGCAGAACCCTGGATACTGTTGCACCTCTAAAGAAGAGGAAAGTGTGCAATAAGAAATTAGCACCATGGTACAATGACTATACTCGTTCTTTAAAACAGGTTTCACGCCAACTGGAGCGCAAATGGCGTTCAACTAAATTGCAGGTATTCTTCCATGCCTGGAAAGACAGTCTACTTGCCTATAAACGTGGTCTCTCCACTTCACGTTCCTCATATTTCTCTACATTGACAGATGAAAATAAAAACAACCCCAGGCACCTGTTTAGCACTGTTGCCAAGCTAACCAAGAATCAAGCTGATCCCTGTGTTTCTGTACCATTTAACAGCAATGACTTTATGAATTTCTTCGATAATAAAGTTTAAAAAATCAGGGACAAGATTCAGAGTTCCTTTGTCTCTCCTCATATAGGGTCTTCTTCTCTATCTACCCAGCTTATGGATTTAGAATTATCACAAGGACAAGTGTCCTACCTGAACTCTTTTACACCAATAGATGTCAGCGAATTTAATACCATTGTAAATTCGTCAAAATCTGTTACGTGTCTTCTGGACCCCATCCCACCGAAGCTTTTAAAGGAGCTACTACCAGTGATTGGAACCCCATTATTACATATTGTCAATGCTTCTTTAGCATCTGGACACATCCCACACACTCTTAAACTTGCAGTCATCAAACCCCTACTTAAGAAACCAAACTTAGATGTGAATGATGTGTCTAACTTCAGGCCTATCTCAAACCTCCCATTCCTCTCTAAAATACTAGAAAAGGCCGTTTCAAAACAACTCTGTTCATTTTTACACTCCAATTGTATATTGGAAGTTTTTCAATCTGGTTTCAGACCCTGTCACAGTACTGAAACAGCCCTGGTCAAAGTACTCAATGACCTTCTCCTCGCTTCGGACAGTGGCTACATTTCTGTACTTGTGCTTCTTGATTTAAGTGCAGCATTTGACACTATCGATCACGATATCCTGTTGAATCGACTTGAAAATCTTGTAGGCCTCCATGGACAGGCTCTTTCCTGGTTCAGATCATATTTATCGGATCGATATCAATTTGTGCATTTTAATAATGACTCCTCGTATCAATCAAGGGTTAGATATGGAGTACCACAAGGATCTGTGCTTGGACCTCTGCTTTTCTCAATATATATGCTTCCACTGGGACAATTTATTCGCGCACATGGCATTAACTTTCACTGCTATGCAGATGACACACAACTATATCTGTCAGTCAAGCCTGATGAAGCTGCCCAGCTGTCAAAGATGGAAGCCTGTCTTGTAGACATAAAGAAATGGATGAGTCACAATTTTCTCTTGTTGAACCCTAGTAAGACAGAAATAATCATAGTGGGTCCCAAATCCCAGAGATGCAAAATCTCAGATTACATGCTTAACATTGATGGAATTTCAATCGCTTCAAGTGCCATTATTAAAGATCTTAGTGTTACTCTTGACCCTGATCTCGCACTTGATACACATATAAAGAACATCTCAAGAGTTGCATTTTACCACTTGAGGAATATTTCTAAAATTCGGAAAATGCTGTCATTACATGATGCAGAAAAGCTTGTCCATGCCTTTGTTACTTCAAGATTAGATTACTGTAATGCTCTTTTGTCTGGTTGTGCAAAATCCTCTCTAAAGGGGCTCCAGCAAATTCAAAATGCAGCTGCTCGTATTCTCACTAGAACACGGAGACACGAGCATATCAGCCCAGTGTTAGCTTCACTTCACTGGTTACCAGTTAAATTCCGAATAGACTATAAGATACTACTTCTTACCTTTAAAGCCTTACATGGGCTTGGTCCATTGTACCTAAGTCATTTACTTTTACCCTACATTCCCTCCAGAACACTCTGTTCGCAGAGCGCAGGCCTCCTTGTAGTTCCAAAAATAGCTAAAATTACCATAGGCAGTAGAGCTTTTTCCTATCGTGCTCCCCTCTTATGGAACGAATTGCCTGCTCATATTCGGGGTGCAGACAATATCAGTATATTTAAAGTTAGGCTCAAAACATATCTCTTTAGTCTGTCCTATAGTTGAGGGACAGGAGTGGGTGGCTGGCATTAGCTATAGAATATTTGGTGGACTGAGCAGTCAGTGCTGTCACTGGATCATTGCTGGTGGTGCCCTATTCTGCTGAACTGGTCATGGTCTGGTGGTGACTGTCTCAACCTGCCCTCGTGGCTGTGTTGGCCCCTGCCCCTGTTTCTCATAACTATGCTGCCATAGTCTTATTCTGCTGGGGTTTCCTTATCGCACACAGGCACCTCTGTCTCTCCTGCTCTGTGTGCTCGCCATACAACTCCACCTCCCTAACAATATTTTTTTTTTCCTCCTCCTGCTCTGGGCACTTGCCCTGAGCTCTAGATCAAGCGTCACCGAACACCCCCTGGCCCAGAGCTCCAGCCAAAGACCAGCTGTTACCATCTTGTTTCAGCTACAAGACCAAGAGGGTCTTCCTGCCTCATGATGACCTCCATTGCTAATTATTTTACATTAGCCAAGACATCTGTTGGACAGTTTTAAATATACAAATTATTTTAGCACTGATTAGATGGATTTCAATGGAACTCTTGTCATTATCTTGTTATCAACTAGCTAGCCCGCGGAGGATGGGCTTCCCCACTATAGCCGGGTTCCTCCTGAGATTTATTCCCACTGGAGAGTTTTTTCTCACCACTGTTTGAGGATTTTTTCTCCCTACTGGGAGTTTTTTTTGCCTCGCTGTAGTGGGAATAGGGAATAGGTAGTGGGAATAGGTTGGGCACTGCCCTTCAGTAACCCATCTCTGACTGTAAAGCGTCTTTGTGACAGTGTATCTGTAAAAAGCGCTATACAAAATAAATTGAATTGAATTGAATTGTATGTCATTTAAAGCTAGCCTTTTAGAATTCATCAAAATCAATCAAGGCTCAGTGGACGATCCACGCATAGTCTGGGACGCAACCAAGGGCTTTATCCGTAGCTTTTCAATTTCATATGCATCATATCTACATAAATCACGCATCAAAATTTCTTCTTTTTTTTTTTTTAATTTACTTTTTTTTTATTACAAAAAAAAAAACAAGCAGAAAACATACAAAACAGCCAGCCTTAAAAAGTAAACAGAATAACATACAAACAACCAATTACACAGTAAGTGGACAGAACAGATACATAATTAAGCACAAACTGGACACAAACGGGATTCGGCATCAGGGTAACTAATGAACATGATGCTGAAAAGAAATAGAAAAAAAAGAGGAAGAAAAGAGAGAAAAAAAGAATAGGTCTGTATGTGTGTGTGTTGTATGTGGGGTTGGTAAATAAGGAGGCGGATGACTGGGGCTGGGTGGGGGGAGAAAATAAATTTACAAATAAACAAAGAAAAGTGATAATGATTCAAAAACAACAAGAAAACAAAAAGTAACAAAAAAAACTGAAAAAAATTTTTAGTGAATAGAAAGAAGAAAAAAAGACAGTCATTGTATTAGAGGTGTGTGTGTGTGTACGAATGAGTGTGTGTGTGTGTGTGTGTGACCGTGTGTGTGTGAGCGTGTGCATGCACGTGTGTGTGTGTGTGTGTGTATGTGTGTGAGCATGTGTGTGCGAAAGAGTGAGTGTATCAAAGGGAGGGGGAGGCTGAAGGTGGGGGGGGGGGGGGGGGTTGCAGTGAGTGGGCGGTTCTCTCTACCACCACCATGAACACACACACCAAAGGTGTCAATGATGTGGTGTGTAATGAGAAAATGTGTAGAACTGAAAATCAATTTATATACATATATATATATATATATATCACAACCCAAATTCTGAAATAGTTGGGACGAAGTGTAAATTGTGAATAAAATCAAAATGCAATGACTTTCAGATCACGTGAGCCAATATGTTATTTACAATACAACATAGATAAGATTTCAAATGTTGAAACATTTTACATTTTAATCGACAAAATGTGCTTATTTCAAATTTTCTGGCTGCAACAGGTCTCAAAAAAGTTGGGACACAGGCAAAAAAAAGGGCTGAAAAAGCAAATAATTTATAAGAGAATCAGCTGAAAGAACACTGAGCAAGAAAAAAGTTCACTGGCATCAGGTGTGTAACATGATTGGCTATGAAAGGGATGTCTTAGAGAGGCTGAGTCTCTCAAAAGTAAAAATGGCCAGAGGCTCTCCAACCTGTGAAAGCTTGTGTAAAAAAATTGTGGAATACTTTAAAAACAATGATCCTCAATGTCAAATTGCAAAGGCTTTGAAGGTATCATCATCGACAGTGCATAACCTCATCAAAATATTCAGAGAAACTGTAAAAGTCTCTGTGCGTAAGGGACAAGGCCGAAGACCTTTACTGGATGCCCTCAGACGCCACTGCATCATTCACTGACATGATTCTATCATTGAAATTACTGAATGGGCCCAGGAATACTTCAAGAAACCACTGTCAGTAAACACAGTCCGCCGTGCCATCCACAGATGCCACCTAAAACTCTATCATGCAAAAAGGAAGCCAATGTTGAACATGATCCAGAAGCACTGCCATGTTCTGTGGGCCAAGGCTCATTTAAAATGGACTGTTGCAAAGTGTCCTGTGGTCAGATGAGTCCAAATTTGTCATTCTTGCTGGAAATCGTGGGCGTTGTGTCCTCTGGGCTAAAGTGGAGAAAGACCATCCCTCCTGTTATCAGCGTTCAGTTCAAATGCCAGAATCTCTGATGATATGGGGATGCATTAGTGCATATGGTGTGGGACGCTTGCATGTTTTAAAAAGCATGAATGCTGAAAGGTATATAAAGGTTTTAGAGCAACATATGCTCCCCTCCAGACAACATCTATTCCAGGGAAGGCCTTGTGTATTTCAGCAGGACAATGCAAAATCACATACTGCAGCAGTTACAACAGCATAGCTTTGTAGTAGAAGAGACCGTGTGTCAGGGGCGTTACCAAGCGGGGGCAGGGGGTGGGCAGGAGGTGGGCAGTGGCAACCCTGTGAAAAGCTCTGCCCACCCAATGAAAACTCAAGATAAAAAATGATTTACTACTATTTGACACAGCAAACACACGATATCAAACTGATTCACAGCTGGAGGTAGACAGCCATTTAGAGTGAGCTTTACGTACGCTTTATTTACCTATCACCATGTGTGATTGGTGGATTCCTTTGCCAGTCTATTCTGCTGTGAAAGCAATGGGCACTCTCGAATTACTAAGGACAAAGGACATTCTCTTCGACTGCCGTCTTCACTCATCAGTCTGAAGTCACGTCTACGGTCCTGTGCTTCTCTCAGGGAATTAAAACTTTGCCCATATCTCTTTTGTTGCTACTTCTGCCACCGCTTAGTTTGTCAGTCTTGTTATTTGACATCAAGGTAATTTTTGTCCTAGTTTGTCATCTGTGTTACGAGTTATAACCTGAGTTGGCCACCGAGTGAGCCCAGGCAGCTAGCCAGCAGCTAGTCTGGAGCTTCTGGAAAAAAACTTGACTGGCGACATGCTGCACGGAGTCAAGTAAAGGACTACAGAAGGCAACTCGAAGAGAAGTAAACATGTTCCCATTTACTTTGCTTGATTGGCAACGAAATGATGGATTTATTTACTCTCTAAGTTGAATGAGTAGAGCTGTTTATTAAGACAGCATGTTTGATTGATGCATTTAGTAATTTGAATAGCCGTAGAACAGCAGATTTTCATTAACACGATGTCATTGCCACACCATTTCGTGCGACTGATCTTTTATATCTCACATTCATGTCTCATCCACTTTTCAGAATGTTTTCCACCTTGTGTATTTTCTAGACGCTTACAATCCAGGGCGGTCTGATAACAAATCTCTTTTTTTTAAAATCATAATAGATCTCCTAAAAATACTGCAACGAGAGATGAAATGCTGAGTAGGGATGTGACGATGTTGAAAGAGGATTTTTTTTAAGTGTGATGAGACCACTTGCAGTCATTGGCGTGTCGGCAGTCATGTGTAATTTCTTGAAACATACACACCTGAAGCGGGTTGAACTATTTAAAATGCCGCCGGGAAGAAGCCGTAGTTTAGATTTCGCTAATTGCAGCTGCTCTGCCCTTCCCTAAATCTCCCGTGTACTTGGTCTAAGTAACAATCAAGCAATTTCTGTGGCCTATAACGATTAAGATGTGATGATGAAAAGCAGACAAACCTAACTGGGCCACGGTGTTTGATTGAAAGAATGCCAGTTTGAATAATTATAAAAAATCATCCTCTTCCCCAAAAGCTGATGAAACATGAATGTAAGATATAAATGATCAGTCGCAAGAAATCGCATGCCAATGACAATCGTGTTCATGCAAATCTGCTGTTCTGTGGCCATTTAAATTTTGAAATGCATCAATCAATCATGCTGTCTAAACAGCTCTACTCATTCAACAGAGAGTAAACAAATCCATCATTTCATTGCCAATCAAGCAAAGTAAATGGGAACAGGTTTGTTTTTCTGAGAGTTGCCTAATTAGTTAATAGGAGGTGATCCTGTAGTCCTTTACTTGGCTCTGTGCAGCATGTAGCCGAAAAATACTGATGTCAGTCAAGTTTTTTTCCAGAAGCATTTCAGATGCCCTTTGATGTTTTGCACTTTCGTTCAACCTGTGTTGGGTTTAATGAAAGAAAAGGGAAAGCTCGGATGTTTGCCCCATGGCAGCAGGTGGTGGTGCTACCCCTTCAAAGAATTGCAGTTCAGGATCGGCACAACCCTAGTGTGCATAATTAATGAAAACTGACCACACCTGTTGTTGTCCCTCCACGATCGCCATTTCACCAGCCGCCACTGATTATATATATATATACACACAAAACAGCGATTTAGAGGTTCTTTTTTGCCCCCCCCCCCCCAAAAAAGAGGACAAATGCCCACCCAAGCTTGGCATCCTGGTAGCGCCTCTGCCGTGTGTTGAACTGGCCTGCCTGCAGTCCTGATCTTTCACCGATTGAGAACATTTAGCCCATAATTAAAAGAAAAGTCCGTCAAAGGAGACCCAAAACTCTCCAGCAGCTGGAAGCCTGTATTAAACAAGAGTGGGATCAAATTCCAATGGCTAAACTCAAGAAACTTGTCTCCTCAATGCCCAGACGCCTCCACTCTGTTGTGATTCTGGTTCTGCCTTGCCATGTTCCCGACTTGATTGCCATGTGCATATTTTGATTTTTGCTATGTCTGACTATCCTTGAAATGTGTACTGTGATTTGGTTACTCAGATTCATTCATGCATTGTTTTAGTTTTGGTTTTTCCATGTTTTACTTTTTACCATAGTTTTACTCCGGTCCATGTTTTTATTTATACCTTGCTTTGCACTTTGTCTCCCCCTGTCTGGTATTTGGTCTTGTCTTTGCTCACAGCCCCAGTACTGCGTGCTCCTTCGGGTGATTTAATGGTTTCTGGATTTCAACCTTCCTTCCAATCTCGTTTACTTCCTTCACCTTGCTTTTTCTATATTACTAACCAATACTAACAGTTTGTTGTTTTTGTTAAATTACTAACCAAGATTAAAATTGTATATAATACTAACTTACTAACGAGCACTAGGGATTGTATTGCTGCAATTACTAAGTGATTAACAAGCCCTCAGCACTTGCCCTGTTCTAGTCTCTGCCTCTCGTCTTTCCCTACTTCTCTACTGCGTTTCTGTAGGTTCTCCACACTTGCTCACTATAAGGATCCGGCCAGGGATCCTCTCATTTATTCCCCAGAAAAGTTTAAGATACTCAGCCAGACAAGGTAAAATGGTGCGGTCTTCTGTGTTTATTGTGCGCAGGATACAATAAAGCACCCCAGAGTGGACATTAGGTGTGCTACTGAGTAAACAGAATAATAAAACTATGTTTAACACGATGGTAGCTACACAGACACGTCCATACCGCAAGGTGAACACCGAGAGAGAACAAAAAGCAGAGCGTGAGGGGGTCACCCATGACGTCATCCACCTGAAGTGATCATTACATACCCCCCCACTTAAAATGAGGGCTGTCCTCAGCCGCAAAGAAAAGTAAAGCCAAGGGTCTGTACTCATGCTAACAAGTATGTTAACACATTTTACAAAAAAAAATTGGGGGAAATAAAGACATCACACGTAACCCACTTGTCTGCTCCTTGTGTCCATAGCCCAACGCAATATGCATTGACAGCCTTGTTTTTTGTAATACATCAACATTCTTTGAACACCTCATTCTTAAGGAATGAAAATAACAACATAGCAAAATGTGAAAAATTTATAACCGTAAAAACACCAGTGTACTAAAACCCCCATAGGACAAAACAAAAACCTGACCTATGTTAAAGTTCAGCATCTTGATATAACATGTACACCTTACTCAATCCTAAACGCTAATGACCCTGAGTGTGTTGAGGGTGGAGAAAGTAAGAGTGTGATCCTGGGTAAGTAGGTGGTGTGTGCGCTAACACGTAAGTGTGTATGTCTTCAGGCCCCTGAACAGGGTGTGTGGAGGACTGGAATACATCTCCCTGAGTAGCAACTGGAGGTGTGCAGTGAGGCACACCAAAATGTAACGGCGCCATGTGTGTGGGGTGTATGGGAGAGCATGGGTATGTTCCCACCAAAGACGGCTGTAGATGTATGTGGCCAGATATGCCTGTGTGTCTTGGACGAAGGATGTATGTGTGTGCTGGAATTGGGTGAGTATATGGACTTTGATCTTCAGTGTACGGGGGGGGGGGGAGGCCATGGTGGGTGGGACTACAGGCCCTTCCGAGGAAGGTAATGGTGTTGCTTCTACTGATGGGGCATGAGGCCCTGTTTCCCCAAACAAGTCAAATCCTTACTCCTCTTGGTCCTCTGTGCCCTCTCTCTCTGGTTCCTCAATTTCCCCCAACTGTTGCCCGTTATCCAACGACTTGTCCTCTCCATCCCAAGCAAAAAAGGGAAGCAGGTTACGGACATGGTGAACTCCACCTTCAGCCCCATCTGCTACTCTAGTGATTTTGTAATCCAGGTCTGACATCACTTCTGCAATTCTGTAGGGGCCTTTGTAGACAGGGGCCAGCTTGGCTGTAAACCCTGCTGAAGCATCTGACCGAGGGTGGGCCTTAAGTTTCACCAGCTCACCAACCTGGAATGAGACACCTCTACGCTTCTTATCGTAGTGTTTTTTCTGTGTCCTCTGACTGCTGGCCAAAGCATCTCTCATGTGTTCATATGCCTCCTGCAATTCTGAAGTGAGTTCAGCCTTGTAGTCATCAACTGAATCTGCTACGAAGTCTGGGTTGGGGGACATCCATAAGTCAAGAGGTGTGTTCAAGTCCCTGCCATACATGAGGTATGCTGGAGTGTCTCCTGCGCTCTGGTGTGGAGCGGTCCGCTGCGCAAAATAGATCAGTGGTAAGTGTAGGTCCCATTCCCTGTGTCTGTGTCCCACATAGGTTCGGATTGCCGTTTTGATCATACGGTTCACCCGCTCCATCTGATTAGATTGTGGGTGGTACGCTGTGGTCAGTCTGTGGTCTGACCCCAGAGCAGAGACGACTGCCTCAAAAAAATCACTGACAAACTGAACACCCCTGTCTGAGACTAGGTGTATGGGAGCCCCATGCCTTGCAAACACCTCTGAGATGAACTTGCGTGCTGCGACTACAGCCGTTGCCTCTCTGACCGGACAGATCTCCACCCACTTAGTGAAATAGTCGACAAAGACGAGGATATACTCATTCCCTCTGCCAGACCTGGGGAGGGGGCCCATGAAATCCACCCCAGCAAACTCCCACGGGTAAGTAGCCACCACTGGTTTCAGGTAGCCTCCAGGTTTCTGGGTCGTTGGCTTCGACAGCTGGCAGGTCCCACAGGACATATTTCTTAACCTCCCCTCTCATACCTGGCCAATACACTCGCCTCTGTAAACGCCCCAGGGTCTTGGTTACCCCCAAATGACCCGCCATGGGATGGTCGTGGAAGTATTGGAGTAAGGTGCCCCGCATAGTCTCTGGTGCGTAAAAACGCAAGCCCTTGTCTGGATGCAGCTGGCAGGAAGTCTTTTTGTCTATGTAGTAGACTAAACCGTCTCAGATACAAAAATCTGATGAGTCTACACAGGAGCCGTTCTCCAGGTCAGCAAAAAGTTCCGCAATGACCCGGTCTTCCCGTTGAAGCTGCTGCAGCCCTTTCTTGTTCTCTAGCAGCACAGGTGGCTGACGCCTGGGATTGAGAGAGGCAACTGTGGCATAGGGGGGTAACAGATCCACTGGCTCAGTGGCATCAGTTGCTGGATTTCGTGACAGGGCATCTGGCACCAGGTTGGCTGAACCAGGTCTGTGTATGACCTCAAAGTCAAAGTCTTGCAGCCTTAACCCTAGAACTCTATTGCTAAAATTAGTAACACCATCACTAACGCCGGGTGATTTTTCCCGATATAGTAAAATACCCAATAAAAAGTACTTGTCATCAAGATATGACAATACATGACAAGTTAGAGTAGTGTTCTTTTATTTTCAACTGCGCCATGTCTAACAAAATGAAAAAAGTACCCTGAGGTAAACAAAACACCCATGCCTTCAAACATGTCAAAGACAATGCTGAAGCTACCCAGGGACCCATAACACTCAGAAAGACGCAACATAATGAAAATCACGTAAACACGTTTGCTCGGGTGAAAATCACCTGGCGATAGTGTTCTAGGGTTAAGCACCACCGAGCCAGCTGGCCAGAGGGGGTGGGTCTCGTCATCAACCACCGTAGGGTGTTGTGGTCTGTCACTACTGTGACGCTGGAGCCTTCAATGTAGGGCCGAAAATGAAAGGCCCATATCACTCCCAAGCATTCCTTCTCTGAAGTGGAGTATGGCCGCCCTGCTTTGTGGAGGGTCTGGCTTGCAAACGCAATCGCCCTCTCATGGCCATCTTCACCTGTCTGGTGGACCACACAAAGGGAGCATTATCTCTCATCAGGGCTATCATTGGTTCGGCAATACGGGCATAGCCAGAGATGAACCTACGGTAGTAGCTCGTCATTCCCAGGAACTGGCAAACATTCTTGACCGTCTTTGGAGTGGGAAAGTCATTGATTGCTGCCACTTTACCCCCATCAGTGCCAATTCCGTCGGGTGTCACCAGGTAGCCCAGGTACAGCAACTTTGGGGTGCAGAAGTGGCATTTAGCCAGCTTCAAGGAGAGCCCAGCCTCTGTCAGCCGCGTTAGCACTTTCCTGAGGTCAGAAAAGTGTTGGTGGAAGGTTGGGGATGCAACCACAATGTCGTCAAGATACACCATGCATCAGTTATGGGTGAGGCCTGCCAGGACAGTATTCATTAACCTCTGAAAAGTTGCTGGGGCATTTGACAATCCAAAGGGCATCACTCTAAACTGATATAGCCCTTTGTGGGACAAAAAGGCAGTCTTGGGTTTCGACTCTGGTGCAACTGCGACTTGCCAGTAGCCCCGTGCAAGATCCAGTGCAGAGATTTATCTACCACGGGCCAAAAACTCTAATGAATCATCCACCCTTGGGTGTGGGTATGAGTCCTTGACTGAATTTTTGTTAACTTTTCTGAAGTCAACGCAAAATCTTGGATCTGCCCCTGGTTTTTCAACTATCACGATCGGGGATGCCCAGGGCCCTGAGGCCGGCTCAATAATCCCACCTTCCAGCATTTTTTCAATCTCGTCTTCAATAATCTTCCTTTTTGCAGGTGAGGCACGGAAAGGGGGGAGGCACACTGGCTTTGCAGTTCCTGTGTCAATTGTGTGTTCCACCAAAGTTGTACGTCCAAGCTTTCCTTCAAACAGATGTGAGAAGTCATTTAACAGATCTGACAATTTTTCTTTTTCAGCAGTAGGTAGGGCTGCTTGATCTACCACAGGGGCAAGGCTAGGGTTGTCACTCTTAAAGGTTAGACAAGCAACATGTCCTTCCAGGTCCTAAAACTCTTCCAGCAGCACATCTGGAGCTGAAGCAGCATTGTCACCCACTTTGACACTTCCTGTTGCTGGGTGAATATGAACATCTGCCTGGATCATGAAATCAGTCCACAAAAGAATGGGACATGACAGATCTGGGATCACTGCAAAACGATGAGTGAACAGGTGTTCCAGCAACAGAACAGGCAGCCACGCCACACCAGACGGGTTACATTGCTTTGAGTCGGCTAACTCGAGAGGAGAGAAGGTCCATGAGAGAACATTATCCTCTGTTATTCCACATTTGTCAAGAGTGGAGGGGTGAACTGCTGAAATGGATGCCCCAGTATCAAGGGTGGCTTTTAGTGACACCTGGTTGACTACCACCATGGATGTCAGTGGGGTGCTCTTTGACCTCCGAGGGCCTGCTTGTTCCATGCTGACCGTGTGGGAGCCCTCGGCTGACCGTGCCCTAGCCCTTTGCTCAGTGTCCTCTTAACTGTCCCCAGCTCGCTGGAACTTTTTAGGCTGTGCCCCTGTGTTACCCGAGGGTGTGCGGAAGCACCTGCATTGTTGGGTGTGCCTTGAGGCAGCTCCGATGTTGTTTCATGAGAGCTACTACTTCCAGCTTGCTTATTCTTTTTACAGTTTTCACAATTGCGAGTGATGACCCCCGGTGTCAGACATTTAAAGCAGTGTATGTCCCAATGCAGAGGGGTAACTGCGCCTCTGCTGGAAGAAATGGGCCCCAGAGCAGCATGTAGCTTGTGTGCAGTGAGAAGTAGTTCGGTCAAGGTTTTAGGTGCAGCAGCATGAAGGGCTAGTCGAAACTGATCAGACACATGTTGGCTTATTATTTCAATCTGTTCCTGTTCAGAGGGTGGCTGTTTCAGTCGTTTGAACTCAGTCACTAGGTGAGCAACAAAAGTGGGGAGTGATTCATTGGGAGCCTGAACCCTGTCTAAAATTGTCCTCCAGATTTTTTCTTCATTGTCAATTGGCAGAAAGGCCTGAAGAAAAAGCTCTGAAAAATGACTCCAAGACACTAGGTGGGGCTGCATGGCACAATACCACTTCCGGGGCTCATTTTCAAAAAACCTAGTCAATTCAAGAAAACACTTGGCATCAGACAGGCAAAGTGACGACTTGTATAAGGAGACTGACTGTAGCCATTCTTCTGGGTCAATTGATTTGCCCCCATCAAACTTTGTTGGGACAAGACCCGGAAGGTGAGTCAGATCTGCCATGGGTGCAGTTGGGGCCAGTGTGGGGTTTGTGTGCTGTGTGTGCTGTGAGTGTTGTGTATGACCAGATGGATGGCTGACGTGCACGCTACGCATGGGAAGTGTATGTACAGCAGGAGTTGAGGACAATATACAACTGTCCTCAGTAAACTGCTTGTGTGAGTGCTGTGAGTGCTCAGTCGCCTGACCCTCTAACTGCTGCAGGAGACTGTGTTGCAAATCAATAGACATACTAAATGCGTGTGTTAATGTGTCTACTTGTTGCAGCAATCGCTCTACCTGCGCAGACAGACGCTGCACTACAAAGGACTCATCAGTGTCAGGGATGCCCGAGCCAACCTCATATAAAAAGGTCTCCTTACCAGGCCTACCAAAGAAAACGTAGCCTCAGCACACAAAAACTTTGAAATGCCTACATTAATCGCGGAAATAGCAACAGAAAAATAATACCCCGCTACCGAAACTGCAAAAACCGCAACATAAACTGTTGACTCGTAGCATAAGACTAGGAAACTGCAACATCTTCTTTCGCATCCGTCTTTGCCATTAACTGCGCTTGCGCGTACCGTCCCAGGCTGCTTTCAGAGATAGCGGAATCAGGCGTGTGTCCTTCGGTTGGTAAGTAAAACTTCCAAATATGACGTTATTGTAAGACGTAGCTGTTACATCCACATTCTCGTAAATTCGCTTATTTTAGCATGTCACCCTGCCGAAAATGAACGATGCACTGTAGATTTCGCTATAGTCTTAGAGTTGCCAACTTAACGACTTTCTCAAGACGTATACATACGTCTTGAGTGGACAAACAATCCCGATTTGGAAAGTCGCCAGATTAAGCGATAAAGTCGTCAAGTTGGCAACTCTAAGACTTTAGCGAAATCGACAGTGCATCGTTCATTTTCGGCAGGGTGACATGCTAAAATAAGCGAATTTACGAGAATGTGGATGTAACAGCTACGTCTTACAATTCATTGTTAAACATTTGCATTAACAATAACGTCATATTTGGAAGTTTTACTTACCAACCGAAGGAGACACGCCTGATTCCGCTATCTCTGAAAGCAGCCTGGGCCGGTACGCGCAAGCGCAGTTAATGGCAAAGACGGATGCGAAAGAAGATGTTGCAGTTTCCTAGTCTTATGCTACGAGTCAACAGTTTATGTTGCGGTTTTTGCAGTTTCGGTAGCGGGGTATTATTTTTCTGTTGCTATTTCCGCGATTAATGTAGGCATTTCAAAGTTTTTGTGTGCTGAGGCTACGTTTTCTTTGGTAAGCCTGCTTACGTCTAGCCATCATCACAGTAGAAGAAAAACCATGAAATTTAACATCACACAAAATAAACAAACTCCCACATATGCATGTAAATGAGTATTCACATGAAAATACCCTTTAAATTGTCACCATTGTACAATCACCATTGTAGTAAAGTATGAAGAGGAGAAAAAATAGTTATTTGTCCACCACCACTGAATAGAGGCACCAGCTCATGCAGTACAAGCCACGGTTCTGTAAATGGGCTTCTTTTTTTTTTTTTTTTCAGTCCGCCCACAACAGTCTGTCCATGAACGAAGAACGATATGAAATCAGTGTATAGGTACTTAGGTCTCAACCCGGTTGTGTATAGTCATGCTGCTGCGGCACCACTTCTGTCTTATCATAGTGGCAAGAGCTGGCAGAGATGTCTCGACCAATCCGGTGCATGCATCCAGTTTGAGGTGCTCCGAGCTGAGCTTGGCAGAGTCTCCAGTGCACAGTTTCTGTCCCTGCACAAACAATGTCTTTGCATGCACGAAACCAGTCTCAAGTCACACGCCGTAGGTCACACGTAATCCAAAACGCATCCCGAAAGTAACTTAGTCTAACGGCAACAACAAAAAAAAAAAACAAATAATCCGCTGCGTTACTGTCTCTTATCCATACGTGGGAAACACCAGGCTGTAGCATGCATGCTAGTGTTTACGTAGCCGCCTAGGCTAGTAGCTTCTTGGTTCCCATTGTTAAGTTCGTCGGGAAACAAACAACCACAGAAAAATCCGAAAACAGAATAAACCATCCAACTTATCTGGCCGACGATCGTCAAACTTTCAAATCCAAGGGCATTAATCCAATCACAGTTCGGGCGCCATTTATAAGGATCTGGCTAGGGATCCTCTCATTTATTCCCCAGAAAAGTTTAAGATACTCAGCCGGACAAGGTAAAATGGTGCGGTCTTCTGTGTTTATTGTGCGCAGGATACAATAAAGCACCCCAGAGTGGACATTAGGTGTGCTACTGAGTAAACATAATAAAACTATGTTTAACACAACGGTAGCTACACAGACACGTCCATACTGCAAGGTGAACACCGAGAGAGCACAAAAAGCAGAGCGTGAGGGGGTCACCCGTGACGTCATCCACCTGAAGTGATCATTACATCACGCAATCCGTTCTCTAAGTATGTAGGCACATTAGAACTCCTTGACTGGAGCTGTGTATTTTTCTGTACGATTGTCCCGTAATCCCTGTCCGCGTTTTGGTTTAAAAATTTCATGTAATCAGGTTCTCCCTAAGGTGTTGCTCCCTTGTAATCAGTCTGACTGCCTGCACCTGAGTTCTGTTATCATGTGATCTCCCAGAAGTGTATATTAGGTGTCTCTCCACAGCACTTTGTCATTTATTTATAACAAAATAAAGAATAAAATATATCACCAACACACGGAACATCCAAAAAGATGACCCGCAAATAAATAAACTGCAGTGTTCATTAGATGTTCTGCTGTTAAAATGTTTATTTTTATTCTTTATTTCGTTATCATTCTGTTCTAATCGTCCTCTTTTTTTTTTTTTTTTTTTTTGGCTTTCAGACACGGAAGCATTGTACATTGTCTCGCACCAGAGTAGACTCGCTTTATGGAGCAGAGCTTATACAGAACATTGATTGAAATTCTCGGTACTCATCTTGAAGAACTGAGCCCTCTTATCAAAACATTCACGTTTAATATCTAAAAGAGTCAGTCGATTTGAAGAAATGAAAAACAATAATAGACTGTCAGACACAGAGATATATTAAAAACCTGTCAGACTTCCGGACACAAGACACTGCTTTCAAAGCAATCTGTCGAGCGAAAAATTCGTTTCGCGTCCAGTGTGCAAACGGCTTAATACTAGGCTACTATTATTGTCACTTAATTTTTATCATCTTTAGTGGGGGAAAGGAATACAGCCTGATTGCTATGATCTCATACTGAGCTAAGATCACATATTGAAAATAAATGTGTAACGTATCTTGCATTGTTGTCCATGCATGTTATGCATGTCCCAAAATTTTAAGCAGCAACAGTTTGTAATAATAGGAACACGCTACCCATCGTTTCTCTTCCCAATGAGCAAGATTTGACTCGGCTGTGTCGCCTTCTTTGCCAACTTGCGCTGGAAGGAGGGACAGAGGCGGGACAGAGGAGTACTTGCGCCAGGCTACGCCGGGCACGAAATTGCAACATACGCCTGGACACACCCGTTGGCGCGGCGCACCCCCTGTTCGCCCCGCATGCGCCGCACCTGGGCCTGGTCTACGAAATTAGAGCCCTTAGTCTCTCCGTCCTTAGCTGTCTTTATTAATTATAATATTCATTCTGGCCGCTGCTTTTGGCGTCTTACACTCAACGGCCATCACAAGCTGAGCCCAATATGTGGCTCTGGACCTAGACAAATGCACTTCCACCTGGAGGGAAATCCTGAGCAACAGATTAGTCAAAAGAGCAAGTGACATGTGAGAACTCAAAGTATTTGTGTTTTGACTGCCTTTCTTATAAAAAATCTTTGAATGCTTTGAGTCTGCAGGACATGTCAGCGTAACTCTCTGATGCCTTCTGTATGTATAAAAGGGGTTCTGTGTGGTGATGATAGCCAAACCCAATATGGTGGTGCTGGGAGTAAGATGCCCCATATCCTACCCCCACAGGAAGGCATCTTACCACATTTTGAGTCATATTGTAAGAAGAGGTCAGAGGAACACCAGGTGCATGAAGCAGAAGTGTTTATTAAACACAAAACACTAAGAGAAAAATGGCAGACACACCAGAAACAAAACACCGTGCACAAGCACTGAACAAATGGGAGAACTAAAATACACTGCCGAAGGCAGGGGGAAACCAAGGTACTCACATTTGAGTTAGTCAAGATTAAAGTCCGATGGTAGAAAACAGTTTCCTGTCCATATTAATAATTTCTAATGTTGAACCAAACTTATCATTAAAACTAACTGACTCTGTATCAGGAGGCCTGTAAACACATCCAATGATAACATTTCTACCATCAAAAAATAAACATAAGGTCATTTCTATGAAGAGGGCTTCAACGTCAATGTTTTTCAGTTCATGAGCCAGATCTTCTCTAACAAAGAATTGTAGACTGGTGTGGACGTAAATTGACACACCACCCCCAGTTCTCCGTGGTCTACAATGGTGAACTGCCCTATATAAAGGGATATCACATAACATTTCTGTTGATTCTGTCAGCCATGTTTCGGACAGGGCAATAAAAGAAAATTCATGGTTGTGAGAAGATTGATAATTGGGAAAGTGATCATAATTTTTAGGAAGACTGCTAACATTCAAATGACATGTGGAAAAAGACGAGTTTAAGAAACCCTCATATAAACCCTCCATATGCACTAATGCACCCCCATACCATCAGAGATGCTGGCTTTTGAACTGAATGTTGATAACAGGAGGGGTGGTCTTTCTCCTCTTTAGCCCGGAGGACACGACGCCCATTATTTCCAAGAAGAATGTCAAATTTGGACTCGTCTGACCACAGGACACTTTGCCACTTTGCTACAGTCCATTTTAAATGAGCCTTGGCCCACAGAACATGGCGGCGTTTCTGGATCATGCTCAACAATGGCTTCCTTTTTGCATGATTGAGTTTTAGGTGGCATCTGTGGATGGCAATGTGGACTGTATTTACAGACAGTGGTTTATTAAAGTAT
Source organism: Gymnothorax reevesii (assembly GCA_029721435.1). Classification (NCBI taxonomy): domain Eukaryota; kingdom Metazoa; phylum Chordata; class Actinopteri; order Anguilliformes; family Muraenidae; genus Gymnothorax; species Gymnothorax reevesii. The sequence goes on along the minus strand of CM056582.1, from coordinate 100,411,613 downwards.
TCCTGGGCCCATTTAGTAATGTCAATGACAGAATCGTGCCAGTGAGTGATGCAGTGTCGTCTGAGGGCCCGAAGATTATGGGCATCCAGTAAAGGTCTTCGGCCTTGTCCCTAACGTGCAAAGATTTTTCCAGTTTCTCTGAATCTTTTGATAATGTTATGCACTGTCGATGATGAGATCTTCAAAGCCTTTGCAATTTGACATACTTTTTAAAGTATTCCACTTACCACTTATTAACTTTTATACGCAAGCCATCATAGGTTGGAGAGCCTCTGGCCATCTTTACCTCTGAGAGTCTCAGCCTCTCTAAGACATCCCTTTTATAGCCAATCATGTTACACACCTGATGCCAGTTAACTTAATCACTTGCTAAATGTTCTTTTAGCTGATTCTCTTATATATTAAAAACTTTGTCAGCCTTTTTTTTTTTGCCTGTTTCCCAACTTTTTTGGGACCTGTTGCGGCCAAAAAATTTGAGAGAAGCTCATTTTGTGGATAATTTGTAAAATGTCTCAGTTTCAGCATTTGACATATTATCTATGTTCTATTGCAAATAACATATTGGCTCATGTGATCAGAAAGTCAGTGCATTTAGATTTTATTCACAATTTACACTTTGTCCCAACTATTTCGGAATTGGGGTTGCATAATACCTCTATGAGACACGATGTCTTCATAAATCATACGGAAGCAAATGTCATGCTTTGTAAAGAGTGAAATAACATATCCTTATTCAGCATGTGATGCCTCATGTTACGATAACAATTTCACTTAGCTGACAATGTCACCTTTTATAGCATTTTGCCACTAGCTAAATTGTCAGTTATATCACATCTTGCATCACATGCTGAATAAGGATGTGTCATTTCATGCTTTATAAAGCGTGACATTTGCCTATGAATGATTTATGCAGACATTATGTCTCATGATTGAAGGCATTATACATGCTGTATAAAGCATTTATGAGCAACACTTAATCTAAAGTGTGACCAAAAAATATATTTATTTTCATAAAATATTTTTTCCTTTAAAGGTCACAGGCCAAGTCCACTATGTCAAGTCAAAATTTATTTTAATCCTTCCTATTTAGCAGTATGACAAAAAAAAATGTCACATCCCATCCAAAATCACCGCGTTAAAAGTGAAATTGGTAACAAATAACGACCCATGGCCCAAGCCAGTCGAGAGCCCAGCCGAATAAAATTTAGTTTCAAATCACGCCGCTAGGGGACCTGCCAGTCACGTCACAGTTGTCAAACAATTGAAGTTCACTCTATTCATCTGCATAGCATAACAACGTTTTACATGTTTCCTGTCAATAAATCCCGGACTCTCGACGAAACATGGACAATAACGTTAACCCTACAGACACAATTGATTTTTATGAGGATGAGGAGGCGAGTTCTGTAGAAGTTTACAGCCTGCGGCCGTATTTATTCGAGCCGGTTTTGAATAAAGTCTGCAATAAAAAAAATCAAAAAAAATTATTTCTAGTATATGAAATTTATTTGTCACAAACTCTGAACTGAAGAAATGGGCCCTAGACAGCCTCGTTTCAAATTAGAATATTAATTTAATTCATCATTTACGGATTTTCTGGATTTGGCGTGCTCGAAAAGAACAACGGTGACTCTTTGTGCAGATGTGTCCGCCAGTGGACGTGGAGCTGCAAATTTATACACGCAATTACAATATTCTATCACTAGATGGCACATCAGGACCAGTTATTGAATATTATCACTGCCACGAAACTCAAAGAAGTGATTTCATTCCCCCCAATATCTATACTTTTTAATTTCAGTGGGACTCCTCAGTATAATAAAGGCCACATTAAATAATTCTTTTGCGTATTTGTACCGTTTTGTCTGTCACAAACAAGAGATGTTGCGGCACTACCTCTGACACCGGATCGGAGCAGGGTTTGTTTTCAGGCAAAATTTGTGTGTGTGTGTGTGTATATATATATGTATATATATATATATTTTTTTTTGGGGGGCGGGGGGGGGGACCAAACACACACGCACACGCATATATTTATATATATATATATATATATATATATTTATATATATATATATATATATATATATATATATGGTATTGCGTCGGGTTTTAATTTTCATCTAAAAGATCCACCGTAGCCGATGCTTTCGGCAAACGTCTCATCAAACACGAAGCAGGATGGATCAAAATGGTCACAGTACAGACGCGAATGCTTTGACAGTTTCCACAAAGTTTCGGGCTTCCTCCCCGCACGATTTACTCGCAGCAGCCATTCCTCCAGCAAATTAGGATCCGTCGGGAACTTATGGGTACTCTTACCACTGTTCGACCCGTTATTGCACCCATAGGCAACACAATAGACCATTATAAACTGCACAATAGACCTAATCACAACATCGCCTCCGACACACAATGAACCGCCACCATTAAGCTAACTTGTTTTGTTTGACAACTGTGACGTCGCGCCGCGGAAATACCAGAATCATGTTCAGGTAAATCTCGCATTTTCTCGGGCCAGGCGGCCGCTTGCAGACGATGCATTTTGAAGGCATTTTAGCCGTTTTTATTGCATTTGTGACTGTAACTGATTAATTAGTTGGGGGCCAGACTTGGTATTACAGCATAACCGATCATTTTGAACCAAATTTCTCATGACTTGGAATGACTTGGCCTGTGACCATTAGAATTATTGCACAAAAGTAGTCTTAAGATCCATGCCAAAAAACCACGGCATTACCATCATTGTCATGTGCTCGCCAAATATGGTATTTTGAGCTTTGAAAACATGATCATACACTCAAATGTTTGTTTACTTAAAAAAATCATTCATAATGCTTATGCCCCCCCTCTGAAAAAGTTTGTGACGCTCTGCTCTGAAAACACAGTACGTCTAACTAGATCTGTTACGAGGGGTGAGTGCAGTATCCCTCAACGTAGAACTCAGTTTGGCAGCTCTTCTTTTTCATGTGTGGCCATGAGTCAGTGGAATGTCCTTCCCACAGAACTTATTCTATGCACAAATCCCCACGTATTCTCATGCTTGTCAAAGCGCTGGTTATTGAGTAAGCAAGTTTGTACACATTACTGAATTACTGAGTTACATGTGAGTGTGTGTACATGTCTGGTTATGAGTGTGGTTGTTGTTTGGATGTGTGATGAGAGTGGGAGAGAATGTATGTGTTGACTTTGTTGTATACTTCATAGCCTTGCACTCTTGTTCCTTGTAAGCTTTTATTAGTGTATCCTGTTAATTTTTAAAACATTATAGCCATTATGTTTTTCATATCCTATTTTAATTATTTTAATATTGTATCTGCTCCCTCTTTATCTGCCCAGGGACTACAAGGCGGAAATTAGCAGTTGTGCTATAACCTGGCTCAGAGCATCTCTTCTTGTTTTACAAGATTAATGTTTTTCTTTTCTGTGCATTGTCCCTGTTTTAAATAAATAAATTCATTCATTCAATCATTTTCTTTAGATTATTTTCAGTGCCTGTTTATCAATAATAATAAAGATCTTGGCATTTGTTCATGATACAGAGTCATGTACCTGCAAGCTGGGATTGTTAGTATGAGAGCGATATTTTAATTGCTCATTTGAATTTTCAGTTTCAACTAGTTTGCTCATGGTATTGAAACACTTTATATATACAGGCTCTAAACTATGACAAAAGTGGACTTCTGGATGTCTGCCATCACTAAACAATCGTAAATGCCTCCAGCCCTCAGCCTTCCGTTCTATTAAAGGTAGCCTATCTTTTCCATTTTTTAAATATAATTCAATAGATATGACCAAAACAAATGGGAATAAATAAATGTCTTCTCTAAGAACTTGCAAACCCCCGAATACTGAAGGTGAAAATAGTTTTGCTTGCCGTAAAAACCCCCCCCATAATTTTTTTCAAATACTTCATTAGTATTCATTGTTTTGGCCCCAAGTTGTGATGACCTATCGGACAGCAAGGGATGACAGACAAAATTTTTTAAACTTAAACAGATTTAATTAAACAAACCACTGACCAAGATTGAAACAATAAAGAAAATGAAGCATTTACACTCCCGTGGTAACTGAGATGGGGTTTCTTTGTTGCGATGTACAGAGACAGGAAAATGCTCCAACACAGGCAAAAATCCTCAAAAACACTTCACAGGTCTTGTAAAGAGTGACAGGTCTGGTCAAATGTATCCTTCCACTATTTCTCCTTTCAATTTCTCCTACTACTTTACTCTCTCAATTTTTCTCCTTATATACTCTTTTCCAGCCCCCTCCCACCTTCCAGACTTTTTTTTTTCATTTCTCTGGGACTTTACCCTCTGAGGCATGCCCAGGAGATGCCGAAAACCTCGCTAAGACTGGCTGAAGAAAAAGAAATTCAATACTGCCATCTAGTGGCTCTTTTTTCCATATTACATCAGGAGTATGCAAAAATGATGTCAGGCAAAGGCAGATGTGCACAATGGATGCAAAGAATGAAGAGAAGTTGGTCAACAGCAGCATGCCGCGGCCAAAGACATATCAAACTGAATCGGCTCGTAAAAGAGCAAGGAAAGGCCAGGAAGAAGATAGATTAAAGGCCAGGATAAATATAAAAGGCCAAATTGTTTACTGGCAAAATTTTAAAACCAGATTTGGAGATACTTCCGATGGAGATGTAGGCAAACTTTTGTTGGATATGTACGTAAACTTCCTGCTTCATGTAATATGCCCGATTTCCCTGTTTCCTTGCACTTTCAGATCGTTAAAGTAGCACTATGTAGTTTTCGCTGGAAAAGGTTACTGAAAGGGCAGTGCCCAGCCTATTCCCCACTACAGCAAATGAGGCAAAAAAAACTCCCAGTTGGGAGAAAAATCCTCAAACAGTGGTGAGAAAAAACTTCCCCAGTGGGAAGAAATCTAAGGAGGAACCCGGCTATAGTGGGGAAGCCCATCCTCCGCGGGCTAGCTAATTAATAACAAGATAAAGCAAAATAGGATAAAATGGCAATACAGTTCCCTTAAAGTCCATCTAAACAGTGGCATCAGTAGCTCCAGTAAGTGGCATGCCAAGGATGGTGCGGAACTGGATCAGGACCGGATCAGGACAGCAGGACAGCAGCAGCCAGCGCTCATGGTGAGGGACAGAGCTGCTTGGACGGTCCAGGACTCAGAGTTGTGGAGGGAAAGATCCTCGGAAAGAGACAGAAAAATGTGGGGTGAGGCACTAGATAAAACTACTGCATATTAATAAAAATACAGTCCTGTGTCATGTGTCAAGTGAGAATTTAGGAGCTGACTGGTCAGGAAACAGTCAACACCCCTCCATCCACTTCCTGCAGCACAGAGGCCCTACACTTCCAGCCTGGAGTAAGATCACTTTTGATTTTATGAATACTAGTACCGTATGGACCTCCCCAGTGACAAAGGCCCGTATTCAGAAAAGACACTCACACTAATTTAGAGTGAGTGAGTAGTAAAACTTACTTAGAGTCAGGTTATACTTAAGTCAGAGGTTGCCTTAACACTTATTTGCTTTCAGAGACCTCACTCACACTGAAAATAGCGTCTCTTTCTGAGTGAAGGTTGAGTGCAGGGAACATCTCCCTTGAGCCGCACTAACTTGCGCCAGTATTTCGTTGTTGTGGCTTTCAAGTGGAAACTCTGGATCATTTACAGCCACCTGCCCCACACAATCGCAACTGAGCAAATTTTAACTCTAATGATGATAACGATGCCGGTAGCTTACCAACCGACCACCTGGTTTCAGTGTTTACAAACCAGGGGCGAAGCTAGAACCGGGAATTGGGGTGGCACAGACACGTCCCTTTATGACAATTAGGATAGTCCTGGCTAGTTCTCAATTATTTTTCTTTATTGACGCGTTTTCCAATTATCATAATAGGCAACTGAAGACACGGTTTCTCGTGCGATCTAACAGCGATGAAGTCATGGGGTAAATTCCGTAAAACTGAGAACTGGGATGGACGTAACATCTGTTTTAAAGAATTATTAGTCCTGACCTGTTCGCAGTCATTTTCATGATTAACAAAATGTTCACTCCGAGAGCGCTCCGCACTTAACAAGTGCTGCTTGTTCTCCCCGATTAATCAACGTCAAATAGAGGCGCGTGCTTTTTATCGCCTATTTCACTGCCAAGTGCCACTTCTTCCCCCACTCAATACCGAGAGTAATTTTGAATACTGATTTAAATTATATAAACGCGTCCAGATGAATGTTTGTCCTCCTACCTAATCAGGGATGTTTATGTTTATTGGTCCCATTGAGATTAAAATCTTTTAAAGACCTGGCTGGGACAAGCAGCAATTTGTACAGTACATCGACAAACTCACATCAAGACAAAACAAATCAAACAATCCAACATACAATACATTAAAAAGTGCAAAGTCACACAGAATTAAAATGAACATTTACAGGTTTTTATAGACTTTGCTTCCATACACTATGTAACAGCTTTAAATTCACCGAGTGTCACCAATTCTCAAAAAATAGTCTCCCTCTGTAAGCTATTCCAGGTCAAGGGTGCAGAGAAACTAAAGACCTTCATAAACATTTTTCTTAGTTTATTTCACAATTGTTATTTCAATTGAGTGACATTGCCTTCTGTGATGTATTGTCAATTAGCGGTTTATTTATGCCTAATTGGGTATTGGTAAGTGGTACCATGAGAAATAGGTAACACGTTTGTGATTAATTGGTTTATACACTGCCTGGCCAAAAAAAAAGTCGCACACTCAAATATTTAGTTGGAACCCCTGTGGCTTTGATTACAGTGCATATTCGTCTTGTCATTGTTTTGACAACTATATGCAATGCCAGAACATTTCTTTTCGATCAGAAATGCCATGATTTTTGTCCAAGATCTTGTCTTCTTGACATAATGGTTGAACCACTCGGTGGTCTTGAGTACATCCCAATAACTTTTATTATGTTAAAGGTCAGGACTTTGTGGTGGAAAATTTGTTTGTGAAAATGATTCCTCCTGCTTGGTTTTGTCATTCATGGTTTTCTTTGCTAAATACAGGCCAAAAACTTGCCCGTTCTGAAATACTGTAACATCGTTTCCACCATCAGGGAATGTGTTTTCCCACATGATTTTGTAAGAAATGAATAGCGATGCACTTCATCAGTCAGGGTTAAAATGATTATTGCCATCTGAAACATATTAATAACCGCAATAATGATCCAATTTTAGAATTTGTTCATTAACTTCCAAACGGTGACTTTTTTTTTGGCCGGGCAGTGTATTATACGCAGGTGGTTATATTAATTTGTATACGCTGAGGAAGGCCTGTGAGCTGAAATGCATTCGTTTTTACTCTTTTTAACATTAAAAATACTTTAAGCAAGTGCTGTCCAACCTTGTTAATTTTTACACTTTCTTCTTTTGGATTCAGCACCTTATATGCGATTTGGAGGGCAGCCCGTTTGTTTTTGCATTTTTATTCCGATGCCAAATTAACAGTTTTTTTCTTGCATTCCTGAACATAAAAATTTGTTTAACTGGTTGAATGCAAGAATGCAAACTGGTATCAAGGCCAAAGGAGGCCATATAAAGTAGAAGGTTTTCTTGTTTTGTTTTGTTTGTTTGTGTGAATAAGGACGATTTACTGGTTTTGGTTTGTTATTTGCCAAAGAAATAACAAAATCCTTTTTTGTTTTTAACAAGTGCCTGACAAATTTCTTTAATATTTGCGTTTTCTCGTTTTTTTATGAAAGGTGGTGTAATAAATTTGTTCGACACTGTGTGTGTGTTTGTAGTACCAGTGAAAAGTTTGGACACACTTTGCTAATGTCACAGTGTTCTGTTTCTCGGGAAATTTAATTTAAACAGCTTCTCTATATAATCTCTAATGGGATTTGGTAAGAGGTAAACAGTCTGAAGTTAAAAGAGAAGAATTACCTTGTTTGAATTTTGTCCAAAATTCTGTTTGACACAGAAGTACTGAGACTCACACGTTGCTTCTTTTGTTCTGTTAAGTTCTTGGCATTAGTTCATGATACAGAGCCATGTGCCTGCAAGCATGGGCGGGGTTTATCGATGAGAGCGATATTTTAATTGCTCGTTTGACTTTTCAGTTTCAACTTGCATGTTTGTGTTATTGAATCATATCAGGAGCACTTGTTTAAAATAATGACAAAAACGTACTCCTGAATGACTGCCATTAAAACGCTCAAATGTTCAGCCACGAGACAGAAGAATAGAAGAAACATGTGAGTCTCAGTTCTGCATTCTGTCACGCGGTTTTACATAACAAAAATTAAATGTAAAGCCACATGACAGAATGCATTCTGTTTCTAAAGTATCCTCCTTTTGATTTTATAATCATTTAGATGTATCATATATTATTTACAATATTATTTTAATATTCCTCATTTTTATCAACCAATTACTTAGCTATTTAGTTAACCTGTTATTTAGACAATATTTCATGATATTTGCTTCCGCTGGTTTTTCTAATTATTGATTTGTATAACTTTATTAACTCATGAGAGTAAAGATGCAACAAAAATGCAAGTTTCAGGAGCAGAGTTTTGTACTGAGGAAACAGCACATGCAACTACATCAACAAAAGCCTTTATTTAGTCATAAACATCTTCACATAAATAAAAGCTGGAAAATTAGCAAGAATAAAAATGCATGAATGATCATAAAGATCAAAAAGACATTACGAATTTAAAGCGACATTTATAACGAAATGAAAATAATAAAACGAATGCCTCATCTGAACTATAACAGAGGAAGTGAGATAAAATGAGATTGTTGGATCAGGTCAGGCAGGGCAGTAGGGATGTAGGATGAAGAGAATATAAAGGACATGAAAGACTTTAGAATAAAAACATGTTTTTAAGGAGCGATTTTAAGGATACAGACTCCATCAGCATGCAGTTAAATCCTTGGGAGCTTATGGTTTAAAAAATTAAGCAGTTCTCACCAACTGTTTTAAGTAACTTCAAAATAAATGATTAGATTTTTCACCAGTTTAATCAATTACTCTAATAAATTTTAAGTTACTTTTCTCAGTTGTACTGAACTGTTTCACTTTTATCAATGTAACATACAAGAGAAGAAAAATCAAGACCTCCGAATGGGATGGCGAGCTGGTGCCTGTGTTTGTCAGGTCAGTCACTCTAGTCTTTCCCAGTCACCTTCACTGGAACATCAGGGAAAAACTAGAGCCAGATACATTAGCACTAGTTTTGGCCACTGGTATATCAGATTTATCAACTTATCAACAGGGGTTGTGTCTGTGCTTTCACATTGTTTAAGTGTATTGACTGAGCATGATTAGCTGCCATTTATGGCTCTGGTTCAGGACCCAAGAGCTGGATTGAAGAGCAGCTGGATTAAAGCTGGATCAGTCTGTGAAATGGGGATTACCTGTGCCAGTCAGAAAGCAGTTCCTCAGGTTAAAAACCAAGTATTTTTTGTCCTTAATTTTTTTATAATGTCCTTTTATGTGATTAGAAGCTGTGTTTATCGCCATATATTATCAATTAATGTTGATTTCAAGTAATTCATATTATTTTTGAGATTATTATTAGAACTACAATAGCTTAAGTAGCAGTCGTACGGTCGATTTTGTTTTGCACCATTGTAATCACTATCGTCATTAAAATGAACAACAATAGAAATTCTATGCAAGATTAGAGACTCATCATTATCCGGGCGGGGAAAAAAGAATCTCAGGTGACTCATTTCCATGAGAGGGAGTGGTATAAAGGTAGGAGATGACCGTCGCCACCCAGCAGATGACACATTGCTGCAGAGACTGGTGAGCTGGGATGTTCATTTGTACATTTCAATATGCATTATTTGTCTCTCTCTCACACACATTGATTTTATTTCATTTTCAACATGTTTGTAATTATTAAAATAACTGTTTTGTTCATTATATCAGTCAGTATTTAAAAACATTTTGATTACGAAATGTAACTTTTTTCTTGCTTCAAAGCAAAATTAACCAAAGTTAATTTATCTGCTATTTTTAAAGAGGACCCAACGTGATTTGAGAGTCTGAACTGTCCGTCGTTCTACAAAAAAAGACACTTGCTTTAAAGCTGGCATAATGGTAAGTCAGATTTGCTGTTGAATGAGTTAAGAATGTGCTGAGCTTAAAATGCAAGACCACAGCATCAAATACATTTGTTTAATGGTTTGAGCAATGTACAGTCCCCGGAGAATTCCGCGATTCCGCGATCGCGGCGTTTTCCGCGGAATCCACACTTCACCGCGGAAACCGCGGAATTCATCGATTTTGCCGCGGAATTTCAAATTCTGCCGACACAAGCTGGTGAAAAAGCCACGATTTTGTCAACTCACAAACATCTGTTACCGCCGCGCATCTCGCAGGCGTGAACTCAGGCGTGAACCTGACCGCCAGACAGTGATGGCCTCGTTGGCGACAAATCGACATTCTTTGCCTAGGTTGCGTGGCGTATTCTGTATGAAAGTTTAAAAATGAAGCGATTTCTTGAGAGATCCAAGCCAGCAGTTGGCAAGACTGCCTATACTACGGCCAGTCAGTTTTCCTTCTGTTATGAGGACGGCAGAAAGCTCTTTTGTCGGCCCTTTAATGTGGTATCTAATAGACCACATTAGAAAATCGACAGTCGAGGACCATGCCAAATCAGCAAAACACAAAAGATGAATTCAAGAACAAGAACAGAGTCTACCAGCCAAAAGCAAAAAACCATCTCCACAACAATGCACAACAAGACAGAGTTAGCGTGTGAGCGGATCGAGATAACGAACTGCCTTCATGTCAGTCCTAATTTTTCTTAAAAAAAAAAAAAAAAAATCTGCAATATTTAGGCCTAGACTAATAGCCATTAACTAATAACTAATAAAGTTTTATGAATTCGATCAATTGCTATGGCACACCAGTAATGACAGTCTTTTTTTTAATTAATAATTTTATGTTTTAACACTAGAAGCGCCGGAATTTTATCACAACCATTTTATCACCATGAACGGTCGTTTGGACCGCTCGGTTCAAAGCATTCTAATTCGACTCTCTGAGCACCTATGTTACCATGATTCTCAAAAGAACGAAACAACACCAGCATTACGTTTTTACTAGTTTAATAATACATTTATGAATATTTAGGAAAAAGAATTGTATATTATTAACGTGAATTAAGCTGCTTTCACACTGGACGCGAAACGTATTTTTCGCAAGACAGATTACATTCAAATTCAATGCAAAGACGCAAATACCCGTTTCGCGCGGATTCGCGTCTTTGCATTGACTTTTTAATGTGATCTGTCGCGCGAAAAATTCGTTCGCGTCCAGTGTGAAAGCAGCTTTATTGTAAACATTTAGCTACAACGATATTTTTGGGTAAAGAAATAATTAAACAATTCAGAACGACAAAACAACAATTAAAAACATCTATTTTGATTAATACACATTCGGATTCAACATTTATAGCCTAACAGCATAACCATATGGAATATCATAGCCTATTTATTATGAAACAATTAATCAGAGCAATGACACGGAATTAGAAAACAACAGGTAGGAGCTAAAATTCCCACAGATGGGTCTGAAGTATCTGCAGCAGGTGACGAGCGTCTTAATTTGTGAGCAGCTCCTGCGGACCTGGCACTGCCTCCGTTTTGCTGCCAGTGTCCCAGACAGTACTGACACGTAATTTATACATGTGGTGAAATGTAAATTCATATGACAGGTATTCTCATCATCCTTTTATGTTCATCTATTTATTTTCATCTTCTTTTCATTTTCTAGGTGATTTCTAGGTGAAATCTAGGTGATTTCACCCACTTTGTCTCGCTTTTTTGATATTAATAATAAAAGTCTTTACGTTTAAGGCAAGTTTTTGTTATGAATCATTCAAGAATTAAACTTCAAGAGCAATAATTGTGCAACAGATTTTAATGTCTTCCTACTTTGTTTCAAGAGATTCTTTAATACTAAAAGTAAAGGTAAACTTCTTTGATTTTTGAATGAATGAGGGTTATACTTAGTTGCAAAAGGCTACCGCAGAATTTTTGCAGAATTGACAATTTCTTGCAGAATAACCGCAGAATTTAGCTTTTTTGACCGCAGAATTTGGTGAGATTTTCCGCGGAATTTCATTTTTTTTACCGCAGAAATCCCTGGGGACTGAATGTACCTACAATATGCCAAGTATTCACAGATGACATTTGTAGGTACACAAGCAAAGATTTTCACTGGACATGGTTTTCCCTCCAGAAGCTCAATTTTTTGCAGGTCACAAGGTTCTGGAGACATTCCCTCTGGTTTTCAGTCCATGCTGACTTCACTACATCATGCAACATCTGATTATTTGCCAGCCACTCATTCATGCAGTATATCTCTTTCCAACTCTCCCTATATGCGCTCGATTGGGTTGAGATCTGTATCTGTGCGGACTATTGTATTCACTGTGATATTCAAAGACACAGTGTTTTCTGTCACATGCTGCATTACACTGCTAGAAGTTTGCACTGGAGTCATAAAGACATGCTCATCCTCTCTGCCATGTTGACAACAGTCTTAATGTTTCTTTCTCTTACTATCCAGATGTCAGTGCTCCTGATTATGCTACTTCCTGTGGCAGTCCTCTCTGCCCATGCTGATCACTTCTCCAAACCTGAGGACTGTGATGAGATCTACCGAAATGGCACCACAGAGAATGGAGTGTACTATATCTATCCTCCAGAGACAGACGAACCTATTGAGGTGTACTGTGAGATGGACTGTCATGATAGAGAGGAAGACAGCCACGGGGGAGGGTGGACGGTGAGTAATATTGCCAACAAAACAAACTTTGTCGCAACTCTGGGTCAATATTATCATTCAGAATCCTTTAAAGACATTTTTGATAAACAAGCTGTTGTTGTTCAATTCAAAATATCAAGTTATAGCTTCAATCACAGTAAAAACATTGAATCAGTTGCAGAGGCGTTACCAGGATGCCAAGCTTGGGTGGGCATTTGTCCTCTTTGGGGGGGCAAAAAAAAGAACCTCTAAATCGCCGAAAAATAAATAAATAGGGCCTATAGACGTGGCGGCTGGTGAACTGGCAGTAGGGGAGGGACATTAACAGGTGTAGTCACTTTTCATTAATTATGCACTAGGATTGATCTAATCATGAACCGCGATTTTTTAAGGCGTAGCACCAACACCTGCTGCCATGGGGCGAACATCCAAGCTCTCCCTTTTCCTTCATTAAACCCATCGCAGGTTGAACGAAAGTGTAAAATGTCAGAGGGCATGTGAAATGCTTCCGGGAAAAAAAACTTTGCTGTCATCAGTATTTTTCGTCTACATGCTTCACAGAGCCAAATAAAGCAACGGTTCTCAAACTCGGACCTGGGTGACCCCTGTGTAGGCTGGTTTTTGTTCCAACCACACTGGCAATCTCAGTATTTTAACAAGATGTTAATTATCCTAACTAGGCACTTATACTGTTGGATTACTTAGATTCTTAAATCACATCATGCCAGAATTGACAATGTATGCAATGTAAAATTTATCTTGTAAGGGCATGTGGTACTCACTGGATTAAATTTCAAACAGTTGATTTCAATATACATAAAGAAATGTAACTATAACCAATGCAATTAAAGTCTGAGGTCAATCAGCAGGCTCTTAATTGGTATGTACACCTGGCCTTCATTCCTAACCATCAAGAAGATAATGATGAATGCAATAACAACGCCAATGACGATAATGAGGCCCACCAGTTTTGTGGTGAAGTATCAGGTGAAAATAGCCAATTATTGCGTAAACAGCAATTAACCAAGCTACAAATTAAGTTGGCAAGTTAATCTTTTTGGTCTTTTACCTCTTTAATTTTTTGCCAATAGTGCAATGAGTACAATGTAAAATTAGTCATCTTTGGGGCATTTCAAAGCCATGTTTGGCATTCTGTAGATTAAGATGATAAATTACCTCTCTGAAGATCAAAAGTACCTAATTAAGAAAAAGTAACAGCTTGTTAAAATCCTGGAATTGCTATTGTGGTTGCAATAAAAACCAGCATACACAGGGGTCCCCCAGGACTGAGTTTGAGAACAACGGAAGTAAAGGACTACAGAATCGCCTCCTATTAACCAATTAGGCAACTCTCAGAAAAAACAAACCTATTCCCATTTACTTTGCTTGATTGGCAATCAAATGGTGGATTCGTTTACTCTCGAAGTTGAATGAGTAAAGCTGTTCAGACAGCATGACTGATTGATGCATTTCTAAATTTAAACGGCCATAGAACTGCAGTTTTGCATAAACGCAATTGTCATTGCCACGCGATTTCGGGCGACTGATCATTTATATCTGACATTCACGTTTCATGGTTTTGGGGAAGAGGAAGATTTTTTTCTAATTATTCAATTATTCTAGCATTCTTTCAATCCAACACCGTTGCTCAGTTATGTTTGTCTGCTTTACACCATCACATCTTAATCGTTATAGGCCACTGAAATTGTTTGATTGTTATTGAGGCCAAGTACACGGGAGCAGATATAGGGAAGGGCGGAGCACCTGCAATTAGCGAAATCTAAACTCGGGCTTCTTCCCGGCAGCATTTTAAATAATTTAAGCCGCTTCAGGTGTGCATCTTTAAACGCGTTCACTTTTCTTAGAGTTGCCTTCTGAAATCCTTTACTTGGCTCCGTTCAGCACGTCGCCTAAAAAACACTTACGCCAGTCTAGTTTTCTCCCGGAAGTGCTTATGATACAGAATTATTGTAGCAACAACCCCAGTGAGTGACTAACGTTAGCAACTCCAGACTAGCTGCTGGCGAGCTGCCTGGGCTCACTCGGTAGCCAACTCGGGTTATAACCGCACGAGTGAACACAGATGGCCAACTATAACACAAATTACCATAATATCAAACACAAAGACTTACAAAATAAGCGGTGGCAGAAATAGCAACAAAAGAGATATGGGCGAAATTTTAATTCCCTGAGAGAAGCACAGAGCAGTAGACGTGACCCCAGATGAGTGAAGACGGCAGTCTAAGAGAATGGGAGGGTCCCAGTAATTCGATAGTTTCACAGCAGAATAGACTGGCAAAGGAATCCACCAATCACACATAGTGATAGATAAATGAAGCATCCGTAAAGCTCACTCTAAATGGCTGTCTACCTCCAGCTGAGAATCAGTTGGATTTCGCGTGTTTGCTGACAAATAGTAGTAAATCAGTTTTTTATCTTGAGTTTTCATTGGGGGGGGCAGAGCTTTTCTCAGGGTGGGCACTGCCCACCCCCTGCCCCCCCTTGGCAACGCCCCTGATCAGTTGTGTTCGCTCACCTATACTCACACACAGTGAAAACACAACACCCATATTCAATAACCAAAAAGAAAAAGTAACCAATGTTTTTCAATTTAATTTTAATACAAATAGAAAAGGCATTTCATTGTCCATAATACTGTAAAGTTTCATCACAATATCTCAACAAATGTGTCTGATATGCCATTGTGAATGCACAGACCCTACACAAACTGTCAGTCGTGAGTGTGTCCTCCCTGTGCTTGCACACATGAGCGTAAACGGCGAGGCATCGATTCACACAAACATCGCACAGTTGCTTGGGGAATGTTCCTCCACTCTTCCTGTAGTGCTGCTTTCAACTCGGCGACATTGCGTGGTTGACATTGATGCCGGTGCACACGATGACCCAGTTCAAGGGTGAGTATTACTCAAGTAGTGAATGCGACTACAAAAATATGAGGTGAAGATGAGTTTACTGGTTTGGGGGGCCTTCAAGGTGTATCTGCAACTTCTGGGTGTGACTAGGCATGAAGGTAATTAAATGTATTAAAAACCAGGACACTAAAGAATGCTCACTGCTTCCTGGCTGATAGTGTCACGCACTTCATGGCCTCTTTATGTTGCTCCCCTCGGGCCGCAGATATGCGGTGCCACGAGAAAGAACAAATAGACTCAGTAACTCCTTTCTCTCGGTGGCCACTGGGCTCTTGAATAATGTTGGGTGATTTATTTCTTCATTCGTTTATTTATTAGATTGTTGTGGACTTTTGTATCGTGTCCTGAATTGTTTTGTAACTGTTTCTTCCTGTTGCCGTTGTGGTTCTTTTGACTGTTGGCTGCAAAACTATTTTCCCCATTGGAGATAATAAAGAATACCTTAAACCTTAAACCTTGTAAGGAACAGGTCTGAAGTATTTCTGGAACTCTCCATGTCACAGGCTGAGGTATAGGAGCGACCAGAAAAGAAACAATGGCTGACAGTCAGGCACTGTGGTTTTCAGCAGGGAGAAAGATACAAACACTTTGTCCCTAAAGATTGAATTCTTTAAGCCAGAGTCAGTCAACAGTCCAGTATTGTCGTGATCCACAAAAATTTCTTGTTTGCACTATGCCACTAAAATGGCATCAGAGCATCATTCATGATTTTCATGAAAATCAATGGTTTTGTTTGTTGTGTTTTCTTGTCTGGTCAGGGCACAGGCCAATCATATTTGTATCCTAAATCGTAGAAGTTTCTTCCCTTTAACTCCATTGTATGCTAACTTATGCGTCAGGGTCTTTTTCTCCGCTATTCTTACAGCCAATCACACGTTTGATTTAGGCTACACCTTTTGTGGTTGGGATTTTTTTATTTTTATTTTTTGGAAGAATGCATAACAGGCAGAGAAGTCTTACCAAAGTAATTCACAGCTAAAATAAGCATCAGAATTTACTGTTTTTATTTGCAGTTGTGTCATTATTTTGAACATTTTTTTGCTTTTGTTTGGCTGCTAGAATGAAACACACTCCTGGTCTTTATATTGTAGTAAATTCAATGGTTTATATGATACAAGATGAAAAACAGGTCAATATGGGCTCTTTTGCACATTTTTTAATTATTTATCTAGAAGTTGAATTCTTGGAAACTTTCTGTCATGGCTCCTCTTTCTAATCAACAACGAATCTCCAAAATTACAATCCAAACTCTAATTCTTAATTTTTAAACATTTTTAATAAATATGTAAGCTTATGAAAATAGGCATGAGAAACTGGTCTTCGATAAAAACTGACAGTCTGGCCAAAACGGTGAGGTTGCCCATGCAGTTGGCTCTTGGATGAAAGAGGTTAGTAAGATGGTTTTCACCTCTCAGGTGTTCCAGAGCAGAAAGGATGGCACTGTGAACTTCTACAGACCCTGGAAACATTATAAGGATGGCTTTGGAGATTTAGATGGAGAACACTGGCTGGGTAGGGTACCCTCTCATTAAAATTGACATAATCTTGAGGCCTCTGGCTAGGATATAATGTAAACTCAGCATACCATACGATACGATACGATACGATACACTTTATTGTCCCCATGTGGAAATTTGTCTTGGACTACAAAGTGCTCTGCAGACATTTCTGTCTCAAGGAATCAATAAATACAGCAATAAAAATGTACAATACATGCATATCTATGAAAAATTCAACAACATATTGCACATTACCCATAGTTTAATATTCAGTTAAAACAAGCATAGTAGAAAGGGATACTAATAAAATACACACTTTACATATACTGTACATATATGCACATGCACATACTTACATATAGGCACATGTATACATACACACATGTACGCACGGGTATATATACATATATGTCTGTACACAGACATATGTACATGAATGAATGAATGAATGAATGAATATATTTTTTTGGTCAATTTGTTCAATTAGAGCAACTGAAAAAGTGCATTGATTGGTCAGTAAAAACGGACCAAAAGGTGTTGGCTGAAGCTACAGCTTATTGTGCCGACCCTCTGTACATAACAGTTATTACATGATGGAAATAAAATACATGGGGAAAAACAAGAAACCAAAAAACAAAACAAAACCCGGACAGGATTAATATTTTTTCATGTGTTTGCAAGTGTCATATAATTGCCCTACAGGTATCAATAATACTGGATTTATACATTTTTTTGAACTTATAGATTGAGGAACAGCTTTTTAATTCGTGGTCAAGGTTGTTCCAGAGATCCACTCCCTTTATGGATATACAATGGCTTTTTGTATTTGTTCTTGCGTAGCTTTTTTGAAAGACGCCTCTGAGTTCATGCTGGCTCTCTATATATACTCATATAAACATACACATGTGTACCTACACATACACCCAGATACATTTTCACCAATACACACGTACATATACATACATATATTTACATACATACCATTTCACTCAAATATCCATGCTAACACATTCATCATACACATACACATAGGTACATACATGCGCACATACATGCATGAAACCCCTGACGCTACTCTTGGACAACCCATGCAGCTTAAAAAACATTCAAGAGTCTGACTGAGGTTGGAACAAAAATTCAGTATAAATTACTGTCATTGAAGCCTGATCTAGAACTTTGTCAGTCTGTCTTGTTAAAAATACCAGTCAGGCCCTCTGCTTTCAGTTCTGGGCTTCACTCCATTTCTGTTGTGCATCGATAGGACTAGAGAAACTCTTCCTTATTACTTGGCAAAAAAAGTATAGCCTGAGGGTGGAGATGGAAGATTTTGAGGGAGGAAGTGTCCATGCCAGCTACAAGAACTTCATGATCGGCCCTGAGTCTGACTATTACCGCTTGCATCTTGGCGACTACATAGACGGAGGTGCAGGTGAGCAATGGAGCTGCTGGTGTATACACGTGTGTGAATTTTCTTGCAAGCATGTGTGTTTGTGTGTGTATATTTGCATGAGAGAGAGAGAGAAAGAAAAATGAGGGAGAGAGAGGTGAAAGCCTGCTTTGGAGACCTTTTGGTTACATTCTGAATATGTCATTGTAATGTACCTGCACCCCATGGTTCTCATGAGCCTATGATCTTCATTTGATTCACTAATTCCTAGGTAATGATCTACGATATTCTGATGGGAGGCAATTTTCCACCTTTGACATGGACCTTGATGGCTCTTATTACCAGAATTTGGCTGAAAGATATGAGGGAGCATTCTGGCATGGCTACAGGGTTTACGCCAACCCAAATGGCTTGTACAGATGGGGACGGCACTCAGTTTACACTTCTGGAGTCCTCTGGAGAAGCTGGAAGAGCTACTATTACTCCTTGAAATCCATCAAAATGAAGATCAGACCACTGTCTCTGGAAGAAGCAGACGGCAACGACCGTGGCCCGGTACATGGTGGACATAGTGGACATAGTGGACATGGCCATGTCACAAGACATCACGGGCATTTCTAGTCCTTTTAGCAATCTGTCGTGAAGATGCTTGTATTAGAAAGCACATTGTGGTTGTTTGGGAATCAAAAATTCCTGATGATGAAGAATTTAGTTATTCCTATTGTTTTCATTACGTTCATTACGTTTCATTTAATTTCTTCCAATACTTTTTCCTATTTTAAAATTAAGTTCTATGTTTGAAATGACCTTTTCCTGGTAAATACTGTCCTGGTAGCTATGTGGTTTCTTGTATTCATAGTGTTGCAAATGAATGACTGCATTCAATAAACAGTACTGAAAATGATTGAAGTTCTCAGTTGAATCATCTCAGAAAAAAACTTGCTGTGACTTTAAATTTTTTTTTTTTCCTCATTTCAGTTGATATAACAAATATTTTTATTAAGTATTTTAATTAACATGAAAGTAAAAGATTTTGGGGAAGGTGAGCAAAATTCAATCAGCAAGAAGCCCAGGATTTATCATGAACGATGCCCAGAGGAAATGTTCATTTTAGAAAAGTGCCCCAAAGTGATGTTTTCCTATTCTTTGAGATGTATGTGAAATTCATTTTGTGCATATGATTGGCTGATTGAGGAAAGGAGCATATATGTAATTGGCTGGCTGCAGAGGCCAATTCAGTTAGGGTTCCTTAACCCAAATTGGTCTGCGCATTTTGTGTGTGCACTGCTTAAAACTATTCTTTCAATAATCATATTTTTTCAAAAAACAGTGGTCAAAATTGCATCCCTGAATAATTAGCGAAATGAAACAAAGTATCTTACTTTAATGTTTCTCAGTATCCAGAGCAGTTGCAGGTTTAGTTTTACTTTTGTAAAATGCTGAAGAGGGAAGAGTTCAGAGCACCAGAGTAAAACAAGCACAATGAAGACAACAAAACAATCCAGAGGAGGGGAAACAAGGCACAGGAACATAAATACATGACACAATAATTCACAGAAATGGGAAAGTGACACCCTGAGGGAGGGAAGGCAGTGACACAAGAAACTAATTAATCAATGAAGGACGCTGCACTGGAACTGACGCACACGAGGGCTGCAGGTAAAAACAATCGAGGAAACACCCAGGATGTGACTTTACTGTCTCTTGGCCATCTTTTTCTTAAAAAGGCGACTGTGTTATTGCCTCAACATTAAGATTATATAAAACAGTTTATGTGCTATTATTTTTACAAAATTGATGTTTTTGAAATTTGAAAATAAACGTTTTTGACACTTTGGTATCATAAATTCAACTATGTAGCAGCACTCGACTGAAAACCACTGGTTTGAATCAAAGAGGGCAGGCAAAAGATGAAAAAAATTCAGCATCTTGAAACATTCTGCTCGGAATCAACTTCCCTCAAAATACCGTCATTCAACCTTTTCATTTGCTGCAGAAAGACGCTGAAAGCTGGTAACATCTGCAGGGGAAGTAATAATTGTTATTAATATTAATGTTATCAAGTTTGGTGCAAAACATTTTGAAAAATCTTATTATGTATTTCATTTTTGATCCACAATACAGCCCATTCAAATGATTGAACTGAAAATGACTTGTAGCAGAAATTGCAAACACAAAACACCCATCATACAATCTATCATCCACCCAATCTCCGGATTAATTATACTTGTTCTTCATTTCACATTATCAGCTGTAATCAATATTGTGGCAGTACTACTGAGCTAGCCATAGAATCAGTCTATTGCAGAGCTCTGCAGAACATTCTACTTTGTCACCAAAACCCACTTATTTAATTATGCTGCCTAAGATACGTTTATCTTGCAAAATGGCTGAAAGGAATTGTCATGGTTTCACCCCGCCGGATACAAATTTCCAATTCGGCGGGAGCTAGGACCATGGACCTGACAGAAAAACAGGACCCAAGTACCAGGCTGGTTTAACTGGATTTAATATAAATACTAGTGATGACAGAATGACACTGAAGCATCAAGACATGCTTCAAACCTGTAGCATAGAACCACTGTTACAAAGCTTGCTTCGGAGCGGAAAAAATCACGTGACATATGATGTCCAAAGCAGTCACTGCCTCGCTCCCTGAATGAATCACCTGACTGGTTCGAGTGCGCCAATCAGCTGATTCACTGACTGACAGGTGACAGGATGAGACAGTTTTGAATTTGAGCGCCATAAAGGCTTTATAACAGCCATACAGAAGGCAGAGTTTGTGGGTTGTAGTAGGAGGTGTGTTTTTGCTGTCGAGTTGTCGTTTGTGTTGCGTTGTTGTGGTGAATCATTATGGAGCCGGCCAGGAAGAGTGGTCGTTCTGATATGTGGGAACACTTCAATCTGATCGCTCTTGATAAGGTAGGTGTGCTGGCTGTACGTAAGTAAAAGTTAAATTACAAATTCAACAGTAAATATCAGTCCAGTACTAGCCTATAGTCGGGTCTCTCTCAAGTCTATTTTAAGTAGCATTACAGTAAATGTATGCATGATTAGTGTTGCCATACAGCTATTGCAACCTACTCCATATTTCCCCAGCACTCTCCTCAATAACACAAAACACTCACTCATTGATCTTTATTTGTAAATACAACAGAATATACTGTGTGTGTGTGTGTGTGTGTGTGTGTGTGTGTGTAAGTGCGTGCGTGCGTGCAATTAACCCTCCCGGTCCATTGACTAGCCAGCCTAATTTTGACTGCAGCCTCACACTTGGCCAGGAGAGGTCACCCTTACTGAAGTTTCAAGTACTGAACCAATTTTCAAAGCAAATGGCTCAAGTGGTTCAATGCTTCACAAAAGCTTCATTCACCCATCACAAATAAATACCTTAAAAAACAACACATGGAAAAAAACCGGGAGCAGTATCAAAGTCCTCAGGGATAAAATCACAGCGTGAGGAATAAAAACCAAAATGCAGCGCTGATACAAACTGGCAACTGCCAGCCCTATATACTTTGGTAATCACCTCAACCTTAACGAGCTGCACCAATTGCTCCTTAAGGTGGAGGTGACAGAAAGCCACAGGGGAAGGACTGCAAGGCAAAACCCTTATAGCAGGGGTCCTCAATCTTTCCCAGAGAGGACCGGTGTGGGTGCAGGCTTTCAATCTAACCAAGCAGTCACACACCTATTGTCACTAATCAACCCCTAAAGTCCTCGCTAAAGATCTTGATTAGCAGAAGCAAATGTGTAACGGCTTGGTTAGATCAAAAGCCTGCACCCACACTGGCCCTTTCTGGGAGAGATTGAAGACCCCTGCCTTACAGGAATACTAATGGGCAAACTGCATCTTCTTAAGTGCAGAGGCGTCACTAGATGGCCCTTATGGGTGAATATTTGAACTATTTGGGCGGGTGAGGAAAAATAATCAGAATGTTCAGAAGCTTAGGCTTGTGCACAGATAGCCAAAGTGCAGGGGCTGCGAAGGACAGCAAAGCCCATTGGCCAGTGGCTCATGTCATGGAAAATCTATGGGCTATTTTCAGAATGTATAGGCCAGTACCAAAATTCAATGTGCCAATAATTTTAACCATGACAGACTTTTTTTCAAAGTGTATAATGCATGTACATACATTTAGCTCTGCATGTGTAATGCTAAAAACATACTGATCCATACATTTTTCATTGAATGTTTAGAATTACAATATTGCTAAAAACAAAAAGAATAGTTACTGAATGACAAGATTACATACTCAGATGCAGAAGAGGAAAATTCTGGGTTCAGCAACTATTCTGGGTTCAGTTGTTCAGTAAAACTACTGGCTGTGGCATTACTCTGATGATACACTGGTCAGTAGCTCTAAGTTGATGGGTTTTGACTTTACTCTAACAGTTCTCTACCATCTTGTGTCTGCATTGGCGGCAACTTTACATAGTCGAGTGTGAAAATTATTTGACACAGAAAAAATCACGGCTTGAAGATGTGCCTGGGATCAAAATGTAGATCAAAATGAGAGCTTTCAAATGCCATAACTTGACTTGATCATCAGCCTATGGGCACATGACCCCTTGAAGTTTCCCCAACACTTTTTCAAGTTTTCTCTGGTGAATTACAAGAAAACCCATGACATAGGTTCCAAGACTTGGTTTTACTACACTATATCATGATTAAATAGGTGCAGTGTTGCTATTGAAACTTCTGTAGTAGGTTGTAACTTTAATAAAGGTAGTAATAGAACAGGGCCCGTATTCACAAAGCAACTTAGCGCTAAAAGTAGGTCCTAACAGCTGGATTTAGGAGAAACTACTAAAAAAAAAAAAATGTTTTACTAAGTGTTATTCAAAGCATTTTAGGCCCAAAAGTAGCTCATAAGTCTGGGAGAGCTTAAGTAAGCTCGCTAAAACTTATTCACAATGAATCGGAAATTGGCTGTGGCTGTTGAAAGATGATGATTGGAAATTCTGAATGATGCGCAGTTGTTGAAAAGATATCGGATCGACCGTGAAGGGATTTTATTTGTTGTTGACTTGGTGAGGGAGAGAATTACGTCTCCAACCATGAGAAACAACCCAATAAGCCCCAAAATGAAATGTTTGAAAATAGAAAAAAAGTTAATTCCATCAGCACCCAGATTGTCATGGTTTGGTCCCGCCGAATGCAACCAGCAATCCCGCGGGCACTGGGACCATGTACCCAAAAGGAGAGGAAGGGACCCACTCGCACAGGCTGATATAAAATTAGACAAACATTTAATAAACATACTTTTAAAACTCACAAAACAGGGGAGCAGCAGCACAAAACAACAGGGCACTAAAAACCAGAATGCAGCTGCAACTGCCTACTGGCAGTTGAAGTGCTTAACCCCTTTGTGCAGAAGCCAAATTTGGCTATTTATGGGTTACCCACTCTAATGCTGTATAATTCAAGATTTAAGCTTCATAAAGAGGAAAAATGTGGCTCAATTCAGAAACGACACTTACAGCATTTAGAAATACATTGTATTTCAGTTTATTTTCATGATTTTGGGAAAATGAGCTGCAAACATAAAAAATCTTCATGAGAATTCACCATTGAAATTGCAAAAAAAAATAATGCTGAGGATTGAAAAACTACTGGGGCTTAAAACTTTACATTTCTGGTATCCTTGAGCACAAGTAGAATTCATCTTCAACAATACATTCTAGATTACTTACATGCTATTAGCCAAATTATACAGCTACCCAAGTGTCTCCCCAAAGTCTCAAAATTATGTACTGTCAAATCATAAAAAAATCATGTATTTAACAAAAATAAAATTTTAAGGCATGAAATTTAATATGAACAAATGATTTTCTGGTTGAGTTTAGTATGAATTTATCAATATCAGTGCAGTTGAATATCAGTGGTCACCAGTAACCTCTCCAAACACAGAACATGCCTTTTCTCCATAATAAGGATTAGAGTTTTGTCAATTTTTCTTTTAAGTCCCCCAAGCTAGCACAAACACACATTGCATTTTATAAACTGCTGATTAAACAGTCAGAACATTCACCCTGTAATGGAAGTTACCAGTTCCCAAACTCACGACCTCATTTCAACCCTTAGAAGAAACAAGTACAACTCACTAACTCAGTAATATCTGAATTCTGAAATATACCTTATTTTAACAGAACAGACATTCCACTTACAGGGAACATCACAAAATATAAATTCCTCCCTAGATTCAACAGAACGGTGCAATGGCCGTACCAGGGGGTCCACCTAAATGCATGGGCAGTTCACTTTTAAACAGGAAAAAACGTCGACATTCGACTTTGTTGAGTACGGTATACATTCCAAAACAGAAAGCAAAACTAACAGCCTACCTTTTTTCCACGAATCCCTCCTCCAGAGACGATGTATCCAGTAAAGGGACCCTCCGGTCCTGTTTCATTCGAAATTATTCCCATTGACCATGTCCTTATCTTATTTAAATCCTCTCAATATAACTGAACACTTCAAGGCCAGTTTTGCGCGTCTTTTTCCTATATATATATAGATATATCGCGTCTGTTTCAGCTGCGTAATGCGCGCAACGTAAAACGGATACAACCGAGCCTGTTGATACGCATAGGCTTTTATGCTCTGCGTTTGTCCAATCAATATGTTTCACTTGCTGTAGAACGTTCAAACACTCGGGAATTCGATAAGAAATGAGCCAATCAATACACTGTTACCAGGGAAGTTTCACAAGGCCGTGAAGTCTAACTGTGCAGTTACGCAGAAGAGCCTGAATGTATGATTGAGTGATTGGCTATCAACGCCAGTACTATAGGGTGGATATAAGGAAGCGCTGGATTTGTCAATGAAGGAATGTACACGAAAATCCACGGTAGGGAACTACGCATTTTTTGCATTTGATGACTGTAATTGACAGTAGAATGTGAGAGAATCAATACCAAGTCAAATTTTTTGCTTCAGAAAACAGATTTTTCTGAACCACTAATTGGAATGCCGTTGGCTCACTGTTGCTAAAGTGGTTGCTACATAGGAAACTATTTTTCTGTCACAAAAGATCATTTTTTAAAACTGCTGGATCGATGCTATGGGCAAAGATATTGAGCAGTTTGCACATCAGGCTTAGCTGAGGAGTTTAATTCATGCAACTCTCGAAAAACAGGGAGTGGAGTGAACTTCCCCATATTCAAAACCGCGTTCGAGGTCTGCTTGCTTGTGAATACTCAATAACTGATCCGGGGGTGCCATCTAGTGATCGAGTACAGTAACAGCGTGCTTAAATTTGGAGGTCTATCGACGCAGGCGTCTACATCTGCAGAAAGGGGTTAACTAGGTTGCCTTCACCTCCACCTCAGTGAGCCATGCCTGGCACGACTGTCACATTTGAATGGAAAGCAGCTAATGCCAATTATTTGACAGGCATTATGTACCAGCGGGATGCCACTTGCTAGGGCTACCCCAGCAAACGTTGGCTCTTGACCCCTTACCTGAATTCACAACCGGGACCACAACAAAATTAAAACAGGTAGGTCATTGTTGCGATAGCCTACATTGGCATAGCCTATTACATGTGAAGATGGCATAATATTGTAAATTACAAATATTTAGCCTGCTGTTGTCATGTTGTCATGTTGTTCATGGTGCATGTTCAAGCACATAAGACGACACGCATTGTGGTGGAGCGTACGTGGTATTAGGCAGCTGAAGCGCCGGTTTCATGTGCTGTATGGGGAGGTGTGTCTCAGCCCAGAGAGAGCCAGCAAAGTGCTATGGCCTCAATTTGTTATTATATTTACACAACAGCGAAGGATGACACAAAAATTTTAGAACTTGAAAACATTTAATTTTTAACAAAAAAAAACAACTAACAACTAACTAATATACCGACCAAGATTGAATACAAGCACAGAAATATTTACAGTCTCTTTGGTGGGGTGGCTTGGTGATGTCCTGGGGAAGGAAAATGCTCTAACACAGGCAAAAATCCACTAAAAGCTTCACAGGTCTTGAACAGAATGACAGGTCAGGTCACATGTATCCTTTTCCTTGCAATTTCTCCTACTACTTTACTGTCTCAATTCTCCCCCTTATATACTCTTTTGCAGACCCCTCCCACATTTAGACCTCTTTTTTTTTTTTTTTTTCTGGTACTTGCCCCAGACATGTCCAAACATAGCTCCAGTCTGGGCTTAAGAAAAAAAAAAGGTAAATGCTGCCATCTAGTGGCCTCTATTCACATTACACCTCCATTCCAGAAGGGAAAAATTTTGACTTATAAAGGCAAAATTTTTCTTTTAAATACACAAAATGGTGAAGTAGACACTTGTGTATACATATATACATACAATACAATATGCTCACAATGTTATATGTACACACATTCAAACACAGGATAAGCAATCAGCAATCACATTGTCAGCACCCTTTACATGCTTAATTTCCAAGTCAAAATCCTGTAAAATCAAACTCCAATTCAACAATCTCCGATTCTTGTTTTTCATCTTACTCAAAAACATTAACGGATTGTGGTCAGTGTACACAATCATTGGCTTTTTCCCTGTACAAACATAAACCGCAAAGTGTTGTAAAGATAGAACCAGAGCCAACAGCTCCTTCTCTATCGTGGAATAGTTCCTTTGGTGGCGATTGAACTTCCTGGAGAAGTATGCCACGGGATGCTCAATGTCATCAGAGTCACTTCTCTGTAGGAGCACAGATCCACAAGCTTGGTCGCGAGCATTGACCGCGATGGAGAACGGTTTGTTGAAGTCAGGAGATTTGAGCACGGGGAAGTGACACAGCAGAGACTTCAGCCGATCGAAAGCCATCCCATCCCATCCCAAGTGAACTTTACGCCTTTCTTCAGTTGGTTAGTTAGACTGAGAGCAATCTCAGCAAAGTTCTTGCAGAACTTGCGGTAGTACCCGATCATTCCAAGGAAGCAGCGCAAAGCTTTTTTGTTGTCAGGAACTGGGAAGTCCATGATGGCTTGGACTTTAGCATTTATGGGTGCCACCTTACCCTGGCCTATAACGTAGCCAAGATAGGTGACAGCACAACCAAAGTCACTCTTGTTCAGGCTAACAGTCAGGTTAGCCTGGGTCAGGCGCTGGAACAACGTCTCTACATCTTTTAGATGTTCTTCCCAGGAGTCACTCCATGTGATCAGGTCATCGAGGTACGCACCCGTGTGTGGCAATCCGGCGATTGTAGACTGTATCATCCTTTGGAACGTGGCTGGGGCATTTTTCATGCCAAAGGGTAGGACTTCAAACCGGTATAATCCAGATGGTGTGGCAAAAGCAGAAATGCTCTTGGCCCTCTCATTTTAAGGCACACACCAATAACCCTTCAACAAATCAATCTTGGTCAGAAACTTTGCTTGCCCTACTCTATTAATACAATCATCAATCCTAGGTATTGGAAACACATCAGTTCTAGTTACAGCATTGACTTTGCGATAATCTACAGAATCTAGTATTTCCATCAGGTTTTGGAACTAGCACACAGGGTGAACTCCAATCTGAGTTGGAGGGTCTGATAATATCATGTTCTAACATGTACTCAACCTCTTTCTCAGCAATCTTTCTCTTTTCAGGATTCATCCGGTACGGATGCTGTTTTATTGGTTTGGCATCACCAACATCTACGCAACATCAAGGCAACTGCAATCTCGAAGGCTTTGATAAAGTTCTTTCCAGTGCCTATCATCAAGCGAGTCAGGGTGCATTAGAGCGGTTTCATATCACTCTCAAGACAATGATGAGGACTTATTTTTATGATCATGAGAAAGACTGGGATGAAGGTGTTCATTTGCTGTTGTTTGCAGCTAGAGAAGCAGTGCAGGAGTCTACTGGATTCAGTCCATTTGGGCTAGTGTTTGGCCCTGAAGTGAGAGGACCTTTTCTATTGTTGAGTGAACAATGGCAAGAGAAAGAGCCACATATCAGTCTGTTAGACTATGTTAGCAACATCGACGACCTGATCACATGGAGTGACTCCTGGGAAGAACATCTGAAAGATGTAGAGACGTTGTTCCAGCGCTTGACTCAGGCTAACCTGACTGTTAACCTGAACAAGAGTGACTTTGGTTGTGCTACTGTCACGTATCTTGCCTATGTCATAGGCTAGGGTAAGGTGGCACCCATAAATGCTAAAGTCCAAGCCATCATGGACTTTCCAGTTCCCGACAACAAAAAAGCTTTGCGCCGCTTCCTTGGAATGATCGGGTACTTCCGCAAGTTCTGCAAGAACTTTGCTGAGATTGCTCTCAGTCTCACTAACCAACTGAAAAAAAGGCGTTAATTTCACTTGGGATGAAGCATGCCAGAGAGCCTTCGATCGCCTGAAGTCTCTGCTGTGTCACTTCCCCGTGCTCAAATCTCCTGACTTCAACAAACCGTTCTCCATCGTGGCCGATGCTAGCGACCAAGCTTGTGGATCGGTGCTCCTACAGAGGAGTGACTCTGATGACATTGAGCATCCCGTGGCATGCTTCACCAGGAAGTTCAATCGCCACCAAAGGAACTTTTCCACGATAGAGGAGGAGCTGTTGGCTCTGGTTCTATCTTTACAACACTTTGAGGTTTATGTTTGTACAGGGCATAAGCCAATGATTGTGTACACTGACCACAATCCCTTAATGTTTTTGAGTCAGATGAAAAACAAGAATTGGAGATTTTAGAACTGGAGTTTGATTTAACAGTTTGATTTTATTGAGTTTGACTTGGAAATTAAGCTTGTAAAGGGTACTGACAATGTAATTGCTGATTGCTGATCCCGTGTTTGAGTGTATATACTATACAGTATATATATATATATCATATGTTTACTCGAATATTGTATTATATGAATATATACACAAGTGTCTATGTAACCATTTTCGATTCAAAAGAAAATTTTTGCCTTTATGAGTCAAAATTTTTCCCTTTTGGAATGGAGGTGTAATGCGAAAAGAAGCCACTAGGAGTATTGACCT
The DNA here is from genome assembly GCA_029721435.1 of Gymnothorax reevesii. Lineage (NCBI taxonomy): Eukaryota > Metazoa > Chordata > Actinopteri > Anguilliformes > Muraenidae > Gymnothorax > Gymnothorax reevesii. Next base: position 100,382,087 of record CM056582.1, on the reverse strand, counting down.
TTTTTTTTTTGTTAAGCCCAGACTTAGGATAGGTTTGGGCATGTCTTAGACAAGTCCCAGAGAAAAGAAAAAAAAGTCAAAAAGGTGGGAGGGGTCTGCAAAAGAGTATATAAGGAGGACAATTGAGACAGTAAAGTAGTAGGAGAAATTGCAAGGAGAAGGATACATGTGACCAGACTTGTCTATTTTTTTCCATGACCTGTGAAGCTTTTTGTGGATTTTTGCCTGTGTTGGAGTATTTTCCTCACCCAGGACATCACCAAGCAACCCCACCAAAGGGACAGTAAATATTTTTGTTCCTGTGTTTGTCAATCTTGGTCAGTAGAGTAGATAGTAAATTGGTTAAACAGGTTTAATTAAACAAACACTTTTAAGTTTTAAAATTTTGTCTGTCATCCCTTACTGTCATATATGTTATAACAAATTGGGGCCAGAACAAATCATTTAACTGACTTTAAAACTCTTGAAACATTCCTTTGCTACAATGACTTGGTCTCTGTTACAGTAGGGTTGCCTTCCCCCACTCCACATGATCAGCAAGGCCCCTCCACTCACACCTTAGATTATCCCTTTGTTCTCTCTCACCGACACACACACACACACACACACACCTCCTTCATTGTGCATATAGTGTTAGTGTTTTGTGTAGTTTAGATTGAGTGTTTCATTTAAATAAATATTCTTTCAAGACATATGCTGTGGTTATTAATTTTGTACAAGAGTGAATGAAACTGCCAGCCTCTTCTATGTAGAACTCCCGAATCCTTCAATCTAACTATTGATTAGGTAAGTTAGTTACAATTATTAATTAATTTCCACATTAATAGCTTAGTGGATATTGAGACTGAGGTTTTATTAATTGGCTGTTGTTTTCCCTTCACTGAGGAAGGGTGGTGCCCCGAGGTATTCATATTAATATGTAATTTTAATATTACAATATCATATGTTTTTGAAAGTCAAATTAATAATATTATTTAGCAAATTGCCTCAACACATGGTGTCCACCTGTGAGGTGTAACCCCAACAGCCGCCACGCTTGTATGACGTGCCACTGCACTCACAATGACGTCGCCACTGCTTGGGCATTATCACCACAAAGGTGCCACCATTCAAGGCATTTCTCGAACACTGGTGTTTTGTGCCATTACCCCAACATTATTGTAAGGTGTTTTTTTTTTTTGTTTTGTTTAATGTTTCTCTGCCCAGGGAGCTCTTTGTTCCTGATTAAGGTCAAATGTTAAGCATTATTCAACCCTGGTGTACATAGTTGGATTAAAGTTCTTTTATTGCCTCTTAAAAATCTAACCCCTCATTGAAGTCGTAAGAGGTGGAAACAGGTAAAGTGCAGGATTGCTAGGCAGGGCGAAGTATCGTGGGTGGTTTAACCACTCGGGCCGATGCGGTAACCATGAAGGCCTGTCTGGATCTACCTGGAAAGTGCTGGCTAATGGGGCTCTCTGGAGCCAAACTTTGTGGACCAATCACCTGCTTAGCGGGTAAGTAATGATTACAGAAACATTCCTGGAAAACCTCTAGCTAAGTGTGCAAGTCGAAGGTCTCTCCCTAAAACATGAAGCTGGACAATGAAAGCTAAAAAGAAGTTGCTCAATTCATGTATGATCATTGCTGAAAAAAAAACCCTGAAAAAGATGGGTTTTAGTGCAGTTAGTCAACTGGATGATATTTGACTTTCACATGCTCTTTTGCAATATTTAGTACATTTCTGCAGTGCAAAAATCAGACGCAAGACCTTCCATTATTGTTCAGGTACTCTCAGGGAATGCAATTTGTGCGTGTATTCCATGATACTTGACAGTTTTTTCTCTCACACTAGGCTGTTATGCTAGCCTGACTCCTCCAGCCTTCGTACTTCCGCTTAATTTTATTTCGTTTCAGTACTCAGTCTGGTCAGTCAGAGCTCTGCCACGTTTACCTCAGCAGACAGTACACTGGACCAACCAACGAATAGAAGGCGTGGCCGAGAGCCATGATGCAGCAGCAGCGCCGAGTTTGAAATTGTCGTCTCAGAAATCAACAATGGCCACGGACAGAGATACACAGGAGGCCATTCGCTCTGTCGTGGACAAAATCCGGGGTATCAGCTACTTATAGCCACAACAAGATGATTGTTTGGTCAGTTTTTTTGATGAAAATAATGTTGTAGCGCTACTCCCTACAGATTGTCATATCTACTAAATAGCCATCATGAAACATATGAAATAGGCACCCTGTTCATCTCTTTGAGAGACAGTCGAAGCACCTCAGCTAGCTTTTAGCTTCTAGTATTAAATAGCGAGAAATTCGTGGGCAATGTAAGTTAGCATTGAACTTTTTAAAAGCTGTGTTTTTGTTCATGTCACAAGATCTATTCTCTGTCTCAGTGTTATGTTGTCATTATCCATGACTGAAAGAGCCAAAATGTGTTGCTATAAAGTTAGATAATGATCTCGGTATGATGTCAGAGTAAGTACGGTTCACGGTTCAGTTTTCGTGTCAAGGCAGATTTCCTGATGTAAATAATGCATTATTCTCGCCGATTCTGCCGTTGGTTTCGGGTCTCTTCCGTTTTTTTTTTTTTTTTTTTGAACAGCAGCAGTATCTGCAGGAAAAACGATAGCTCAACAGTTTCTTTCTTGTAAGGAGAACAGAAAGAGCACCTTTCGTTCTTTCAAGTGAATGAGTGAAGGCTAAAATTTGGTAGATGGGCATATGTATGGGTACAGTATTAACTTTAAGGTACTGATCAGTTTGTTTTCGCTGCATTCCTGGTATGAAGGACTGTATTTACAGCGGAAGTACTAGGTGGCTGAGCTGGCACATACAGTGGCTCCAATAAGTATTTGTACACTACTTGAAAATTCGACTACATAACAGCTTTTGTATATTCGGCTAAATGCTTGCTATCGTGTGTAAAAGTGATTAAAATATTTGATAATCAATATGTTTTAAACAAATATTTAATGTCAAAATGGCATATTTGGTCAGAAAGGCGATTATCTGACCCAATAAGTATCTGTACAGTTCCATTAGAGAGTCACAAAACTAGTAATACTCACCTAAAATTGATTCAAGATATTTACAGGACATGGTTGACTCACTTGGTCTGATTTGGTCAAGCGTGACCATACTGGACACTCCCTCTGTACACAGACTGGCCTATGTAAATGGCCTGACCATGCCCATAATGTATTCCTGTGATATATGGCAAAGACAGGCGAGATACCCCGTTGCATGCGGGAGCAAATCATTCAGCTACATAAATAAGGCCAGAGCACCAGAAAAATTGGAAGTCGGCAATCATTACAACGATACGGGCGGCATGGCTCAGGAGGTAGAGCGGGCGGCCCAGGAATCAGAAGGTTCCGGGTTCGATCCTCAGCTCCTCCAGAGAACGTGTCGAAGTGTCCTTGAGCAAGACACTGAACCCCGCACTGCTCCTGATGTGCAGGGTGGCGCCTTGCATGGTAGCCTCCCACATCAGGGTGAATGTGAGGCAAAAAGGTGTAAAGCGCTTTGGGGTCATATCATGTGACTAGAAAGCGCGATATAAATGCAGTCCATTTACCATCGTTACGCCACACGATCGTGCAGCACACTGGACGCACAATTTTTCGCACAACAGATTGTGTTGAACGCAGTGTCTCGTTTCCGAAAGTCTGACGGGGTTTTAATATATCTCCGTGTCCGACAGTCGATTATTGTTTTTAATTTCTTCAAATCTACTGACTCCTTCAGATATTAAACGTGAATGTTTTGATAAGAGGGCTCAGTTCTTCAAGATGAGTACCGAGAATTTCAATCAATGTTTCTGTTTAAGCGCTGCTCAATAAAGTGAGTCGACACTGGCGCGAGACAATGTACAATGCCTCCGTGTCTGACAGCCAAAAAAAGAAAGAGAGGACGATTAGAACAGATTGATAACAAAATAAAGAACAAAAAGAAACATTTTAACAACAGAACATCCAATGAACACTGTGATTTATTTTTTTGCGGGTCATCTTTTTGGATGTTCCGTTTGTTGGTGATATATTTTCATTCTTTATTTTGTTATAAATCTGTTGTCATATCAATACTTTTTCTTTTTGCTGGCTGCTGGAAATGGAGTATTTTGCATTTCGCGGCAGACGGTCTTGATCGTGCATGCGATAATTTATTCACACTGTCAATGGTCATGGAATTGATTTGTTCACATACTATTTTATCTCTGCTGTGGAAATAAAGCGTGAATTTGTTCGATCCATCTGACTAATTTTCAAAAGAAAGACCGAACAAAGACTGTTGTTATTATGTACTCACTGGAAGTGCTTAACATGCACTTCTATAACATAATACACCCGCTATATTTATATTAACGGGAGCCGAGTCGAGGAGCCGGTGTTGTTCCTTGAGGAGCTTGATTGACACTTACCCGGAAACACCGTACAGCGTCAACCAAAGATTCCCAGCCTCCCCCCATGTGGTCACCAGGAGAATCACATTGTAAAGAGATAAAGGGCAATACACAACATCCCTCCCCACTTATTCCGATTCCCACCCCATGTAACCACACATATTCAAGGTTTATGAACCCCAACTAACAGTAAGCACTAAGAATGTGTGCTATGTACCAAATTATGCAAATGCAAAACTGCAGTGTCCAAATAGTGATAAATAACATACCACTCAGTATGCTGGTGTCAAAACATGAAACTCAAAACTAAAGCACAACATGCCTACTGAGGTCGGGGGGTGGACTACCCCCGAGCCTCTGAGTCAGTCAAAAGGGATTATTCTTCCCCAAAACATGACATGACTCTCTATCAATCCCGTTCAGAGATTAAGGCAGTCTGGATTTCTGGTAACCCGGAGAGGATACCTCCGGCATAACTTTCCGGTATCTGCTGACCCTCTGGATACCACTTCCTGCTCGGAGTTGACCGCACCAGTACCCAGTGCTTCCCCTCTTGCCCGGGACGGGGAAAGGGCAATTGCTGGGACACTGGAGCCGATGGGCTTGGTACCACTGGTTGCTCTGGACTTGTGGGAACCAACAGCGCACGATCGCCAGCTCGTATCTGTTCAGTGTGACGTCTTCAGAGCGCCCCTGCTCCCACGTCCATGGTATAGGACACCGGTGATGCCACCAGACCAGGGATCCACTTCTCCTCCCCCTGTCGATAATCACGCACCAGCACAGCATCCCCTACCGCAAACATTCTGTCCGTAGCCACCAGGGCTCTGCGTTCCCGTTGGCCCTCCTGTGCCCGCTCCACTACTGCTGCCACACTCGGTCTGACAAGGTCCAAACGAGAGCAGAGCCGACGCCGTAGGAAAAGCATCGCTGGAGACTCACTCGTCATCATGTGAGGTGCATTTCTGTAGCTAAATAAAAATGCATTTACTCTATGTTGCAGCGTCAATGTTCCCTTAGATGCTTTCAATGAGCGCTTCAGCGTCTGCACAAAGCACTCAGCCTGACTGTTCGTGGCGGGGTGAAACGGTGCCTATCTCTTGTGTTTCACCCCGTTTGCCCTGAGAAATGTCCCGAACTCCGCTGACGTAAACTGCGGCCCATTATCACTGACCAGCACCTCTGGCACTCCGTTGCGGGCAAACATGCTCTCAACACTTGCATAGTTTTTTTGGTTGTTGTCGTTTTTATCACCTGTACTTCCGGCCACTTAGAGTACGCATCCACTGCCACTAGGAGCATGTGTCCTTCGAACGGCCCAGCGAAGTCCACATGCGTTGCCACGGCGATCCCAGCCACGGCCATGTATGCAGCTGAGAAAGTGCCGGGTTCTTTTGATTTCATTGGCACATAGCACATGTCTTGGCCTGCTGTTCAATTTGAGCGTCTAATCCTGGCCACCAGATATAGCTCTGTGCAATAGCCTTCATCTTGACCATGCCGGGGTGTCCAACACGCAGCTCCTTCAAGAGCTGTGGTCTCAAAGCTGGGGGAACCACCACTCGACTGCCCCACAGCAAACACCCCTGTGCCACCGTCAATTCGTCCCGTCGCATGTAGAAGGGGGCTAGAGCATCGGTCTGTCCAACTGTCCCTCCAAACTGCCCTGACATCACCCTATCTACCACTCTAGACAGCACTGGGTCGTATTTAGTCCCCATCCTGATGTCCCCATTATCCACTGGAAGTGTCTCCAGGTGGTGTACTGTCACCCTATCTACTACATCTGGCTTTTCTCCATGAACTTCCTGCAGCGGGAGACGTGAGAGACCATCTGCATTCCCATGATCTTCTGCCTTCCTGTACTGGATAGTGTAGTTATGTGCCGCTAGCACTAATGCCCACCGCTGAAGCCTTGCAGCTGCCATAGGCGAAGTAGCCTTGCTGGGGCTCAGTATACTCGTTAGCGGCCTGTGATCGGTGAGTAACGTAAAATGTCGCCCAAACAAATAAGCGTGGAATTTACGTACCCCAAAAATAATTCCCTCCGCCTCTCTTTCAATCTGAGCAAAATTTTGCTCCGCCTTACTCAGAATCCTAGAGGCAAAGGCTATGGGTCTCTCCTCACCCCCGGGCATCACATGTAAAATCACCGCGCCCACCCCATACGGCGACGCGTCGTACGCCAGCCGTGGAGGCAACTTGGGGTTATAGTGCGTTAGCACTTGCTCTGACTGCAGGCAGTCCTTTGCTGCCTCGAAGGCTTTTGCACACTCCGTCGACCACTTCCATGCCACTCCGGAGTGCAATAGTTCGTGCAAAGGGCTAAGCATGGTTTTCATATTTGGATCAAATCGCCCATAATAATTAATTAAGCCTAAAAAAGGGCGAAGCTGGCTCACGTTCGTGGGGGCTGGGGCTTCCACTATGGCCTTTAGCTTCTCTGGGGACTTGTGCAGACCTTTTTCGTCAATGACATGCCCCAAATATTCCAATGTGCCTTTAAAGAACTCACATTTGTCTTTTTGTACTCTTAACCCAAATTCTTCCAAACAGCCCAGTACTGCATCTAAATTCTTTAGATGAGCCGCATCATTCTCCCCAGACACCAAGATGTCATCCAAGAAACAATGGACGTTGGGGAGGTCCTGCAAAACCTGGTCCATCACTCGCTGAAAAATCGACGGTGCAGAGGTGATCCCAAAAGGGAGGCGGTTATAACAAAACATACCCTTCTGCGTGGTGATAGTTAAATATTTGCGGGAGCTTTCCTGAACCGGCACCTGCAGATACGCGTTTGCAAGATCTAATTTGCTAAACCGCTGTCTCCCCATCAGTGACGCGAATAGATCCTCTATCCTCCGAATGGGGTAATTTTCAGCGCACAGTGCGGGGTTCACCGTTACTTTAAAATCCCCACAAATACGCACATTACCATTCCTTTTAACAATGGGTACAATTGGAGTTGCCCATTCGCTGAACTGCGTGGGTGACAATACCCCCACCTCTTCCAAATTCTTCCTAATTCCTCCTCCACCTTCGGCCGAAGTGCATACGGCACCGTCCGTGCCTGAAAGGACTTAGGCTGGTGCTCCAGCTTGAGAGTTAGTGCTACCTCAAAGCCCTTTAATGTACCTAGTCCTTCTAGAGACACCCCTGCATGTTTGTCAAGCACTGCCGCCAAGGTGCGGTCTCCCCTTACAGGGTGTGTAGCTTGAATAGCTTTAATCATTGTCCAATCTAACTTAACTTTCCGCAACCATTCACGCCCGAAGAGAGGGGGTGCGTCACCCTTAACCACGTACAGGGGCAGGCATGCACGTTGCTTGTTGAGGCGAACATTCACTTTCACTACCCCAAAGGTGTCATAATCTGTCCTGTGTCCAACTTCAACAGAATGTTGGTTGAGCGGAGGCGTGCCTGGCTGAACTTGGCATTATACAATTTTTCTGAAATTACTTACACTGCCGCCCCCATGTCCAACTCCATTTCAATGGTTTTTCCCTCTACTTTAGGTCTGACCCAGATAGCTGATGACGCTGCGCCGTCCTGTCGAATGGCATTTGCTACCTCCACCACATGTAGGCCTCCCACCTCATCTGAATCTGTTGTGTCTGAGTCACTGGGCTTAACATCAGCCTCTACCTTGTAAACCTGGTTACTGAATTTTCCCTTCATTTTCCTACCCTTTTTCTCCACCGAGCGGTTTGTGGCCTTCAGTCCCCCCTTTTCCACCCTGCACATGCGGACTATGTGACCCCTTTTTCCACACTTGCAGCAGGTCTGGTCCTTATAAAAACACTCCTCCTCTTTGTGATTCCCCCTACCACAACAAATGCATTTACGGCCAGGTGGTAAGGAGAGAGAGACGGCATTCACTTTCTGTGAGCTACTAAGCTGTTGAGATTCTCGTGCCACTGTTTCAATTGATATTGCTAATTCAACCGCTTTTTGGTACGTTAAATCCTTCTCCGTTACCAGCCTCTTTTAAATCATCTCACTGTTCAACCCACACACTAACCTGTCTCTTAGTGCAACTTGTAAGTAAGCTCCAAACTCACAGTGCTCAGATAACTTTTTTAAGTCAGCTATGTACTGTGCAACGGTTTCCCCCTCCCCCTGATTTCTCCGCTGGAATCTAAATCTCTCCGCTATAACTATGGGCTTTAGGGAGAAATGTGCCTGCAGTACTGCCACCGTCTCCTCATACGTCTTTGCGACCAGCTTATCTGGGGCGATGAGGCTGCGTAGTAGGCCGTATTTTCACAAGAACACAGCCAACTTCCTCTCCTCCTCCAGTCCATTTGCTGTCACAAAGTACTCAAACCTCTCCACGTACGTCGACCACTGCTCAGTCGACTTGTCGAAAACGTCCATATGTCCCACGACGCCCGCCATGGTCGCTGGTGTGCCGCCCCGACGTGCAGCCGGCTCGCCGGTAGCTAACCTGTTACGCGCCACACTTTTTTTTTTCTGTATTTCCTTAGTTGTTCTGGTTGTGTGTCTCTGTTGGTCCAGGTTTCCATCAATCATCATTACCCCAATCGTGCCATGTCCCACCCTGCCAATCAGAGGGAGTCTCCTGACTTGGTTCCACCCATCATCATTCACCTTACCTGTTTAAATCCGGATCCTGTGACCTGAGAGAGAGTTCTGTTCTTCCTGTGTTTGTTGTGCTTCAGTCTTTTGCTTTTGGTTTGTGCTGGTTTCTTTTTTTGTCGACTGGGTTTCTTTCTAACCACATCAAGGCCGGGGAAGGGTAAGAAAGAGGCCTCTGTACACCTGCACGTAGGCAAAAGAAAACTGTTAGACACACTAGGTTAGGAGTGTTTGCCACCCGCTGTACTTATGTTTGTGGCTAGTCAGTATAGTTAGGTAGGTTTTCTTTCTGTATATATAATCAGCAGTTAGGTAGCTTACTCTGTTATTTTTCTAGCTAGTCCTGTTTTGGTTTTGTTTAGTTCTTTTCTTGGGCAACACTCAGGTCCCCGGACCTTAATTGTGTGTTTTCTCATGTTCTTGTTTTCCGTTCTGTAAATATTGTAAATACCACTATTTTGCACAGTAAAAGCACCCATTTGCACTTCACTCATGGATTTTGTCATTGCCCCATATCCCGGTGTGTTGTCTTTAAATATTGCTTGCCCCAGGCTTGCGCTATTTACCATCACCCTGTTTAAAAGCCAAAGTGCGACCCCTAGTTGTCCTAGGCACTGTGGGGGTCGTAACATAAGTGGGGGCTCGTCGGGGAGCGTTAAGCCTGTGTATTAAAAATCTGGCAATTGTAATATTTGGCATTTGGGAAGTAATAGTGGTTTTGAGTCAAGTAACATGGCCTCATTTGATGTTCATGAGTTTTTTGCCGCACCTTCAGTACTTGCTTTTGATCAATGTCGTAAAGCAGATTCGTTAGCCATCGCTGATCATCTAGGGCTCTCATTGTCCAGAACTTTCCTGAAAAAGGAAATTAAAGAAAAAGGAAATTAAAGCGGTAGTGTGGAATAGGTTGGTGGAGCGGAAAATATTACTTTCGCCCGTGATTAAACCTCCCAGTCAGCCTGAAGTGCCTAAAGTGCCTGCTTTAGGTCCCAAAACACCACTAGGAACAGGGGTTTCTGCCGAAGCGGAGGTGAAGGCTGAGATTCCCCCAGTTACCTTGCCGCGGTTACACCAACTTCCTCTGGGTCCAAGTCTGATGCTCGGCTCAAAGTTCGTTTGGCTTGGTTGCAGTTTGAGGCCGAGGAAAGGGCACAAGAAAGAGAGGCACAGGACAGGGCTCAGAAACTGGAGCAGAAATTCCAGTTGTCTGTACGTAAGCTGAAAATAGAGGCAGAGACAAAGCTTAAACTGCGGCAGTTGGAGTTGCAGAATGCAGTAGCAAAGACTGCTGAGTTGCCTTCCACTGTTTCAACAACCCCACTACTTGAGTCTGGCTATGACATGTTATGGCCCCAATTTGTGATGACATTTACAACATAACAGCAACAGCAAGAGATGACAGACACAGTTTTAAAAACTTAAACACATTTAATGAACAATGACAATAAAAACTAACTAATCTACAAACTAAGATTGATTTATAACCACAAAAATATTTACAGTCCCTTGGTGATGTCCTGGGTGAGGAAACTTCTCTAACACAGGCAAAAATCCAAAAAAGAAACCTCACAGGTCTTGAACAGAGTGACAGGTCTGGTCACATGTATCCTTCTCCTTGCAATTTCTCCTACCACTTTACTGTCTCAATTCTACTCCTTAGATACTCTTTTGCAGACCCCACCCACATTTAGACCTCTTTTTTTTTTTTTCTGGGACTTTCCCCAGACATGCCCGGGACATGTCTAAACATAGCTCCAGTCTGAGCTGAATAAAAAAAAGGTAAATACTGCCATCTAGTGGCCTAAATTCACATTACACCTCCATTCCAAAAGGGAAAAATTTTGACTCATTAAGGCAAAATTTTTCTTTTCAATACAAAATGGTTAAGTGGACACTTGTCTATTTATACACATCATACAGTATTCAAATAAACACGTGCATATATATATACATATTCAAACCCGGGATAAGCAATCAGCAATTACATTGTCTGTACCCTTCACATGCTTAATTTCCAAGTCAAACTCCTGTAAAATCAAACTCCAATTCAACAATCTCCGATTCTTGTTTTTCATCTTACTCAAAAGCATTAACGGATTGTGGTCAGTGTACACAATCATTGGCTTTTGTCCTGTACAAACATAAACCTCAAAAGTGTTGTAAAGAAAGGACCAGAGCCAACAGCTCCTTCTCGATTGTGGAATAGTTCCTTTGGTGGCGATTGAACTTCCTGGAGAAGTATGCCACGGGATGCTAAATGTCATCAGAGTCACTTCTCTGTAGGAGCACAGATCCACAAGCTTGGTCGCTAGCATCGACCGCGATGGAGAACGGTTTGTTGAAGTCAGGAGATTTGAGCACGGGGAAGTGACACAGCAGAGACTTCAGGCGATCGAAGGCTCTCTGGCATGCATCATCCCAAGTGAACTTTACGCCTTTCTTCAGTTGGTTAGTTAGACTGAGAGCAATCTCAGCAAAGTTCTTGCAGAACTTGCGGTAATACCCGATCATTCCAAGGAAGCGGCGCAAAGCTTTTTTGTTGTCAGGAACGGGAAAGTCCATGATGGCTTGGACTTTAGCATTTATGGGTGCCACCTTACCCTGGCCTATGACGTAGCCAAGATAGGTGACAGTAGCACAACCAAAGTCACTCTTGTTCAGGTTAACAGTCAGGTTAGCCTGGGTCAGGCGCTGGAACAACGTCTCTACATCTTTTAGATGTTCTTCCCAGGAGTCACTCCATGTGATCAGGTCATCGATGTATGCACCCGTGTGTGGCAAACCGGCGATTGTAGCCTGTATCATCCTTTGGAACGTGGCTGGGGCATTTTTCATTCCAAAGGGTAGGACTTCATACTGGTACAACCCAGATGGTGTGGCAAAAGCAGAGATGCTCTTGGCCCTCTCAGTTAAAGGCACACACCAATAACCCTTCAGTAAATCAATCTTGGTCAGAAACTTTGCTTGCCCTACTCTATCAATACAATCATCAATCCTAGGTATTGGAAACACATCAGTTCTAGTTACAGCATTGACTTTGCGATAATCTGTACAGAATCTAGTACTTCCATCAGGTTTTGGAACTAGTACACAGGGTGAACTCCAATCTGAGTTGGAGGGTCTGATAATATCATGTTCTAACATGTACTCAACCTCTTTCTCAGCAATCTTTCTCTTTTCAGGATTCATCCAGTATGGATGCTGTTTTATTGGTTTGGCATCACCAACATCTACATCATGAGAGGCTATAGAAACTCTTTTTGGAACATTAGGAAACAGATCTTCATATTTCTTGATCAACCTCTCAAACTGATCTCTCTGTGAGGGTTCTAAGTGCTGGAGTTTTACATCAAGATTTTGCAACACTTCAGAATTTGACAATTTACATGAAAGAACTTCAGCTTTAATTCTTGGTTCATCATCTTGAAACTCCCCCTCATCTTCACAAATCTCGGCCATAGAAGAATCTGAAGTGACAGCTGCAACCCTAGCATTTCTGTCATGATAAGGCTTCAGCATGTTAATGTGACACAATTGTTTTGGTTTTCTCCTATCTGGAGTCTTCACAATGTAATTGAGATCATTGAGTTTTGTCAGAATTTCATAAGGACCATGAAATCTAGCCTGCAATGGATTGGTCTGCAAGGGAAACAACACAAGGACCTTGTCTCCTGGTTTAAACTAACGGCTTCTAGCCTTATGATCATACCAAGTTTTCATTTTTCCCTGACTTGATTTCAAGTTCTCTTTGGCTAGGTCACAAGCTGCATGCAATCTTTCCTTGAACTTGCTAACATAGTCTAACAGACTGATGTGCGGCTCTTCCTCTTGCCATTGCTCACTCAATAATAGCAAAGGTCCTCTCACTTCATGACCAAACACTAGCTCAAATGGACTGAATCCAGTAGACTCCTGCACTGCTTCTCTAGCTGCAAACAACAGCAAATGAACACCTTTATCCAAGTCTTTCTCATGGTCAAAACAATAAGTCCTCATCATTGTCTTGAGAGTGGAATGAAAGCGCTCTAAGGCACCCTGACTTTCTGGATGATAGGCACTAGAAAGAGTCTGCTTTGCACCTAGTTCATACACAACCTGCTGAAACAATCCTGAAGTGAAATTGCTACCTTGGTCTGACTGAATTTCCCTGGGAAGGCCAAACAATGTGAAGAACTTTATCAAAGCCTTCGAGATTGCAGTTGCCTTGATGTTACGTAGAGGTATGGCTTCGGGGAATCTGGTAGATGCACACATGATTGTCAACAAGTACTGATTTCCAGATCTAGTCTTGGGTAATGGACCAACACAATCAACAATGACCTTAGAGAATGGCTCCCCAAATGCTGGGATAGGCTGCAATGGAGCTACAGGTGGGTCTAACTGGTGTTTTCCAACTACCTGACAAGTGTGACAGGTTTTGCAAAAGTTGGAAACGTCTTTCCGAAGCCCAGGCCAAAAGAAGTGTTTCATGATCTTATCAACAGTCTTGTTAACACCAAGATGACCTCCTAAAGGTAAACTATGAGCCATTGTTAAGATCTCATTCCTGTAGACCTTCGGAACAACAATTTGCCTGACCACTGCCCAATCTGCATTGGCAGGGATATCAGGAGGGCGCCACTTCCGCATCAACACACCATCCTTGAGATAATACCCAACTGGAACTGCGTCTATTTCTTTATCAGGAAGGGCTCTCCTCTTTAGTACACAAATTTCAGGATCATTAGTTTGCTCTTCAATCAACCGCTTTCTGGACAGAGACAAGTCTCCAGACACATCAGAATCATCAGACCCATCCGGCTGGCTGAATAGAGAACTGATAAAAGTATCTGATAAGTCCTCAAACGGAGAAACCATAGTAGGCCAATCAGAGTCATGAGGCGAACCACCTGAGTCCTGACTATTCAATGTGCTGGACGGCACCACAACATCTTCTTTAGCCTTCTTGGCCATAGCACGAGTCACTGCGCAAGAAGGATACAGAGATGGGTCCTCATCCCCATTTTCAGTGCTCAGCTGTGAAGTAAGATGTACAGGAGGAACTACTTTGCCCCCAGCCAGGTCATTGCCTAGCAACAGAGAAACACCCTTTATAGGTAGACTTGACATAAGTCCCACCTTTACCTGTCCTGTAACTAAATCTGACTTCAAGAATATAGAGCGCAGGGGTACAGATACAGTCCTCCCTTCAATACCTTGTACAAGTATGAAATCCCCTGAAGCGGTCTCATCACGTAACTCCAAGGAGTCCATCAACAAAAGTGACTGAGAAGCTCCGGTATCCCTTAGGATATATATGGGGACAGGAGTAGTATGCTCATTCAGAGCCACAAATCCCTCTGACACAAATGGAAGAAATTCCTTCCTCACAAAGTCAGCTGTATTAAGCTTTTTAGCCCCACAAGAAGCAGGCAATTTAGCAGATTGGTTATCTACTACAGGGGTTTCTAACCTTGTTTTCACAAAGGCATTTGGTTTGGTATCCTTTTCTTTTTCTTTCTTAGCTTTAAGGAACCAACAGTTAGTTGTAACGTGACCAGATTTCTTGCAATAACTGCAAACTAGACCACTTTTGTCACTGTCAGCTTTCACACTTTGATCAGACCTGTTACTGGATTTCTGAGCACCATCACCAGATTTGTCTTTGTCTTTGGGTGAGGAATCTTGGGTATCACCGTAACCCTTTTTCTGAAATTGGGACCATTTATTGTTACTGCTAGACTGAAATTTGGACTTATGTGTGAGAACATATTCATCTGCAAATTCGGCAGCTGATTGCAAATTCAGTGCTTGCTTCTCATTAAGGTAGGTCTTAACATCATCTTTAACACAGTTCTTGAATTCTTCAACTAACACCATCTCTTTTAGTGAGTTGAAATCATCCTTGACCTCCATAGAAGTACACCAGCGCTCAAAGCAAACCTGCTTCTCATTAGCAAATTTAACATAAGTCTGATTTTCAGATTTCTTCAGACCTCTGAATTTCTGTCGGTAAGCCTCTGGAACCAACTCATAAGCTCTCAAAATAACCTTTTTGACAACCTCATAATCAGAGGAATCATCTGCAGACAAAGCCGAATAGGCTTGTTGAGCTTTACCCTTGAGGACAGTTTGCAACATCAGAGGCCAGTGTTCCTTTGGCCACTGGCAACTCTTTGCTACCTTTTCAAAACACTGGAAATAGTTGTCAACATCCTTTTCAGAAAATGGAGGCACCAGTTTTACCTCCTGACTGGCACAAAATTTATTTTTAGTTTCAATTTTAATTTTTAGTTTCTCCATTTGGAGTCTTTCCTCTCTATCCAACTTCTCTAATTCAAAATCTCTCTGTCTCTGTCTCTCTCTTTCTGCTCTTTCCTCTTTCTCTCTCTCAAATTCTCTTTGTTTTTCTTCTCTTGCTAATTTTTCTAACTCAAACTGCCTTTGTTTTTCTTTTTCTTCCCTCTCAATCTCGAGCATTTTTAATTTAAGTTCCATTTCTATATTTGGATTTTCCACTGGAAACTGTTCCAGATCTCCTGGTGCAAACACATTTTCATCAATGTAATATTCAACTATCTCTCTAGCCAGTCTTGCTTTTCGCATGGCTGGTTTTACCTCTGTCAGCTCCAACTGTCTGCAAATTTCTAGCAGTTCTGTCTTTTTAAAAGACTTCAAAACCCCTACGGTTGGTGATGCCAAGAAATCATCCATTGCTGTTGTCAATATATATCTAGGAAAATTCACAAAAACAATTTCACAATTTGGAATGTTAGATTTTCAATAAATTACTCACACAATGGTCTATCCCGGACCTTGAGCCCCCAATTTGTTATGGCCCCAATTTGTAATTAGATTTATAACACAACAGCAACAGCAAGGGATGACAAACACAGTTTTAACAACTAAAACACATTTAATTTTTAACAAAGACAAAGACTAATAACAACCTACAACTAAAGACCAAGATTGATTAAAAAAAAAAACAGAAATATTTACTGTCCCTTTTTGTGGGGTGGCTTGGTGATGTCCTGGATAATGAAAATGCTCAAACACAGGCAAAGAAATCCAAAAAAAAAAACGTCACAGGTCTTGAACAGAATGGCAGGTCTGGTCATCTTCTTGCAATTTCTCCTTCTACTTTACTGTCTCAATTCTTTTCCTTATATACTCTTTTGCAGACCCCACCCACATTTAGACCTCTTTTTTTTAACTTTCTGAGACTTGCCCCAGACATGTCCAGGACATGTCTAAACATGACTCCAGTCTGAGCTTAACAAAAAAAAGGTAAATATTGCCATCTAGTGGCCTATATTCACATTACAGCCTCCACATTCTCCAAAAACGTTCCTGTCTGTCTTCTTTTTCGTCCACGCGAGGCCGTCTTTGTTTACAGTGCGCGATTTCAACCCACAGTGCTTTGCGCGGTAAATAATCTAGCCGATCTATTTTTAGACCGGGTAACCCTTTTTTGAAAAATTGCATTTCCTAAGGTTATTTTTGGTCAAATATTTTTTATTATTTTTTTTGGGCCATATTACAGATAGCTTGATTTTTGGAATTTAAAAAAAAAAAAAACACATGCAAGGTATTTACTGGCACTTTAAATTGCATTAGGTGGGTTTAAATTAGCCTTTTTTTTAATTACAGAGTACTAGTTATATGTAATACTGTCTGTACACAGTGACAGTTTTTGCAAAAATGACAAAAAGTTACTTTTCTAAAACTTATTGCTTGCCCCAGGCTTACGTTATTTACCATCACCCCGTTTAAAAGCCAAAGTGCGACCCCTAGTTTTCCTAGGCACTGTGGGGGTCGTGGCTGTGCACATGATTGTGAGTAAAAATTGATTTCCTGATTTGGTTTTCGGCAGTGGCCCCACACAATCCACTATAACTTGCTGGAATGGTTCGCCCATCACCGGAATCGGGCACAGAGGGGCAGGAGGAATCACCTGACTAGGTTTCCCCGTAATTTGGCATGTATGACAAGTTTTACAATATTCTGCCACTTCTACTTTCAATCCAGGCCAAAAAAAATGTTGTAAAACTTTATTGTACGTTTTTGTGATCCCTAGATGACCAGACCAGGGGTTGTCATGAGCCAGGGACAGTAGCTGGGGCCGGAAACCGGTGGGAACCACTATTTGGCAAACGACGCCCCACTCCATACCTGCTAGCGCTAGCCGTCCACAAACCACGCGGATTCTCTGTCACCTGCACGATAACCTGCCGGCAGGTGCGTCCGTATTCGTCGCCAATTATTATGTACTCACTGGAAGTGCCTAACATGCACTTCTATAACATAATACACCCGCCATATTTATATTAACGGGAGCCGAGTGGAGGAGCCGGTGTTGTTCCTTGAGTAACTTTATTGACACACACTCGGAAACACCGTACAGCGTCAACCAAAGATTCCCAGCTTCCCCCCATGTGGTCACCAGGAGAATCACATTGTAAAGAGATAATAAAGTGCAATACACAACAGTTGTCTATCTTCAACAGAAGAAAACAGACGAATAGGCTACAAAGACCAAGAAAAGTCGATAGCTATCCATTTGCATTCTGTAAAGATCGAACACAAACATGGCCAAGTTTGCACGTCTAATAATTCCTGGAATACTCGGAAAAATTAGAACTTCTATGACTTTCGGACACGGAGCTATATTAAAACCCTGTCCGACTATCACGTCTTTGCATTGACTGTCTGTAATCAGTCGTGCACAAAATTTGTTTCGTGTCCAGTGTGCAAGTGGCTTTACCAAGCATAGAACGCAAGCATTCTATATATATATATCCAGTTTGTGGTTGGCAGAGAAAGATGTGAAGTCGTTAGTTTGCATCACAAATTCAGCTGCGTTGATTAAGCCAGGTCAAGTTTCCATTATGCATGCCAACCGCCTTTAATCTGACATCAGGACAATAGATATAGATACTATAATTTTTGTCCTTATTCAGATTGTTACATTAAATAGTGCTTCCTGTAATTATTTATTGCATTGAAATGTGCCTGGCATTCTGGAAACCTGCCTGTGAGGTTTTCGGTGACGTGTGCGCACTGTGCGTCGGTCAGCCAAATTACCACTGCACAGAAAGTAAACCAGGTTGGAGCTGGCGAGCTTTCTGCGCAACTTCAGCGGAGACTTTTGCTACGAAATTGTCACTGTGTCTAATTGAATATGTGACACCTCCCCCTACTACAACACCACACCCATATTGGCGCACGTCTGTCTACCAAATTGCCTAAGTTGCTGCGCACGGTGTCGCACCGCACAAAATTACCACTGCGCAGGCTGCGCCGGACGAAATTACCACTGCGTGTGCTGCGCCACGCTACGCCACCCTGCGCTGTGCCAAGAAATTAGAGCCCTATGATACAAAATACAAATGTTAGTCCTGTTCGTAATCAGAACAAAAAGACGAAGGAAGAAAACGAGAATCGAAGGAATATTTTAAATACCGGAATTCATTTAAATCACCGGAAGTCAGTGGGCATGCAGACACGGAAGACGGACTGAACCAACTAGATCACAAGACAGGGGAGACAAGTGCAGTGGAACTGAGAAATGGAATGAACTAAAACCTGAGTATTACAATAACCAAAAGGAATAAATAAAAGACAAAATCATGAACACAGAACACGAACATAAACATGACCAAAAACCATAACCATGACAGTGAAACCATGAAACTGAGCTACAGTACAGTAGCCATGGTTATTCAGCGGTTTTCCTAGATGGGTTCAACTCGGAACAGACCTCGTCAGCGACGACCGAAGAGGTTGAGCCCTCGTGCTCTGCGTCAGGCGCCCGAGTTGGCTTCAGAAAACAGATGCAGGAGTGCTGGCAGCATTGCTAACGAGGTTGCAGCAGTAGGAGAACAGCCTGTCAGTGCTGAGACTGTTGTGATTCTGGTTATGCCTTCATTGCCTTGCTATTGTTCTGACTGCCTTATGTGTATTTTGATCATTGCCATGTCTGACAATTCCTTAGAATTATGTATTGTGCTTTGGTTGCTTTTCTTTCATGCATTGTCTTAGTTTTGATTTTCCATGTTTTACTTATAGCCAAAGTTTTATTCCAGTCCATGTTTAGATTTTTCCATGCATTGCACTTTGTCTCTCCCTGTTTTATCTTTGGTCTTGTCTTTGCTCACAGCCCCAGTAATGCGTGCTACTCCTTCGTGTGATTTAATGGTTTCTGGTTTCAATCTTCCTTCCCCATCTCGTTTGCTTCCTTCCCCTTGCTTTTTCTATATTACTAACACATACTAACAGTTTGTTGTTTTTGCTAATTTACAAATCAAGACTAACACTGTATATAAGACTAACTTACTCACGAGCACTCGGGATTGTATAGCTGCACTTACTAATTGATTTACAAGCTCTCAGCACTCGCCCTATTCTAGTCTCCACCTCTTGTCTCTCCCTAATCTTCGCTGCTGCATTTCAGTGGAATCTCCACACCTTATGCTTTCCTTTCTCTTAGCATCTGGGCACTGTAGAACTCCTTGATGGGAGCTGTGCTATTGTCTATAGGTTTTTCCCGGGATCCCTGTCCGCGTTTTGGCTTCTGCCAATTTCATGTGATCAGGTTGTCCCTAATGTGTTGGTCCCTTGTAATCAGTCTCACCTGTGTTCTGTTATCATGTGACCTCCCTGAAGTGTATATTAGATGTTTCTTCACAGCACTGCTTGGTCAGATCGTTCTCTCATGCTTACTTGTGCCACGTTCATTTTGCCTCGTACCCATTGTGATTATCTTTCTGACTGGACCGTCCTTGACCACCGAGTTTTGCATTCTCCCTGTACTTTGCCGCCTTCTTGTGTTTTGAACCTTTTTCGCCTGACTTTGATTTTTGTGATTGGTGCCCTGGTTTCAGTTCTGGATATCGCCCTTCTTGGATTCTGATTTTGGATTGTGGACTCTGTACTGTTTCCAGCTCTGTTGGGGGGTTTCCCCCTTCAGAAATAAAGCCTCCCTTTTGCATTTTTCTGGTTCTCGTTAGTGGTCCATCTCGTAAAACCATACGCCGTGCTCTACACCAAGTCAGTCTGCATGGCTGTTGGCCAAGAGGGAAACCTCTTCTGAAGCTAGCCCACAAGATAGTCCGAAAACAGTTTTCTGAAGACAACCATTCCAAGAACATGAACCACTGGAACCATGTTCTGTAGTCTAAGACCAGGATAAACGTGTTCAGTTCTGATGGTGTCCAGCATGTGTGGCGGCACCCTAGTGAGGAGTACCAAGACAAGTGTGTACTGCCTACAGTCAAACATGGTGGAGGCAGCATCATGGTCTGGGGCTGCATGAGTGCTTCTGGTCCTGGGGAGCTGCGCTTCATTGATGGAATCATGGATTCCAACATGTACTGTGACATTCTGAAGCAGAACATGATGCCCTACCCTCAGAAATGGTATTTTCCAACATGATAATGACCCGAAACACACCTGCAAGATGACAACTGCCTTCTAGAAGAAGCTGAAGGTGATGGCGTGGCCAAGTATGTCTCCAGACCTGAATCCCATTGAGCACATGTGGGGCATCCTCAAGAGGAAGGTGGAGGAGCAGCAGGTGTCCAACATCCACCAGATCCCTGACGTTGTCATGGAGGAGTGAGGGATCCCAGCAGCTCCAGCGAATGCCATGCCTCAGAGAATCAAGGCAGTGCTGAACAAAAATAGTGGTCACACTAAATATTGACACTCGACACAATTTGGCATGTTGACTGTGAGATGTACTCACTTTTGTTGCCACCCATTTTGTAAATAGTGACAGTTTGTTCAGTTATTTGCAGTAAATCTACTCTACTATACATAATGTACAATGACAACTGTGGAATATACTTAGGTTTCATTTCTGTAGCATTGCCCCTTGAAAAGATATAATAAAGTAATTGTTGAAATGTGAGGGGTGTACTCACTTTTGTGAGATGGGTGTGTGTGTGTGTGTGTGTGTGTATGTATATATATATATATATATATATATATAGTGGGTACTCACACAGTACCAGTCAAAAATTTTGACACACTTTTGTCATGTCACAGGACTGTTTCTTGAAAAATTAAAGTTAAACAGTTTGACTTCTCTATATAATCTCAAATAGGATTTGGTAAGAGATAAACAGTCTGAAGTTAAAAGAGAAGAATTTATTTGTTTGAATTTTGTCCAAAATTCTAATTGACTCAGAAGTACTGTGACTCACATGTTGCCTCTTTTGTTCTGATAAGTTCTTGGCATTTGTTCATGATACAGAGCTATGTGCCTGCAAGCATGACCAGGGTTTATCGATAAGAGCGATATTTTAATTTCTCGGTTGACTTTTCAGTTTCAACTTGCATGTTTGTTATTGAATCATTTCAGGAGCACTTGTTTAAAATGACACAAACAAACTCCTGAATGACTGCCATTAAAAAGCTCAAATGTTAAGCCACATGACAGAATGCATTCTGATTGTTACACAGCATGATAGGATTATCTAAAGTATCCTCTTTTTGGTGTTCTAATCATTTAGATGTATCACATATTTTAATAATCCTTATCTTTATTTACCAATTACAAACCCCAAAACCAGTGAAGTTGGCACGTTGTGTAAATCGTAAATAAAAACAGAATACAATGATTTGCAAATTCTTTTCAACCTATATCCAATTGAATACACTGCAAAGACAAGTTACTTAATGTTCGAACAGGTAAACTTTGTCATTTTTTGCAAATATTAGCTTATTTGGAATTTGATGCCTGCAACATGTTTCAAAAAAGCTGGCACAAGTGGCAAAAAAGACTGAGAGAGTTGGGGAATGCTCATCAAACACTTATTTGGAACATCCCACAGGTGAACGGGCTAATTGGGAACAGGTGGGTGCCATGATTGGGTATAAAAGCAGCTTCCCTGAAATGCTCAGTCATTCACAAACAAGGATGGGGCGAGGGTCACCACTTAGTGAACAAATGCGCGAGCTGATTGTCGAACAGTTTAAAAACAACATTCCTCAACGAGCTATTGCAAGAAATTTAGAGATTTCATCATCTACGGTCCGTAATATCATGAAAAGGTTCAGAGAATCTAGAGAAATCACTGCATGTAAGCGACAAGGCCGAAAACCAACATTTAAATGCCCGCGACCTTCGTTCCCTCTGGCGGTACTGCATCAAAAACCGACAGTGTGTAAAGGACATCACCACATGGGCTCAGCAACACTTCAGAAAACCACTGTCGGTAACTACAGTTTGTCGCTACATCTGAAAGTGCAAGTTAAAACAATGCAAAGCAAAAGCCATTTATCAACAGCACCCAGAAAGGCAGCCGGCTTCGCTGGGCCCAAACTCATCTAAGATGGACTGATGCAAAGTGGAAAAGTGTTCTGTGGTCTGACGAGTCCACATTTCAAATTGTTTTTGGAAACTGTGGACGTCGTGTCCTCCGGACCAAAGATGAAAAGAACCATCCGGACTTTTATAGGCACAAAGTTGAAAAGCCTGCATCTGTGATGGTATGGGGGTGTATTAGTGCCCAAGGCATGGGCAACTTACACAGATGTGAAGGCACCATTAATGCTAAAAGGTACATACAGGTTTTGGAGCAACATATGTTGCCATCCAAACAACGTGTTTTTCATGGACGCCCCTGCTTATTTCAGCAAGACAATGCCAAGCCATATTCTGCACGTGTTACAACAGCATGGCTCCGTAGGAAAAGAGTGCGGGTACTAGACTGGCCTGCCTGTAGTCCAGACCTGTCTCCCATTGAAAATGTGTGGCGCATTATGAAGCGTAAAATACGACAACGGAGACCCCGGACTGTTGAACAACTTAAGCTGTTCATCAAGCAAGAATGGGAAAGAGTTCCACCTGAAAAGCTTCAAAAATTGGTCTCCTCAGTTCCCAAACGTTTACTGAGTGTCGTTAAAAGGAAAGGCGATGTAACACAGTGGTAAAAAGGCCCCGCTGCCAACTTTTTTGCAATGTGTTGCTGCCTTTAAATTCTAAGTTAATGATTATTTGTAAAAAAAAAAAAAAAAAGTTTCTCAGTTTGAACATTAAACATCTTGTCTTTGCAGTGTAGTCAATTGAATATAAGTTGAAAAGGATTTGCAAATCATTGTATTCTGTTTTTATCTACGATTTACACAACGTGCCAACTTCACTGGTTTTGGGTTTTGTACTTAGTCTAAATTACAGGTTAACTAATTAGCTATTTCATGATATTTGCTACAGCTGGGGTTTCTAATTATTGATTTGTATAACTTCATTAACTCATGAGAGTAAAGATGCAACAAAAATGCAAGAGTTTCAGGAGCCAGAGTTTTGTACTGAGGAAACAGCACATGCAACTACATCAATAAAAGCCTTTATTTATACAGAACTTTTCCTTCCGGAGTCATAAACTTCTTCACATAAATAAAAGCAGGGAAATTAACAAAAATAAAAATGCATGAATGATAAAGATGAAAAAAAAATTACGAATTTAAAGCAACATTTATAACAAATAAAAATAAAACTAATGCCTCATCTGAACTATAACAGAGGAAGTGAGATAAAATGAGATTGTTGGATCAGGTCAGGCAGGGCAGTAGGGATGTAGGATGGAGAGAATATAAAGGACATGAAAGACTTTAGAATAAAAACATGTTTTTAAGGAGCGATTTTAAGGATACAGACTCCACCTGTGATGGTCAGGCCCTCCCCCCTCCTGTTTGCACCTCCACCTCAACGAGCCACAGCTGCTGATCGTTGAGGCGATTTGTAGAGTATTTAAGTCCTGCACTGCCGATTCTGTAGGCTCGCTGTCTGTGTTGGCCGTGTGTTATGGAGCCCTGTTACCAGCCGCTATTCCCCTGGGCATTGTTTGGTTTTAAGATTAAACTTTATTTATATTTTACTCAGCCTGTGCACTTGGGTCCCTCAATTCTGTTTTGGGTACATGGTCCCAGTGCCCGCTGGCTTGCTTCCTTATGCCGGCGGGACTAAACCATGACACCACCAGCATGCAATTAAATCCTTGGGAGCTTACGGTCTAAAAAATTAAGCAGTTCTAACCAACGGTTTTCAGTAACTTCATAATAAATTTGATTTCTCACCAATTTAATTAATTACTCCAATGAATTTGAAGTTACTTTGCTCAGTTGTGTTGAACTGTTGCACTTTTATCAATGTAACATACAAAAGAAGAAAAAAAATCAAGACCTCCGAAAGGGATGGCGAGCTGGTGCCTGTGTTTGTCAGGTAAGTCAGTCTAGTCTTCCCAGTTACTTCCCATGCGAGGGTGTGATCAGGAACCAGTCGCGAGAACCAGGCAATGCAGTAGAAGTTGTTTTATTAATAAAAGGGGAAGACCCCTGCAGGGCAGAAGGCAAGGGTACAAAGTCCACACACGAAAAATCACATTCCAGTAATAGAATCAAACCAGGGCAGCAATCACAGTACTCGTTGTTGGACAGAAATGGGTCTGGTTCACAGGTACAGGCATGTCAAAGAAGCGAAACCAGAATCCAATGGGCGTAATCCAATTCGTAACCAGGGCAGCAATCAGATCTCGTGGTCGGGCAGAAAAAAGGTCAAAACACCAGATGCAACAATAATCCAAAATCGCAAAGGCAAAAATCGAAAAGTCGGGCGGTCCAGTCAGAAAGATAATCACTGAGCAATCAAGGCGAGAGAAAACGTGGCACAAGAAGACTGAGGAAACGATCTGACGGGGAGGTGCTGTGAAAAGACTCCTAATATACACTCCGGGAGAATCACGTTTCACAGACACAGGTGCTGGAAATGAGACTAATTACAGAGGGTGGAACAAGAGGGAGAACCTAATCACATGAAATAGGCAGGTTGCAGAGAATCTGCAAGAAACACAGCAGAGCAGATTGAACGAAAGCAAGAGGCGGAGAATAGAACAGGGCAAATGCTGAGAGCTTGTTAGTCAATTAGTAAGTGCAGCTATACAATCCCGAGTGCTCATTAGTAAATTATTCTCATATACAATGTTAGTGTTGGTTAGTAAATTAGCGAAAATAACAAACTGTTAGTAAGTGTTAGTAATATAGAAAAAGTGAGGGGAAGGAAGTTAACGAGATGGGGAAGGAAGATTGAAACCAGAAACCATTAAATCACCCGAAGTAGTGAGACGCAGGACCGGGGCTGAGAGCTGTGACAATACAAGAGACCAGACAGGGGGAGACAAAGTGCAATGCAAAGTGGAAAGCAAAACATGGACCGGAATAACACTATGGTAAAATGCTAAATACAGAGAAGTGAAACTAAGACAATCAATGAACAAATCAGAGTTACCAAATCACAATGCAAATATCAAAGAATATTCAGACATAAGCAAATGATCTAAATACACAAAGGTCAGTCAGAACATGGCAAGGCAGAACAGAATGAGGCAGAAGCAGAATCACAACATCCCAGTCACCTTTACTGGAACATAAGGGAAACTAGAGCCAGATACATTAGCACTAGTTTTGGCCACTGGTATATCAGATTTATCAACTTATCAACAGGGGTTGTGTCTTTGCTTTCACATTGTTTAAGTGTATTGACTGAGCATGATTAGCTGGCATTTATGGCTCTGGTTCAGGACCCAAGAGCTGGATTGAAGAGCAGCTGGATTAAAGCTGGATCAGTCTGTGAAATGGGGATTACCTGTGCCAGTCAGACAGCAGTTCCTCAGGTTAAAAACCAAGTATTTGACCTGCTTAATTTTTTTTATAATGTCCTTTTATGTGATTAGAAGCTGTGTTTATCGCCATATATTATCAATTAATGTTGATTTCAAGTAATTCATATTATTTTTGAGATTATTATTAGAACTAGCAATAGCTTAAGCAGCAGTCGTACGGTAGATTTTGTTTTGCACCATTGTAATCACTATCGTCATTAAAATGAACAACAATAGAAATTCTATGCAAGATTAGAGACTCATCATTATCCGGGCGGGGAAAAAAGAATCTCAGGTGACTCATTTCCATGAGAGGGAGTGGTATAAAGGTAGGAGATGACCGTCGCCACCCAGCAGATGACACATTGCTACAGAGACTGGTGAGCTGGGATGTTCATTTGTACATTTCAATATGCATAATTTGTCTCTCTCTCACACACATTGATTGTATTTCATTTTCAACATGTTTGTAATTATTAAAATAACTGTTTGTTCTTTATATCAGTCACTATTTAAAAAACATTTTGATCATGAAATGTAAATTTTATCTTGCTTCAAAGCAAAATTAATGAGAGTTAATTTATCTGCTATTTTTAAAGAGGACCCAACGTGATTTGAGAGTCTGAACTGTCCGGCGTTCTACAAAAACAGACACTTGCTTTAAAGCTGGCATAATGGTAAGTCAGATTTGCTGTTGAATGAGTTAAGAATGTGCTGAGCTTAAAATGCAAGACCACAGCATCAAATACATTTGTTTGATGGTTTGAGCAATGTACCTACAATATGCCAAGTATTCACAGATGACATTTGTAGGTACACAAGCAAAAATTTTCACTGGACATGGTTTTCCCTCCAGAAGCTCAATTTTTTTGCAGGTCACAAGGTTCTGGAGACATTCCCTCTGGTTTTCAGTCCATGCTGACTTCACTACATCATGCAACATCTGATTATTTGCCAGCCACTCATTCATGCAGTATATCTCTTTCCAACTCTCCCTATATGCGCTCGATTGGGTTGAAATCTGTATCTGTGCGGACTATTGTATTTACTGTGATATTCAAACACACAGTGTTTTCTGTCACATGGTGCATTACACTGCTAGAAGTTTGCACTGGAGTCATAAAGACATGCTCATCCTCTCTACCATGTGTTGACAACAGTCTTAATGTTTCTTTCTGTTACTGTCCAGATGTCAGTGCTCCTGATTATGCTACTTCCTGTGGCAGTCCTCTCTGCCCCTGCATATCACTTCTCCAAACCTCCTGAGGACTGTGATCAGATCTACCGAAATGGCACCACAGAGAGTGGAGTGTACTCTATCTATCCTCCAGAGACAGGCGAACCTATTGAGGTGTACTGTGAGATGGACTGTCATGAAAGACTCGAAGACTGCCACGGGGGAGGGTGGACTGTGAGTAATATTGCCAACAAAACAAACTCTACCACAGAGTCAATATTATCATTCTGAATCCCTTAAAGACATACCTGTACATTTCTGATAACAAGTTGATGTTCAATTCAAAATATCAAGTTATAGCTTCAATCATAGTCAAAACATTTCATCAGTGGTCTTCTCTCATCTATATTTATGACTGGTTGCTACTTCTCCTTAATCAATGCTCAGATATGAGGTACAACTAAGTTCTAAACCGTTTGATTTGTGCAGCGATTTTAGATAAAGACCTGTCTAAAGGACACTTTACAGAATAGCAATGGGGCAGATGCCCCACCAAAGTCCACAAAATAGCTCATGAGGTAGAAAAACTCCTGATAGGGAGAAACATCCTCAAAAATAGTGAGAAAAAGCTGTTCAATGGGAAGAAATCACTGAAGGGACTCAGCTGTAATTGCAGAGCCCATCCTCCCCTGGCTGGGTACATAATCGTCATCAGTCTTGGTCATACGAGTGTATTAAAGTCTATTAGAGGCCAATCATACAGATGAATATGACTATATGGGTGAGTATTACTCAAGTAGTAAATGTGACAATAAAAATAAAAGATGAAGACGGCTTTAGTTATTGTATCTGCAGCATATGGGTGTGATTAAGCATGAATGTGAGGAACGGGTCTGAAGTATGCCTGGAACTCTCCATGTCACAGGCTGAGGTATAGGAGCTCCCAGAAAAGAAACAAAGGCTGACAGTCAGGCACTGTGGTTTTCAGCAGGTAGTAAGGTACAAACACTATGTGCCTACTTAATTTTAGATTGAATTTCTAACTCAGAGTCAGTCAACAGTCCAGTATTGTCATAATCTTTTAAAGAGACTCAAATCACGAAAATGCAGACCGTATATTCCGTCTTTGATCATGGGTAACGTGCAGTCGATCGGAAATAAAATAGATGAACTGAGAGCAAATGTCCTGTTTTTGCATGAATTCAGGTCTATAAGTTTGATGGCATTTACAGAGACATGGCTTACAAGACATCATGCTGATGAACTAGTTGAGATCGATGGATTTAAAGTTTTCCGAGGTGACAGAACAGTGAATTCGGGGAAGCAAGGAGGGGGTGGACTTGTGGTTTACGTCAATGAGGATTACTGTCATCCAAACAACATGTCTATCAAGTCACATACATGTACCCGAAACGCGGAAATATTAATTGTCAACATACGTCCATACTACATCCCTCGCGAATTCTCACATGTGATCCTGGTGACGTGTATGTGCCGCATAAAAATGTAGCTAAGGAAGCGGCCGAGGAAATGCAGGAGGCCGTGCACAGGATCGAATCGGCGTCGCCGGATGCGTTTGTTATGATAACCGGGGACTTTAACCACTGTGTAGTTAAATCGAGCGAGTCACGCTACTATCAACATGTTAAATGCGACACTAGGGGTCGTGCGATCCTTGAACACTGTTACACCAAAGTCAAGGAGGCGTATGTGTCCCGAAAGTTGCCAAATCTAGGGAAAGCTGACCATAATCTGGTGTTGCTATGCCCCAAATACATCCCGTTGGTACAGAGACAGAAAACGAGGAAAATCGTAGTGAAAAAGATGACCAACGACGTGATTGAGAGACTGCAGGATGTATTTGAAGAAACAGACTGGGCGGTTTTTGAGAACACTGCAAAGGACATTATAGAATTTACTGAGTCTGTTTGTGGATACATTAATTTCTGTACGGATGTGGTTGTCCCAGAGAAGGGATAGGTCAAGGTCTATGCAAATTGCAAACACTGGATGAATGATGAGATTAGAAGGTTAATAAGGGAAAATAAAAAAGCCTTTACTAAAGGGGATAAAGAGATACTGAAAATGGTCCACAAACAACTTAGAAAAGAAATTAATAAGGAAAAATACAGGTATAAATGTGAAGTAGAAAATCATTTTAAAGAGAATGACATGAAGAAGGTGTGGGAAGGTATGAAGTTAATGAGTGGGTATGTAGGCAAGGGAAAGCCTGAAAAGCACCAACTAAATGGCACCAAGGAATATGCAGATATTTTAAATAACTTTTATAATAGATTTGATAAAATAGATTTTTTAAATGAAAGAACCAGTCTGAGAGAGCAGTTAAGCAGCGCCGTAGAAGGGGATTATAGTCTACAAACTAACGAACAGGAGGTCTGCAATATGTTTAGGAAGCTAAAAGCCACCAAAGCGGCAGGTCCGGGTGGACTTACACTTAAGGTGCTGAAAAGCTGTGCTTTTCAGTTAGCCAGCATCTTCACAACAGTGTTTAACTACTGTCATTCTTTCAATGTTTTGCCCGATTTATGGAAGGAATCCTGTATTATACCGGTACCTAAGAAGAAAGTAGTGGAGTGCTTGAATGACCTAAGACCAGTGGCCCTCACCTCAGTCGTTATGAAAGTATGTGAGAGAATAGTGTTAAATAACTTAAAGCCTCATGTAGAGAAATATCTTCATCCCTGCCAGTTTGCATACCAGAAAGGCAGGGGGGCAGAAGATGCTATTGTTTTTAAACTTGACCATATTTATAAACACCTGGACACCAGTGGACGTTGTGTTAAGATTTTATATCATGATTTTAGCTCTGCTTTCAATACTGTTCAACCACATATCATGATTGAAAAGCTTATTGCTATGAATGTATTTAAAGGTGTTCAGTTTATTTATTTTAAACTTTCTAGAGAGTAGAACCCAATTTGTCAAGTTGAACTCAAATACTAAGTCAGGAAAGATCACCGCAAATACAGGTTCTCCCCAAGGCACAGTTTTATCTCCTTTTTTATTTACTATTTACACAGCAGATTACCGCCCACAGCACCCAAGGTGCCAAGTAGTAAAATTTGCAGATGACGCTGCTTTACTAGGTCTAATCGAACAGGATGACGATAGTCAATACAGAAAAGAGATAAACTCTTTTGTTGAGTACTGTGATAGTCATTTTCTAGAGCTCAATGTCAAGAAAACAAAAGAACTAGTGATTGACTTCAGAAAAAACAAGAGAGCATCTGAGGCTGTGGAAATTAAAGGGGTAATGGTAGAAAGAACAAACACATATAAATACCTGGGTGTTGTTTTTAATGACAAACTGACATGGACTGACCATGTATCATCACTGCTGGCTAAACTGAGTCCACGCCTGTACTGCATGAGAAAGCTGCAGTCTTTTAATGTTAACTCCGAGGTACTGAAAATGTTTGCTATGTCTGTGATATGCAGTGTGTGGAGCTACTGTGTAGTGGGATGGGGAGGGAATGTGGGGGTGACTGAGAAAAATAGGATTGATAAACTGAACAAAAGGGCAGGAAAAATGGTGGGGTTGACGATTACATTGGATGGTGTATACTATGACCGCCTGGAAAAAATGACCATTAAGATTATGCAGGACTCCAGTCATCCTCTTCATACTTGTCTGGGTAACAGAGTTATGAAGCGTAGTGGCCGGCTCAGACCACCTGTGACACGCACTCAGCGATATGCTCTCTCCTTCATTCCACAAGCGGCTCGGCGGCACAATGAGCACTTTAAGCGGACATTTGTAGAATTATTTTAGCTGGATGTCTGTGTGTCTAAATGTTAACTTATTATATTGTAGCGTTACTTAATGTTATTTGTACGATATCAGTGCCTGCAACTACAGGTGCAGATGCGTGTGTGTTTGTGTGTGTGTGTGTGTACCCTAGGTAGGCTATGTTTTATTTTATTTTATTATGTGGGCATAACAGTGGGTGTATGCAATGTAATTTCCATTGATATGGATGTAATAAACTTGACTTTGACTTTGAATCCACAAAAAATTTCTTGTTTGCACTATGCCACTAAAATGGCCGCAGAGCATCATTCATGATTTTCATGAAAATCAGTGGTTTTGTTTGTTGTGTTTTCTTGTCTGGTCGGGGCACAGGCCAATCATATTTATACCCTAAATCGTAGAAGTTTCTTCCCTTTAACTCCATTGTATGCAAACTTATGCGTCAGTCTGTTTTTCTCCACTGTTCTTACAGCCAATCACACATTATGTTTGCTTTAGGCAACTCCTTTTGCGGTTGGGATTTTTTTTTTTTTTTTTGGAAGAATGCATAACAGGCATAGAAGTCTTACCAAAGTAATTTGAAGCTAAAATAAGAATGAAAATTTACTGTTTTTGTTTGCAGTTGTGTCATTATTTTGAACATTTTTTGATTCTGTTTGTCTGCTAGAATGAAACACACTCCTGGTCTTTATATTGTTGTAAATGCAAAGCTTTACATGATACTAGATGAAAAACAGGCCAAAATGGGCTCTTTTGCACATTTTTGAAATATTGTTCTCGAAGCTGAATAATTGGAAACTTTCTTCAGAAAATCTCTGTCATGGCTCCTATTTCTAATCAAGAAAGAATCTCAAAAATTACATCCGAATTCTAATTTTCAAAAAATTTTTAATAAATACGTAAGCTTATGAAAATAGGCATTAGAAACTGGTCTTTGATGAAAACTGACGCACTGGCCAAAACGGTGAGGTTCCCCAGTTTCACCCACTTGGCTCTTGGATGAAAGAGGTTAGTAAGATGGTTTTCACCTCTCAGGTGTTCCAGAGCAGAAAGGATGGCACTGTGAACTTCTACAGACCCTGGAAACATTATAAGGATGGCTTCGGAGATTTAGATGGAGAACACTGGCTGGGTAAGATATTTAGCCTCTCATTAAAATTGACATAATTTTGAGGTCTCTGTCAAGGATAATAATAATCATAATAATCATAATATTAAGAATAATAATGCATCGGTTTTATAAAGCGCTTTTCTGGACACTCAAGATGCTTCACTTTATTATACATACATTATTCATTCACTCACACATTCACTCTGATGGTGGTAAACTACGTTTTTGTAGCCACAGCTGCCCTGGGGCAGACTGACGAAAGCGTGGCTGCCAGTATGCGCCTACAGCCCCTCCGACCACCACCAAACATTCACACACAGCCATACAGGAGTGTTCCTATATTGGATATAATGTAAACTCAGCATACAATACGATACGATACGATACGACACTACACACTTTATTGTCCCCATGGGGAAATTTGTCTTGGACTACAAAGTGCTCTGTGCTCAGACTGCTCAGAGAATTGAAAAAAAGTCTGGAAGGTGGCAGGGGGCTGCAAAAGAGTATATAAGGAGAAAAGGAGGTTGACAGGTATTTCCTGTGCTTCGAGAAGGTACAGTAGCTTAGAGTTGTCAGTGGCCAAAGGAACACTGGCCTATGAAGCTGCAAACTGTCCTCAAGGATAAAGCTCAACAAGCCTATTCGGCTTTGTCTGCAGATGATTCCTCTGATTATGAGGTTGTCAAAAAGGTTATTTTGACAGCTTATGAGTTGGTTCCTGTTGGTCTGAAACAAGTCCCAGAGAAAAGAAAAAAAAAGTCTAAAAGGTGGGAGGGGTTTGTAAAAGAGTATATAAGGAGGGAGAATTGAGATTGTAAAGTAGTAGGAGAAATTGCAAGGAGAAGGATACATGTGACCAGACCTATCAATCTGTTTAAGACCTGTGAAGCTTATAGTGGATTTTTGCCTGTGTTAGAGCATTTTCCTCACCCAGGACCTCACCAAGGAACCCAACCAAAAGGGACTGTAAATATGTCTGTTTTTCTTGTAAATCAATCTTGGTCATTAGATTAGTCAGTATATTAGTTAGTTGTTAGTTCTTTGTTGATTAAATGTGTTTAAGTTTTAAAATTGTGTCTGTCATCCCTTGCTGTTGTGGATGTTGTAAATGTAATAACAAATTGGGGCCATAACAAATTGGGGGCTCAAGTCCGGGATAGACCATTGTGTGAGTCATTTATTGAAAATCTAACATTTCAAATTGTCAAATTGTTTTTTTTTTTTCATTGAATACATATATAGACAGATCAACAGCAATGGGGTTTTTTTTTTGGCATCACCAACCGTTGAGGGTTTGAAGTCTTTTAAAAAGACAGAACTGCTGGAAATATGCAGACATTTGGAGCTGACAGAGGTTAAACCAGCCATGCGAAAAGCAAGACTGGCTAGAGAAATAGTTGAATATTACATTGATGAAAATGTGTTTGCAACAGGAGATCTGGAACAGTTTCCAGTGGAAAATCCGGAACAGTTTCCAGTGGAAAATCCAAATATAGAAATGGAACTTAAATTGAAAATGCTAGAGATTGAAAGGGAGGAAAGAGAAAAACAAAGAGAATTTGAGAGGGAGGAAAAAGAAAAACAAAGAGAATTTGAAAGGGAGGAAAAAGAAAAACAAAGAGAATTTGAGCGAGAAAAATTTGCAAGACAGAGAGATTTTGAATTAGAGAAGTTTGATAGAGGAGAAAGACTCCAAATGGAGCAACTAAAAATTAAAATAACAACGAAAAATAAATTTTGTGCCAGTCAGGAGGTAAAACTGGTGCCTCCATTTTCGGAAAAGGATGTTGACAATTATTTCCAGTGTTTTGAAAAGGTAGCAAAGAGTTGCCAGTGGCCAAAGGAACACTGGCCTCTGTTGTTGCAAACTGTCCTCAAGGGTAAAGCTCAACAAGCCTATTCAGCTTTGTCTGCAGATGATTTCTCTGATTATGAGGCTGTCAAAAAGGTTATTTTGAGAGCTTATGAGTTGGTTCCAGAGGCTTACCGACAGAAATTCAGAGGTCTGAAGAAATCTGAAAATCAGACTTATGTGGAATTTGCTAATAAAAAGAAGGTTTGCTTTGAGCGCTGGTGTACTTCTATGGAGGTCAAGGATGATTTCAACTCACTAAAAGAGATGGTGTTAGTTGAAGGATTCAAGAACTGTGTTAAGGATGATGTTAAGACCTACCTTAATGAGAAG
Source organism: Gymnothorax reevesii (assembly GCA_029721435.1). NCBI lineage: Eukaryota > Metazoa > Chordata > Actinopteri > Anguilliformes > Muraenidae > Gymnothorax > Gymnothorax reevesii. The sequence continues at coordinate 100,348,210 of CM056582.1, read as the reverse complement.
CAAGCACTGAATTTGCAGTCAGCTGCCAAATTTGCAGATGAATATGTTCTCACACATAAGTCCAAATTTCAGTCTAGCAGTAATAATAGATGGTTCCAATTTCAGAAAAAAGGGAACGATGATACCCAAGATTCCTCACCCAAAGACAAATCTGGTGATGGTGCTCAGAAATCCAGTAACAGGTCTGATCAAAGTGTGAAAGCTGACAGTGACAAAAGTGGTCTAGTTTGCAGTTATTACAAGAAATTTGGTCATGTTACAACTAACTGTTGGTTCCAAAAAGCTAAGAAAGAAAAAGAAAAGGATACCAAACCAAATGCCTTTGTGAAAACAAGGTTAGAAACCCCTGTAGTAGATGATCAATCTGCTAAATTGCCTGCTTCTTGTGGGGCTAAAAAGCCTGATACTACTGATTTTGTGAGGGAGGAATTTCTTCCATTTGTGTCAGAGGGATTTGTGGCTCTGAATGAGCATACTACTCCTGTCCCCATATATATCCTAAGGGATACCGGAGCTTCTCAGTCACTTTTATTGATGGACTCCTTGGAGTTACGTGATGAGACCGCTTCTGGGGATTTCATACTTGTACAAGGTATTGAAGGGAGGACTGTATCTGTACCCCTGCGCTCTATATTCTTGAAGTCAGATTTAGTTACAGGACAGGTAAAGGTGGGACTTATGTCAAGTCTACCTATAAAGGGTGTTTCTCTGTTGCTAGGCAATGACCTAGCTGGGAGCAGAGTAGTTCCCCCTGTACATCTTACTTCACAGCCGAGCACTAAAGATGGCGATGAGGACCCATCTCTGTATCCTTCTTGCGCAGTGACTCGTGCTATGGCCAAGAAGGCTCAAGAAGTAGATGATGTGGTGCCGTCCAGCACATTGAATAGTCATGAATCAGGTGGTTCGCCTAATGACTCTGTTCGGCCTACTATGGTTTCTCCGTTTGAGGACTTATCAGATTTTTATTTCAGCTCTCTATTCAGCCAGCCGGATGGGTCTGGTGATTCTGATGTGTCTGGAGACTTGTCTCTGTCCAGAAAGCAGGTGATTGAGGAGCAAACTAATGATCCTGAAATTTGTGTACTAAAGAGGAGAGCCCTTCTCGATAAAGAAATAGACGCAGTTCCAGTTGGGTATTATCTCAAGGATGGTGGGTTGCTGCGGAAGTGGCGCCCTCCTGATATCCCTGCCAATGCAGATTGGGCAGTGGTCAAGCAAATTGTTGTTCCGAAGGTCTACCGGAATGAGATCTTAACAATGGCTCATAGTTTACCTTTAGGAGGTCATCTTCGTGTTAACAAGACTGTTTATAAGATCATGAAACACTTCTTTTGGCCTGGGCTTCGGAAAGATGTTTCCAACTTTTGCAAAACCTGTCACACTTGTCAGGTAGTTGGAAAACACCAGTTAGACCCACCTGTAGCTCCACTGCAGCCTATCCCAGCATTTGGGGAGCCCTTCTGTAAGGTCATTGTTGATTGTGTTAGTCCATTACCCAAGACTAGATCTGGAAATCAGTACTTGTTGACAATCATGTGTGCATCTACCAGATTCCCTGAAGCCATACCTCTATGCAATATCAAGGCAACTGCAATCTCAAAGGCTTTGATAAAGTTCTTCACGTTGTTTGGCCTTCCCAGGGAAATTCAGTCAGACCAAGGTAGCAATTTCACTTCCGGATTGTTTCAGCAGGTTGTGTATGAACTAGGTGCAAAGCAGATTCTTTCTAGTGCCTATCATCCAGAAAGTCAGGGTGCCTTAGAGCGGTTTCATTCCACTCTCAAGACAATGATGAGGACTTATTGTTATGACCATGAGAAAGACTGGGATGAAGGTGTTCATTTGCTGTTGTTTGCAGCTGGAAAAGCAGTGCAGGAGTGTACTGGATTCAGTCCATTTGAGCTAGTGTTTGGTCATGAAGTGAGAGGACCTTTGCTATTGTTGAGTGAACAATGGCAAGAGGAAGAGCCGCACATCAGTCTGTTAGACTATGTTAGCAAGTTCAAGGAAAGATTGCGTGCAGCTTGTGACCTTGCCAAAGAGAACTTGAAATCAAGTCAGGGAAAAATGAAAACTTGGTATGATCATAAGGCTAGAAGCCGTGAGTTTGAACCAGGAGACAAGGTCCTTGTGTTGTTACCCTTGCAGTCTAATCCATTGCAGGCTAGATTTCATGGTCTTTATGAAATTCTGACAAAACTCAATGATCTCAATTACATTGTAAAGACTCCAGATAGGAGAAAGCCAAAACAGTTGTGTCACATTAACATGCTGAAAGCTTATCATGATAGAAATGCTAGGGTTGCAGCTGTCACTTCCGATCCTCCAATGGCCGAGATTTGTGAAGATGAGGGGGAGTTTCAAGATGATGAACCTAGAATTAAAGCTGAAGTTCTTTCATGTAAATTGTCAAATTCTGAAGTGTTGCAAATCTTGATGTAAAACTCCAGCACTTAGAACCCTCACAGAGAGATCAGTTTGAGAGGTTGATCAAGAAATATAAAGATCTATTTCCTGATGTTCCAAACAGAGATTCTATAGCCTGCCATGATGTAGATGTTGGTGATGCCAAACCAATAAAACAGCGTCCGTACCGGATGAATACTGAGAAGGGAAAGATTGCTGAGAAAGAGGTTGAGTACATGTTAGAAAATGATATTATCAGACCCTCTAACTCAGACTTGAGTTCACCCTGTGTTCTAGTTCTAAAACCTGATGGAAGTACTAGATTCTGTCCAGATTATCGCAAAGTCAATGCTGTAACTAGAACCGATGTGTTTCCAATACCTAGGGTTGATGACTGTATCGATAGAGTAGGGCAAGCAAAGTTTCTGACTAAGATTGATTTATTGAAGGGTTATTGGTGTGTGCCTTTAACTGAGAGGGCCAAGAGCATCTCTGCTTTTGCCACACCATCTGGGTTGTACCAGTATGAAGTCCTACTCTTTGGCATGAAAAATGCCCCAGCCACGTTCCAAAGGATGATACAGTCTACAGTCGCCGGATTGCCATACACGGGTGCGTACATCGACGACCTGATCACATGGAGTTACTCCTGGGAAGAACATCTGAAAGATATACAGACGTTGTTCCAGCGCCTGACCCAGGCCAACCTGACTGTTAACCTGAACAAGGGTGACTTTGGTTGTGCTACTGTCACGTATCTTGGCTACGTCATTGGCCAGGGTAAGGTGGCACCCATAAATGCTAAAGTCCAAGCCATCGTTGACTTTCCAGGTCCCGACAACAAAAAAGCTTTGCGCTGCTTCCTTGGAACGATCGGGTACTACCGCAAGTTCTGCAAGAACTTTGCTGAGATTGCTCTCAGTCTCACCAACCAACTGAAGAAAGGCGTAAAGTTCACTTGGGATGAAGCATGCCAAAGAGCCTTCGATCGCCTGAAGTCTCTGCTGTGTCACTTCCCTGTGCTTAAATCTCCTGACATCAACAAACTGTTCGCCATCGAGGTCGATGCTAGCAACCAAGCTTGTGGATCTGTGCTCCTACAAAGAAGTGACTCTGATGACATTGAGCATCCCGTGGCATACTTCCCCAGGAAGTTCAATCGCCACCAAAAGAACTATTCCACAATTGAGAAGGAGCTATTGCCTCTGGTTCTATCCTTACAACACTTTGAGGTTTATATTTGTACAGGGCAAAAGCCAATTATTGTATATACTGACCACAATTCATTCATGTTTTTGAGTAAGATGAAAAACAAGAATTGGAGATTGTTGAACTGGAGTTTGATTTTACAAGAGTTTAACTTGAAAATAAAGCATGTAAAGGACAATATAATTGCTGATTGCTTAACACGTATTTGAGTATGTGTATATATCATGTGTTTATTAGCATTTGGTATTATATGTATATATATGTAAATATACAAGTGTCTACTTAACCATTTTTGTATTGAAAAGAAAAATTTTGCCTTTATGAGTCAAAATTTTTCCCTTTTGGAATGGAGGTGCAATGTGGAAAAAAAACAGCAACTACATGGCAGTATTGACATTTTTTTTGTTCAGCCCAGTCTGGAGCTAGGTTTTGGGCATGTCCTGGGCATGTCTGAGAGGGGAAGTCCCAGAGAAGTAAAAAAAAGTCTAAAAGGTGGGAGGGGGCTGCAAAAGCGTATAAAAGGAGAAAAACTGAGAGAGTAAAGTAGTAGGAGAAATTCCAAGGAGAAGGATACGTCTGACCAGACCTGTCATTCTTTTCAAGACCTGGGAAGCTTTTTGTGGATTTTTGCCTGTGTTGGAGCATTTTCCTGTCCCAGGACATCACCAAGCAACCCCATGTCAAGGGACGTAAAAAATGTTTTCTTGTATATGTCAATCTTAGTCAGTAGTACAAATTGAAGGTTAGTTGTCAGTCTTTATAAAATTAAATCTGTTTAAGTTTAAAAATTTTGTCTGTCATCCCTTGCTGTCTTATATGTTATAACAAATTGGGGCCATAACAATACATGTACACATATCTACATACATGCGCACATACATGCATGAAGCCCCTGACGCTACTCTTGGATAACCCATGCAGCTTAAAAAACATTCAAGAGTCTGATTGAGGTCGGAAAAAAAGCAGCAGGGCTTGAAAATTCTGTATAAATAACTGTCATTGAAGCCTGATCTAGAACTTTCTCAGTCTGTCTTGTTAAAAATACCAGAGCCAGGCCCTCTGCCTTCATTTCTGTTGTGCATCTATAGGACTAGAGAAACTCTCTCGTATCACTTGGCAAAAAAAGTATAGCCTGAGGGTGGAAATGGAAGATTTTGAGGGAGGAAGAGTCCATGCCAGCTACAAGAACTTCATGATCGGCCCTGAGTCTGACTATTACCGCTTGCATCTTGGCGACTACATGGATGGAGGTGCAGGTGAGCAGTGGAGCTGCTCGTGTATACACATGTGTGAATTTGCTTGCAAGCATGTGTGTTTGTGTGTGTATATTTGCATGAGAGAGAGAGAGAAAGAGAGAGAGAAAAAATGAGGGAGAGAGAGGTGAAAGCCTGCTTTGGAGACCTTTTGGCTAGATTCTGAATATGTCATTGTAATGTACCTGCACCCTATGGTTCTCATGAGTCTAGGATCTTCATTTGATTCACTAATTCCTAGGTAACGATCTACAATATTCTGATGGGAGGCAATTTTCCACCTTTGACATGGACCTTGATGGCTCTTATTACCAGAATTTGGCTGAAAGATATGAGGGAGCATTCTGGCATGGCTACAGGGTTTACGCCAACCCCAATGGCTTGTACAGATGGGGACGGCACTCAGTTTACTCTTCTGGAGTCCTCTGGAGAAGCTGGAAGGGCCAACATTACTCCTTGAAATCCATCAAAATGAAGATCAGACCACTGTCTCTGGAAGAAGCAGAGGGCAACCAACACGGTCCAGTATATCACGCGGCACAAGGCGTACCACGTAGCGTGCGATATGGCATGATAAATGTTATACATGGAAATAGCCATGACTAGGCACATCACGGGCCTTCTTTCAGCACCCCGTCCTTTTAGCAATCTGTCGTGAAGATGCTTGTATTAGAAAGCACATTGTGATTGTATTTGATAATCAAATATTCCTGATGATGAAGAATTCATTTTTTTCATTACGTCCAATTTAATTCCTTCCAATACTTTTTTCTATTTTACAATTAAGTTCTATGTTTGCAATCACCTTTTTCCGGGTAAACGCTGTCCTGGTAGCTATGTGGCTTCTTGTATTCATAGTGTCGCAAATGAAATTTTTGGAGTGAAAATGTGCAATTCTTGCTAAGTGTACTGCAAATGAAAGTGTATGACAATCAGCAAAATGACTGCATTCAATAAACAGGACCGAAAATGAATGAAGTTTTCAGGTCAATCATCTCGGCAAATGGCTTACTGTCACTTTAAATGATTTTTTTCTCATTTCCGTTGATATAACAAATATTTTTATTAAGTATTGAAATCAACTTGAAAGCAAAACATTTTAGGGAAGGTGAGTAAAATTCAATCAGCAATAAGCCCAGGATTTATCATAAACGATGCCCAGAGAAAATGTTAATTTTAGAAAAATGCCCATAAGTGATGTTTTCCTGTACTTTGAGACAGCGGCATAGGAATTGCCAGTGCTACCAGTGCGCTGAACCAGGGCCCCTTGAGATTCGCTGGGCACATAACTTCTTGTTGCAAGACATAGTGTAAATATGTTTTCTCCGACAGAGACTCCTAAAATTCCACTTTACTTCACAGAAGCATTTACCTTTGTGTGAGCTGATGAGCAAATATATTGCTCCACTGTCTCATACAACACAGTCATGGTAACAACCCACTCCCCCCCCCCCACAAAATCACTCGTTGGCCATTTTTCCTCTTTTCTTTAATTTATGTCTTTTGTATTTCAGTAATGATACTTTGTCTGTTATAATCACAATTACTAATCACATATTTGATTGTTTTATTCTCAATATTTTCAAAAGAACATGGCCTGCTGGGAAATGTGTTTGTCCAATTAGTTTGCGTTTACTTCATCATTTCTGATCATAGGCTATGCGCTTTCTTGTAAAGTGTTCTTTTTAGAGAGATCAGCAAACCTATTAGTATTAGTTGTGGAAAGCCTTCAGCACCATGTTTAGCAGCACAAAAGTGGTGCTCATAAAAGAAAAGAAAAAAAAAAGCTTGATGTGCGGAACTCTAAATTGGCGAAATTGGATGCATTTTTTAAATCGTCATCTTGTCCAGGTCCAGTAGCTGCTCGCGTTGTGAATGATAGCGGCGACACGCAGCAGTCAGACTTGGAGGCTAATGCTACCACCTTAATACCCTCTTGCTCCAGCTCCACCGAACCCCCACCGTCAACAGCTGAACCGGAGATCTCCCTCCAGCCTCAAGATTTGGAACAGAATGTGCCAGGTGGGGATACTGCTCCGAGTGTTCTGTCTACTGATCGTGGACTCTATGGTGCTGAGGTCCCGGTCACAACGGTAAAGAGCTATGTTATTGCTATTGGTTCGGGCAAGCCCAGCGGACCATTCCCTACAGATGCAAAGCAAGGAAACCGGTCTTTTTCTGAGCGTTATTATACGTCTACTACCAGGGCAGGCATCAAACTCCCAAGGCCATGGCTGTGTTATTCGTCCACCTTGGCCCGAGCATATTGTGAACCCTGCTGGTTGTTTGCAAACAGAAGTGCACCTTTTTACAATGATGCATGGGTCAGAGGTGTGCGAGACTGGCAGCATTTGAGTGACAGAATAGAGTAACATGCTTAATCTGAGATTCATGCTGGAGTATGTGTGATACATGATCAGTGGAAGAAAAACAGGAAGATTGATCAAGATATGGAGAGGGAATCTAGGAATGCTGCCAATTACTGGAGGCAAGTACCAGAACGCATAGTTAATGTGACTATGGCCACTTGCAACATGCCTTTCAGAGGGCATCGGGAGAAATATGGAGAGTCCAATAGAGGAAATTTTCTGAATATAATAGAACTGTTGGCACATTATGACCCAGTGTTGAAAGAACTAGTTGAGCGACCCCAGGGCTCCGTAAAATATCTCAGCCCTACTATTCAAAATGAGATAATTAAATTAACGGCCAAACGAGTGCAGGCTATCATTCAAGAGGAAATTCAGAGTACTCCATTTTTTTCCATAATTATGGTTACCACGCAGGACAGATTGGGTCAGGTGTATAGATATGTCTATATTGAGAGGGATGGCAACAATATCGCTACAGATATTTTGATTAGGGAGGCCTTTTTGGGGTTTGAGGAAACACTGGACACGTCAGCCTCAGCAGTAGCGGTTTTAGGCACGGGCGAACAGGGCAGCCGCCCGGGGCGCCATTTCGTGGGGGGCGCCACGAGTGCTTGGGTAAAAAAAAAAAAAATTGTCTCATATCGCTGCAATCGGCACATTGGCGCCCCCTAACTGCAGGCGCCCTGTAACTGCAGGCGCCCTTGCTTGCTGAGAAGGTGCCGTCCACAGAAGCCAGTAGCGGTTTTAGGCACGGGCGAAAATGTTCTGTCTATCATATCACTGTGTGGGCAATTGGCCCATTGGCGCCCCCTGACTGCAGGCGCCCTTGCTTGCTGAGAAGGTGCTGTGCGTGTGAGAAGGGGGAGGGGAGGGGGCGCGGGGGACAGTTCACCTCTGCTCTGGGTCTCCAAATGCAACGCAATGCCAAGGGGATCGACTGTATAGAGCAATACTCTCATGCAATTAGTGGGCTAAAGTCAGTCACGCATCAACTTTCTTCCACATAACATACATGTCATAATATTATAAATACCGGTTTATAATTCCTGCACGTTTTTTTAATTGCGCGTAAAATGGCTAATAAAGTAAGCAGACGATTATGTGGTCACCAAGGTGAATCGGTTTACTCCTGGTCGTGAGTGACAGTGTTGGGGGATGGGATCATGGGAAATAGATTGACTGTCACTGTCGAGTGAAAGATGGAGAGAAAAGGCCAAAGCCATCAGGGGCCCAATTTAGAAAAAGAAGAAAAGAGGAAGAGGAGAAACGCTCAAAAGATAAAGGTATGCAGCTATGTTCCCTCTGTATGATTACGGTATCCATGCCATTAATGAAGGGCTAACGTAGAACTTGTGGTGTAACTCTTACGTTTGCTAGCCTTCTAGCTTTGATGCGTACTATACTTAACACTAATTCGGTCTGAACACGAGATCTAATTTCAGCACAAGATTTGCCTTTGCAACAAAACTAGTTAAAGTTCAGTTATTATTTATTTCTATCATTTGGGCTAACTTTGAGCCATGTAATTAGGTAAGCCCGTTGAGCCCAGTCATCTGGTAATTTTAATGACAAACATTTGTCGTGTGCTACTACTCATAGTTCGCATAGTTCAACCATAGTTTAGCATAGTTTAGCAACTAAACGTTTGCCAAAAACGTCCTGATCGGGCGCATCCATAAACACATCAGGCTTAAACTCAGTCATGACGAATAAAATTTGCTGGTGTTTGCAGACAATGAAATATAGAACTGTAACAATATATTACTATGCTTACGATTCTTTTTTTTTAAAGAGTAGTTCAGATCCCGCACGAGCCCTCAATTTTTGTTACGGCACATAACAGTTTGTAAGATACGAGTGCGGAAACTAAAATAACACACCAGCAAATTTAATGGAATTACTTACAACTTTAATAAATAAATTAAAAATAAGAATTATTTACAAGTTATTTTACATTAGATAACAGTTGTCAGTGCTGTTACACAGTAGTAGACTGGAATAAGAACACGAGGGGAATTTGCCTTCATCGCACAAAAGTACCGATTTAAGTACTACAGTAACCACAAAGTTACTTACAAAGTCTAGAAATCACTTCTGCTATTTTCACAGCAAGTCCTGGATGTTAAAACCCCTGGATTGGAAATTCCCCTACGGAACCATATCTCTTTTTTTTACAGAGTATAATATAAAGGCAAATCATACACGATCACAGCCTGTCAACCCAAGTGCATTAAGCGCACATCTCAATCCAGGTAGACCCAAAAAAAATCCCTGTCACTACTGCTCCACTTCCCCCTCTCGTATTCGTCATCGCCAAGCATAGAATTCGAGGCTGTAGCCAAGGAGCTAATTATTCCTCCCTGAAAGATAGGGTAATATAGCATGTAATGACAGACATTTAGCATGTAATGACATGTTTATTTAAAATTGCATTTTATGGATGTTTTGTATAAGAGTTATATTGTAGTCTACAGTATTTTGATGTTACTTTCAGTTGTAATGTTTTTTTACATTTTTTTTCCTGTCAGGGGGGGGGTTCGCTCAGAGGGGGTCTCGCCCGGGGAGTAAAACACTCTAGAACCGCCACTGAGCCTCAGAATTTAAAACGAAAATCTTTGACAACATTTCAAGAAATGGATTTGACCCGACAAAGTGTCGAGGACAAGGATACGACGGTGCGGCGAATATGAGTGGCATCTATTCTGCAGTCCAGGCTTGTATAAAGGAGATGGAGCCACTTGCCAAATACGTGCATTGCGCTGCGCATAACCTCAATTTGGCACTAAATGACTCTGTTAAGGACATTACAGACATGGGCAACTTTTACGAGACAATTGAGTCACTTTATTCATTTTTCAGTCAAAGTATCAAGAGGTGGTCACTCCTGTCTGATTCGGAGGTTACCCTGAAGCGTCTTTGCCCCACGCGATGGTCCTCAAGATATGATGCTCTCTCAGCTCTGAGGTATCGATATGTGGATGTTTTGACAGCCTTAACCAAAATTGCCTTAGTGAATGAAAAGAAGGATGTACAGGACGAGGCCTCAGCTTTAAAGGCAAAGATGGAAAATTTCAGTTTTATTCTGTTCCACAGACCAAAGAACGTGAAAACGTCCATGCAGTTTCACAGATGTTGCAGTGCAAAGATGCCGACATTCAAAAGGCCGTCTGCCTCAAACAAAATACTATCCAGGCTCTAACTGCATACAGAAGTGACGTCAATGACGTGAAGAGAAGCGCTAGAGAGAGAAATAGCATGCGCCTTATGTCAAAATGATTGATGGCTTTTTAATGAGTTGAAGAGTTCACCTGAGTTCATATGAAAAAAGAAAAAAAAGTTCATTTTTTATTTCCCGCCCTTTTCTCCTTACCCGCTCCCCTCCCCCCCTCGCCTCTTCTCTCCCTCTCCGGGGAGGCTGTGTGTGAGTGAGATTCAGCACCGTCCCAACCCCCCTTCCCCCTTGAACGTTCTGGTGCGGGGAGAGAATTTTATACATTTTAGTGTGTTTTAGCGTGTTTTACATTTTTTGTGGGGCTGAACCTTTTAAAGCATTTATTTTCTTGTGTTATAGTTTGGTGGTTTTTAAAACGGTTATTATATGCGTGGTTGGAAGGGGGAAGTGCAAGTGATAAAAGTGGTAAGACTTTTGTTGGTTGTGTGTTGTAACGAAAGAAACGAAAGAGAGTTTAAATTCGGAGAGTTTCGGAGAGAAAAGAGTGTTTTTTAAAGCAGAAAAAATGAGAGCATGAAGTGTTAAAATAAAACGGGTAAGATAAAGAAAATAAATAAATAAAGGAGAAAGAGAGAAAGAAAATTATTTACCAGTTTTTCGGCGCGATGTGCATGGAAAAGTAGAGTTATGAAAAAGTTGTAATGTAGTTGACGAAAGAAGTGCGAAATAAGGATGGTTTTCATGCAGAGTGTTAATTCTGTACGTCTTCTTCCCTGGTCTGTGTCTCTCCCATCTGTGTGTCTGACTTTAGGCATTGAAAGTGAGCGGACCCCATGGGCGGGCGGGGCTTGCGGGGAGGCTGTAAGCCACGGAATGATTGATTGCGCATTGATGCGCGATCAGCTTCTGTCCAAAAGCAGGAGACCGATGTAATGTGAATATAGGCCACTAGATGGCAGTATTTACCTTTTTTTTTGTTAAGCTCAGACTGGAGTCATGTTTAGACATGTCCTTGACATGTCTGGGGCAAGTCTCAGAAAGTTAAAAAAAAGAGGTCTAAATGTGGGTGGGGTCTGCAAAAGAGTATATAAAGAAAAGAATTGAGACAGTAAAGTAGTAGGAGAAATTGCAAGAAGAAGGATACGTGTGACCAGACCTGTCATTTCTGTTCAAGACCTGTGTAGTTTCTTTTGTGGATTTCTTTGCCTGTGTTTGAGCATTTTCTTCATCCAGGACATCACCAAGCCACCCCACCAAAAAGGGACTGTAATTATTTCTGTTTTTTCTTATTTATCAATCTTGGTCTTTAGTTGTAGGTTGTTATTAGTCTTTGTCTTTGTTAAAAATTAAATGTGTTTTAGTTGTTGAAACTGTGTTTGTCGTCCCTTGCTGTTGCTGTTGTGTTATGAATGTAATAACAAATTGGGGCCATAACAAATTGGGGGCTCAAGGTCCGGGATAGACCATTGTGTGAGTAATTTATTGAAAATCTAACATTCCAAATTGTGAAATTGTTTTTGTGAATTTTCCTAGATATATATTGACAACAGCAATGGATGATTTCTTGGCATCACCAACCGTAGGGGTTTTGAAGTCTTTTAAAAAGACAGAACTGCTAGAAATTTGCAGACAGTTGGAGTTGACAGAGGTAAAACCAGCCATGCGAAAAGCAAGACTGGCTAGAGAGATAGTTGAATATTACATTGATGAAAATGTGTTTGCACCAGGAGATCTGGAACAGTTTCCAGTGGAAAATCCAAATATAGAAATGGAACTTAAATTAAAAATGCTAGAGATTGAAAGGGAGGAAAGAGAAAAAGAAAGGGAATTTGAGAGGGAAGAAAAAGAAAAACAAAGGCAGTTTGAGTTAGAAAAATTAGCAAGAGAAGAAAAACAAAGAGAATTTGAGTTAGAAAAATTTGCAAGACAGAGAGATTTTGAATTAGAGAAATTCGATAGAGAAGAAAGACTCCAAATGGAGCAACTAAAAATAAAAATTCAAACTGAAAATAAATTTCGGGCTAGCCAGGAGGTAAAACTGGTGCCTCTATTTTCGGAAAAGGATGTTGACAACTATTTCCAGTGTTTTGAAAAGGTAGCAAAGAGTTGCCAGTGGCCAAAGGAACACTGGCCTCTGATGTTGCAAACTGTCCTCAAGGGTAAAGCTCAACAAGCCTATTCGGCTTTGTCTGCAGATGATTCCTCTGATTATGAGGTTGTCAAAAAGGTTATTTTGAGAGCTTATGAGTTGGTTCCAGAGGCTTACCGACAGAAATTCAGAGGTCTGAAGAAATCTGAAAATCAGACTTATGTTGAATTTGCTAATGAAAAGCAGGTTTGCTTTGAGCGCTGGTGTACTTCTATGGAGGTCAAGGATGATTTCAACTCACTAAAAGAGATGGTGTTAGTTGAAGAATTCAAGAACTGTGTTAAGGATGATGTTAAGACCTACCTTAATGAGAAGCAAGCACTGAACTTGCAATCAGCTGCCAAATTTGCAGATGAATATGTTCTCACTCATAAGTCCAAATTTCAGTCTAGCAGTAACAATAAATGGTCCCAATTTCAGAAAAAGGGTTACGGTGATACCCAAGATTCCTCACCCAAAGACAAAGACAAATCTGGTGATGGTGCTCAGAAATCCAGTAACAGGTCTGATCAAAGTGTGAAAGCTGACAGTAACAGAAGTGGTCTAGTTTGCAGATATTGCAAGAAATCTGGTCATGTTACAACTAACTGTTGGTTCCTTAAAGCTAAAAAAGAAAAAGGAAAGGATACCAAACCAAATGCCTTTGTGAAAACAAGGTTAGTAACCCCTGTAGTAGATAACCAATCTGCTAAATTGCCTGCTTCTTGTGGGGCTAAAAAGCCTGATACAGCTGACTTCGTGAGGGAGGAATTTCTTCCATTTGTGTCAGAGGGATTTGTGGCTCTGAATGAGCATACTACTCCTGTCCCCATATATATCCTAAGGGATACCGGAGCTTCTCAGTCACTTTTGTTGATGGACTCCTTGGAGTTACGTGATGAGACCGCTTCAGGGGATTTCATACTTGTACAAGGTATTGAAGGGAGGACTGTATCTGTACCCCTGCGCTCTATATTCTTGAAGTCAGATTTAGTTACAGGACAGGTAAAGGTGGGACTTATGTCAAGTCTACCTATAAAGGGTGTTTCTCTGTTGCTAGGCAATGACCTGGCTGGGGGCAAAGTAGTTCCCCCTGTACATCTTACTTCACAGCCGAGCACTGAAGATGGGGATGAGGACCCATCTCTGTATCCTTTTTGCGCAGTGACTCGTGCTATGGCCAAGAAGGCTAAAGAAGATGATGATGTGGTGCCGTCCAGTACATTGAATAGTCAGGACTCAGGTGGTTCGCCTCATGACTCTGATTGGCCTACTATGGTTTCTCCGTTTGAGGACTTATCAGATACTTTTATCAGTTCTCTATTCAGCCAGCCGGATGGGTCTGGTGATTCTGATGTGTCTGGAGACTTGTCTCTGTCCAGAGAGCGGTTGATTGAGGAGCAAACTAATGATCCTGAAATTTGTGTACTAAAGAGGAGAGCCCTTCCTGATAAAGAAATAGACGCAGTTCCAGTTGGGTATTATCTCAAGGATGGTGTGCTGATGCGGAAGTGGCGCCCTCCTGATATCCCTGCCAATGCAGATTGGGCAGTGGTCAGGCAAATTGTTGTTCCGAAGGTCTACAGGAATGAGATCTTAACAATGGCTCATAGTTTACCTTTAGGAGGTCATCTTGGTGTTAACAAGACTGTTGATAAGATCATGAAACACTTCTTTTGGCCTGGGCTTCGGAAAGACGTTTCCAACTTTTGCAAAACCTGTCACACTTGTCAGGTAGTTGGAAAACACCAGTTAGACCCACCTGTAGCTCCATTGCAGCCTATCCCAGCATTTGGGGAGCCATTCTCTAGGGTCATTGTTGATTGCGTTGGTCCATTACCCAAGACTAGATCTGGAAATCAGTACTTGTTGACAATCATGTGTGCATCTACCAGATTCCCTGAAGCCATACCTCTACGTAACATCAAGGCAGCTGCAATCTCGAAGGCTTTGATAAAGTTCTTCACGTTGTTTGGCCTTCCCAGGGAAATTCAGTCAGACCAAGGTAGCAATTTCACTTCAGGATTGTTTCAGCAGGTTGTGTATGAACTAGGTGCAAAGCAGATTCTTTCTAGTGCCTATCATCCAGAAAGTCAGGGTGCCTTAGAGCGGTTTCATTCCACTCTCAAGACAATGATGAGGACTTATTGTTATGACCATGAGAAAGACTGGGATGAAGGGGTTCATTTGCTGTTGTTTGCAGCTAGAGAAGCAGTGCAGGAGTCTACTGGATTCAGTCCATTTGAGCTAGTGTTTGGTCATGAAGTGAGAGGACCTTTGCTATTATTGAGTGAACAATGGCAAGAGAAAGAGCCGCATATCAGTCTGTTAGACTATGTTGGCAAGTTCAAGGAAAGATTGCGTGCAGCTTGTGACCTTGCCAAAGAGAACTTGAAATCAAGTCAGGGAAAAATGAAAACTTGGTATGATCATAAGGCTAGAAGCCGTGAGTTTAAACCAGGAGAAAAGGTCCTTGTGTTGTTTCCCTTGCAGTCCAATCCATTGCAGGCTAGATTTCATGGTCCTTATGAAATTCTGACAAAACTCAATGATCTCAATTACATTGTGAAGACTCCAGATAGGAGAAAACCAAAACAATTGTGTCATATTAACATGCTAAAGCCTTATCATGACAGAAATGCTAGGGTTGCAGCTGTCACTTCAGATTCTCCAATGGTCGAAACGTGTGAAGATGAGGGGGAGTTTCAAGATGATGAACCAAGAATTAAAGCTGAAGTTCTTTCATGTAAATTATCAAACACTGAAGTGTTGCAAAATCTTGATGTAAAACTCCAGCACTTAGAACCCTCACAGAGAGATCAGTTTGAAAGGTTGATCAAGAAATATGAGGATTTGTTTCCTGATGTTCCAAAGAGAGTTACTATAGCCTCTCATGATGTAGATGTTGGTGATGCCAAACCAATAAAACAGCATCCATACCGGATGAATCCTGAAAAGAGAAAGATTGCTGAGAAAGAGGTTGAGTACATGTTAAACCATGATATTATCAGACCCTCCAACTCCGATTGGAGTTCACCCTGTGTGCTAGTTCCAAAACCTGATGGAAGTACTAGATTCTGTACAGATTATCGCAAAGTCAATGCTGTAACTAGAACTGATGTGTTTCCAATACCTAGGATTGATGATTGTATTGATAGTGTAGGGCAAGCAAAGTTTCTGACCAAGATTGATTTATTGAAGGGTTATTGGTGTGTGCCTTTAACTGAGAGGGCCAAGAGCATCTCTGCTTTTGCCACACCATCTGGATTGTACCAGTATGAAGTCCTACCCTTTGGCATGAAAAATGCCCCAGCCACGTTCCAAAGGATGATACAATCTACAATCGCCGGATTGCCACACACGGGTGCGTACATCGATGACCTGATCACATGGAGTGACTCCTGGGAAGAACATCTAAAAGATGTAGAGACGTTGTTCCAGCGCCTGACCCAGGCTAACCTGACTGTTAACCTGAGCAAGAGTGACTTTGGTTGTGCTACTGTCACCTATCTTGGCTACGTCATAGGCCAGGGTAAGGTGGCACCCATAAATGCTAAAGTCCAAGCCATCATGGACTTTCCAGTTCCTGACAACAAAAAAGCTTTGCGCCGCTTCCTTGAAATGATCGGGTACTACCGCAAGTTCTGCAAGAACTTTGCTGAGATTGCTCTCAGTCTAACTAACCAACTGAAGAAAGGCGTAAAGTTCACCTGGGATGATGCATGCCAGAGAGCCTTCGATCACCTGAAGTCTCTGCTGTGTCACTTCCCCGTGCTCAAATCTCCTGACTTCAACAAACCGTTCTCCATCGCGGTCGATGCTAGCGACCAAGCTTGTGGATCTGTGCTCCTACAGAGAAGTGACTCTGATGACATTGAGCATCCCGTGGCATACTTCTCCAGGAAGTTCAATCGCCACCAAAGGAACTATTCCACAATAGAGAAGGAACTGTTGGCTCTGGTCCTTTCTTTACAACACTTTGAGGTTTATGTTTGTACAGGGGAAAAGCCAATGATTGTGTACACTGACCACAATCCGTTAATGTTTTTGAGTAAGATGAAAAACAAGAATCGGAGATTGTTGAATTGGAGTTTGATTTTACAGGAGTTTGACTTGGAAATTAAGCATGTGAAGGGTACAGACAATGTAATTGCTGATTGCTTATCCCGTGTTTGAATGTGTATATATATATCATGTGTTTGAATATTGTATGATATGTATATATAGACAAGTGTTCACTTAACCATTTTGTATTGAAAAGAAAAATTTTGCCTTTGTGAGTCAAAATTTTTCCCTTTTGGAATGGAGGTGTAATGTGAATATAGGCCACTAGATGGCAGTATTTACCTTTTTTTTTGTTAAGCTCAGACTGGAGTCATGTTTAGACATGTCCTGGACATGTCTGGGGCAAGTCTCAGAAAGTTAAAAAAAAGAGGTCTAAATGTGGGTGGGGTCTGCAAAAGAGTATATAAAGAAAAGAATTGAGACAGTAAAGTAGTAGGAGAAATTGCAAGAAGAAGGATACGTGTGACCAGACCTGTCATTTCTGTTCAAGACCTGTGTAGTTTCTTTTGTGGATTTCTTTGCCTGTGTTTGAGCATTTTCTTCATCCAGGACATCACCAAGCCACCCCACCAAAAAGGGACTGTAATTATTTCTGTTTTTTCTTATTTATCAATCTTGGTCTTTAGTTGTAGGTTGTTATTAGTCTTTGTCTTTGTTAAAAATTAAATGTGTTTTAGTTGTTGAAACTGTGTTTGTCGTCCCTTGCTGTTGCTGTTGTGTTATGAATGTAATAACAAATTGGGGCCATAACACCGATAAAACTTACCCAGGAGGGGAGGGGTTGAATCCGACAGGTGTTTGAGCGCGTTGCTGAGTTGGCGGAACTTGCGGATGTGCACAGCTGTCATTTTTAAAACAACAGCTGAATTCGGGATGATTGATGTGCGAACGACTTCTGTAAAAAGCGGGAGAACAATAAACTTCCACAGGTGGGGCGGGGTTGAATCCGGCGGGGTGTTGGTGTGTGGGACAGCATGGGACGGCAGAACCTGCGTTGGGGCAGCGATTCATGAATGAAATCTTCTGTCAAGAAATAATAGGGTAATGAAACTTACCCAGGGCGGTGGTCTGAACGATACGGGTGTCTGCGTGTTGTGAGATTGTTCCTGGCGGTCATTGCTATGTATTAGGGATTTTCCTAGGCCTTCGTATTGATTTTAAAAAGTGCGAGAAAATCATACATTAAGCACGTTCGCAATGTCAAGTTATTGAATGGAGGGAGCAAAATTGTGCGGCCGCATATAAACATGACTGAATAATTATTTTGAAAATAACATCCGCAGTATTCGCAATCTTAATTTAAAAAGTTTTGAGGTGGCCTAGGCAACAGGGTATTCACATTCCAAAGTTTTTGAAGGCCTGGGAACTCTCAAGGTGAAAAAATAAACATGAAATGATATATTATTCTGAAATTGTGCATGGGAATGCGCTGGTTGGTGGTCTATATGTTTTTGAAGGTGCGGAGATGCACACAGCTATGGGGCGTGAAATTGCTCTCAGGTCATAGGTCTCAGGATGTTTCATTAATAGGCTTTTAGGACACTGCGCTAAATATTTTTCTAACGAGTTGTCATTATTTTTTAAACAATCATACTTTCCCACCATAAGTAATTATCGCCCTCTCCTCTTCTCACCCTCTCCGGGGAGGCTGTGTGTGAGTGAGATTCAGCACCGCCCTCTCACCCTCCCCTTGCACGTTCTGGTGCGGGGAGAGAATTTTATACATTTTAGTGTGTTTTAGCGTGTTTTACGTTTTTTTTTGAGGGGATAACCCTTTTAAAACATTTATTTAATTGTGTTAAAGTTTAGTGTTTTTAAACGCGTATTATTTGCGTGGTTGGTGGGGAAGTGGAAGTGATAAAAGTGGTAAAACTTTATTTCATGAGTTTTGCTCGCTGTGTGGGGGTAACGAAAGAAACGAAAGACAGTTTAAATTCGGAGAGTTCTGGAGAGAAAACCGTGTTTTAAAGCAGAAGAAATATGAGAGCAAGAAGTGTTAAAACGGGTAACATAAAGCGGTGCAGTGGATAAGTGTATGTAAAGGAAAAAGAAAAAGAAAATTTACCAGTTTTTCGGCGCGATGTGCGTGGAAAAAGAAGTTACCAAAAAGTTGTAATGTAGTTGACGAAAGAAGTGCGAGTAATGCCTGCACAAGCGCATCTTTAAATAACCATCACCGGTGAAAGATTTCAGGCCTAGTTCTTGTTATTTGTCCCAGGTTCACTTATTGAATAGGCTACATGGTTAATCGCAGTTCCGCCCCAACGCCGAGTTGAAGTCGTGCGACACCATCTACTTCTTGATTAAGGATATTTAACTGGCCGTGTAAAATATTTTCAGTATTTTGTATTTGATAATGCTTAGTATTTATCACTTACAAGTACTATATTTGTAATATATTGCATCCAGTCTTGAAAATGAGTAACAATAAATAAATACCGATATTCTCGATTACAGATAAACCATTTTCATAAATATCTTTGGAACATTAGTTTGTTAAGTCTTTGTTTCTAAAAATGCGAGTTTCAAAGTATATCCAGGAATTTTATGTTAAATATAGGTTTTAACTAAGTTTCTCATTTGAGCGGGAGTGCTTGCAGGTCGTGTGTGTGTGTGTGTGTGTGTGTGTGTGTGTGTGTGTGTGTGTGTGTGTGGGTCCCCCCATTCTGAGATTCGGCAACAGAAATAGCAGACATGTCAGGCAAAGGATCTCATGTCGGCGCTGGTGTTTTACACTGAACAACATGGCATTGAGAAAAAGGAGTAGGCAAGACTACTTCAACAAGAAAGATGAATTTGCCAAATTATATGCAAGTTCTTTGTTTTTAAAAAACAGTCAAAGAGTCGAAATATACCCGTTACTTTTTCTTTCAGGATGAATAAACAATCAGCCCCCTTTAGATCAATGTATGAACCATTATATCATGTATCATATTAAAGTCTTTTGACTTTAAGAAATGATAAAATCGTGTGTAGCAAGCTGGAAAATGCGAGTTTCAAAGCTGAATTTTATGTTGAAAATAGGTTTTAACTGAGTTTTTCATTTAAGCGGGAGTGTATGTCGGTTGTGTGCGCGCGTGTGTGTCTCTGTGTGTGTGTGTGTGCGTGTTAGTTCGTTAAATTATATGCAAGATCTTTGTTTTTAAAAAGCAGTCAAAGAGTCGAAATATACCCGTTATTTTTTCTTTCAGTATCAATAGGGTTGCCGGGGATGATAGTAACAATTTTTTGCTTGAGCATGTGTAACGCAGTGGTTCCTTGTGATAGAGATCTCAAATTTTTACATGTGGTTCCCATATTTGTCTGCTATAAATGATACACTTGGACTTCTACTACACTATCACTGATTATGTGAATTAATGTCCAATAGAAAGAGGTATGTTGTTTCAACCTACCCCACAGTACCAGGGTGAGTTGTAACACGATGTGAGGATGGATGTAGCAATGAAATTAATAGCCTTAAAAAAGATACACGTTATTAAATGTAAGGAAGCACTTTAATGAATAATAAAGAAGGGACCATAAACTTGTAAGACTACAAAATAATAATAATAAAATAAATACAATAAAAATAAATACAATAAAATAAATAAATATATATAATATGAAGAAATATAAAGTGTAAACTGGCATGTGTTGTGTGTGTGTCTTTGAGTGTTTTGTAACTTGAAACAGGTTAATGCGAAAAAGCATTTGAACACTTTGAGATCTGTGGAACAATCAACAAAACTACTTTTGGACAGTGTAGTGCAAAGCTGCACTTAGTACTTAATAAGTGCTGCAAGGCATATAAACAGTTGAACTGTCTATTGAACAACAAACGAAACACTTTTGAACACTGTGTTTTCAAGGTGCAGAAGTACTTAGTAACTATTAACTAAGCAAACTGCCTAGGCATGCTGTAAAAGGGGGACCAGTACAAAATGTCAACATAAGGGGAAGATTGTAACACTTTTTAAGAACAGATACAACCCTTCCCATGCCAGACAGCCATTAAAAAGGTAACCGTTTTTAACATTTATCTTCAAAGCTAGCACTAATGCAATAAGTCAAATGAAACTAGAGAAACAATTACTTGAGCTTATGTACGTGAAACAATTGTATCTACAACACAATGGACATAATGCAAAAATATTTGTGATGAAAATATTTACTTTTTTACCTGAAAAATTGTTTTTGGCACCAGACCAGACTGTTTTCAACTCAAAGACATGAGGCTTCACCAGGGAGCTCACTTTGTAAGTGGGCATGGACTGTATTGATGACATTACTGCAGAGATTTTTAACTTTAAGAAATGATGAAATTGTGTGTAGAAAGCTGGAAAATATGAGTTTCAAAGTATATCCTAGAGTTTTATGTTGAATATAGGTTTCAACTAAGTCTTTCATTTGAGCGGGAGTGCTTGTGGGTCGTGTGTGTGTGTGTGTGTGTGTGTGTGTGTGTGTGTGTGTGTGTGTGTGTGTGTTAGTTTGTTAAATTACAAGCAAGGTCTTAGTTTTTTAAAAACAGTCAAAGAGTCGAAAAACACCAGTTAATTTTTCTACCAGTGTGAATAAACAAGCAGGGCCTTTTTAGGTCAATGTATCAGCCACGTTTTTCCATGTGTCATTTTAAAGCTTTTTAACTTTAATGAATGATAAAATTGTGCATAGAAAGCTGGTAAATGCGAGTTTCAAAGTATATCCTAGAATTTTATGTTGAATATAGGTTTTAACTAAGTTTTTCATTTAAGCGGGAGGGCTTGCGAGTCGTGTGTGTGTGTGTGTGTGTGTGTGTGGGTCCCCCCATTCTGAGATTTGGCAACAGAAATGGCAGACATGTCAGGCAAAGGATCTCATGTCGGTGCTGGTGTTTTAGACTGAACAACATTGAACATTGAATAGGCTACATGGTTAATCGCAGTTCCGCACCAACGGCGAATTGAAGTCGTGCGACACCATCTACTTCTTGATTAAGGATTTTTAACTGGCCGTGTAAAATATTTTCAGTATTTTGTATTTGATAATGCTAAGTATTTATCACTTACAAGTACTTTATTTGTAATATATTGCATCCAGTCTAGAAAATGAGTAACAATAAATAAATACCAATATTCTCGATTACAGATAAACCATTTTCATAAATATCAATGCAACATTAGTTTCTTAAGTCTTTGTTTCTAAAAATGCCAGTTTCAAAGTATATCCAGGAATTTTATGTTAAATATAGGTTTTAACTAAGTTTCTCATTTGAGCGGGAGTGCTTGCAGGTCGTGTGTGTGTGTGTGTGTGTGTGTGTGTGTGGGTCTCCCCATTCTGAGATTCGGCAACAGAAATGGCAGACATGTCAGGCAAAGGATCTCATGTCGGCGCTGGTGTTTTACACTGAACAACATGGCATTGAGAGCAGGATCTCTGAAAAGGAGTAGGCAGGACTACTTCGACAAGAAAGATGGGAATGGACAATGGAGAGAGCGTTATGAGAAGGACTCGATCGACGGCTGACCAAAGTACACAGGGTAGAAGACAGTGATCATTGGATAACTTTTCTTGTGGGAACAGTTCTGTCTGACTTAAGGCGTGGTTAGAGTCCACTGACATAAATATAAAGGCAGGAGTGTGTCTTGAGTGACATTGTTGGGGTGCCTTAATTCCTACCCATCTCAATTTTGTCTGCTTTCTTAATTACCTCAGTGCAGAAACGTCTTTAACTATGGACGCCATATCCAGTAGTCCGACAGAGTTTAGAGTATTGGAAGTCGGGCATATGACAGCATCAGAAAAATTGAATTCTTGGGCTGAAAATGTGGTTGACAGGTGTGAATCAGCCCACAGATTTTTTAGACTGTTGTACCCAAATAAGGTGAGAACCATGTGAGTCATATTGACTGATGCCGTGAGAGACGAATGTACTGCTGAGGCCTTCTTATCGGCCCTCAGGGATGAAGATCCTTTCCTTTTCAACGACCTGGAAACAAACGGCCCGAGAAAAACTTTTGGTGAGTATCAACATCGATGGCCTCAGCCTCCGTTCTCACTAAATAATTCCACGTCGACTTACCTGTCGTTCTCCTCTTTGTACGTCTATCCTGTTACCTGGTCTGTTCTTGTCATAACAGTGAGGAGTCGTCCACCGACTGAGCCGTTTGACTTATGAAGCGTAAACCGAGACCGGCGCAACTTCTTTGAAACACGAAGAGACGAATTCAATGTCGTGGATATACTTGTGGAATGCAACCTTTTGACTGTGGAAGAGTACGATGACATACGGCTTGCTAGAGAGAGGCCGCTGTTTCTCACACTGCATGAAATTATGACACGGGCATTTCCGGAACATGTCGCATTTCTGGAATGCCTGGAGGGACTGTATCGAGATGTGTGGCCGTCACCAAACACGGAGGTTGTTTCACAGGACGACACACACCAACAGAAAATCGAGAAGACTTTCAATGGACAGGGGAATTATGACATCATACATGTGAACAGTGCCATGACACCTGAGGCCACAGTAGAGGACGTGTGGTGGTGCCTAATTTGTACAATTCACAGAGCGGAACACGCTTTTGGGTGTGGGCATGTAACCTGTGCAACTTGCGAAAGAAAGACTGGAAACAAATGCCCCTTGTGTCGGCGGCGTAAGGAAAAGGTGTACAAGGAAGCTTTTGCTGTGTAAAATGCTCACATGCAATGTCCCGAATGTAAGGGTCCTAAAATGGTGCTTATTTACGACGGGCCCAACGGGGAGGGCTGTCATCATGTTGCATGTGAGTGCGCCGTTAAAAACCATAGGTGTAGCTGCCAGATAGCTCACTCGGTTAAGGCACTGCGCTGCAGTGCAGAGGTGACTATCACGTCGCAGGTTCGAGCCCCGGCGTACCCACTGGCAGGGGTCGGCAGCTTTTTCAGAGTAGTGCACAATTGGCCATCGCGCTACAGGGTTCCAAATTGGGAAGGGACTGTCGGATTTGGGGATACAATAGTAGCTTTGCTTGTTGCTCCAGCGCCTCCTGCTGGCCCGACGGGCGCTCGTCAGGAAGACTCTGGGTTTGTTCATGTCCGGGTATCCTCCGCCCTCGTTCTGAACTTACGAGGATTCAACCAATGAGTGTACAAGAATCAGTGGCTGACGGGCACGTGCTTCGGAGGAGAGTCATGAGCTGTCTTCACTATCCTGAGTTGGCAGCAAGGGGTCGCATACGAGCAAGCTTTGTACATAGTTCACCAATTGGGCATTCCAGATTCGGGTGGGATTGGAGATGCCAAATTTAAAAAAAAAAAAAAAACCATAGGTGTGCTTGTGGGCATACAACAACTATGTTCATGACTATCTACAAGATGTGAAGAGGTAGTTTTGGGACTTCGAACAATTATGTACTAAAACCTGTGTGAAACTTTGCTATTAAGATGTCTGTTTTGTTTATTTGTGTTTTTTTTTGTTTTGTTTTTACAATAAAACAACCAGTGTATGATCAATTGACACTGCTTACAGCCACACAGCAAATTGTATGTCATAAAAGAGGCTTCACGCTCACAAACTGCCAAGTTTCTAAAAAACTTGTTCCGCAGCCAGATTTCAAGACTTTACCATGAGGCTTCTAAAACTGTGTTTGGCGATGAGAGCAATATTGAGGGCGATTTCACAAATAGTTTTTATCAGTTCTGGGCTGGTAGATTGAAGAATGGCTGTGGCCAGGGGGGGCATTTCATCTCTCGATGTCCAGAGAAGAGGCAACGTCCACTAACGAAGAGAGGATTGAATATATTGAATACTCCTCTAGAAACCGTACCTGCTTCCCCATCTCCCTCCAGTGGGCCGGGGGAGGAAGGAAGACCACAACCCTCATTGACTCAGGGGCCGAAGAGAACATAATAGATTGATACATAGCTTGTAAATGGTCTGTCCCCATTGAACAGATTTTCCCCGATCGAGTGGCAAGCTCTATCAATGGCCAGAACTTTGCCCACATCACTCATGTCACCAGCCCCATTAAGCTACATATTTCTGGCAATCACCATGAGATCATAAGACTTTTCCTCATCCAGTCTCCTCACGCCCCTGTCGTCCTTGGACATCCCTGGATGGCTCTCAATATTCCTATCAAGGTCATTAATGTAAATGAGGAATAGCAGGGGTCCCAACACCGATCCCTGGGGGACGCCAATCCCCACCATACCCAGCTCAGATGAGATATCACTGACCACTACTCTTTGTGTTCTGTCTAGTAACCCGTTTTGAATCCACTTTTTTTTTTAATACCTTCTGTAACTCCAATGGAGCTCATTTTAAAAATTAGATTCTTATGCTGTACTGTATAGAATGCTTTCTGAAAATCCAAGTATATGATGTCATAAGCCCTGCTCTGGTAAAAAGTCCTGGTGGCCTCTTCAAAAAATTCCAGAAGGTACGTGAGGCATGACCTTCCCTTCCGAAAACCATGTTGGCTATCCCTCAAGATACTGTTATGTTCAAGAAATAAGTCCAGCTCATCTTTTATGATAGATTCCAATATTTTGCACGCAATGCAAGTTAAACTCACTGGCCTGTAGTTTCTTGGCTCAGTACGGTCCCCTTACTTATATATTGGTATTATATTGCCCTGTTTACAATCATTTGGTATTTTTCCAGTTTCTAAAGACCGTCTGAAGATGGCGGATAGCGACTTAAGGATGAACTCACCAGCTTCCCCGAGCACTCTAGGATATAAGCAATCAGGACCCGCCGCCTTATCTGCCTTTAGTTTATGCAACTTGTCTAATACTTCGTTATCCCGACCCTCAATTTCCGCTAAATAATCTTGAGCATTTGACATGCCCTCTGGCCAAATAAAGACCCCCTCTGAGGTAAAATTCTCAACAAAATAACTGTTTAAGGCATCCGCAATATGCTTGTTATCATATAGCAGCGATCCGTTTTTATTCCTTATGCACTTAACCTGCTCTTTAACTTTCCTTTTTCTGCTACACTACTGAAAGAAGCGCTTAGGGTTAGTTTTTGCCCCCTCTGCAATTAGTCTTTCATACAGTCTTCTAGCATTCCTCAGCTCTTTTTTGAGCACAGCCCGCATTTTACAGTATTCAGCCTTTGTATTCTCATTGTTATCTTTTATGTACATCTTATAAAGATTCCTCTTTTCCCTCAAAATCCTACAAATACTTTTGGTCATCCACTGAGGATTCTGCTTTTTCAGCTGACTTTTGGACACCTTCGGAATGAATCTGCATTCTGATTCAAGTAAAACCCCCTTAAATCTTTCCCACATCTCATTTACGGACTCACAGTCCAGGAGTGTCTCCCATTTTATTTCAGCTAGATATGAGCGCATCCTGTCAAAGTTTGCTCGCCTAAAATTGATCATTTTTGTTTTAGAATACACCTTTTTAACTTCCCAGGAAACATCAAAATTAACAGCAGAGTGATCACTTGTCCCAAGTGGCTCCTGTACCTCAACATTGGTAATTCTATCAGGGTCATTACAGAGCACTAAGTCTAAAATTGCCTTCCCTCTGGTAGGTTTATTAACATACTGCACCAAGAAATTATCATTTATAACATCTAGAAATTCTTCCTCCCCCCTACCCTGTCCTTTCACCATTTCCCAATTGATACCAGGATAATTTAAGTCTCCCATGATAATAGTCCCACCACCTCTAGCTTGCGTAATCCTCCTAAAAAGCATTTCATTGAATGTACTGTCCAAAGCTGGTGGTCGATAGCATACTCCTATGTTTAAACCTGTCTCGTATTTGCCAAAGAGCCTGACCCAGATATCTTCACAGGACAAGGAATGTTCAATTTCGGGAATTTCCTGTACATTAATTTTTTCGTTCACATAGAGTGCTACGCCCCCTCCTCGCCTATTACATCTATCCTTCCTAAAGAGCTCATAACCTTCTATATTATATTCATCTCCATCCTCTTCACATAGTTGGGATTACAGAGACATGGCTATGTCATAGCCGTGACTGATCACTACAGCCTCAAGTTCTGGAAATTTATTTTTTATGCTTCTTGCATTTAAATAAAAACATTTCAGGTTATTACTAATGCTCTTCCCCCTTGATTTCCCATGTGGCCGCGGCTTCGAGCCCCCCACTACGCTTTGTTGCTTTAAAAGTAAAACATCGATAGTGCATGTTACGCCCTCAGCTTCCATCGGGGCAGTCTGCATTTCCCTATGTGTAACGCTCACTAACCTCCCTGCTCCCCATGTCACCTGGCATGACAGGGATTGAATCGTTTTGCCTTTCTGTGGTACTCCAGGTTGCAGTGGTCGGTCAGCACAGTAAATGGATGGCAAGCACCTTCCGTCTTCCACTCATTTTCCTTCCGGATATGGATCAGGTTGTAGGCGCCGCAGAGGTCAAGCTTGGTGAAAATTTTTTCATCTCTCAACTGTTTCACAGTGCTGGAGACCAGAGGGACTGAGTACCAGTACCTTACTGTAACCTCACTTATCCCCCTGTAGTCAATACAGGGTTGGAGGCCCCATCCTTGTTCTGGATGAAGAAGAAGCTTGCTGAGGCGGATGAGATAGAGTAATGGATGAAGCCCTGCTGCACAGCTTCTTGGACATACTGCTCCTTTGCTTGGGTTTCAGCCACCGCAAGGGGGTAGACGTGGCCCCGGAAGGTGAGGCACCGAACAGGAGCTCGATGGCACAGTCCCATGGGGAATGAGGGGGTAGCTGGTTGGCTCTTATCTTGCGAAACGCCTCGCTGAGCTTCTAGAGATTTTTGGCTGGGTTGTCTGGTTAGGACTCTCGACGGTTGCGAAGGCAAGAGGGAGGGGGCCTCAGTGCCGCCGACAGGTGGGAGACCTGAAGCGGAGACATCTGTTGTAACATGAAATTGTGGGATTGTGTTGTTTCAGCCATGGGAGGCTGAGAATGATGGGGTGGCTGGAGTAGAGTAGCATCAGGAGCTGGTGCTCCTCTTGGTGGCGCTCTTGTCTGGGAGAGGGAGATTGAGGTTAACTGGCGAAGGATGCTTCCGCTGGCCAGAGCTTTCCTATCCACCAATGCCACCGCGAGGAATGTGTTGAGCCTGTGGAATGGAATCTTCAGCTGTCACACCAGTTGTGTGGAGAGAAAGTTGCTGCTGCGCCACAGTTGATTAAGGCGTCTGTGGAGAGCTTCAGGTCATTGTATGAGACTCGCGCAGGGATCTTGCATCTCTGACTGGTGATGGTGGAGGCTGACACTTTTACCTTGAAGGTTGTAGAACATTTCTCTCCACAATGGGCGCAGGGTCCAGAACTTCATCTTGCATGGATTTCAGGCATTTTGGTTCCCCCACTTCGGAGCTGGGTTCAGTTCAATGTCTCTAACGACTGGGGCATTTTTCTTTGCCAATATTGTTTTTTTGGTTTGTTGTTTGGGAATTTGGGTCCTGTTCAATGTAAAGCAATTAGGGTCAATGTCAGTTGAAGTGGTGAATTCAATAAGGGCCCAAATTCACGTTCAAAATGTTTGAAGATGGGCCCTAATTAAATTCATCAAATCAACAGTGCAAGGCAATGAACAAGTAAAAGTTGAGATGAATTGAATCTAAATGGTGATTTTGATGAAACATCAAATTCTCACGCTGCTCTCTCTCCTCAGTTTTTGTGTGGTTTTTGGAAGCTTGGCGAGTAGAGTTGTCATCATCCCCTTCCTAAAGTAAATGTAACAGTAAACTGCTTTGAAATATAACCCATAGATCACATGGATACTTTGAGACAAACAATGGAGCAAACCAGAATTTGATAATATATGACAATTAAGCTGCTGTAAATATTATCAACAAGGATAAGTAACAGTCTCTTTTCATCAACAGATTGCTATCCAAATGCCCGTCCACAAAATAAACAAGTAGGGATATGTTGTGTTGACTGTCCATCATAACCATAAATCAAGCTTTTTTTTTTAAATCAGCTTTTGTTCAATTTTATGTGTAGATTGCTTTTTACAGAAGCCTGAAACAGATGCTCGACAGCATGGGTGGGCAATTCCAGTCCTGGAGGGCCAGCGTACATGCAGGTTTTTGTTTCCAACAACTATCCAGAAT
Organism: Gymnothorax reevesii; assembly: GCA_029721435.1. NCBI lineage: Eukaryota > Metazoa > Chordata > Actinopteri > Anguilliformes > Muraenidae > Gymnothorax > Gymnothorax reevesii. The sequence continues at coordinate 100,319,578 of CM056582.1, read as the reverse complement.
AAATGAATTAGGGCTGGGGCGATTCTGAATCGATTCTTTTTTAAGGCGTAGTACCACCGCCTGCTGCCATGGGGGCGAACATCCAAGCTTTCCCTTTTCCTTTATTAAACCCGACGCAGGTTGAACTAAAGTGTCAAACATCAAGGGGCATGTGGAATGCTTCCGGAAAAAAACTTGAGTGATTTCAGTATTTTTCGGCAACATGCTGCACGGAGCCAAGTAAAATACAGAATCGTCTCCTTTTAATCAATTAGGCTACTCTAAGCAAAGTAAGCTGTTCCAGTTTACTTTACTTGATTAGCAATCAAATGGTGGATGCGTTTACTCTCGAAGTTGAATTGTTGTGGTTTTCCGGCTCGATGTTTACATATTTTTGAGGTCGCCTTGTTTCTGAATAATTGGAGGGAGAAAAAATCCTCTGAAGCCATCTTTATTCCCACGGTGAGCAGTTCCTGGCCCGGCAGTGCTAATTCGGCATTCTTTACAGAGGAATATTTATGGGAAAAACTCAACCAACTTTGCTCCAGTCAAAATACATCGGTTGTAACCATCTTGTCTTTAACTTTGTTTTGGTAGAAAATTTTCAGTATAGGATTTAAAAAAATAAATGGACTATAATGGACTATACTAAAAATTTAGTATATACTATTCTATATACTAAAATGGACTGGAAAATTACAGTTTATGAGTGGAAAAACACTAGGATGAATAGGATACAAGCAGATACACAAATGATTCAATTGATTATGTTTTCAGTAACAACTAATGATTTTACAGAACAAATATTGATCAAAGCTACAGAAATCAAATACATCCTCTGATTATGTTTTTGAATCAACTAAACAGAAGCCTGCTTACTAATCAAAGCTACAAAAGCGCGCTGCTTATGTGTGAGTGAGCTGCTCATGCACGTGTGAATTGAATTGCTTGTATGTGTGTTTCTGCCTGGGTGTAAACTGTTTGTATGTGTATGTGTGTGTGTGAACTGCTTGTATGTGTGCGTGCGCATGTGTACATGTGCTGGGTGTGTATGTGTGACCTACATGTGTCTGTGTGCGCTGCTTGTGTGTGTGAACTGCTTGTATGTGTGTGTGTGTGTTTGCACTGCTCATCCCCTCCCTATGCATGTGTGAACTACTTGTATGTGTGTGTGTTATGTTATGTGTGTGTGTGTGTGTGTGTGTGTGTTACTGCTGCCTACATAATATGGTTATTGATTATGATTATTGATGGCTAAATATAATCTAAATGTAATTGTTAGCTTACTGATTAGTACGAGTCATTAAATGAATAACGATAAAAATATAAATAATCAGTATTAGTGAATATAAAGAATCATTATTAGTAAATATAATGAATAATGCTGAAATGTAAATAGTATTAGTGAATATAATGAATAATACTGAAATATAATCCACAACAGAATGAGTAGAGCTAAGACAGCATGTTTAATTGCTGAAACCGCTGAAACCGTGCCGACCGCAAGAAGCATGAATCAGGCTTTAGGCAGCTAAACTGGCTATTCCCGCCGTTCTGCGGGTGCAATATTAAAACCATTTATTTTCATTACTGTTGACTTAAATAATTTTGTAAGCACACTTGCTGTATGTGTTGAAGCACGGAGAAGCGTGGTGGTTGAAGCGTGGTGTAGCTGCTTTCATTTGGCTTCATTCTGGTTCCATCATTTTGTTCGCTAATACTAACCCACGTGAACTGTCATTGTAATGACAGTCCACAGACGATGTGAGGAAAAAAAGGTCAGAACTTTTTAGGAAAGAGGTAGCACCTTCTGTATACAGCTAAATGCAAAAAACGTTGTCACGCCTGATAGTTCTTATGTTCCTCAAGTAATTAGCTAACAAATTTACTTGATTAGCTCCTTTACTCACCGAATAAATCCAGGTTTTACTGCCCCATTAAAACAAACTGAGCATGCGCGATAGAAACATCTTCCCATTAAATCGCTATTTCTGTTGATTTGCGAATGCGTGGTTGTGATTTTGGTCAAGAGGAAGAGTGCAAAATTAAGTAATTGAAAACAAATATATTTTCTTTATCCCAATCAATTGACATACTTATTTCAAAATGTAGCTAATTGACGGATAACAAGCTGGAGCACCTGGAGAACAAGAATTTATGGGAAGGTGGGGACGATTTATATATTTTACGAGACGTTTTTGAAAATCTAAGCTTGATAAACCCATTATGATCCTGGGCTGCCATTACATGCATTGAGCAGCAGAACCTGGGCAAGCTAATAAATACATTGCTGTGCATGTAAAAACACAAAAGTTATTGAATTATTCCATTTTACTTGCGATATTGTGATACAGTTCTTGATGTTATGCGGAAAATGTATTAAAGAGTGTTACTCAGGAGAAAATACGTCATTAATGGGGAGATAGCCTATGTTAAAATGTGCACTTAAAACAGAATATGCAATGCTCCAAAGGTGCAATTTGTCAAAAGGAGGATATTTGAATGAGAATGCATTACTATTCACTGTCTGTTTCAAAATATCCATGGTGCCAAAACATGATAAATATTTTTTTTTATTTTTAATGAATATTATTTCAGTTATGACTCTTAATTGGTGACTGAGAGATGGAATTTCTTGATGTCCATCCTTTTACTGCACTGAAATATGGTGTTATACTATGAATATTCAATTCATTTCACAAGGATTGGAGTACCGCCTAACCTGAATGACAGGTTATTTTCGAGAAATTATATTTTGAATAATGGGAGTAAGTAATGAAGTCTGTGTGAAGATGGTAATCTGCGAATTTTACACCACATTGTTTTTTTTAATTGACCAGTAACGGGATTCAGTGTGAACTCTGAACTCTTGCAAGTTCAGTGGCGAGCCAACCAAAACACAAACGACTCTGGGTGGACTGGAACCACGGCGTGGCCAGCCTTGGGACCCACCCTCAGAGGACATCGGGACCACTTGCTTCAATCCGCTCACTCAAACTACAGATAAGATCTGACACATTAAACTACCCGGGTAGTATTAGGAAAAGTGTGCACACTAAGTCAGGGGAATCCTCATTCCACTTTGTATTAAAGGAGAAGTGCGTTGAAAGGAACTTGGACACATCTTGGAATCTCCTTTTTCTTAAAGGAGTAGTGCAGTCAAAAAAGGGAATACCGTAAATGGACAACGCAAATTCAGGAGAACTCTTTTATTTGAATTTTATTTCATTTGAGAAATATTTTTGGGTACAAATGAGAAAAGACACTTGAATTTGTTCAAATGTTATTTGAATAACTATTTACACCGACCTTATTATTGCGTTGTGGCTATAAAATTTTTGTTATTGTTCAACTTTTCACGTCTTGACTACTTTGGAGTCATTTGCATTACTCAAGGTATCCATATCTCGAACCTGGATGTGAATGCTCGCGCTGCTATTAAAGTTGATGGGAGTTTTCTGATTCAGGTTCTACCCTACAATTAAATATTCCTTACCTTTGCATCCAGTTTCAGTTTACTAGTTTCAGTTTACCTAAATTATCATATACATAGTAATGTTTCAGAGCCTACATGGCACATTTTTGTGTTTATTGACTAGTCATATGAGTTATCTATTACAAATGACATATGTAAGAATATGGTAATTACATGGAAACAAACAAGGCTTTCTTTTACAGTACAGTTTCAGTTTACTTAATGAGTAAATTATCATTTATTACATAGTAGTATATCAGAACCAACATGGTACAAGTTTGTGTTTATTTACGAGTTAAGTGAGTTGTCTTTCACAAATTATATATGTAACTACATGGAAACAAACAAGGCTTTCTTTTACAGTACAGTTTTAGTTGACTTAACCGAGTAAATTATTCTGTATTGCAGTGATATATCTGATACTACATGGTACAAGTTTGTGTTTATTCAATGGCAAAGGGAAGGTATCTTAACAATCTTAATTTACCATACATGTTACAGGTAAATATTAATTTTTTTATTTACCTTACATTTTCAGTGCTAATTACACAATAACACAATATAACTTACTATACATTTACTTTATAAATACCTGGTATTTCAGCCATACTTTCTCTGTAGTTACCTGCTTATTACCAGTGGTAATTTCCCAGTAAGACCATAACATTTACCAGATAAATACCTAGTATTTACCCACTTATTACCAGTAGTTATTACCAATAACGCTCTATAATTTACCGGGTAAATACCCAGTATTTTGGCAATAGTTTCATTGTACTTATCTTCCTATTACCAGCGGTAATTATTTAATAACACACTGTAATTTACCCTATATTTACCTGGCAAATACCCAGTATTTTGGTCATAGTCTCATTGTACTTACTTTCTTATTACCAGTGATAATTACCTAGTAATACATTTCTGTTACTATGTATTTACTGGGTAAATACCTAGTAATTAGGGGACTGTAAAAGAAAGGGTTACCTAGATTGGTTATAAGATCGCCCTAGATTTTAAGCGTCTAAAAAATACACAAGGTGGAAAACTTTCTGTAAAGCGGATGAAACATGAATGTGAGAAATAAATTATCACAGTCGCACGAAATGCGTGGCAATGGCAATCGTGTTCATGCTGTGCTGTTCTATGGCCAATTAAATTTCAAAATGCAGCAATCAAACATGCCGTCTTAATAAACAGCTCTGCTCATTCAACTTAGAGAGTAAATGCATCCACCATTTGATTGCTAATCAAGTAAAGTAAACTGGAACAGGTTACTTTTCTCAGATCAGCCTAATTGGTTAATAGGAGACGATTCTGTCGTCCTTTATTTGGCTCCATGCAGCATGTCGCCGAAAAATACTGCCAGTCAAGTTTTTTTCCGGAAACCCCATGGCAGCAGGTATAGTGGTACTATGCCTTAAAAAAAAATTGATTCAGAATAGCCCCAGCCCTAAAATGAATCTAACTGGCTGCGAACACAAACATGGGTTCACTCATAGATTACAATACAGTGAAATGTTTTATTTCCAGCCATGAGGGTTGTCTTTGGCCCTAAGAAAATCAGGAGAGACAAATCAATTCCTATGTTAAATCGAGCAAATTAAATGCAAGGGAAACAAAAAACCTAAAAGTGTTTTAATGACTGTTCAGTTAAGAATGACTACAAGTCTTTTCTTTAGAATAACATAGAATTAAATGTAAAAAAAAAACAAAAACTACCATAAATATAGAGAACAATTGATTACATTTTTATTGCATTTATTGCTACTTCATTGCATTTGTAGAACAACCCCAATTCTGAAAAAATATTTTGGCACTTTGCGGAAATGCAAATAAACACATCACTGTCAGCTGCAATGAGGGGGCAAAGCAGTGCATTTGGGCAGAGTCCCCATGACAACTGTAAGTGGTCATGTGAATAGCATTCCTTCAAACAATGATCGCACATTTTACGTGAAATGAGGAAAGATTGGGTGTAACTGTGACATGAGCTTGTGTCAAGTTTGGGCTCTTCGCAATCGATTTGGCTGTAACTTTTGTAAGACTCAGTCTAAACACCAAGTTTAACAGTTCTCATGAAAACTGGACAAAATTTTTGGCCTGCCGAAATTTTTAAACCATTTGATGAAATGCAATATGGCTGCTTCATCAGTTAGGTTGACGTGACAAGTTCGATGTCTCAGCCTTAAGACCCCACATGGTATTCTTAAGTTAAACAAGTCAACGTTTGATAGCTAAAATACGTTATTAATTCCTGCCCTACCCCAGGTGGTTAAATAAAGCAATTTTTTGCGCTTCCTAAAGAAGGGGTTCCGAGTCTATTTACTGAGTTTCATTATAATACATCAAAGCATATCTGAGATATGACCTCACTTCTGATTTGGTACCTTTGCCTCTAATTTTGATTGACTGTGACAGGCAAACACTTTCTACTTTTGTAAAATTAAATATCCACGTAGATACATTCATGAGGCTTGGCCACTACCAGTTCTGATGAAAACTGGACAGCGTGTGGCCTGTCCTGCCTGGTGAATGTCCAAAAGGGAGATTTTATCATGGCGCGGTCCGTCTGTCCGTATCGAAAGGTACTTGGCTGATGAAATCAGCTCTTTCAACAGCTTTGATAGGACATCCATTGAAACCTTTCACATATACTGCAGATAGACTAATGATACGCATATCAGAGTCGTGACTCCGGCGAGGGATGTTGTGTTCTAAGTGCAGTCTTGTTCAAATCTCCAGCATGACGGAAAGTAAAATATGGTATGTAATGTGAATATAGGCCACTAGATGGCAGTATTTACCTTTTTTTATTAAGCTCAGACTGGAGCTAGGTTTGGGCATGTTTCGGGCATGTCTGAAACAAGTCCCAGAGAAAAGAAAAAAAAGTCTAAAAGGTGGGAGGGGTCTGCAAAAGAGTATATAAAGGGGAGAATTGAGACAGTAAAGTAGTAGGAGAAATTGCAAGAAGAAGGATACGTGTGACCAGACCTGTCATTCTGTTCAAGACCTGTGAAGTTTCTTTTGTGGATTTTTGCCTGTGTTTGAGCATTTTCCTCACCCAGGACATCACCAAGCCACCCCACCAAAACAAGGGGCTGTAAATATATCTGTTTTTTTTATTTATTCAATCTTGGTCAGTAGGTTAGCTAGTTGTTAGTTATTGTCTTTGTTAAAAATTAAATGTGTTCAAGTTTTAAAAACTGTGTCTGTCATCCCTTGCTGTTGCTGTTGCTGTTGTGTTGTAAATTGTAATAACAAATTGGGGCCATAACAGGTAGAAATTGACGGCATAGAGCAGGGCTATTCAACCTTGTCCAGAAAGGGCCGGTGTGGTTGCAGCTTTCATTCCAGCCAAGCAGCTACACACCTGATTCTACTGATCAACCCCAAAAGGTTAATCTAATGAGCTTGATTAGTAGAATCAGGTGTGTAGCTGCTTGGCTGGAATGAAAGCTGCACCCACAGTGGCCATTCCTGGACAAGGTTTGAACAGCCCTGGCACAGAATATGTTGAAATTGGTTTGAACAAGGCACTCAAAATGACCACATTTTTGAAAATTGAGCATATGGTTGAAATTGTCCCCAATCAATGTGCAAAATTTCCTTTTTTTTTTTTTTTTTCAAAAAACCATTTACCGAATAATTCTAGGGGCTGTCAGAGGCACCCTCGTGAGAAGATGATGATCAGTAATAAAAGATAGAGACGCAATGGGCTGAAACGGAAACACGTGTGAAGGAAGTCTGACCCTCACAGATCGCCATCGCCAAATTTGGTAGCGTCATGCTCTGAGATGAAGTTATATACTTTACAATGGGTTGGACAGCACATTAGGGAATGTGTCAAAACATAAAGCTGGTGCTTTGCCCATTTCATCTCACAGGTCTTGTTTGGGGTGTGCTCATTCAGACCATATTTTAGCGTAAGCACTGTCGCTCTGTTAGTCAATGAATCCCAGCCAGCAAAGCTGTTCGTAAATAAATGAATAATGTCCTTATCGTTTTCCTTCCCTTTTTAACCATTTGATGTATAGAGTACATACAAATGCCTTGGACCATTTGTTGGGATCTGGTACAATATTTTGTGTGTGTGTGTGTGTGTGTGTGTGTGTGTGTGTGTGGGGGGGGTGCAAGTGGGTGGTCGGTCGGTCCATTATTTTGGACATTACACTTGTGGAATGCACACTGCCATCCAGTATTTTGGACGTAATACAAAACCCAAAACCAGTGAAGTTGGCACGTTATGTAAATCTGGATAAAAACAGAAAACAATGATTTGCAAATCCTTTTCAACTTATATTCAATTGAAAACACTGCAACGACAAGATGTTTAATGTTCAAACTGAGAAACGTTTTTTTTTTTTTTTGCAAATAATCATATAAATAAACTTAGAATTTAAAGGCAGCAACACGTTGCAAAAAAGTTGGCATAGGGGCCTTTTTACCACTGTGTTACATTGCCTTTCCTTTTAACGACACTTAGTAAACCTTTGAGAACTGAGGAGACCAATTTTTGAAGCTTTTCAGGTGGAACTCTCTCCCATTCTTGCTTGATGTACAGCTTAAGTTGTTCAACAGTCCGGGGTCTACGTTGTCGTATTTTACGCTTCATAATGCGCCACACATTTTTAATGGGAGACAGGTCTGGACTACAGGCAGGCCAGTCTAGTACCCGCACTCTTTTACTACGGAGCCATGCTGTTGTAACACGTGCAGAATGTGGCTTGGCATTGTCTTGCTGAAATGAGCAGGGGCGTCCATGAAAAAGATGTTGCTTGGATGGCAACATATGTTGCTCCAAAATCTGTATGTACCTTTCAGCATTAATCGTGCCTTCACATATGTGTAAGTTGCCCATGCCTTGGGCACTAATACACCCCCATACCATCACAGATGCTGGCTTTTGAACTTTGCACCTATAACAGTCCGGGTGGTTCTTTTCCTCTTTTGTCCAGAGGACACGATGTCCACAGTTTCCAAAAACCATTTGAAATGTGGACTCGTCAGACCGCAGAACTTTTCCACATTGCATCAGTCCATCTTAGATGAGCTTGGGCCCAGCGAAGCCGGCGGCATTTCTGGGTGCTGTTGATAAATGGCTTTCGCTTTGCATTGTTTTAACTTGCACTTTCAGATGTAGCGACTGTAATGTGAATATAGGCCACTAGATGGCAGTATTTACCTTTTTTTTGTTAAGCTCAGACTAGAGTCATGTTTAGACATGTCCTGGACATGTCTGGGGCAAGTCTCAGAAAATTAAAAAAAAGAGGTCTAAATGTGGGTGGGGTCTGCAAAAGAGTATATAAGGAAAAGAATTGAGACAGTAAAGTAGTAGGAGAGATTGCAAGAAGAAGGACACATGTGACCAGACCTGTCATTTTGTTCAAGACCTGTGCAGTTTCTGTTGTGGATTTTTTTTTCACCCAGGACATCACCAAGCCACCCCAACAAAAGGGACTGTAAATATTTCTGTTTTTGTTTTATTCAATCTTGGTCTTAGTTGTTAGTTAGTTGTTATTGTCTTTGTCTGTTTAATTAAATGTGTTTGAGTTTTAAATTGTGTCTGTCATCCCTTGCTGTAGCTGTTACATTGTAAATGTAATAACAAATTGGGGCCATAACAAATTGGGGGCTCAAGGTCCGGGATAGACCATTGTGTGAGTCATTTATTAAAAATCTAACATTTCAGATTGTAAAATTGTTTTTGTGAATTTTCCTATATAAATATATTGACAACAGCAATGGATGATTTCTTGGCATCACCAACCGTAGGGGTTTTGAAGTCTTTTAAAAAGACCGAACTGTTTGAAATATGCAGACATTTGGAGCTGACAGAGGTAAAACCAGCCATGCGAAAAGCAAGACTGGCGAGAGAGATAGTTGAATATTACATTGATGAAAATGTGTTTGCACCAGGAGATCTGGAACAGTTTCCAGTGGAAAATCCAAATATAGAAATGGAACTTAAATTAAAAATGCTAGAGATTGAAAGGGAGGAAAAAGAAAAACAAAGGCAGTTTGAGTTGGAAAAATTAGCAAGAGAAGAGAAAAAAGAAAGGGAGGAAAAAGAAAAACAAAGGCAGTTTGAGTTGGAAAAATTAGCTAGAGAAGAGAAGAAAGAAAGGGAACAAAGAGAATTTGAGTTAGAAAAATTTACAAGACAGAGAGATTTTGAATTAGAGAAATTCGATAGAGAAGAAAGACTCCAAATGGAGCATCTAAAAATTAAAATTCAAACTGAAAATAAATTTCGGGCTAGCCAGGAGGTAAAATTGGTGCCTCCATTTTCGGAAAAGGATGTTGACAACTATTTCCAGTGTTTTGAAAAGGTAGCAAAGAGTTGCCAGTGGCCTAAGGAACACTGGCCTCTGATGTTGCAAACTGTCCTCAAGGGTAAAGCTCAACAAGCCTATTCGGCTTTGTCTGCAGATGATTCCTCTGATTATGAGGTTGTCAAAAAGGTTATTTTGAGAGCTTTTGAGTTGGTTCCAGAGGCTTACCGACAGAAATTCAGAGGTCTGAAGAAATCTGAAAATCAGACTTATGTTGAATTTGCAAATGAAAAGCAGGTTTGCTTTGAGCGCTGGTGTACTTCTATGGAGGTCAAGGATGATTTCAACTCACTAAAAGAGATGGTGTTAGTTGAAGAATTCAAGAACTGTGTTAAAGATGATGTTAAGACCTACCTTAATGAGAAGCAAGCACTGAATTTGCAATCAGCTGCCAAATTTGCAGATGAATATGTTCTCACACATAAGTCCAAATTTCAGTCTAGCAGTAACAATAGATGGTCCCAATTTCAGAAAAAGGATTACGGTGATACCCAAGATTCCTCACCCAAAGACAAAGACAAATCTGGTGATGGTGCTCAGAAATCCAGTAACAGGTCTGATCAAAGTGTGAAAGCTGACAGTGACAAAAGTGGTCTAGTTTGCAGTTATTGCAAGAAATCTGGTCATGTTACAACTAACTGTTGGTTCCTTAAAGCTAAGAAAGAAAAAGAAAAGGATACCAAACCAAATGCCTTTGTGAAAACAAGGTTAGAAACCCCTGTAGTAGATAACCAATCTGCTAAATTGCCTGCTTCTTGTGGGGCTAAAAAACCTGATACAGCTGACTTCGTGAGGGAGGAATTTCTTCCATTTGTGTCAGAGGGATTTGTGGCTCTGAATGAGCATACTACTCCTGTCCCCATATATATCCTAAGGGATACCGGAGCTTCTCAGTCACTTTTGTTGATGGACTCCTTGGAGTTACGTGATGAGACCGCTTCAGGGGATTTCATACTTGTACAAGGTATTGAAGGGAGGACTGTATCTGTACCCCTGCGCTCTATATTCTTGAAGTCAGATTTAGTTACAGGACAGGTAAAGGTGGGACTTATGTCAAGTCTACCTATAAAGGGTGTTTCTCTGTTGCTAGGCAATGACCTGGCTGGGGGAAAAGTAGTTCCCCCTGTACATCTTACTTCACAGCCGAGCACTGAAGATGGGGATGAGGACCCATCTCTGTATCCTTCTTGCGCAGTGACTCGTGCTATGGCCAAGAAGGCTAAAGAAGAAGATGTTGTGGTGCCGTCCAGCACATTGAATAGTCAGGACTCAGGTGGTTTGCCTCATGACTCTGATTGGCCTACTATGGTTTCTCCATTTGAGGACTTATCAGATACTTTTATCAGTTCTCTATTCAGCCAGCCGGAAGGGTCTGGTGATTCTGATGTGTCTGGAGACTTGTCTCTGTCCAGAAAGCGGTTGATTGAGGAGCAAACTAATGATCCTGAAATTTGTGTACTAAAGAGGAGAGCCCTTCCTGATAAAGAAATAGACACAGTTCAAGTTGGGTATTATCTCAAGGATGGTGTGTTGATGCGGAAGTGGCGCCCTCCTGATATCCCTGCCAATGCAGATTGGGCAGTGGTCAGGCAAATTGTTGTTCCGAAGGTCTATAGGAATGAGATCTTAACAATGGCTCATAGTTTACCTTTAGGAGGTCATCTTGGTGTTAACAAGACTGTTGATAAGATCATGAAACACTTCTTTTGGCCTGGGCTTCGGAAAGACGTTTCCAACTTTTGCAAAACCTGTCACACTTGTCAGGTAGTTGGAAAACACCAGTTAGACCCACCTGTAGCTCCATTGCAGCCTATCCCAGCATTTGGGGAGCCATTCTCTAGGGTCATTGTTGATTGCGTTGGTCCATTACCCAAGACTAGATCTGGAAATCAGTACTTGTTGACAATCATGTGTGCATCTACCAGATTCCCCGAAGCCATACCTCTACGTAACATCAAGGCAACTGCAATCTCGAAGGCTTTGATAAAGTTCTTCACGTTGTTTGGCCTTCCCAGGGAAATTCAGTCAGACCAGGGTAGCAATTTCACTTCAAGATTGTTTCAGCAGGTTGTGTATGAACTAGGTGCAAAGCAGATTCTTTCTAGTGCCTATCATCCAGAAAGTCAGGGTGCCTTAGAGCGGTTTCATGCCACTCTCAAGACAATGATGAGGACTTATTGTTATGACCATGAGAAAGACTGGGATGAAGGGGTTCATTTGCTGTTGTTTGCAGCTAGAGAAGCAGTGCAGGAGTCTACTGGATTCAGTCCATTTGAGCTAGTGTTTGGTCATGAAGTGAGAGGACCTTTGCTATTATTGAGTGAACAATGGCAAGAGAAAGAGCCGCATATCAGTCTGTTAGACTACGTTAGCAAGTTCAAGGAAAGATTGCATGCAGCTTGTGACCTTGCCAAAGAGAACTTGAAATCAAGTCAGGGAAAAATGAAAACTTGGTATGATCATAAGGCTAGAAGCCGTGAGTTTAAACCAGGAGAAAAGGTCCTTGTGTTGTTTCCCTTGCAGTCCAATCCATTGCAGGCTAGATTTCATGGTCCTTATGAAATTCTGACAAAACTCAATGATCTCAATTACATTGTGAAGACTCCAGATAGGAGAAAACCAAAACAATTGTGTCATATTAACATGCTAAAGCCTTATCATGACAGAAATGCTAGGGTTGCAGCTGTCACTTCAGATTCTCCAATGGTCGAAACGTGTGAAGATGAGGGGGAGTTTCAAGATGATGAACCAAGAATTAAAGCTGAAGTTCTTTCATGTAAATTGTCAAACACTGAAGTGTTGCAAAATCTTGATATAAAACTCCAGCACTTAGAACCCTCACAGAGAGATCAGTTTGAGAGGTTGATCAAGAAATATGAGGATCTGTTTCCTGATGTTCCAAAGAGAGTTTCTATAGCCTCTCATGATGTAGATGTTGGTGATGCCAAACCAATAAAACAGCATCCGTACCGGATGAATCCTGAAAAGAGAAAGATTGCTGAGAAAGAGGTTGAGTACATGTTAGAACATGATATTATCAGACCCTCCAACTCAGATTGGAGTTCACCCTGTGTGCTAGTTCCAAAACCTGATGGAAGTACTAGATTCTGTACAGATTATCGCAAAGTTAATGCTGTAACTAGAACTGATGTGTTTCCAATACCTAGGATTGATGATTGTATCGATAGAGTAGGGCAAGCAAAGTTTCTGACCAAGATTGATTTATTGAAGGGTTATTGGTGTGTGCCTTTAACTGAGAGGGCCAAGAGCATCTCTGCTTTTGCCACACCATCTGGATTGTACCAGTATGAAGTCCTACCCTTTGGCATGAAAAATGCCCCAGCCACGTTCCAAAGGATGATACAGTCTACAATCGCCGGATTGCCACACAGGGGTGCGTACATCGACGACCTGATCACATGGAGTGACTCCTGGGAAGAACATCTAAAAGATGTAGAGACGTTGTTCCAGCGCCTGACCCAGGCTAACCTGACTGTTAACCTGAGCAAGAGTGACTTTGGTTGTGCTACTGTCACCTATCTTGGCTACGTCATAGGCCAGGGTAAGGTGGCGCCCATAAATGCTAAAGTCCAAGTCATCATGGACTTTCCAGTTCCTGACAACAAAAAAGCTTTGCGCCGCTTCCTTGGAATGATCGGGTACTACCGCAAGTTCTGCAAGAACTTTGCTGAGATTGCTCTCAGTCTAACTAACCAACTGAAGAAAGGCGTAAAGTTCACCTGGGATGATGCATGCCAGAGAGCCTTTGATCACCTGAAGTCTCTGCTGTGTCACTTCCCCGTGCTCAAATCTCCTGACTTCAACAAACCGTTCTCCATCGCGGTCGATGCTAGCGACCAAGCTTGTGGATCTGTGCTCCTACAGAGAAGTGACTCTGATGACATTGAGCATCCCGTGGCATACTTCTCCAGGAAGTTCAATCGCCACCAAAGGAACTATTCCACAATAGAGAAGGAACTGTTGGCTCTGGTCCTTTCTTTACAACACTTTGAGGTTTATGTTTGTACAGGACAAAAGCCAATGATTGTGTACACTGACCACAATCCGTTAATGTTTTTGAGTAAGATGAAAAACAAGAATCGGAGATTGTTGAATTGGAGTTTGATTTTACAGGAGTTTGACTTGGAAATTAAGCATGTGAAGGGTACAGACAATGTAATTGCTGATTGCTTATCCTGTGTTTGAATGTGTATATATATATATCATGTGTTTGAATATTGTATGATATGTATATATAGACAGGTGTTCACTTAACCATTTTCTATTGAAAAGAAAAATTTTGCCTTTATGAGTCAAAATTTTTCCCTTTTGGAATGGAGGTGTAATGTGAATATAGGCCACTAGATGGCAGTATTTACCTTTTTTTTGTTAAGCTCAGACTAGAGTCATGTTTAGACATGTCCTGGACATGTCTGGGGCAAGTCTCAGAAAATTAAAAAAAAGAGGTCTAAATGTGGGTGGGGTCTGCAAAAGAGTATATAAGGAAAAGAATTGAGACAGTAAAGTAGTAGGAGAGATTGCAAGAAGAAGGACACATGTGACCAGACCTGTCATTTTGTTCAAGACCTGTGCAGTTTCTGTTGTGGATTTTTTTTTCACCCAGGACATCACCAAGCCACCCCAACAAAAGGGACTGTAAATATTTCTGTTTTTGTTTTATTCAATCTTGGTCTTAGTTGTTAGTTAGTTGTTATTGTCTTTGTCTGTTTAATTAAATGTGTTTGAGTTTTAAATTGTGTCTGTCATCCCTTGCTGTAGCTGTTACGTTGTAAATGTAATAACAAATTGGGGCCATAACACGACGAACTGCAGTTACTGACAGTGGTTTTCTGAAGTGTTCCTGAGCCCATGTGGTGATGTCCTTTACACACTGTCGGTTTTTGATGCAGTACCGCCAGAGGGAACGAAGGTCACAGGCATTCAATGTTGGTTTTCGGTCTTGTCATTTACGTGCAGTGATTTCTCCAGATTCTCTGAACCTTTTGACGATATTACGGACCGCAGATGATGAAATCCCTAAATTTCTTGCAATAGCTCATTGAGGAATGTTGTTTTTAAACTGTTCGACAACCAGCTCACGCATTTGTTCACTAAGTGGTGACCCTCGCCCCATCCTTGTTTGTGAATGACTTAGCATTTCAGGGAAGCTGCTTTAATACCCAATCATGGCACCCATCTGTTCCCAATTAGCCCGCTCACCTGTGGGATGTTCCAAATGAGCATTTTTGCTTATGTTTGATGAGCATTCCTCAACTCTCTCAGTCTTTTTTGCCACTTGTGCCAGCTTTTTTGAAACATGTTGCAGGCATCAAATTCCAAGTGAGCTAATATTTGCAAAAAATTACAAAGTTTACCTGTTCGGACATTTAGTAACTTGTCTTTGCAGTGTATTCAATTGAATATAGGTTGAAAAGGATTTGCAAATCATTGTATTCTGTTTTTATTTACGATTTACACAAAGTGCCAACTTCACTGGTTTTGGGGTTTGTACATGCGGACTGATAGAAGTAATGTGAAGTTGAAGACACCTGGTCATAGATACGCATGATGTATTCTGTATCTGTATTCTGAACATTGCCTATTTGAGCCATTTACTCGCCATGCATAATGCCCAATATTTTTGATAGAGCATAGACTCAAATGTATTCCAATAAATAGACATGCAGTACATAGGTTATGTGTTTTCAGTTTCTGCTATATAATGTATTTCCATCCCCCAACAGAAAAAAGTCTGATCAAGACTTGAACAATATAAGACTATTTCTGACTTCTGTCAACTTACCTCTTACTAGTGGATGCAGCCATTGTGATTGTTTGAGGTAAATCATGTGACAAATAAGAGAGGCACCTACTGAGGAAATTATTATCTAAATGTCTAGTAATAAAGGGTTAATTTTCTTTTTTGTCATGCGCCCTCCGTCTAATTCCGACTAAATGGTGTTGGGGTCTAATGGGAAGTGGAAGGTGAAGGGTATTTTTACTCATGTGAATATTCTGTTTGTGTTGGGGGAAATACTGATGATGAATGTTAGTCTCGCGCTTGTTTTAATACTACGGGTCATTTTGAATATGGTTTAAATGGCCCACATCTTTTCATACAAAACACATGACTGGGTAAAGCGACCTGCATTCCCCCACAGCCCTGTACACCCTGCCTGGGGAGGACAGAAGCAGCTACAGTGCTGTGAAAAAGTAATTACCCCCTTCCTGATTTCTTTTTTTTTTTGCATATTTGTCACACTTATAAGTAACAGATCATCAAACAAATTTTACTATTAGACAAACATAACCTGAGTAAATGTAAAATGCAGTTTTTAAATGGTGATTCCATTTATTAAGGGAAAAAATCCATCCAAACCTACCTGGCGCTATGTGAAAAAGTAACTGCCCCCTAAACCTAACACCTGGTTGTGCCACCCCTGGCGACTAAAACTGCAATCAAGTGTTTGCGATAACTGGCGATGAGCTATTATTAGGATTAGGTCCAAAAACCAGCATTTGTACTGTTATAAGCATAGGTCAGTGCAAATAGCATGGTTGGTCGCACATTTGTGAAGCCACCGTTAGTCAGAATAATACGTACAAAATTTTGGAGCAAGATATGCTGCCACCGGAAATAGTCTGTTCTAGTGATGGCCCTGCATTTTCCGGCATGAATACACCAAATAATAATCTGCATGGATTACAAGACTGCTTTCACAAAGTGCAAGTGTCAGATTGACCTGCCTGGAGTCCTGACCTTTATCCAATTGAGAATGTTTGTTGCATTATGAGGGTAAATATCAGACAATGAGGGCCCCATATAATTTATCAGCTGAAGATCTGCTTAATTAACCCCTTTCTGCAGATGTAGATGCTTGTGTCTATGGAACTGCAAATTTACTGAAACTCCATCACTAGATGGCAGCCCCGGATCAGTTATTGAATATTCACAAACAAGCTGACCTCGAACCCGGTTTAGAATATGGGGAAGTTCACTCCACTCTCTGTTTTTCAAGAGTTACATGAATTTAACTCCTCAGCTAAGCCTGATGTGCAAACTGGTCAATATCATTGCCCATAGTATCGATCCAGCAGTTTAAAAAAATGATATCTTGCGACAAAAAAAAATTGCTGTCCTATGTAGCAACCACTTTAGCTGCAGTGAGCCAACGGTATTCCAATTATTGGTTTAGAAAAATCGGTTTTCTGAAGCAAAAAATTTGACATGGTATGGATTTTCTCACATTCTACTGTCAATAACAGTCATCACATGCAAAAAATGCGCAGTTCCCTACTGTGGATTTACGTGTAGATTCCTTCATTGACAAATTTAGCGCTTCCTTATATTCACCCAAGTACTGGTGTTGATAGCCAATCACTCAATCATAAATTCAGGCTCTTCTGTGTATCTGCACAGTTAGACTTCACGGCCTCGTAAAACTCCCCCGGTAACAATGTATTGATTGGCTCGTTTCTTATCCAATTCCCGAGTGTTTAAACTTTCTACGGTAAGTGAAACACATTGATTGGACAAACACAGAGCATACAAGCCTATGCGTATAAGCAGGCTCGGTTATATCCTGTATACATTGCGCACATTGCGCGGCTGAAATGGACGCGATTTATAGAAATAAAGACTCGCAAAACTGGCCTTGAAGTGTTCAGTTACATTTTAGAGGATTTAAATAATATAAAGATATGGTCAATGGGAATTATTTCGAACGACACACTTTTACTGGATACATCGGTCTGTGGAGGAGGGATTCATGAAAAAGTTCAGGCTGCTACTTTTGCTTTTTGTTTTGGAATGTATACCATACTGAACAAAGTCGAATGCCGAGGTTTTTTTCCTGTTTAAAACGTGAACTGCCCATGCATTTGGGTGGACCCCCTGGTACGTTCATTGCACCGTTCTGTTGAATCTAGGGAGGTATATATTGAGTGATCTTCCCTGAAAGTGGTGGAATGTCTGTTCTGTTAAAATAAGGTATATTTCAGAATTCAGATATTGCTGAGTTAGTGAGTTGAACTTGTTCCTTTTAAGTGTTGAAATGAGTTTGTGAACTCAGAAGTGGGGACTGGTAGCTTCCATTACAGGGTGAATGCTCTGACCATTTAATCAGCAATTTATTTAATGAGTGTTTGAGCTGGCTTGGGGACTTAGAAGAAAAATGGACAAAACTCTCAACCTTATGGAGAAAAGGCATGTTTTGTGTTTGGAGAGGTTACTGGTGACCACTGATGTTCAAATGCACTGATATTGATAAATTCATGCTAAACTCAACCAGAAAATCATAAGTTAATATTAAATTTCATGCCTCAAAACTTTTTTTGTGTTAAATACATGATTCTTTTTTATTTGACTGTGCAACATTTTTAGAGATCTAAGACTTTGGGGAGCCACTTGGATAGCTGTATAATTTGGCTAATAGCATGTAGGTAATCTAGAATGTAATGTTGAAGATGAATTCTACTTGAGGTCAAGGAGTTTATGATCCCAGAAATGTATAAATTTAAGCCCCAGCAGTTTTTCAATTCTCAGTAGTATTTTTTTTGCAATTTCAATGGTGAAAATTCATGAAGAATTTCACAACCAAAATCATGAAAATAAACTGAAATACTATGTAAGTCTAAATGCAGTCTTTTTCTGAGTTGAACCACATTTTTCCTCTTTATGAAGCTTAAATCTTGGGTACCCAGAGACACATCCAGGTGCGTAAAAACATCAAGCGTACATCCAGTCAAAAAGATTTAGTTAATTTCTAGTGCTGCCGAACATGGTAATACCATACAATGGCGGCAGCCATGTTACTGATAACATATCGGGTTGCTACTAACTTTATGAATATGGCCTAAATATATCTGAAACACATATAGAGCGACGAAATTATAATTTGCACAAGACGCACAAACCATCGTCATTTTCTTACCGCTCCCACTCCTCTGTCGTGATAATTGAGTCTCTTTAAACGTCCAATGACTTGTATTTTTGTGCAACTACCTCGCTAGTGCTTTATTTGACATAAATACAGGACATGATAGTGACTTGAAAAAGCACACGAGGAGACGAACAGAAACTGCAATATTTAAATATTTAAAACAGTGCCATCATGTCCCCTAAACTACCCAGCTCAACACCTGCATAAACCCCATAAAATGATCAATTTACTGCACACATGCTGCTTTATTTCTGCCATTTATCCTGTGTATAAAATCCGACTCTGGACTAAAAGAAAAGTCACTTGTGGGCCTACTCACCTATCAGAATTACATTTGGCAAGCTTTGCATTACAGTAGGGATTCAAAGAAAATAAGTACCCATAAAATTGGTTTGTGATGGCAATTTTATGATATATTGAAGGTATTCACTCATATGACAAGAGAAAAAAATGTTCATGAAACTTGATAGTCGCTTTCCAAATATTGCTCCATTTCCACCATAATCAGTCCACCGACAGGCTCATTTTCGGTGATGTCACACAGGGGTTATGTACTCTGAAAGTACCCAGATGTTCCATAGTTATAATACAGACAAAACAGTGAAAACTGTTTTCAATTTAGTTTTTAAAGCCTGATGAGTCGGAACTCTTAATAGATTTCTTCCAGATCTTCCAGTAGTTCATAGTTTTAAATGCCATGTTTAAATCTTTATTTTTTTAAAACTTATGTCGCATAAAGGTGATTTCTTTCATCGATGCATATCAGTTTTGCTGCTTATTTTGGTTCATTCCGTGCCTGCAAAAAGTCCGGTCGCCGCACTGGCTATACGCTATACACATACAAGCTGTCTAATTTAGAAAGAAAATTTTGTTTTTACTGGAGTCATGCAGCCATTCCGAGGAAGGTTGGATAAGCCAATGCTCAGGGCTACAAAAAATATAGTATTTTATGAACACGATCGAGTGGGCTCTCATAACAGTGATTGACTAACATAGAAATATGGAGTGACTAAGTCGATGCAATTTAAAACACAATCATACCCCTCAAATATCTCCACCCAATACCTCAAAAGCAGCCTGAATCATCCACCTGTAGCTACTTCTCATGCACTCAAGCTCAATTTCAGGTCTTAATTGCTTTTTTATAATTGTTGTCTCTCTTCTCTTCTTTGTTTGCTGTGAACACATCCTGCTCTACCTAATTGTATCTTCATGATTATTATCTAATTCCAATTCCGGGGTCCAGAGTCATAATTTATTTTCATATTATCGTCTATGTGAAATCCACCGTGACGCATGTGAAACTGATAAACTTCCGTGCACATAGACTTTAATTATTACTTCGCCTACATGCTGATTAATGAAAACTGGCCACACCTGATAATGCAAAGTTTTCACCCGACTCTGAAGCCCTCCGCCACAGTTTCAAAAAATCCTGGAGAGACCCTGCCTTCCCCGTATTTACACGATTTCCCTCAAATCGTTTATATGTCCATGTAAATCTTCAATGTACCATATAGAAAAATATGAGTTTGAAGTTTAAAAAAAAAAAAAACTACAGACACATTTTTCTCCATTATAATTTATCTCAAGTAAAGTATGACTCAATTTGAACCTTAAATAAGAAAATATAAAGCTTAGAGGGAGACATCGTACTTCTATTGACTCTGCCCACAAGAGCAGGTCTTCACAGAGCAGACCTTGCAAAACCCATCCGTGACATCGCCCAAAACGGGCGTCATTCCTAGCATCACGGAAGTATTCGCGCTCGATAAAGTACTGACGTTTCGTGCTTGTTTCCATTTTCTTGTTATATCAATAATGTGACGGAATGACATTACATTGCATTCTTTGCGTTCTAAGCTTTCCATTGATGTCGAAATTGCCATATTTCAGTTTTTCCTTTGAATCCCTACTTTAAGCAGGAAGAAGAAGAATGCCTTTATTGTCATCATACATTGGGAGCACGATGAAAATTTGGCAGCTGCCACTGAGCGGTGCTTTAAAAAAAACAACAAAAAAAAAACAGGTTCTCAAAGTCACTTCCACACAAGGGTAGAATTAAAAGTGCTTTTGTACAATATGAGAACCTGCTGCCCTGTTTGCTCTTTCCTGTCGGAATTTGCACGCCTGGTAAATATAGCAACCAATACTCTCCGCGAGAAACGCAATGCGAGGTCAGTGTGTGTAACACAGCAACGGTGTTTACTTCACATATTTATCTCAAGAAAAAAAAAGCATTAACAATTCCAAAATAATGACTCTCTTGCATTGCTTGTAACATGAATATACACTGAACAAATATATAAACAGACAAGGTGATTTTTTCTCTATTTTTTATCATTCGGGAAATATTTCAACAGAACAATTATTATTTTATTCTTGCCTTAATATTCAAGCAACAGAAACATGACTAACAATTTACTGTAAACAATTCATGAGTTATAGTAGCCTGAACCCAACAGGGGTCAGCAGGCAGAGCTCACAGCACAGTAATGAGAATGACACTCAGTAATGAGTGTGTCCACCATCGGCATCATGAAAAGCAGTACACCTCCGACACATGGAGTTCACAAGATTGTCAACAGTGGCCTTTGGAATGTTGTCCCATTCCTGCTGCAGCGCTACTTGAAGCTGGCAAGTTTTCTGGAACCGGAACAAGACTGACCCGACGATCCAGAACATCCCAAATTGGCGATATATCGGGTTAATATGCTGGGCAATTGAGAACAGTTACATCTCCCTCATCAAGAAGATCTTGGCAGTGTGTGGCTGGGCATTACTGTGCTGGAATGTCATGTGATGGAGTCGCACAAACACTATGACTATGGGTCTCGGGATCTTGTCACAGTACCGCTGCCTGTTCAAGTTGCCCACAATGAAAAGCAGACGGGTAAGCTGTCCGTGGCATATGCCTGCCCATAACATTACACTTGCACCACCATGTGCCACCCGACGCACAACATTGGCATCAGCGTAATGCTCGCCCACACTTCGCCATACACATTGTCTGCCTTCACCGCGGTACAGTTTGAATCGTGATTTATTGCTGAATAACACCATCCTCCACCGTGCAAGCGTCCAGCGAAGGTTACTGTTGGCCCAGTCAAGTCTGTACCAATGACGGACAGCGGTCACCGGGCTCGGAGGTTTTGGACCGTCTGAGCTGATATCCGCCTGTTATGCAGTTCGACGGTCTCGTCAGCTACCTGGCGGCTGGTCGGAGCCGATGACGGAGGTGCTGGAGCTGCATGTGCCGATCCTGTGTGGGCGTGGTCGCACGTGGTCGTGGGGCATGTGGACGATTCACAGTGCTGCCAGTCTCTCTGAATCAACTTCTCAACCGGCTGATGGTGGAATGGCACACATTCAAGTGTGTTGAGACCGCTGTCACACATATCCCAGCATTCAGCATGCCAATGGCACACTCCCTCATGATTTGTGACATCTTTGGCATTGTGACTTGTGACAAAAGAGCACATTTTGCGGTGACCTTTCATTGACCCTGGTGTAAGGAGTGCCAGTGTATTGGTCATATTGACTGACCAACTCAGTGTTATGCTCTATGCAGCTCAGGGGCGGAGTAACTCAGTGAGTGAGTTAATCTCACAGGGAGTGGTCAATGAGAAGTGGGTCACCAGAATTAAGCAAAACAAATAATTCAATACAACAATAAACACTATTCGTGGGCATGTTTCATTATAGGTCAATTTAACTCAGCACTTTTGGTTTGTGCATTTATATTTTTGTTCAGTGTATTAAGAGAAAACCAGTTGTTCATGTTGAAGACGTTGAACGTATACAGTCTATTGTTGAACCTGAAAGTGAATATCTTGACGCGAATATTCTAGCTCCATCCTCGGCAAGATTTGGGCATTTCATTGTGATCCCTACAATTCCTAGGTCTGCTAGTAGTTCCTGGTTTCCAAATTGTAATACATATGGAATGAAGAAAACCAAAAACCTGACAAGCAAAATTCTAATGGCATTTTTCAAATTATGTCACTCAATATTACCATGTAAAATGTATTATTTCTCTTGATACGCTACAACTCAAAAAAACTGAATAATAAATATACTTCCCCTATTTTCCTGCTGCCTTTCAAACTTTCAAACACAGAAGATCCAGTGACTAAAGGACATTGAAAAATCTATCAAAATTGAAGAATTTCAGAAAGATGGCTGAACATAAATGAAGTAAATTTCCGTGCTTATCTCAAAGTGGGATTACTGTTATGTTGCAGTGTTTAGTCTCCTCCATAACCAGCATCCACGCAAATGCATATAACAAACACAAATAAACTCACCTGCACCTCCGTCAATGTATCTGCCCACTTTTAGCCTGTACCCTCGAGGCTCAGGATCAACAGAAAAGGGAATGTACTCAGCATAGACACTCCCTCCCTCAAAATCTTCCATTTCCACCCTCGGTCTGTACTTCTTTTGCCAACTAATAGCATAAATGTTTTCAAGTCCTATGGAGGAGTGACATGAAATAGTCAGATAAACACATAAATACTGGGATCCACTGCTTGTATTTGAAGAAAAAAAAGCCATGACAGAATTCTGGAACAGGCTTCAGTTCCCTGTCAGACTTCAAGTAGAATAAAAACAAAATTATTTTTTGTGTGATGGCAATTAGCCTTTAGAAACAGAACACACACACTGGGTCAAAAAGCACTGAGTTTAACCCATGATGATGCAGGTGTCACAAACTTGTTCCACGTGGTCCTTTGGACTGTTGCATATCCTCCATCAAAATTTTTTTAAAGAGGAATGGGTCTGCATTTTAATCTCTGTCAAATAAATCTTATTTCCAAATCCAGATAATTTTATATGCACAGGAGCATTGTGGCTGTCTCAAATAAGGTGAATTGAACCTACATTGAACTGAGGTTTTGCATCAGCTTTCATTGTTCCCTCAGCAAGCTCACCACAGGAAGTAGAGAAAACACCCAGTGTGGTGAATCGCTGATTTGTATGTTTGTTTTTAGTATGTTTTAGTAGTTTTTCTTGCTATTTATTTAGGTAATTCCACTTCCTTCTCTCTGGCTGTTCTCATTGGCTATCCGCACCGAAGAACAGTTAGCGAGGCACGGGTGATTAGTTAGATCAGAGTTAGGACTCCACCTGTTTCCCCTCTCTCTCCTATCACCGTCCTTGCTTTTCTAGTTCCGCCTCCCTCTACAGCTGTTCTGCATTCTAGCTGGGATCTCACCTGATTAGTGTGTGGTTTAAAAGACGCATTTTTACCGCAGCTCCCTGTCGACTCGTTTCTTCCCATAGCTCGTCTTGGTTAAGTCTCGTTTCTGCGCTTTTCTGGTTTCGATTGTTGTTTGCTCGTTTCTTGTTATATTTCCTGTAAGTCTTGTTATTGATTGTTTGTATTACGTTGTTTGATTGCTGGTTGATTGATTAGTACTTCGTTCTCCCTTATTCCCATTTTGTACCCATCTGTTTAGTTTCTCCTTTGTTCTCCCTTATCCCATCCAACTCCCTTTTTCCTTCCCCTTCCATTCCCTTGGTTCAGCCCCTTTGTTACTCTCTTTGTGCGGATTGATTCTCTGGTTACTGAACTACTTGCTTGTCCCCTGACCTTGATTCTGACTATTCTGCATTACCCTGTTTACCTGGCTATTGATCTGTTTTTGTTTGACCATGAGCTTTGGTAATCCCAATAAACGCCCTGCCGATGCTGAACTGCACTTCGAGTCTAAGCCCGTTCCTTTCACCCAGAGCATTGTTTTTCAAATATTTAACAGATGTAGTGCCAAATAAAGTTATTTGCACACCTGAAAAGGAAGTCATATTGACTGTTTTGTGGGTGCTGAATAATAATCCAAAAGTGAAGTACCCACACAGTGTCTTACACTTGCTCAATATTTACCAGAGACACGATATTTCGGTCATAGACTGTTGGCAGGCATTAAAGAAAATAAACAAAATGCGCATATAAAGCCTACAGTAAAAAAAAAAAAAATTGTCTAAATCAGCCAGCGAAACAACGATACCAGCTAGAAACAGCTGAAGCCAAAGGAGGTCATAGCTGGAGTGAGAAATCAAGAAATAAAATGTTAAACTTGTTCAGCCAAGGAACCCAGGTCTGAGTTTACATCAGGTAACAACAGCTGAACCAGCATCTGGCTATATCTGCACCAACAAGAATACACAAATCAGCGAGCGTCAACTCGCAGTGCAATATGATTTTCTATTTATGGACGTTCAATCTCACATCTGTGCTGCTTAATTTGCTACCTCCTCAAGTAAGAGTTTGTTGTAGGGGTCATTCCATCCCAACTCACTTAAGGCCTCCCAGTTCACTTAATGGATTTTCTTGAAAAATTCAAGTCGATACATTTACTTGAGAAATGAAACAAAGCCAAATCATATTGATGTACTCCCAACAGTTTTTCAGTTATACATTTTTGAAATATGACAAAATATGTTCCGCTGGAAACTATCTTTCTTTTGAGCCTCCTCAGAATCAAGTATTTGACTGGAATGAGCTGAAATTTTTCCTGAGCATAAAAATCACTCCCAAAATGTGCTTTGATTCATGTTTTGCCATTTGAAAGCAAATGACTTCCATGTGGCCTTTCATTGAAAATAGTTGCGTTTAGTGCTCGAGTGTCTAAATTCCAATTTTTATAATTCAATATCACAGCATGTTTTGAGAATTCATGCCCCAAATTTTAGAATTATACAGTTCTAGTATAGGTCTTTAAGGTTGAGCAACCATTTTGAAATGCATGCAATCAAGGGCTATACAGTGGTTTAAATTTGGCCACGGAACTGAAAATGCTGTTTTTTTTAATTATTTTAGCCTTCAATTGTGCAAGGGGGACAAGTGGTAGATATTTAAATTTGTTTTTATTAATATAGTTATGTTAATATAGATGTAATTTAATAACATCAAATTTTCAGAGATATGCTAGGTCGTCTTCAATATTTATTATTTTTCCAAATTCTACAGTGATCCCATCAAATCAACGAAACATTGCATCAAGATGATATTTGAATATTCACAAATAATTACTATTGTGAACAAAAAAAGCTGAGATATCAACGTAAGCTTAAAAGCAGGTCAAATAAATCAATCTGGCAGCACAAAACCTAGCTTTAACTCTCAAAATTTTCACAAAATGTCAGTTGCTCGACTGAACTTATTCCTAACTACAAAGAAGAAAAAAAAACAAATGACAATAAGTGTTGCATACTACTTTCATTACAGGTAAAGTCACATCACATAATAATAACAGTCATTTTAATGTACGTGCATCATGGACAATTTAGAAAGCGCATGTAGTCAATTTTACATGAGAGAGTCACGATCACTAGCCTCGTCCTAACTGCTTATTCTCAAGGAGCCATATCGATCAATATTTTATGCAATCCAAATGGATCACGACACTATCTTTGAAGAAGGGTATATTTTGTCAAAAACACCTTTTGATGGTGTCGGCAGACTGAAGCATCATCTGGTTAATCAACTTCGCCTTCTCACTTCCCAGATGACCAAATGCTATCAAAGCAGACTTTCCCTGAGTCTAAGTTATCTTGAGATGGTTATCTTCTTCTTTAAGACTTATTCCAACAGAGCAAGGCTCCATGACATCTATAGTGCTTTTTTTCAACTGATAACTGAGATTATCCTAATCCAAGCTTTATATACTCCCAGCTTTGATGCAATCATGTTAATCTGCTGGACCTAGTTTTTCTCTAAATACGCCTTGACTTGTCATTCATGATGTCAGTCTATATTTAGATCAAATTGTGATTGCGAAACGCATAATCATGAATCAAATAGATTCAAGCCCAGACCCATTCATGTTAATGACATTATGGGACAATATTCATGACAACAGTACTCCTCAGCATGTTTCACTAATGTGGTCATATCTTGGACTAAATATCTTCAGTTTTATTCATTTTTGGCTTTTGCAATGCACAAATAAGCACAATAAGCTAATTAAATATCAGCTTGCTGCACTACTGAAGTTAAAAAAAGACAATTTTTCAAAAAAATAATAAATATGGAAGATAACCTTGCACATTTTTGAAAATTTGATGTGCTATTATTTAAAATCTATATTACCTTCGGAAAAAAGTAATATACGTATCACTTGTCGTCTTTTCACAACTGAAGTCTAAATCCATCATTTTACTGCATTTTCAGTTCCGTGGCCAAATTTCAACCAGTGTGTAGCCCTAAATACTACATGCATATCAAAATGGTTTCTCAACCTAAAAGATCAATGCTCGAACTGTATAATTATAAAATTTGGCAAAAGAATTCTCAAAACTTGCTAAGATACTGAATTTTAAAAATTGACGTTTAGGCCCTCGAACATGAAAACCAACTATGTTCAATTTAAAACCCAACAGAATACAGGGATTTGTATTGAAAGGGTCAAATAGGAATCAGAATAAATCATGGGACTTATTTATGTCCAATAAAGAATCCACCTCTTTCCAGTAAGATGTTTGCTCCTGGGGAGGATCAAAAGAAAGACATTTTGTCGGTGAAAATAGTGCAAATTTTGTCATTTTTGCTTTATTTCAAAAATTAATACCTGGAAAATTATTTGGAACGTAGCATTAAGATTTGGCACACTTTAATTTCTCAGGTAGGAGTTCAAGCAAAAAAAAAGTCAGGAAAATCCATGATGTAAACTGGGAAAAGGTCCAAAATTTAGGTGAGTTGGCATGGAATGACCCATATGTTGCCAACTCCATCTCTACCTCTATCTGCTTGTTTCTGCTTTGTCTGACACTGGGAGGATTCAATAGATTTGCTCCCTGCCTAATGTTTGCTTTTGACCTTTGAAATTGACAACTATAGCAATCTATGGTAAAGATTTCAAGGACGTGGTCAATTGTGCACATGGTGAACCATGGACTTCAAAATTGCTATATTTCCGTAAAATGAAAAACAAGCAAAATAAAAAAGAAAAATGTCTTATCATTCCTGCCAAGATAAAAACAAGATTAAAGTGGATTACCCATGAGAGGTATCAGGAATGGTTGGAAAAAAAATTTCAAGCTTGAATTCCCTAAACTTTATGATCTGTAGCATTTAAAAAGTACAGCAATTTTCACGATTTTTGGCTTTTTGGCCAACTTTGGAGCCCTGTTGTGGAGTAACTAAGGTAGATACACCTAATCTGACCAGAAATTCTGATTCTAGGGGAAAGTGTTGTGATTCTTCTGTCTCTCATGTTCTGATTTGCCTTGCCATGTTTTCATCTGTTTGCCATATTCTGTTTTATTGGTATTTGATTCATTGCGATGTCTGGCTATTCTTTGATATGTGTTTTGTGATTTGGTAACTTAGATTTGTTAATTTATTGTCTTAGTTTTACATTTCCATATTTTGCATCTTACCATAGTGTCATTCTGGTCCATGTTTTGCTTTCCACCTTGCATTGCACTTTGTCTCCCCCGTCTGGTCTCTTGTCTTCTCACAGCTTTCAGCCCCGGTAATGCGTGTCACTTCTTCGGGTGATTTAATGGTTTCTGGTTTCAATCTTCCTTCCAATCTCGTTTGCTTTCTTCACCTTACTTTTGTATTTTACTAACCATACGAACAATTTGTTGTTTTCGCTAAAAGTTACTAACACTAACTTACATTGTATATAATACTAACTTACTAACGAGCACTAAGGGATTGTATAGTTTCACATACTAATTGATTAACAAGCTCTCAGCACTAGCCCTGTTCTAGTCTTCGCCCCTTGTCTCTCTCTCATCTCCTCTGCTGCATTTCTGTGGATTCTCCACACTTGATCACGCTGTCCTTTCTCTCATTATCTATGCACGTTAGAACTCCTTGACCGGAGTCGTATGTTTGTCTATAGGATTGTCTCGTGCTCCCTGTTCGCGTTTTGGATTTTGCCAAGGTTCTCCCTCTTGGTTCCCTCCTTTGTAATTAGCCTCATTTCCAGCACCTGTCTTCTGTGTAGCATGTGATTCTCCCGGAGTGTATATTAGGAGTCTTTTCACAGCACTTCGCCATCAGATTGTTTCCTCAGTCTTCTTGTGCCACGTTTTCTCTCGCCTTGATTTCTCAGTGATAACCTTTCTGACTGGACCACCCGACTTCTCGATATTTTGCCTTTCTGATTTTGGATTACTGTTTGGATTACTGTCTGTGTGTTTTGACCTTTTTTCTGCCCGAACACGAGATCTATGATTGCTGCCCTGGTTACGATTCAGATTATGCCCATTGGATTCTGGTTTTGCTTCTTTGACATACCTGTACCTGTGACCCAGACCCATTTCTGTCCGACTATGATTACTGTGATTGCTGCCCTGGTTTTTGATTCTATTTTTGCCCAACTGGACTTTGATTTTTGGACTGTGCACTTTGTACCCTTGCCTTCTGCCCTGCGGGGGTCTTCCCCCTTTATAAATAAAACTAAATCTACTGCGTTGTTTGGTTCTCGCGACTGGTTCCTGATCGCACCCTCACAGTAAGTTGGCCAGGGAAACCAAAAATCTGATCTGTACGTTAAATAATAGAGGAGCAGTAGAAGCCCAAAGTTGGATGAAACACAATTTCGTCAAAATAAAAAAAAAAAAAAAAAACTTAAAATTGTGACGAGCCATCACGTCAAAACCATTAGGGATATTGTTCTAATACTTGGTATTATTTCATAAGTCCACCAGAGGTACCCATATGAATATTTTGAGAAATTTCTGTGGGGGTCATCTGTGAGGGTCTGGATGCTTAGATATTGGACTGACCCAGTGGTGTGTTTCTTCTTTTAGTAATCTTTCCCTGCTCATGCGTTGTGGGTAAAAGTAAGTTCCCAGCTTACTCCCGAAAATGGTTTTCACTAAAATGAGACACCAAAACATTACTTGCTTTGTCATGCATAGTGGATCATTACTGGCCTTGTACTCATATCATCATTTTACATTAACCCTTAAGTGCACATGATTGAAAGCTGTTGAAAGTCAAAATTTTCTTTAGAGTTAAGGGTCACTGCCACCATGTACAGTACCAGTCAAAAGTTTGGACACGCTTTGCTTATGTCACAGCACTCTGTAGAGAACTTTTAACGGCTTAACTTCTCTATATAATCTCAAATGGAATCTTGTAAAAGGTTAACAGTCAGAAATGAAAAGAGAATAATTTACTTGTTTGAATAGTGTCCAAAGTTTTGGAATTCTCAAAGCAGCCATATTTTGCAACATAAACAGACAAATAAACTCCTTTTATTTTCCAACGGCTGAATTAAAGTCAAGCGATTTTGGGACTTATTAGGCGTAAAGGTTGATGAAAAGCCACCTCAAGTGCAGCGTGTCTTTGGGAAGTTTGACAGCTGTCCAGCTGTAAATTCATAACAGTCATATGACTTCCCTTGTTAAAAATGATGGTTAGTTTGACAGATTTAAGAATTACTTTTTTTGCAAAATAAAGGCTGCTTCTTTCTTTATTTGACATATATTGTAAGAAAAGCGTGGGTATGTCCAAACTTATGACTGGTACTGTTTTTATTTCCTTATCATAAGCTGGATTCTCGCTTTCAATTTTAACACCAGAGTGCACTGATGCAATTAGCTCACAAAATACCCAAAATGCTTTTGAGGCTTAAAAAACGTATTTTATTTATTACAGTCCTTAAGCTGTCCTGATTAGAATCACTGACCTTGTTGCTCTAATCCTAAATGAATTTCACCTCCACATTCACAGGTTTCTTATGCTCCCCTTCTCCATTAGCCATTCCAGCCCCTTATGCAGTTCCTCAGAATTTGTTAGGGTTTGTTTTCAAATTTGTTATTGCGGTGCATATTCATAATTTCTTCTATTGGTTGATGGGTCATAAAAAAACTGGTTTATTAGACCAGTTCACTTCTCAGAGAATCCTTCCACAATGTACACTGCTAATACTTCCATTATGAAGCAATGGCCCATTGACATGGCAAATGATGATGTTACATCAACCAGCCTATTCTAATGATGCAGTATGAACAGACAGTTTTAATTTCTGGTACTCGAGTGAACAATTTTTTACCACTCAAACATTATTTTTTATTTAGAAATTTCAACAATCAGGTAAAGCCTCATATATTAGTCTAAATTTGACATTTCTTAATTGAGTAGAGTGAATAAATGGTCAGTTTTCCAGCTAAAAGACAAACTTGCTTGATCTATTTAAAAAAAGCAGAGGGTAGTAAAAAGACGTAATGTTACCCAAGGTCACGAAGGTTATCGAAAACTATAGAACAGACTATAGGGATAATGTGTCATGGTTTGGAGGCGTTGAGAGCTTTCTTTGTTGCTCTCGTCTGGAACGATATTGTTTTGCTCCCAATTGGATTCCTGGGCCAGCTGGCATTAATTGGGGGCGTCGCCCGGATTCTATTTAAGCTCTAGTTCTGCCTCACTTCCGTTGCTAGAGTGTCAGTGTCAATGTTTGCACTTTAGCGGGTAAGGTTTCTAGTAAGAGAAAGGAGAAAGGGAAGCTTTCTGTTCTTTTCCCTTTCTTTTTGTCCTCTCCAGCTCGCCTTGCTTCCTTGCCTCGGACGGCATATAGGTCCGTTGGAAGCGCGAGTCTCGCTTTCTTATTTTCTTATTCGTGTCTCTCTCTCAACTGATGTTTCCCCTTTTATTCCGGCCACTGCATTTGGCATCTCTAACTCACCAGCCATTACAGTATAGCTTGCTGGCTGGTAACAGCCCTTTTAATCTCAGCCACCGCTGATGTCTCCATGTTTGGCTAGAGTGTACTGTGATGGCTGGTGAGTTAGAGATGCCAAACACAGTGGCCAGAATGAAAGGGGAGACAGCAGTTGAGAGAGAGACACGAATAAAATAAGAAAGCGAGACTCGCGCTTCCAACGGACCTATATGCCGTCTGAGGCAAGGAAGCAAGGCGAGCTCGAGAGGACGAAAAGAAAGGGAAAAGAACAGAAAGCTTCCCTTGCTGACTAGAACTTGTCCTCAAATATGCAGCTAAACCCTGACCAACTCTCTTACTAGAGACCTTACCAGCTAAAGTGCAAACATTGACACTGACACTCTTGCAACGAAAGTGAGGCGGAACTAGAGCTTAAATAGAATCCGGGCGACGCCCCTAATTAATGCTAGCTGAAAAACGAGTTCTGAGAAAAAAAAGGGCAATGAACTAACTGTGTTACTCCAGGTCATAAAGCATGGGCAATGCTCTGAAAGACCAATCTGAAACTGACAGACTGTGAGACACGAAGACTCACTGAGATCTCAAATTGAAATTGTATTGTATTTTCTAGAAAAAAAATAATAAAATGCAGTGTGATTGCTGGAAGCTCTTGCAGCTTGCTCGCCTGCAGCTTTCGAAGCTGATAGCTACAGCAGCTTTCTTGCAGCTCCTCCAACTTGCTTATAGTAGTGCTTTGTATTGAGCAATTTTCATTTTTACCCCACAGCCTTCAATGGCCTGATGGCGTACTGTTATGTCCTATGGGGTCCAAGCGGGCAGGCGGCAGCTCCATTATTTGTCGGGGTCATATCTCCCAACGTGTCAGCCACAGGAGCTTTAAATTTGGTATGTGGGTTCTTTGTGTGGGATAGGTGTGCAACATAAGGGTCATTAGTGGATTTGACCTTTGACCTTGGCACAGTGACCTTGAACTTCAAAATATTGTCCAGGCCTTATTTCCAAAAGTATTAAGTACAGCAGCTCCAGATCTGGTAGCATGTTCTTTGTGAGGGATAGGTGTGCAAGGTAAGGGCCATTAGTTGATTTGACTTTTGACCATGGTGCAGTGGCCTGTGCCTTGCCAAAGGTGCATGCCACTATTTATTAATAATTAACTAAAGGCGGTGGGGCTCTCTCAGCACTCAGCGTTAGCTCATTTTATGTAGCAAAATGGTGGCAGAAATGCATAAAACTCAGCAATCTTCCACGTGGTCATAGACTGTAAACTGAAGCAACTAGATGAAGCAGTAGCAGATTGAATATGACGGCACCAACAAAAGTTTGTTAAAAAATCCTGAAAAAAAACATGATATCTGAAATCAAAGTGGCCACTGGGCAGTGTTTGGGATTATCCAAACATATTTTGTGCCAAGTTGATTCGAATGGATGTGGCCTACATCAACCTCTTGCATCAACCACCCACTCCACAGACTACATAATTTTTCTACTGTCCCTCATGATCGCCAATATATTAACCAAAACATTTTTCAATATTTGTCAAATGATTTCTTATCACCTGGTGGTGTTATTGTTGCCACTTCTGAGCACATGAAGCACTGCAGTGTGGGGAAGCTGTTCACCAAATGTCAGCATTGTTGTCTTTATAGTTTTTGAAATATTCATCACACTCCATCATTTTTTATTTACTCTTCATAGAAAGCCATTCAAAAAATCAATTTAAAAAAGTAATATAAAATCTACACAGCAGCTAATCATGCTGAACATTTTACCTTTGGAACTTTGTTTCTAACTGCAAGTGTCCAAGATAGCAAGCACCGACTCCAGCTGATCCGGCTCAGAGCCGGGGCAGATACGGAGCGGAGGCGCTTGCTATCTGGGGTGGGGGACAACCAGCACATCAAAAAATGGAGTGATGAAAATAAAAATAATAGTAAATAGTACATATATGCTTTCGAATTTGTATACGTATCAGTTATTGCTTAATCAGTACAGTATGTCCAAGAGAGACTTACCATCATGCCAGCTTTCAAATAAGGTTATGATCAGGTCAGCTTCCAGACACTTCAAACTCATAAAGTCATTTGGCCAATGAGATCTAAAGAAATAACAAAATTATTCATTAAAATAAAATGAAAACTTATTTGTCCACCGGCTCTGGTTATTCTTTGATCTGAGATAATATTTACATTTTATTAATAGCCAAGAGTGATTTATGGAGGGAAAATAGTTACTTTAATGGAACACAACAGATGAAAGCAACATCAAAAATGTGAGATAAGGAGTGAGCAAAAGAGAGAGCATTGGTTTTTGAAATATATGAGAGCAAACAAACATGTCTGGCCACTAACCTTGTGTCCTCTGCAGTAGTAGTATGCAATATGGCTGGTGGCCTCTCCTTTTATTCTTTTATAGCATGCATTTCCTGAAAATGCAGAACTTCATTCGTAGAGCCACTTTCATATTTACAGTTTAAAGTGCTTAACAAAGTATTTGGAATGTCCAGAGGTCAGAATGTCCGGCCATTAATCAAATCAACCTGACCCACGTTTACTGTTTACTGATGTACTGTATATCACAATACTGAGATCTTAACAAAGATCTTAACATAACAAGTCCAAAGACATGCAGGTTTGGATGTTTAGAGACTCAAGTCCAGGCTAAAGCAGTCCATCCACAGTGTTACGTCAAATTATTCACAACTACAGTGGATTTCATAAATAAACATTATGCTCTGGCATTGAAGGCTGCTGAATAAAAAAGAGAAGGGGTGGAAACCTGTTTTAACTGATCTAATTAGTGTCAAATTATTTGAATAATTCTTATTAATACATAAAGCTGGATAAAGTGCAACATAATTTTATGTGAGGGAGGTTTGTTCAAATTTTTAAATTTTCATCACCTGTAATCAATGGACTCGTATAACAAAAAATTTGCCACCATTAAAAGGTTTATCCCAAGGATATTCTTTGTGTGTGTGTGTGTGTGTGTGTGTGTGTGTGTGTGTGTGTGTGTGTGTGTGTGTTTGCGCACGTGTGGAGAATGGAAAATATATGATGGCCAATTTTGAATTGATGTAATGATGATGCGGAAAATTGCAGATTACTGCCTTAGCTGAAGTTGTTCACCAAATAAAACCCAGGAACCTCATGAAGCTGTAATATGCACTGATATAAGCTGTTCTGGTTTTACTTGATCTGATTTTCAACCGAGATAAAAGCTTGATTTATGATTTATCCACCAATTCTATTTAGTCACTGCCCCTAAAACAAAATTTCAATGCATTTTTACTTTACATGATTGGCATGTAGCAGCAGCAGTTTTTCAGAAAGGTAAACAACAAGTGCAACAGCAGGAGCTAAAGTGTGGAAACCCCGCTGAAAGTAACATTCGAAGTGCCAGCTTGAATGCCTCAGAGACCCAGCATTCACCGAAGCCATTTCAGGTGAAAACTGTAATCAGAAAGTCAAGGACTTTCATAAACCGGCTTTGTTTATGAATTCCTTTCAGGCTATTGATATGCTAATTATGATCACAGTTATCATGATGGGGATTCCCAATTACTTTTATGAGCACTGAAAAACAGCTGCTGCATTCCTGTAAACACCTATTGAAGTACCAGAAGCTGAAGTGTACATTAATCAATTCTTTTTAGAAACAAATTCCATCAGGTTACACAAAGAGAATCTGTTTAACTGTTTTGAGCTTAATTTCTCAACATAGAGCACAGGTAAGTCGGTGGCTCCTTTGGACAGCGTTGATGTATGGCTTTGGCTTTGCATAGAAGAGCTTTATTAGCATCTGTGGATGGAGGGGCAAATGGTGTTGACTGACAAAAGTTTACCGTAGTATT
The DNA here is from genome assembly GCA_029721435.1 of Gymnothorax reevesii. NCBI lineage: Eukaryota > Metazoa > Chordata > Actinopteri > Anguilliformes > Muraenidae > Gymnothorax > Gymnothorax reevesii. The sequence goes on along the minus strand of CM056582.1, from coordinate 100,284,353 downwards.
CAGTGCCAATGTAGTAATATACATTTAGTAACAGTATAAAGTATTACAGTATCAAGTTTTTGCACGCTGTTGAAGCAATGCCCACAATCCTGCAAGTTGAAGACCCCAGCGCTAAATTTACTTAAGTCACAAAATATTGTAGCGAGAAACTGAAAAAAAACAGCGCAGACTAGGCAGGAGCTTGGGTCAAAGTCGGCCGAGAGGGCGGTAACTTACTATACAAAAAACAAAAGGCATGATGTCAGCGTACCCAATTCAATAACATAAGGTGTTAGCACCTTTTTTCTCTTTCGGGTTCAGGTGGCCTGCAGCATATAATTCAGGTCTGGTGGGTCCCCAAAGCTCCCGTCTCCCCGTCTTTGGAATCTTAAGAGAGAAAGAACAGAAGAATGGTTAGATAAGCACCTTACATCTGCACTCTTCACTGACCTCCTTGCAACTGCCCGTCTGTCTCTTTTCAGCTCTGGTCGGCTCTGATTGCAATGAGATGCAGCTGCTGCTCCTCAGGCGCTTATTACCCAGCTGGCTTAGCCTTATGACTCACAGCTAGTGGGAACTGTCCAGGGTCCTGCAAGTCTAGGGAGTGCTGGGTGGGCATCAGCTCAGAGAAAGGGAGGAGAATTAGCCAATTCCCGGTTTGCCACATTGACCCGCCCCTTAGATTCACCTCCCGCCTTGATGTCTTGCATGCCCAGAGCACACGACTTCTGCAAAGCCAGCATGTGACCTGGGCGTTGCAATTCCTTTTCCTTGCTCATCCATTGCAAGGCATGGTCGGTGACCAGGGTGAAGGGGTGTCCTAGTGGGCAGTAATAGGGGGAATCCACTGCCCACTTGATGGCAAGGGCCTCACTCTCCACCGGCGTGTATTTGTTTTCACTGTGGTGCAGCTTACGGCTTGGGTATATCAGCGGGTGTTCCTTACGTCTGTTCAAGGGGAAACCCAAAAACCTGGGATGGAATCCGGAAGCTGAGGACGCCTTCAACACACTCGAGAATCTGTTCATCACTGCTCCTATACTCAAATTACTGGACTCAGGTAAGCCCCTTTATAGTGGAAGTCAATGCCTCCAGCATGGGGGTGGCTACTATTCTGTCCCAGCGGCACGGGACACTGGAGAAGCTGTATGCCTGTGTTTATTTCTCACACAAGCTCACACTGGCTGAGGCCAACAATGACGTCGGAAACCAGGAGCTGTTGCCAATCAAGCTATCACTCGAAGAATGGAGGCATTGGTTAGAGGGGGCCTGTCATCCATTCCTCGTGCTGACTGATCACCACAACCTGGAGTATCTGTGGAAGAAACAACCACTGAGTCAACGGCAGGCCGGGTGGGCCATCCTCCAGCATCCTCGCCCCAATCAAGTAGCAGTTGAACTGGGCAATTGCAAAGGAGACCAGGATGAACCCCTTACTACCTCAGTGGCAGCGCATAAGATGTTCGGTCCCGCTACTCTTCGTGAACAATTGATTCTGTTGTCACATACCTCCCTGTCAGCAGGATACCCTGGAGCAAAAAGAACAACAAACATCACAAGTCGAAAATATTGATGGCCCCACCTGGCCTCGGATGTGGCAGCAGCTGTGCGCACTTTTGCAATTTGCACAATCTCAAACACCACGACAACTACCAAGTTGACTTAAAGGAGAAAGTAGCTCCACTCTTCATCGATAGAATTCTGAGGGCCCTGACATTTAAAACAAGGCACCAAAAACTTTGAAAATGCACAGGTAGTTTATTAAAAAAGACTATTTATGCAAACTATGTATGCCTTGAGGCAGTTTCCAGTCGCCTCCATCTTGAAAGTCACGATAAGTCGATTGACGAGCACGAACGAATAGGAAGGATAGGGGAACAGATTGCAATCTATTTGTTCATGCTCGTCAATCGACTTATTGTTACTTTCAAGATGGAGGCGACTGGAAACTACCTCAAGGTATCTTGATTTGTCAATGTGCTTTTTGATTTCTTTGTTACTCTCGTCCCTGACGACATCGTTGTCTTTCCATATCGGGTTTTTTTTGTCATGGTTATGGTTTTTGGTCATGTTTATGTTCATGTTCTGTGTTCATGATTTTATCTTTTATTTATGCTTTTTGGTTATTGTAATACTCAGATTTTTAGTTCATTCCATTTCTTAGTTCCATTGCACTTGTCTCCCCTGTCTTGTGATCTAGTTGGTTCAGTCCGTCTTCCCTGTCTGCGTGCCCATTGACTTCGGGTGATTTAAATGAACTCCGGTGTATAAAATATTCCTTAAATTCTCGTTTACTTCGTTTGTCTTTCTGTTCTGATTACTAACAAGACTAACATTTGTATTTAGTATCGTAGTCTACTAACACAACTAATCCATGTATATAGATTACCAACTTACAAACCAGCACTCTAGTTAAATCTGTAAAGTTGCACCACTACTAATTTAGACTAATTTCCTCTCAGCAATCGCCCTGTTCTAATCCCCGCCTCTTGGTCAGCTCTCCCTGTCTTCTCCTGAGTTTCAGCGAGATCTCTCGCACATGCTTAATTACTTTCCTGCGCTTGTTATCTTTGCACGTAGAACTGCTGGACCGGAGCTGTTTAAATGTCATAGGCTTTCTGTGTGATTTCCGTCAGAGTCTTGACTTTCGCTTATTTTCATGGTTAGGGTTTCCCTCATGTGATTCCCCCATTGTAATTAGTCTATTTCAATTCATCCTTTCCCTACATAGCATGTGACTTCCCCTATGTGTATTTAAGCAGTCTTTTCATTCGCAGCTCTTGTCAGAACGTTGATCTATTTTTTTTGTGCAGAGCGCCTTGTATGCCATTGAGTATTGTTTCTCTTTAACTGGATTGTCCGACTTCAATTCTTGCCATTGCCCTTTCTGTATTGTTTTTTTCTTTCTGGATTTCAACCCATTTTAGTATGACCACAATTTCTGTGTTTAGATGCCCTGTGTATGACCCTTGGCTTTGTTCATTGACTATGACTTCTGGCCCATCGTTTTTGTACCTCTGCTCATCTGTCTTACTGGTTCTGACCCCTGCTTGTCTAGTTGACACTGTTTTTGGATTTCGTATTGTGGCTTGGCAATTTTTGTGTTTTTGGGTTTTGACTCGGACTTCATTAAAGGCATACATTTTTTTATTTCCCTCCCTTGCATGTGGTTCCTGAACGAACCATCACATTTTTACCCAGCTGGTTGATTATTCCTGGGCGGTCCTTCCCCCGGAGTTTATTTAAGCTGGAGGTCGCCACGCCTCCTTCGCTGGAGTGTCTGATATGACTTTGCTCACTTTGGCTCGATATATCTTTAGTCAGGGGTTTGCCTATTTGTATATATATATATTCTTTGTTGCTGGAAAGCTTTGCTTCTTTAGGTTATTTGGCACTATTGAAAGGTGCCTTGTTAGTTTTCTCTTTTATTGAGATTTCTTTTTCTATGTGGTTGCTCGCTTCATTTCTGGCACTTAAGCCTTTCGTTTATTCAGAAACGCGAGCTCTTTTCCTCTCTAATTTCGCCCTATCACTTTCAGCTGCGCTGGCTCTGTGGTTGGTGCAGCTTCGCCTGCCGTGGCATCTGAAACTCCACTCTTACCAGCCATTACAGAACCCTCCAGCCAGACATTGTGTCGTCAGCCGCGGCTGTGTTTGAGAAAGTGGTAGCTAACCAGCAGGCTGTCCTTTCTGGGCATAGTCAGGGTCTCTCGGCTCTTAATGCTCAACAATCAGAATTCGCTGAGAGACTAAGGCCCGTATTCAGAAACGACACTCACACTCACCCTCCACTCACCATATAGTGAGTACGATTGAAATGTAACTGGAGTGTGAGAAAGATATCGACCTACCACTAACCGAGTGAGCGGTCCCACTCCTCGCCAATTGCTATTCATAAACGCCACTCGAGCATAACTGACAGTAGTGGGAACTGGGTACCACAGGCGGTGCGTCGGCTGCTGCAAAGGGACGCTCAATCCTCACCCTTCAGTGCTGAATGACCTAAACCTGTCGCAGTTTACTTTTCCTGATTAGAAAGTTTCCCAGACAAATTGGTAAAACGACAATCAAATTTATTTTAATAGCGTTGTTATACATTGCTTCACAAAATTGAGGTGTTTCTTTCACACATAAATGATGACGTAAAATATCAGCATGTCTTCATAAATTCTGTGGTCGAGTGGCTCGCGAAAGGTGCAGGACAGCCCGCGAGGCTCACTAAGCAACAAGCTGTGAAATGTGTCAGAGATTTCCTTCTACATTCAGCAATTAAGAATGTAGAAAAGGATGGATTCGCGTGACTTACAGCTACAAGAGCCTCACAGACTGATCCACATGCGCCTCACGAGCCAGGTGAGTGCAGAATTTTCCAACCCATGATGAAGCGCTAGAAATCCGAATGCGTGAGAGTTGACAGGTATGCATCATTAATGAAAACTGGCCAAACCTGATAATGATGAGAGTTTTTGGAGTTTCTGCAATTCAAATTAGTTCACGAAAAAATCCCACACACAATCTTCTCACTTGCAATGCAAAGTATTGCAAGTGAGAAGATCTTGTGCGGGAGTTTTTTTTGTTACTTTAGTCCTCAGTCGACCTTTTTCCTACGCACCTGTCTACTTACCGGTGTTCAAAATTTTTTTCTCGCTAATTTAAATGAGTTGAAAACAGGTCATGTCCAATCATTATTTTTAAGGGATGGTTTTAAGCTTCCCCTACTGCCAGTTCACCAGTAGCCACTGGTGAGTACACAAATGCTAACCTTGAGTTCACCGGAGTGCAGTTCGTAAACACTGAAACCAGGTGGTCAGTTAGTAAGTTGCCAGCATCGTTATCATTATAGTTAAAATTTGCGTATTTGCGATTGGGTCGAGCACGTGGCTGTAAATGATTTAGAGTTTCCAATGTTTGTAACCACCTGAAAGCCATGACAACGAAATACCGGCGCAAGTTAGAGCGGCTCAAGGGAGGTATTCCCTGCAGTCAACCTTCACTCAGAAAGAGACGCTATTTTCAGAGTGAGCTCTCTGAAAGCAAATGAGTGTTAGGACAACCTCTGACTCATTTAGTATAACATGACACTAACTAAGTTTTAGTACTCACTCGCACTCAATTAGTGCGTGTCGTTTCTGAATACGGGCCTAAGAGTACAAAAAAGCAACACTCAGAGAATGGAGACTGCCTTATTCTCCTTGACGGAGAGTGTTAGAGCCCTGTCGGCTCAAATTACACACAACGTTGCACAAGCACATTCTTTGAGCTCCTACCGAGAACTGAAACTGCAAATGCCTTCTAGATATGGGGGTGAAGCAGGGAAATGTAAGGACTTTGTTGCACAATGCAAAATTTTCTTTAAAGCCCAACCTTTACAGTTCGCTAATGAGCAGTCTCAAGTGTCATTTATTTTATCCCTGTTGACTGATACTGCTCTGACTTGGGTGGGTCCACTAATCCGATCTAATTCACCGATCGTGAATTCTGTTGAAACCCTCGTTTATAGCTATGGAATCAGTCTGGAATCAGACCATGTTCATGGTCAAGATGACGCCCCTATCCAATTTTCTGCATTCACACATTGGACAGTATCAACAAATGGCGGTGGGTGGTATGGCAGGTACTACCTTGCTGCCATTCAGTTCTCAATATTCCCGTCAGCAGCCGCAATATCATTCTGCAAACGGTCGCGTTTTCAAGAGCAAAAGTAGCTTGCTTTTTTTTTATTTTGCCGCACGTATTTTTATCTATATTGTTGCTTTTGTTGCCATCTCAGTGCGGCCGTGTTTGGTTAATAGTCTAAGTCAAGATGAATGCACGGGGATTGAAAACTTCTGTCCCATTCATCTAACGACTCGCTTGCGTTGTGGATTTATGGACACATGTCTGTCAGTTGGACAGTTTGTTTTATATTACAACGTTTTTAACAACGGCGGACATTTGAATATTAGAAGCGCTATACCCAAGAGTGAACAACTGCAACATCTCCTATATGAATCAAATTTAGACTTTCTTTGTCTAACAGAGACATGGTTACACGAAAATTCCCCTGCTGATGTATTAAGAGTGCACGGATATAATATGTTCCGACGTGATAGAGCTGCTGGTCGTGGTGGGGGGGTATTATTCTATGTCAAGGACAGTATAAATTGTAAGCAAATTCAGTGGTCCTGTACTAATGACTTGGAATGTGTTGGTCTTAGATTAACTCTTTCAGTCCAAATGTCCTTTATTATCATTGGAATTTATAGACCACCATCCGCCAAAAATGTGTTTTATGATAAACTTAAGTCCCTTATTAAAGAGTGTGATTCAAAGAAGGAGATTATCTTATTAGGAGACTTTAATATAAACTGGAGTGATAAAGTTAAAAGGAAAGAGTTAAAATGTGCAATAAGTAAATTTGACTTCCAACAGGTTATTGAGGGTCCAACAAGGATAACTAGTTCCTCAGAAACACTCATTGATTTGGCTTTTACTAATAGATCAGAAAGAATAAATAAATCTTATAATCTGGTTACAGGATTGTCTGATCATAATATGATTCTGATTGTAAGAAAGCTTGCTAGAAGAAGATTTAATCGGTCTTCAAACAAAAAGATAGAACAGTATAAAATACCGAACAAACAGTTAAGCAATCTTGAAAGGGCAATCAATGAAATTGATTGGAACGAACACCTTGTGCATAGAGGTATGGATGATAATTGTAATTCCTTTATGGACAAACTTCAAACAACTATACATAGTTTTATGCAGAAGGTGAAATATAAACCAGGTCAAAGACAATATTTACCATGGTTAAATGGAAAAATACGGGCACTTATGAAACAAAGGGACCATGCTCTCAAGATGTCTCTCAAGAATAAAACAGAACATGAGAGACGTCTATTTATCACATTAAGAAACAAGGTAGTTAAGGAGCTCCGAATGGCAAAAGCAACATTTTTTATTAATGTTATTAGTGAAGCAAAGGGAAACGCCAAAGAAATCTGGCAGAATTTAAAGAAATTAACAGGGAAATCTAGCACCATTAATAAAACAATCGAACTAAATATTGAGGGAAATGTAACTCATGATCCAACCATTGTGGCAACAGCATTTAATAATTACTTTATTGCTTCTACAAAAAAATTAACTCGGAATTTCTCTCGATCAAATTATCCTGCTACTCCCCTAAATACTGATGCTCCCATTTTGATTTTCACTGAAGTGACTAATTCTAAAGTTGAGAGAATCATTTCCTCCTTTAATTGTTCAAGGGCAAGGGATGTATATGGGATGGACACAGTATTCATAAAAACTCACAAGGAGGCACTCATCTCTCCTATTGCAAAAATAGTAAATTGGTCTATTAATGAAGGAGTGTTTCCAAGTGCTTGGAAAACTGCAATAATTACGCCAGTGTTTAAGTCAGGTGACCATATGGTCATTAGTAATTATAGACCCATTAGTATCCTTCCAGCAGTTTCAAAAGTCGCAGAAAAATGGATCTCTGAACAAATAATATCACACTTGAATGCTACGCCCTTCTCATTGCATCCTATGCAATTTGGATTTCGAAAATTTCATTCTACTGAAACAGCAAATTGTTTTCTTTTGGAAAATATTAAGACTAAATTGGATAAGGGGGGAGTGGTAGGGGCTGTCTTCCTTGATTTAAAGAAAGCCTTCGATTTTGTTAATCATGAGGTTCTAATTGTTAAACTATCAAAGTTTAATTTTTCCTCTGTTGTCATTAAATGGATAAAATCATATCTTACAGATAGAAAACAATGTGTTCGTATGAATCAGGTGACCTCACAGGTGGTTGATAATCATGTCGGGGTACCTCAGGGTTCAACTTTGGGTCCTCTGTTATTTAGTTTGTTTATTAATGACCTACCTGAAGTCTGTCCACCTAATGTAACTTGTCAGATGTATGCGGATGATGCGGTCATATATTTACATGCTAAAAACAAGAAGCAAGCAGGAGAAGAGCTGTCTGCTTCAATGGTCAGTATTTCTAATTGGTTGACAGACTCCTGCCTGCATCTGAATGTCGATAAAACTGTATGTATGTTTTTCTCGAAATCTGTAAATAGAGAACTAGACCCAGAAGTTACAGTAGCAGGGAAAAGACTATTGGTAGTACATGAGTTTAAATATCTGGGCATAGTACTAGATTCCCTGCTTACATTTAAAACACAAGTAAAAAAAGTTGTGAATAGACTTAAATTTAATTTAGCAAATTTCAGACATATTAGGAGCAACCTAACAATTGAGGCCTCAAAGATGTACTTCAATGCAATGATTCTTTCACATATGAATTACTGTTTGACCAGTTGGACACAGGCAGGCAGAACTACATTAAAACCGGTTGAAAGGCTCTACAAACAGGCTTTGAAAACATTGGATAAGAAGTCGAATTCATACCATCATTGCAAAATTTTAACAAAATATAAATTTTTACGTTGGGAAAATATGATCAAATTTGCCGATATTTTACTTGTATATAAGAGTCTTCATGGCCTGGCACCGCCTCCACTTAATGAATTTATTAAACAAATTCAAAACTTATCAACCAGATCCAACTCCAGGGGGGATTGCAAAATACCATATAGGAAGAGTGCCTTTGGGCAGTCAGCTTTTTCCTATCGAGCAGCACATACCTGGAACACTGTACCCACAGAACTCAGGAACATCACATCTCTTAATTCGTTCTCCAAATCAATAAAGCAGTGGTTATTGGACAATCAAACCTGCTATCATGATTTGAATTAGTGGCTATGTTTCATATTTCATAATTTATTTAGGACTTATGTGCTGGTATAGCAAATTCTCTCATTGTCTTGCTAATTGTTTATGAATTGTGGCCTGTTTTTATGCAATTGTTCATGTATTTGTGTCTCCTTTTGGCTGCATCTTTTGGTCTGTCTTGTGTATGTTCTACTTTTGTATAGTATGTTTTAATGTTTTTTGTTATATGGTGAGATAATTTATTAATTGGCTTCAGATTTTGCTGTTTCTGCTATGTGCCTTATGTGTTTTTGTCTGTGGTTGTGTATTTGTTTTGAGCTTATGTGCTCTCTACATATGTGCCTTACTATGGACATGCTAGCTTTTTGCTTTATCTGTGCTTTTGTACTTCTGGATGCAATTTTAATGTTGTTCATGTGTATGTATATACCATCAACCTGCCAGGGACTGCAGATGAAAATTAGCTAGTATGGCTAAATCTGGCACATTTACGTGACTTAAGTGATCATGTTAATTAATGTGCATTGTCCCTTCCTAAATAAAATAAACATAAACAAAAAAAAAACATAAGACGCCGCAACGCGTTTAATGCATCTTCAGCAAGGATCTGAGAGTGTCGCTAACTTTTCTATAACATTTCGTTCGTTAGCTACTGAAACAGGCTGGGCGGAAGTGCCCTTAATGACAGTTTTTATTCATGCTCTGACGGAGGATGTTAAAGACGCTTTGGCGGCATTGGAGCCTTGTGTTTTTTTAGATTTGTTGGTTCTTACAGCTGTGTGAATTGATAATCGCCTCCGTGAACGTAAAAAGGAGAAACATTATGCATTGGGTACTGTTGATAACAGGGCTAGTATTCCCCGTAGCGTTCACACAGTCCTAACTCCACCCACAGATTCTTCCACTCCTGATGAATCTATGCAGGATAATGGCTTATTTAATAGCAGGGCTCGGAAGCCCGCTCCCAGACATATAATCTGCCATAATTGTGGTAAGCCTGGGCATATCCGTCCATGCTGTCCTGAGCTCCAGGGAAACGGGAAGTCCCCCCAAGTGGTATGGGGAGCACTAGAAGGTCAGAACCAATTTCCCCATCAGACTTTAATTCCTGTTGAATTGATTAAGGGAACACAGAGAATTTTTATTAATGCGTTTTTGGACTCTGGGGCTGTCGACTGTTTTATGGATAGGGAATGGGCTAAGAGACACTCCATTCCGGGTCGCCCTCTTTTGCAGTCACGCGCTGTTTAAACTTTGGATGGTTGCCCGTTTGGTGATGGAGTTCTATCCTAGATATCTGAACCTTTGTCTATGTTCATTTCCCTTGGTGGACACTCAGAGGAAATCCGTTTCTTTTTAATCATTTCCCCTGTGTTCCCAGTTGTTTTAGGACAGTCTTGGTTACGAAAACACAAGCCTCTTATCCTTTGGGGTAATGAGGATAACCCTGTTGCGCAGTGGGGTTCCAATTGTAGATCCCACTGCATGGATAGCTCTATATGTCGGCCTAGACATCAATCCACGAGAGAAAGTGATGCCTGGAGCAATTCAGGGAATATTATCCCACAAGACCCTCCCAATCTAGAGAAGGGGGCCGAGGAGGGGTTGGAGTGGGACCCTCAATTTGACTGGCGACAGCCAGAGGATGATTGTTATTCCAAGTGTGACTCCGATCTAGAGACTTGATGATGACATTGATGCGGCTGAGTACGAACAGGTTGAGAATTTAGGGGCAGCTTTGAATTTTTGTTTGCCACATAACGTGCTTATACTGATCTTGTGGAGGTTTTTATTTAGTAAGTAAGTAACTAAAATTTATTTGTATAGCACATTTACAACCAAAGTGCTTTACAATTAGTATATAAAAGAAAATTAAAGACACATTAAGATTCAGCCAGACCTAGACATAGAATATCAAAGGGCAAAGACAAAGACACTGACACAGTAAAAGGAGAAAGACGCCTCCAGCCAGAAATCACATGCAAATCAGTGGCTGCCAAATGCAATCCTGAACAGGTGTGTTTTAAGTGAAGTTTTAAACCAGACACAGATGATGCAGATTTCAGTTCATTTGGTAGACTGTTCCAAAGCCTTGGAGCAAACACACTAAAAGCACAGTCTCCTTTATTTACCAGGTGAGACGGTGGAATGTTAAGAAGTGAAGCAGACCTTAAGGATGGCGTTGGGGTGAATGGACATAGCATACAGTGGCGTTAGACCATTCAAGGCTTGAAAAACAATCAGTGCCACTTTGTACTGGATTCTATATTTAACAGGGACCCAGTGCAAAGCTGCCAGGATGGGTGTGATATGCTCACTTTTTCTTGTAACAGTGAGAAGCCTGGCTGCTGCATTTTGGACCAGCTGTGGACGGGCAAGGGAAGATTCAGCAACTCCAGTATAGAGTGCATTACAGTAATCAAGTCTGGTAGTGATAAAAGCATGTAGAACTTTCTGAAAGTCTGATTCCGTTAAAAATGACTTTAGTTTAGCAACTGCTCTGAGCTGGAAAAAGCTTCCCTTTGATACGGCATTTATCTGCTTGTCAAACTTAAGTTCAGCATCAAAGAAAACCCCAAGATTTTTAACCTGTGTTTTAGTAAAAGGAATTAAAGGACCCAGGTTTCCCCTCAGACTTTCAGTATGCTTAGGGGGGCCGAAAAGAATAACCTCAGTCTTGCCCTCATTTAATTGTAAGAAATTATGCGCCATCCAATTTTTTATGTCTAAGATGCAGTCATTGAGCCCAGTTGTAGAGCACTGACTACCAAGGGATAGAGGTATATACAGTTGCAGATCATCAGCATAGCAATGAAATGAAATATTATATCTCTGAAAAATATGACCCAGGGGGCGCATATAGAGAGAAAAGAGTAGTGGGCCCAAGATGGACCCCTGAGGAACTCCTGATGACAGGATGACAGGTGCTGATTCTGAAGGTTCTGTGCTTAATGTATGAAACAAACCAATTTAGAGCCATACCCCTACTTCCAACCCAGTGCTCCAGACATTGAATGAGTAGGTTGTGATCTACAGTATCAAAAGCTGCACTCAAGTCAACAGAACCAAGATAGAACAGTTGCCAGAGTCAGCATTTAATAACAGGTCATTTGACACCTTTAGAAGGGCAGTCTCAGTGCTTTGGAATGCCCTAAAACCTGATTGGAAAGTCTCATAGACCTTGTCATTATGTAAAAAAGTTGAGGGTTGAACGGAGACAACTTTTTCTATCACCTTGCCAAGAAATGGTCATTTAGAAATGGTTATCCAGTATCTTGGCATCCAGATTTTGTTTCTTTAAAAGAGGTTCTACTATAGCCTGTTTAAAACAGTCAGGAACTATACCAGTGGCTAAACTGGAATTTATTATGGCTAGGACATCATTGCTGATTGTGTCAAAAACCTCTTTAAAAAACCAAGATGGGAGTACATCCATTGCAGAGGTAGAGCAGTAAACAACGGGCCTCTACTTTACCTCCTCATCGCCCTAACGATTGCGAAATCAATCTCCACCATGGCACCACTCCCCCTAGGGGGTACTCACTGTCAGGTCCTGAACGGAAGGCCATGCGGGAATGTATAGCGCCCTCCATAATTATTGGCACCCCTTGTTAAAATGTGTTAAAGCCTTAAAATAAATTCATTTTTTATTGCAGAAGCATTCTCTCATGCTGAGAATTGTAGAAAAATGTAACCTTCAACTCAAGTGAATTTTAAAGGGAAAAAAAAATCCTGCTGTTTGGGAGGCATGCATGGAAAAAACCTTTTCTCACTCACAATCATAAACGCAAACGTCTGGAGTTTGCTCAGCGGTACTGGGACTTCAACTGGGACCATGTGCTTTAGTCAGATCAGACCAAGATAGAGTGTTTGTGACCAAAAAGCTCTAAGTGCGTCTGGCAGAACACAAAAGATGAGTATGCAGAAAAGCACCTCATGCCCACTGTGAAGTATGGGGGAGGATCGGTGATGCTGTGGGCCTGTTTATCTTCCAGAGGCCCTGGGAACCTTGTTAGGGTGCATGGCATCATGAACACTTTGAAATACCAGGACATTTCAAATCAAAATCTGGTGGCCTCTGCCCGAAAGCTGAAGATGGGTCATCACTGGGTCTTTCAGCAAGATAATGAGCCTAATCATGTGGCTAAATCTACACAGAAATGGTTCACCAGACACAGAATCAAGCTCCTCCCATGGCCATCTCAGTCCCCAGATCTCAACCCTGTGGAGTGAGCTGAAGAGGAGAGTGCAGAGGAGAGGACCCAGGTCGCTGGATGATGTAGAGAGATTGTGCAAAGAGGAATGGTCTTTCTGTATTCTTCCATCTTGTGAAACATTATAGGACAAGATTACGTGCTGTTTTGTTGGAAGAGGGGGTTGTACAGGGATGCTAATAATTCTGGCACCCATGATTTGATGTAAAAGAATTATTTCTTAATGTGGGAATTTTTTCCCACTGAATAAATGCACTTGAATTAAAGGTTGGATTTTCCTCTTTTTTCATTGTGGTCCTATATTATTTAGAAAAAAACTGAATTTATTAGAAGCTAAAGAACGCATCTTAACCAGGGGTGCCAATAATTATCGAGGGCACTGTTTTCAGGAGCCCTGGCTAATGGTTTTATTCCACAATCCATGTCCCCCGCTGGGGTGGGGTTCTTTTTTGTGGAAAAAAAGAATGGTAGCCTTAGACCTTGTATTGATTACAGGGGCCTGAATAATATTACTGTTAAAAACGGATACCCACTTCCTCTGATGAATTGCATTCGAACGCTTGCAGGAGGCGTTGTTTTTTACTAAGCTGGACATGCGGAATGCGTATAACTTGGTTCGGATTCGAGATGGTGACGAGTGGAAGACGACGTTTAATACGCATGAGGAGTACTGTGAATATTTGGTTATACCGTTTGGATTGGTTAACACCCCCTCTGTATTCCAGGCACTCGCTAATGATGTCCTCTCAGAGATGTTGGAGAAATTTGTCTTTGTTCATCTTAACAACATTTTTATTTTTTCTTTAACTCTCTCCGAGCACATACAACACGTCAGAGAGGTACTGGAGGCTCTTCTCAAAGCTAAGCCTTTTGTTAAAGCCAAGAAATGCGTTTTTCACGCCAAGACAGTCTCATTTCTTGGTTTTATTGTTTCTAAGGGGTCGGTCCGCATGGACCCTGACAAGGTGGCAGCCGTAAGGAATTGGCCTGCCCCCCAAAATGTCAAAGAGGTCCAACGTATCCTGGGATTTGCCAATTTTTAGAGGAGGTTTATCTGCCATTTTAGCGAGGTAGCTGCTCCCATTATCGCCCTCACTAAGAGAAAGAGCTCCCCTTTTTTTGCCTGGTCGCCAGCAGCTGAGGCTGCCTTTCAAGAGCTAAAGAAATTGTTTAGCTCAGAACCTATTCTGGTTTTGCCCGACCCCTCCCTCCCATTTGTGGTGGAGGTTAATGCCTCGGAGGTCGGAGTGGGTGCTATCTTGTCCAAGCGCCCCCTTTGGGACAATAAGCTACACCCACCCTACTTCTCCAGGTCACTTTCTGGCGCTGAGCGAAATTACAGCATCGGTGACAGGGATTTGATAGCCTTTAAGCTGGCATTAGGGGAGTGCCGTCATTGGTTGGAGGGGTCTGAACATCCGTTTGTAGTCTGTACTGATCATAAAAATCTCCAGTATATTCAGCAAACCAAGCAACATAATTCCCGGCAGACGTGGTGGTAGTTGTTTTTTAACCGTTTAACTTCATGTTAACTTACCGCTGTGGCTCAAAAAATATTAAGCCAAATGCTTTATCGCGGATTTACGATTGTTCTGACCCTGATCTGATGCCGGAGCCGGTCATTCCGGTTAATCAGATTTTGGCACCTGTCCAGTGGGACGTGGAACCTGTGGTACAGGAGGCCTGAAGAACCAATCCTGGTCCTGGTGGGGAATCGCCTGGTCATCTATTTGTTCCCGTTGCAGTTCGTTCACAGGTTCTCTAGTGGGGACAATCTTCCTGTCTGTCAGGTCACCCTGGGGCCCATCGAACCAAGCAGTTCTAGGCCCAACGATTTTGTTGGCCCAGTATGATGAAGGACATTCGGGAATTTGTGGCAGCATGCAGCATTTGTGCCAGGAATAAGGCATCCCATCTGCCCCCCACTGGCCTGTTGCGCCCGTTGCCGGTACCCAAACACCCTAGGAGCCATATTGCAATCAGTTTTAATTTAATTTAATTATCACTTTTCTTTGTTTATTGGTAAATTTGTGTTCTCCCACCCCCACCCACCCAGCCCCAGTCATCCACCTCCTTATTTACCAACCTACCAAAAGAACCTTTAAGAATAAAAAAGGGGGAAGGAGAGCAGAAGGGAATTCTTGTTTCTTTCTCGCTTTATTTCTCTTTTTTTAATTCATTTTACCCTTTGTCTTTCACGATCATCTCCATTTCTCATCGTATCATTCCATTACTATTTGCAATTATCTTCACCTTTCACGATATCAATGCCTGTTCATGTGATGTTCTTGACTTCTATTATATTATATTATATTATATTAATAATAATATATATTATTATATTATTCTATAATTCTATTAAAATGAGTCTTTTCTATTTATGTTTTTTTTTTTCTCTCTCCCTCATCACTACGGTGGCCGACAGGTACAAACGCACTGCATATACAGAAACGAGATGCATATACATAAACGACGCGCAGCATATACAAAAACGAGATGCAAATACAGAAACAACATGCAAATACAGAAACGACATGCATATAAAAAAACAGATGCAATAGAAAAACGCTGTAAATACAGAAACGCGCTCCGAATAAGAAAAAAGATGCAAGAGGAAAACGCTTTAAGGACAGGAACGCGCTGCATTTAAAAAAACATGCAAATAAGAAAGTCACACAACGGAAGTGCTCCAAGCCTCTGGGGCAGTGGAGACACACAACAGACGTATCAACATGCGGGGCGCGTCTTCTTTTTTGGTAAAAAATACGAGGCCAGATATCGCATTTTCTCATGAATATTCATGACGCAGGCGGGCCGCGATTTTTTTTCTCTAAACGTTATGTCTATTGCATTTTTTACCTGTTCTCTGATTGGTCAATCGTCCCCAAGGAGACATTGAAACTTATGAATGGGCAAGGTCATGTGGTAGAGTCCCTGACTTACGGTAGCGTATTGCTGCCAATCATGGAAAAAAAACGGGTCTGTCGCGAAAAGTTTCTTGTTAAGATCCTTTTCGTGTTATGACAACATATTTTCACGCTTTAACAAGATATCTTCACGTTATTTCAATGCGAAAACATCGTATTATGACAAAAAACTTTTGGCTCATTTACATGGCTTAAGTTCTACTTCTTGCTCGTCTTGAAACATGGCGAGATTATGCTATTATTGAGCACGGTTTTGGTAAGGTGCTATTATTCTACAAAACCAAAACCAGTGAAGTTGGCACGTTGTGTAAATCGTAAATAAAAACAGAATACAATGATTTGCAAATCCTTTTCAACCTATATTCAATTGAATACACTGCAAAGACAAGTTACTTAATGCTCGAACAGGTAAACTTTGTAATTTTTTGCAAATATTAGCTCATTTGGAATTTGATGCCTGCAACAGGTTTCAAAAAAGCTGGCACAAGTGGCAAAAAAGACTGAGAGAGTTGAGGAATGCTCATCAAACACTTATTTGGGACATCCCACAGGTGAACGGGCTAATTGGGAACAGGTGGGTGCCATGATTGGGTATAAAAGCAGCTTCGCTGAAATGCTCAGTCATTCACAAACAAGGATGGGGCGAGGGTCACCACTTAGTGAACAAATGCGTGAGCTGATTGTTGAACAGTTTAAAAACAACATTCCTCAACGAGCTATTGCAAGAAATTTAGGGATTTCATCATCTATGGTCTGTAATATCGTCAAAAGGTTCAGAGAACCTGGAGAAACCACTGCACGTGAGCGACGAGGCCGAAAACCGACATTGAATGCCCGTGACCTTCGATCCCTCAGGCGGTACTGCATCAAAAACCGACATCAGTGTGTAAAGGACATCACCACATGGGCTCAGGAACACTTCAGAAAACCACTGTCAGTAACTATAGTTCGTCACTGCATCTGCAAGTGCAAGTTAAAACTCTACAATGCAAAGCAAAAGCCATTTATCAACAGCACCCAGAAACGCTGCCGGCTTCGCTGGGCCCAAGCTCATCTGAGATGGACTGATGCAAAGTGGAAAAGTGTTCTGTGGTCTGACGAGTCCACATTTCAAATTGTTTTTGGAAACTGTGGACATTGTGTCCTCCGGACCAAAGAGGAAAAGATCCATCCGGACTTTTATAGGCGCAAAGTTCAAAAGCCAGCATCTGTGATGGTATGGGGGTGTATTAGTGCCCAAGGCATGGGCAACTTACACATATGTGAAGGCACCATTAATGCTGAAAGGTACATACAGGTTTTGGAGCAACATATGTTGCCATCCAAGCAACATCTTTTTCATGGACGCCCCTGCTTATTTCAGCAAGACAATGCCAAGCCACATTCTGCACGGGTTACAACAGCATGGCTCCGTAGTAAAAGAGTGTGGATACTAGACTGGCCTACCAGTAGTCCAGACCTGTCTCCCATTGAAAATGTGTGGCGCATTATGAAGTGTAAAATACGACAACGGAGACCCCGGACTGTTGAACAACTTAAGCTGTACTTCAAGCAAGAATGGTAAAGAGTTCCACCTGAAAAGCTTCAAAAATTGGTCTCCTCAGTTCCCAAACGTTTACTGAGTGTCGTTAAAAGGAAAGGCGATGTAACACAGTGGTAAAAAGCTCCCTGTGCCAACTTTTTTGCAATGTGTTGCTGCCTTTAAATTCTAAGTTAATGATTCTTTGCAAAAAAAAAATAAGGTTTCTCAGTTTGAGCATTAAACATCTTGTCTTTGCAGTGTATTCAATTGAATATAAGTTGAAAAGGATTTGCAAATCATTGTATTCTGTTTTTATCTACGATTTACATAACGTGCCAACTTCACTGGTTTTGGGTTTTGTATGAGCTGACAGGGTTCCCAAACCTTTGCACAAGGTAGTTTTCCTGGTACTATAATTTTGAAATTGTAAAAAGTTAAAAATAATAATTATTCTTGCTTCGAAATGTGATGATGTGTCATGTTTAACTTTGTAGCATTTAGTGTTCAGGTTTGGTTTAAATCACTTGGAGATTAATTGCAACAGACATTTAAACTAGGGGTGCCAAAATTTTTGCACCCCACTGTAAGCCTATTTTACTTAAAAATTTTTGCATAAATGTGCATTGAAAGAGACTGAATGGGTAAAAATGTTTTTGGGCCTTTAATTTATCAAAGGCTATCTGCACACACCGCTGTATTACGTCTGGACGGTTACATCACACAGGCAGTATGGTGATGTTATTTTCAGCAAACAGTTTCATTTCCATTGGTTTTATGTTCCCCACTTCCATTTGCACCCTTCACCAAATACCAGTTGTGATGGTGATTCATGCATTATATCAAGAGTTTTTTCTGCTCTAATTTACCCATTTGCTTAATGTCAAAACACTTGTACTCTAACAAGCAATTGTAAGTGCTGATCTGGCATAACAGCACCTCATCAAAATCGCACCCATCATCTTGGCCAAACTACCAACTTCCTATCCTGTTTATTATGTATTTATTTTTTCACTAATCAATCACAATTGATTATTATTGCAAATTATTCAAGTTTGCTTGCGTATTTTTCTGAACAAAGTACACATTCATTTTTGTTGAACAAGCCTCGTTATATCTTTCCATGTGACGATTGTTTGACAGCAATTACATCACGTAATGTTACTAACGTGATGTGTGCTGTATTTTCGTATTTTATTATTAGCTGTGATGGTACGACCGTCGTTTTCCGAGCTATTGATAGCTTGACCGATGTTCAGAAACGTCGCTACCTCCAGGGGGTCAGGCTCATTCTGTCTTCTGTACAGCCCAAAGCATTTTAAAATCCCTCTTGTATGCATACTAATCACCGTATCGCCCACCGTGCTCAATAATAGCATAATCTCGCCATGTTTCAAGACAAGCAAGAAGTAGAACTTAATCAAACCATGTAAATGAGCCAAAAGTTTCTTGTCATAATGTGATGTTTTCGCGTTGAAATAATGTGCAGATATCTTGTTAAAGCGTGAAAATATGTTGTCATAACACGAAAAGGATCTTGTAATAACAAGAAACTTTTCACTACAGACCCGTTTTTTCCAGGAATGGCAGCAATACGCTACTGCAAGTCAGGGACTCTACCACATGACCTTGCCCATTCATAAGTTTCAAGCACTTCCGTTGTGTGACTTTCTTATTTGCATGTTTTCTTAAATGCAGCGCGTTCCTGTACTTAAAGCGTTTTCCTCTTGCATCTGTTTTCTTATTCGGAGCGCGTTTCTGTATTTACTGCATTTTTTCTTTTGCATCTGTTTTCTTCTATGCATTGCGTTTCTGTATATGCATCTCGTTTTTGTATATGCTGCGCGTCGTTTATGTATATGCATCTCGTTTCTGTATATGCAGCGCGTTTGTACCTGTCGGCCACCGTACATCACTGCCTTCACATCTATATGTGTATGCACGACACACACACACATACAGACCCATTCTTTTTTTCTTCCTCTTTTTTTTCTACTTCTTTTCAGCATCATGTTCATTAGTTACCCTGATGCCGCATCTTTTGTGTCCAGTTTGTGCTGAATTATATATCTGTTCTGTCCACTTACTGTGCAATTGGTTGTTTGTATGTTATTCTGTTTACTTTTTAAGGCTGGCTGTTTTGTATGTTTTCTGCTTGTTTTTTTTTTGGTAATAAAAAAAAGCCATTTATTTTGAAATGTTGTGTGCGTACGGAGGTGGGGTATTCGACAAAAGTTAGTACTCATTATCATGTTTCAATACACCCCAAGTCAATTATACACCAGAATTCTCCTTCAACCCACTGCCAGTCCCTCATCATCCATGGTTGCACATCGCTATGGATTTTGTTTCTGAACTACACTATTCAGAAGGTAACACATGTATCCTGGTGATCATCGACCAATTTTCAAAATTCTGCAAATTTGTGTCTTTTACTGGTATGCCATCTGCTCTTTAAGTTGTGAACACACTCTTCAAGCAGGTATTCAGAAATACTGGCCTTCCGGAGGACATCCTCTTCAAACATGGGCCACGGTTCACATCCCGAGAGTGGAGGCTTTCTTCAGGAAGCTGGGATCCTCAGTTAACCTCACCTCAGGGTACCACCCTCAGACCAGTGGGCAGGTGGAGAGAGCCATTCAAGACCTGGAGAGGTTCCTCCAAGCATATTGCCATCAGCTCCAAAGGGATTGGTCCCAATACTTGCCCTGGGCAGAATACGCCCAGATTCCTTGAAGACCGCATCCTCTGGACTCAATCCCCTTCCAGTGTGTGCTCAGACGGCAACCTCCCCTCTGCCCATGGGACCAGAGCCAGACTGAAGTTTCGGCAGTCGATGCCCGGTTCTTGGAAGCAGAAGAGGTCTGGGAGAACACAAATGAGTAGATCTGGAGGGTGCTCCTTCGCCAGAAGATTGAGGCGGACGAGAAATGTTGGGATGCCCCCAAGTACCAACCGGGGGACTGAGTATAGCTCTAAACAAGGGACTTGGGTTTCTGCCTGCTCTGCAGGAAGTTGAGCCCAAGGTTCATTGGCCCCTTCCGTGTCCTCCAGAAGGTCAATGAGTTTGCCAACTGAATACAATTAGCCTATTTCATAAGATGGCCACACCTACCGGAAAGCAGGTAAAAACACTTCCTGTGGCTAACAAAACAGAAGCGTAGAGGCATGTACTGTCAATTTGTCTTCTTGCAATCTCCTCTTTCTTTGACTTAAGAGATGATTACAGTTGTCATCCGTATTTTGGAATTACAGGGGAGTATGAGGAGGTATAAATTTGTCTAAGGTTATTAGGTTAGCCCTTTCTTTTAATTAGTTTTTGATTGTATAGGTATGGCTTATGATAGCTGGCATTTCAGCTAATTTGGCTAACTTGTCTGTAAAAATGTTAGCTAGCATAGGACTTTATGACTTAATAAATGCCTTTGTTTGTTTTTCTTACTCCACGTCTACTCGCAGACATTGCATAGTGGTCACTAGGGTTGGATGTTATATCGTTCAGTCACTGAGGAAGTTTGAAGCTAATTGTACCAAGGTTGTAGCTCCAGAGAGGCAAGATTGGGGGTTTGCTAGCTAGGCAACTTGTGTTGGGCTTGAAGCCATATCTTGTTTTTTGTCATGAATATAGCTTGGTTTTATCCAGGGTATAACGCTTAGCAATGGTATCTGATAGGGAGCTTGAGGTTTGCCCTGCCAGCTTATGCAAAGAAAGTCTGGCTAAATATAACTTGCTTCGCAGTTGATGGTTCTTTAGCTAGCTAGTAAATTAAGATATTGCAAATGCAAACTGGCGATTGACCTCCATTACCTGACGTTTCTTTTTGATTACTGCAGCTGCTGCAACTAGTGTTTTTCAACAGACACCGTGGCATTCCGTCTGGGGTAGCCAGTGAAAGACCAGTAACCATCGCCAACACAGCGCTTTCTTCTCCAGAAGCAGTATTCTCGAAAAGGCGAAAATGCAGTTTTCCCTCAAGGCACCGATTATCAACAAAATCAATATAGACCATACCTGTGCAGAGTTGGTTAAGGGAACTTCTACAATTTTATGATTATATTAATTCAATTAATCTTAATATCAAGTTGTCAATTGACTATTCTAAAACATCAATACACTTTTTAGATTTGTCTATTTCTCTTGATGAGAGTGGCTCTCTACACACTTCAATATATAGGAAGAAAACTGACAGAAACACTTTGTTGAGATCTGACAGTTTTCATGCTAAAGGCCGTAAAAATAACATCCCCTTCGGACAATTTAAGCGTTTGAGACGCATTTGCAGTAAGGAGTCTGATTTTGAGAAACAGGCCAAAGATATGAAAATGAGATTTTGTGAGAGGGGCTACTCCCCACATATAATTGACCAAGCCATAGGAAAAGCACACTCTCAAACCCGATCTGATCTCCTAAAGAAAAAGAAAAAAGATGTGGCTGAAATCAATCCTAGACCATGTTTTGTTACTCAATACAGTCGCTGTGCCTCTAGGATGAAACAAATAATTAGGTCGAATTGGAAAATAATCAATAGTGATCCATCTTCCATCTTTAATCCACCCATAATTGTGTTCAGAAAGGCACCATTGATAAAAGACAAGCTTCTTAGGAGTTACCTGCCGGGCCCTAATTAACAAACTTGGTTGCACAAAGTACTTACAAGGGGGGGACTTACAAGTGTCGGTAATGTGAACATTGTGAAAGTGTCACACAGAGCAAAACTTTCTGTGATCTGAAAACACAAAAAGAGCATAAAACCAATGGCTTTATCAACTGTAATTCTGAGTTTGTATATCACCTACAGCGCCCATGTGATTGCTTCCAGTAGGTAGAACGAAAAGGAAATTAAAAGAGTGTTTTTCTGAACACAAAAATGCAATTCAAGTTCACAATGAAGATTACCCCAAGCCAAACACTATAAAGAAATGCATCATAGTGACCCCTCATCCTTAAGGGTCCAGGGTATTGAGATTATAAAGAAATCTATGTGTGGGGGGGATAGATTGAAAATGCTGTTGCAGCGTAAGACTGTCTAGATACGGAATCTTAAAGCAATGGAACATCCAGGCTTGAATGAGGAAATAGATTATAGGCCTTTTCTGTAAATGTGTTTTAAAATTGTACTGTATTTTGAGCCACTGTGTTGAATTGATTGGTATGAGACTGCTTTCTGGTGCTGGGATCTGTGTAAGGGGCAGGTCTTAGAAATTAGTTTGATTAAGCAATCAACACCTGTGCACGTTGCCTTCATAAGTCCGCTCTGTTTTTACTTGTTTGTTTTATGGCCTGAAGACGGCCCTGCCGCTACGCGTGGGCATTTTTATAACAAGTCCTTTGTGGACATGTTTTTTGAATAAAGGCATTTTCTATTTGGAGTGCCTTGGTTAGTGAGAGATTTTTTTCTCTTTTTTCTCCTTCAACATCTAAAAAAAAGCTATTGATGTACAGAATGTCATACAATAAAAACATAACCTCTTAAACTAAGAAACATGGCACAAAGACAGTTTAAAAACCCTAGGAGATTAGATGATAAAAGAGCAATAGTAAAGTAAGTAGTTGGAGTACTATCCGAAGGACTGTATATTCCAAGTCAATAGTGCAAAGGACCACTAAACACAAAAAACACCTTGGTAAATTTGAGAAGATTGAAGCAAGTAGCACCAAAAAGTCATAATTAAGCAGCTAAAGGTTGGTACTGTGTCTTCATAAAATCACAAAAATTGTTGAACAAATTGATCCCTTTCATCTACATGAGTGGTGGCTAATGCACTGAAAATATTCAGTGCCAGTTGGATAGCCTGCATTGCAGGATGTGCCAAAAGGGAGCACAGAAGTTCAGATTAGTATAATTTTTTATTTCACTTTTTTATTTATGTAATCAAAACAATGTTTTTAGTTCAATTTACCACGTTGCAGCATTGCAGAAAGAAGAACAACGAGTGTTAAACTGCCAACGGCTTATTCTAATCTTTGGAAAACTTTAAGCATAATTATCAAACATCGGTTGGTACAAATGCGTTACCCACACAAGCGATTCTCGACCACAGCTTACTGACGTTTACTAAACTGGTAATAAGCAACTTCAGAGACGTGATATCTAGAAAACAAAACTCAAAGACGTACGCTCGCCAGCTAAATGGTGGAAGATATCATTGATACTAACGTAGTTCGAGCGAACACGGAAGGCTAGCAAACTAGCCATGGATTACAGCATGAATGATAGATAGCAAGCTAATGCTAGAATTTTTATGTTAATTAATTAGTTAAATTAATTGTTGATGCCATAATATTGTGTCAATTAGCCAATAACTCTAAAATTTTCCGGTTTAACTGGCTTTGCAGATCCTATTTTTTGCCTCAATTTTTCAACGCAGGGTTAAAGTTAGCTGCGTAATTTGCAAGAAGCAGCAAGATAGCTAGTTACCTGCAGGAGGATGGCAATCGTAGTCAGTGCTCCAAAAGTTCTGCACCAGGTGAATCCATTTTCTTATCGGTTTTTCAACCCAACTCCATCGCAGACCCCTTTCATTTCTGTTGCCGGCACTCATATTTTTCATACCCACGTTCACATGGATCTGAATGGTACTGCTTCGTGAGCATTGCACACTCAGGCACCTAGGTAGCTACATATCATAATCTCTTCTTACGGACAAAATCCATCTCCTCACGTCGTCTTCGGTGGGAAAACCGAGAAAAGAGAGGTCGGCTTGCTTCTTCGAGTTACAGTTTGAACAGTCAGGACCGGGAACACCCGACTACTAATCTGCCATTGTTGATTCACGGAGCATCAAGCTAGAATAAAATAGCGGAAGTCAGTTTACCTGCTTCCCGGTTTGTATACCCGGAAGTGTGAAATAGGCCTATTCCCCTCAAACTACCATATCAATAACACTTTCCATGTCTCCCTGCTTAGGCCAGTGATTGCTACTCCCCCGAAGACCCTCTCCCTGTTCTGGAGGTAGACGGACACCCACCCTACTGGGTACGCAGCCTGCTCCAGTCCAGAAGGCAAACTGCAGTATCTGGTGGACTGGGAAGGCTACTGTCCAGAGGAGAGGAGCTGGGTGGATTGTGATGATATATTGGATCCTCAGCTCCAGGCCGAATTCCACCAGGCCCATTCGGACCAGCCTACTCCGCTCCCCAGAGGGCGCCCTCCTGGCCGAAGATCAGGCATGCTGAGAGTATCGCCTCGGGGGGTACTATCAGGCCACACCTCCAGCCGTCCAGCTCACCGGTCTATTAAGACCCAGACTGCATTTTTTACTTCACTCATCATTGTTTGCATCTGGGGTTAATTGCCACTGGGTGGTAGCAGTGTGTATTTAAGGTATTTAAGACTAACATTCACTCATTGAGAAGTCTCGTAAACACATGCCTGTGTGGCTTTCCTACTCCTGTATAGACGTATTCTTCGCGTATCGCATTAACATATTCTAAACTACTAAGTGCTATTATTGTTTATGTCAGCACTTTATATTTGGGAACCTTGCTTTCCTATTGCTTTCCTATTTGTAATACATTGTTACTGCAGCTAAAGCCCAGAGTTTGTATTACTAATCATGGAACCTCGTTTCCTCTCTGTTTTGTATTGCTTCGTTCGTGCCTTCTGTTGCACAGAAGGCATAAAAAAACTACCAAGTCCATCCTCGCACCTGAGTCCAGTCCTCAGCTTCCTGTCCTCCATGCACCTGAACAACCCTGACAAGGGCAGTGAGAGGGAAAGGTGATGTTATACAGTGGTAAACACATCCCTGTCCCAACTTTTCTGGAACGTGTTGCTGACTGACAATTTGTAATAAGTATTTATTTCCAAAAAACAATAATTTAGAGAAGGAAAAATATTATTTATTCATTTTTTTATCTTTTTGCTGTTTTTGATTTACTTCAGGTCAACAATGATTAACAAATCACCAATCTCTCTTTTTGTTGCCATTTCTCATTTTTCAAAATGAAAAGTGGCACTTTCCCCAATTTTCTTCTGAAACACTAAATATTGACCCTTTGCTAAGAGGACAGTGATAGCGACAATCTGACAGCGCTTTCAAGTCCAAAAATGGGGACATGCTTACATTCCCTTTGGCACTCCCTTGCATATCACCACTGTGTCCTTGCTGCAATTATCAGTTTACATGTGAATTAGCTGGTGGAGATAAATACAAAGCCATTTGTCAGTGCCAATTTTGCACGAGTGCTTGAACTACAGCCTTTTAACTGGTACATAAACAAAAGAACTTACGCACATTGCCAGTACAAGTGTATGAGGAAACAGTCTCATTACCAGAACTCAGATTGTTTTTTTTTTTTGTTCAATCTTAACCCTATAATGCCCAGACACAGACATCATTATAGGAAAAATATGACCCAGTAATATTTTTGAAGTATTGAAGGGTAGTATTCAAATCCACTGTTCATCATTAGGTTTTGTGACAGCAAAATATACATTGCTGAACAGAACCTCTTCTAAATCCATGAGTATCATTTCTGATACAGCCAAAACTCAGCACCCCTCCAGAAATCAACACTCCAAATTTCAAATTATTTATATGCTCTCTACTATCTATAGCTGTCCCTTAACATGTATAAGAATAAGTTTTTGTGTAATATTTACCTTGGAATGACGAACTTCACTGCCAAAGTCAAAGGAAATTCATGAATTCCCATTCACATGGGAGCTATTACCTTGAAGTGAGTGACTCGGGGAAAGGCTACTCCTGTAATACCACTTCTTCCTTCCAGGTGGCAGCACTGTGTATCAGATATGATACAGTGAGCTGTTGTGGTTGTGTTGCATCTTACCAAGTGGACATGGTCCTTCAAATTTGGTGTATCATATATGATACAGGGGGCATTATAGGGTTAATTACCAAATTTGATTTTTTTTCCCTCTTGCATATTCACTTGTCTATTCTTAACTCAGCTTCAGATGCATATGTGACATACTTTGTAATGGATCTCATGAATTTGTCAGTGCATTGGATTGCAGCCCACAGGCACGCCTAGTTCATTTGAATGAATTAACTCAGTTGCTTCAATTCAGGCTCTCTACTTTGTCTTTTGAGTCTCACGTCATAATATCAGGGCTTAAAAACAATGTTTTTCTGTTTGTTTTTTCCATAGCAAAATCAGTATTTTATCATTTCTGCTTTTGCATTCAACCCTAAAATTATTATTCCCAAGCTGGTTAGTGCCAAATTCAATATCTATTAATAATGCTCCATGTCAGCAAGTGCAATATGACAAGGACGATATCACAATGTTCCATTAATACATATTTTACGCCACAGTCTCCATTGTCAATGTTATGAAACATTACAAGCACACATAACATCACTAATCCAGAGTGCCGCAGTCCAATCTATCCTTGGGCTGAAATCCACTGTGGCTTTCTGGGCATCTGATTGGTTTGTGATCATTATAAATCACAAAACTGGGCATGATCCAGCACCCGGGCAGGGTTGAGTGACATCAACAAAAAGCATGGATGCGCATGACCCGCAAAGTGAATCTCACAAACCTTTTTACATTTATGCCTTTCATTCATGCTTTTTCTGGATAAGTGAATGATGCCTTTTTTTTAAATGCCAGGTTGTTTATTGTCAGGTAACAAAAAGAACATTAAACCCCATAAAATCAATGGGTCCATGACATGTATGGGTCCATAAAATGCAGCGGCTGTATTCAGACCAGTGGAACTTCAACCTATTTTAAATTTTATCGGAGATCCCCAGGTTTCCAACCATCCCAAATATGTCCTGCTGAATCACTGAGAAATATGTCTAAAATGATTTTTAAGATCTAAATATTTTCCATTTAATGGAACACCGTGGCTATTGTTACGCAACCATAATCCATTGCAGGCAGGCTATTCTTATGTGACTTGTGTTCGGGCATGCGCAGATTGAAATTGAGGGAGTTAGTGTACACTTCAATCCAAACATAATAGGCCGCCTAGGCTTAGCTAGGCTAATGTACCCACCTTTGGTTGGGACACCGACCTGTGGAAGTGCTCTTAAAATTGCGGCCGCAAATGGATGCAAGCAAAGTCCACTTCTGCAACGACCAAATCTGGGTTGAAATCCTTTTTGTTGCACGTTTGATCGCTATTGCAGTCTTCCTGGAGTTCCGTTTATATAGTTGTACACGATTGGCAACAACGCATGAAAGGGCCTCAAAATCAAAAAACTCTAGTCCAAGCTTGGCCGCCATATTGACACAATTGAGAAAAATTGTGCTACACTCTCAATCTGCGAATGCCCGAACGGAAGTCATGTAAGAATGCCTGCCTGCCTGCAATAGATTACGGTCAGGTAAGAATAGCCACGGTGTGAATGTAATGCTGTGGCCATAAAAACATGGCGTCCCAGATTTGAATTTTGCCCTCAATGAAAGTACGATGTCGCTTCAGTGAAGTGGTGCAACCAGCAGATATAGAGTATGCATTTGCCATTGCCTCACAATATGAAAAAAAAATTCCTTTTCTGGATTTGAACCAGCTTCATGGAAAACTCAATTGAGAAGTCAGAGTTTATAGCTACCGAGAGCAATAGCTTAATGGCTCACCTAAATAAACAGCAGAAATATGCTCCGTGGCTATGGACATACAGCCAATTAGTAACAGATACAGATTATGTATGGCCTTGACATGACCATTGATAAAATAGACAACCATATACACTGCAGGCAAAATTGAAATCAGGAGCGTAGCCAGCGGGGGGGCCAAAACACGTCCCTTTATGACTGCAATTAGTAGTTCTCAATCCTTTTCCTTTATTGAAGCGTTTTCCAATGATCGTAACTGGCAACCGAAGACACGGTTTCTCTCCATGTGTGATCTAACAGCGTTTAATCATGGGCTAAATTCATTACAGTTGCGGAACAAGAACAGAGAATCGGGCTGAGAGCACTCCACAGTTAACAGGTGCCGCGTGTTCTCCCTGTCAGGTTAGACGACAATGATTGTTGTTTTACCTAATCGTGGAGAACAAGCAGCACCTGTTAAGTGTGGAGCGCTCTCGGAATGAACCTTTTCTTAATTATGAAAATGACTGAGAACAGGTCAGGACTAATAATTGTTTAAAACAGAAGTTTTGTGCAACCCAATTCTTTGTTCTTGTTCAGCAACTGTACTGAATTTAGCCCACGATTTAATCGCTGTTAGATCACATGTGGAGAGAAACCGTGTCTTCGGTTGGCAGTTATGATCATTGGAAAACGCATCAATAAAGAAAAATGATTTAGAACCACTAATTGCAGCCATAAAGGGACGTGTTTTGGCCCCCCCGCTGGCTACGCCCCTGTTTGAAATACACAGACAGCAGCACTGATTACATGCCGCAATCCGAACTGTTTATTCGAAAGATGAAAATCTTTCAGTGACAGCCTTCATGAGCTGTGGGGGGGACATCCCTTTAGATGGCTGAGATTAGTGACCCGATTTCAATCATTGTTCTTGGTCAACATGTTAGTTTCCCTTATAATGGAATGTTTAGGCAAGTGAACAATAAATTCAACAATTCTATAAAATGTTTAATTCACATGCCTTAATAACACACATGCCAACTCTCTACCGCTTTTGGGGCGTTTTTTTTTTCAGAATGAAAATTTCCTTCGTTAACACATTTTCCAATTCAAGAATAATCAAGTGGCAATTGAAGGTACGGCTTCTCTCCCCCATGCAATCTAAAAGCGACAAAATAATGGCCTACATTTAGTACAGATTTAATAATTTAATTATAATTAGGTCTATGCACCGGCACTCGGCAACGGCATTTCCGAACTCATCAGTGAATGAAGGTAATTTCGGCGACAGGTACATACACCTGTTTTCGCAGCACAGTCACGCAACTCGTGAAAAAAAAAAACAGACAGCTGTCCGATTGAAAAATGTAAACGGGCGAAACCACTTACGAGTCACCAAAATTACCTTCATTCGCTGAAGAGTTCTGAAATGCCATCGCCGAGTGCCAGTGCAAAGACCAAATTACAATTAAATTATTTTTTAAGAAGAATTTCAATTGAGAGAATCTCATTAAGATTTTAATTGAGAGAAGAGAATCACGTGAGAATCTCATTATTAAGCTTTCATTGAATAATTGCGGACTACAGTTGAATAAGCTTAAAAAATGCGCAGGACCTAAGTCAA
Organism: Gymnothorax reevesii; assembly: GCA_029721435.1. Taxonomy (NCBI): domain Eukaryota; kingdom Metazoa; phylum Chordata; class Actinopteri; order Anguilliformes; family Muraenidae; genus Gymnothorax; species Gymnothorax reevesii. The sequence continues at coordinate 100,254,844 of CM056582.1, read as the reverse complement.
ATGCATGAGACTTGGCATCTCTGAGATCCGTTCTCGTGCTTACACCCCACTCGCTCAGCTGCTACCCTGTCGGGCCCGGCGTGGGTAGCCCACGGCCCAGCCCCACTGTACGGCTTTGGTGTTAATGTTTAATACATTGTTGTTGGTGATGACGTTCTAATTTTGCATTTGTGTTTGTTTCTGAAACACTGGCCAAATCGTGATCCTAGATATACATAATATCATTTCTCCTAGTCAAAATGTAGGCCTAATTTTGACTAGTCTGAATGGTAATTAAAGATATCTGCAATAACATTCTTACTAGTAGAAATGTTATTTTCAGATATCTACAACTTTGATTGTACTAGTCAAAACTAAATTTAAGATATCTAAAAATCCTTAAAAACTGTAAGTGGCAGTTTTAACATTTAATAGCTAGACTTGATATGTATTGCACATATCTGTAATTCAATTCTTCCTAGTCAAAAAGAACACTTCAGATATCCACAATGACATCTTCCTAGGACAAATGACCTCACTTTTGCCATTCATTTCTATTGGGCTTTCAATGTCAGATATCCACAATTACATTCTGGGTATCTAGATTTCAATCTGCAATTGAATTCTTACTAGGAAAAACTCCCATTTCAGATATCTTCAATCCAATTGTTACTAGTCATAATTTTCATTTTTTCAGACATCCAAAATGAAAAACTAGTCCTGTCTACCCGTCAACAGATATCAACAATACTTTTATGGATATCTGCAATTGTATTGTTGCTAGTCATAATTCTAATTGTAGATATCTGAAATTACATTTTTACTAGTCATAATATGAATTGTGGATATCCATAATGACATTTTTACTAGTCACAATGTATTTTAGACATTCAAAATTACATTCTGGATATCTGGAATAGTTTTTCATTTTGGATATGTGAAATGCAAATTATGACTAGTAACAATCGGATTGAAATATCTGAAATGGGAGTTTTTCTTAGTAAGAATTCAATTGCAGATATCCAGAATGTTCATTCTAGATATCCAGAATGGAATTGTGGACATCTGAAATTGAAAGCCCAATACACATGAATGGCAAAAGTGAGGTCATTTGTCCTAGAAAGAAAGTCACTGTGGATATCTGAAATGTTCTTTTTGATTAGATAGAATTGAGTCACAGATATCTGCAATACATATCCAGTCTAGCAAGTAAATGTTAAAACGGCTTGCCATAAGAAACCAGTCCATGTGAGTATGAAGTTCCCGTGTTTAGCCGTTTTCACATAGGACGCGCATGCCGCAGATCTCGGCCACCGCAGCCATTCATTGGCCGTGTTCGAAACCGCGCACTAACTTACTACTCGCACTGCTTGCACTATCGATGACGTCAGATTTAGGGGGTAGGGCAGGAGTTGGCAATTCCGGTCCTGGAGGACCGGCGAGATTGCAGGATTTTTTATTCATCAATTACCCCGTGTAATTGACTTAATTGATTGCATACACAAATATAAATTCTGTCCAATGATTAGATCAAAAAAAATATTTTATGACGGGAGACAAGAACAGTCTTTGGTGGTCATTCATTATAATATTAAGAAATGCGCTAGAAATGTCAGATTTCACAAATGGTTGTGCTAAATTAGACCATCAACTGATTAATGATCAGAAGTTACTGTGACAACCGCGCGGCCCTTGTTGCCCACCTCTGGGATAGGGTGTTCACTTATGCGTGGGGAGGGATTTTGTGTCCACTATAATTCCCGGATGAATACTAGATCGGGCAGATATTTTGTGGGTGCATCGTCAGCACACTATTCATACATAAATTGCCCAAGATGCAACGCGACGTACTCTGCCAATAAAAAAACTCCCTGAGGAGTAATAAGAAAAAGCTATTTAAACTTAAGCACGGCGGAATGTGGAGGCGAGGCCGGCACCAGCCAGCCGCAGCATCAATACAAATGTGAGTAAAATGTTGAAATGTTATAAACCGATCTTGTAATAGGCCTACTATATATGGTAAAATTATATTCAGCTGAAGGTGTATTGAACGTATTATTTCGAAGTTGTAAAGAACTTACCACCCGGTTATATACTGTTGGCATCCGCATATTTAAATCGGACCAAAATAGGCTTATAACACCGCAGTTGTTATTGGCGTATAAGTGAGGACTTCCGATGATTAGTCCGTGTAAAATGTTGGATCTAACGACGCACATCTTGCTAATTTGTTCATTTCTTATAGGGACAGATGAAGATACCGGGCACCTCATTGAGGATTTGAGTTTGTAAATAAATTTCTGGGAATATTGCAACGTTAGTAAATCGCTTCTATTCGCTTATATTCCGTATAATGTCAATGTCACAGATATTATGTTTGTGTGGAATGTTCATAAAGGAGCGCGGACTGGAGGGCAAGGTGGAGCCATTATGGATTAAAACAGAAATGGGAGAGGATCAAACAGAAATATAAAGTAAGTTGAAAAATCATATGCACTACAGTCAACACAAATGAAACAAGATGATGGGGATGGTGGTGTTCACTTTCTTCAAAATAATCAGGCATGTTAGTAAAGAATAACATGAAGTATTTGTTTAAACAATAGAATTTGTAATGATCAATTACATTTACCAGTTTTTTTTCTGCTGCTTTCCCTAATGTAGTCTGGGTATATGATTAGTGTTGAAAAGACATGCTATATAAAGATCATCAGACTTCTTTTGTGTATGTTATACGTGTTTTCTAGGACCTGAAAGCTCCTCGGACGGGAGTCAGCACAGAGGGAGGAGAGACCACTGCTGCCAGTTGGAAGTGGTTCAGTGCCATGGATGAGGTGATGGGGCAGAGGCCATCTACAACACCTCCAGTCCTCATCACCTCATCTGTGGCACCAACATCTGCAGCAGTGGCCTCTCCTCCGACAGAAAACACCCCTGCTGCTGCAGACAGCTCCCGGAGGAAACGTGAGGGTGACGGGCTCTCTTTCCTCCGGGAGTGCCAGGAGAGAGAGGAGGAGAGAGAGCAGCGCGCGGAGGAGAGAGAGAGAGAGAGAGAGAGAGAGAGGAGGGAGTGAGAAAGAAGAGAGGAGGAGAGGAGGAGGGAAAGGGAGTGGAGAGAATGGATGGATTGTAGAGTGAGGGAGGAGCGACGACAGAGAGAGGAGCGGGAGCGGGAAAGCCGGGCGAGGGAGGAGAGGCTCCTGAGCTTAATTGAAAATTTAATCAAGAAATAAAAGCCTTTTGCGTTGTCTTCCTGAATTAAAAGCTTTCTTAATTTCAAGGTCCCCTTGTCTGTAAATAATTGGAGAGACACAAAATCGCAGAAGTTATCACATTTCATTTCAGGCTTGAATCGGACAATAATCCAAGCCCAGTGAGTGGTCCTTGCGCAAGGAGAACTCCCCCCTGGTCCCACAGAGCCATATTTATGGGAAAAAAACCCATCAAACTTTGTTCCAATCAGAATACATGGGTCATCTCAAGTTTTTTTTTTTCCCCTATTGCTTGGCAGCTCTCCATGGGATTCTCTGGGAAATATTGGTGGCGCACAGAAGTATTGGTCTCATGAAAAAAAGAAAGGAAACACATTAAAAGGAATTAAAAGGAATACCATACAAATAGATACACAGTAACTGATTTTACTGAATAAATATTGATCAAAGCTACAGAAACCAAAAAAATCTAAATGTCTCACCTGATTTTCAAAACAACTGAACAGAACAGATACTAATCAAAGCTACAGAAGCCCACTGCATGTGTGTGTGTGTGTGTGTGCGTGCGTGTGCGTGTGTGTGTGTGTGTGTATTATTCCTGCTGACATGGTGACTGATTGACTATGGTTATTTATTTACTGATGAATATGATGAGATATATTAAAATAGAATCCTCAATAGTATACTTCTGTTCTGAATTGGAAAGATCAGAAATCACGGTAAGGTTCAATTAATAGACAGCGCCTAAATTTGGATCAAGAATTCCAGCCAAAAGCCAGATGTGTGTTGTGCTCCACTCAAATCCATAGCGTAACAGTGGAATCGTTCTTTTCCATCGCAAATCATGTCACACAGACCCACTGTATTCTTTTTCTCTTGCCTCCTTTTTGTGTCGAGTCGGGTTGGGTTCGGGTTGAAAATCAGTGCAAGTTTTAGCAGGGCGGGCGGGCGGGTTAGCTGTCATGTTGGGTCAGGTTGGTGCGGGTGTTAAAAAACCTCGACCCGCGCATCAGAGCGGGAGAGTAGTATGTAGACTGTAGAGCGAGGTTTCCAGCACGGCCAAAGTCTGCGCCATGCCCAGCGTAGAGCCCTATCCAAACCAGCACGGTGGCTCAGTGGTTAGCACTCCTGCCTCACAACAAGAAGTTTGTGGGTTCGCATCCGGCCTGGGGCCTTTCTGTGTGGAGTTTGCATGTTCTCCCCGTGTTCGCGTGGGTTTTCTCCAGTTTCCCCCACCCACAAAACATGCAATATATTGGAATGTGTGAATGGTTGGTGGTGGTCGGAGGGGCCGTAGGCGCATACTGGCAGCCACGCTTCCGTCAGTCTGCCCCAGGGTAGCTGTAGCTACAGAAATGTAGTTAACTACCATCAGAGCGTGAATGTGTGAATGAAAAATGTATCCTTGTAAAGTGTCTTTGAGTGCCCAGTAAGCAGAAAAGCGCTATGTAAAATTGATGCATTATTCTTATAACCGCGTGTGTAAGACCTCACAAAACAAAACCAATGACGGACATTGCTGTGGGTGAAGGAGCCACATGTTCTCTTTGTCTAATATTAACTAGAGCATTCTCCTGACTTGCGTGAATCACAATAAAATGGATAATTTTCACCGCAATGCAACAGTTACAATCAATCTGACTCCATTAAACAGTTAGCATACCAAATTTAGTTGTAGCCTCGTAAATTATCTGACTCCAAATTAGAATTAGAATTGATAGTTTTGGGACAGCATGCGCGGACTTCGGGGAGATTATCCCGGGGCTCATAAATGGAAGCCTACATCACTAAAATATATACCCCTGGGTGTCAGTATTATTCCCGCAGCTTAGGTTCGTCGGTAATACCAGCGGATTAGAAGTCAGCCATCACTGCAACAGCATCTTTTGGCTTGAATTACAGCGAACCCAGAGTCAGTCCGCCCATGGGCTCCTTTCTAGAAATTTCAACAGATAACCGACTTTTCGTCCATGGGTTTCCTTCAGGTTAAAATCCAAGAGCCGACAAACATGACTCCTTTATGTTGGCCGATCCTGGCTGCCTATCCAACTTGATTAAAACCGATTCTCATCCCAAAGCCACTGATCAGTCAGTCCTTGGTTGAGCATAACCCCTAAGTCTCCGGCATAACATAGCTACAAAGAATGTACAAGAGTTAAGAGTCATACAGACCACGCAAGCTAGAAAAAGAATAACAATAATTTCATTACGAGGTAGGCACAACTTGAATCAAACAAATCAACGCTAAGCCAATTACCAGTTACCCATAATTTAGAGAGAAAATATATATCACTGATTCTTGAGACCTGGGACAAATCATGTCCCACATAAGAAAGACAAATTTATATTAAAAATCAAAAAATTTATCAGAATCAACATGCTTAAAACCTTAAATCTAAAGGAATTGTGTATGTCAATGTCATTTTTATCATCAATGTTTAACTCTTTTTTTTGTGAATTTGTTTGATTTTCTGGTCTGTAGTTAGGAGGTTAGGAGGTTCAACCTGCCCTCAGCAAGAGGTCACAATATTGACCCACCCAAAAACTTAAAAAATAACCTAACAAGTCTAATTATATACATTTTAAATAAAAAACAATGGTTCTGAGTTTATAAAAAATGCAAAAAGTGAACTTCAAACAATATTTTCCCTTAAAATCTACCTGTCAAAGTTATGTCCTCAGTTTCTGTCAACTCCGTCAGATTTTTTCACAATCCTCACAAAATCAGGCAATAGCATGGTCAGCCATTTCCTGAGGACCCCCTTTCCTCTTCCTGGTACACTGATGCTCACGTAAGTTTTACATTTTTTTATATTTTAGATAAACAATGTTGATATTATTATGGTCACAGCTAGAACATGTCAACACCGTCTTCCATTTAAAATGTTTTTTTTTAACAGCATTGAATTGAATTTAGGCTTTTTAATGAAGTTATTTGGGCAGATAGCTATTGAGGAAAATTTGGCTAGCTGCAGTGTACAGTACATGTTTTGGAGGGAAAATAGAATCCTTAATGTCAACTCCATCACACGTCAACTCCGTCAGTTTTTAAGACTGACGGAGTTGACAAAGTCACCTTTGACCTCTAATTGTGCTAAAATAATATCATAATAATAGGAAGGAGTGGCCCTGAAGATGAGAAAGAGAGAGGGTGGTGACTAATGAAGGAGCAGAGGAGAGGAGATGGTGGGAAGAGAAACATTAGAAGAAAGGAAGGGAAGTACAGGTAGCTAATTAAGGGGCGGGGGGGGGGGGTGGAGGAGGGCAAGAAGAGGAGAGGAGTTCTATGTTGTTTTCATATATTAGTAGTAAATGAGATGAAAATTAGTTTTTTGTTTTATGTTCAATTTTAAGAGAAACAACAGTTGTCAATGAATTGTTGAAAATATGTTATATTTATTATAATATTTGTTTTTTTGCAGTAATGCGGTGATGGAGTTGACAACTAACTCCGTCAGTTCTCTGTCAACACCGTCAGGTGTATGTTTTTGTTGTTTTTGAAAAATATGTTTATTCTTTGTACTGTTTTTGTAATTAATGTAATAAAGAACCTTCTGTTCCACATCTCTTGATGTGTAATTTATTTAAGAAAATTATTTTTATCATACTAAAATTAAATCCAAATAATGTAAATTTAGACATTTAGAAATTTCGGTTTTAGGAATAGTGTGAAATCCCAACACAAATATATCTATAGTATTTTATGACATATCAGAGTAACTAAGAACTATTCAAACATAGTTTTAGACTTTGGATTCTTCTTTGACGGGAAGAGTTAAAATTCTACACTTTTTAATGTGTCTGACGGAGTTGACACAAATCAAGCTCTAAACTGAAAGATGATTATTTATTTAAAAAGTGTTTTTAATTAGAACCTGTTCCTTTACATGGTTAAATACTTAAGACTTGTCTCTACAGACATATGCAAGTCCATATAACACAATGTGCATTTTTAAAAAATATATTTTCAAATCTGTTTTGTCCCTTATCTCAAGAATGAGTGATATTCATACCTGGAAAAGATGGATGGCCAGGGGAACTAAAGTCGTCCCACGTGGCCGGGGAGAACTCACATGCCATCTCCCTCCGCGGAACGAGGCAACATGTGACTTCCCCCCACTCACCCTTCCCGCGTCAGGTCCTGATTCGAAAAAGGAAGAGAAAGAAGAGAGCCCTTCCGGCTAGGATCTCCCACCTTTAAAGATTCCAGACCAGGCCTCCGAACAAGGCAGAGGAAGGGGTGGCCGAATCAGAGTTTTACTGGCTTAGGTGATAAGATTAATTTGCAAAGAGAGGAGGCTAGGTAGTCGCCCGAATGAATCTTACAAACAAGATGAACCATAATTCCAAGGGAAATGAAACATGTTCCATTCAACTCCTTGGACTCCCACGAGAATAAAGAGACCAAACATGATAGGAATATGTGCTAAAATGATGCAGTTGGCATGGAAAAGCCTCTAAATGGAGTATTTTCGCCCCAATTGTGTTATCAATATATAAGTGGTTCCTGTTACATATTCAAGCCGGTCCTCCCAAAACGCCGCGCTTGCCGTACGTCAAAGCGAAAAAAACAAAAGGACACCAATGCCAGCCTATCAGATTTTACTACAAATAAATAATTACAGGTCTAGGAGATCCTAATCCGTAAACCAGCTGGGGCCTGAATGTAACTATACCCTGCGTGTGGTGATAACTTGAACTGGACCTATATGGGGATGTTGGCAATGTTGCATGTAATTAACCGGAGGCAGCAAGAGAACCAGCTTACCAGGAATTTCCCAATTAACTCCGCGTCTCTCCCGGTTCCATCTATGGCCCTTCGTGAGCGACCAGCTCTCCCGCACCGTCTTCCAGTCGTTCAGATTTTTTTAAATGTTAATATTAAAACTAAATTGTCTGAAAAAGAAATAAATCACAGTCCAAAAAGGGGAAATCTTTCGTCAGCCGCGTGCTTTCCGGGCAGATCCAAGGCGGAAAAAACCCAAGAGCCACACTCTCTCTCAGTTAAGTCACCTGAATTCATTTAAACAATAATGTGTGAGACACGTCCCCCCATCAGATGGTAATCCCACTGCCTCCAAAATCAGTGTGTGTTCTCTCCCTATCAATCTGACTTCCTAACATTCCTTTCTAGGATATTGGACATAAACATATTATGAATTTCACCAATATTTAGATAGTTTTAAGCAGATTAATGTAACTAGGCTTTAACTTCAATGAGAAGTGGTGGAAGTTTCAGAGGCCTGCTAGACTTAATGGCTCCCACCCCTGCTGTGTCGAACAAAGGAAGTTTGCAGGCAGGCAACAGAGCATCCAGGTTGTAAAAGCTTCCTGTTAGATCAACCAAACACCCAAATTTTACACACGGAATGAGCATGTGTTCCAACAATATGATTTTTGACATGTGTTGTGAGTAAAATTGAGCCAAATCAAACTTTCAGGTTCTACACGTGTGATGTGAAAACAGCTTTTCTCAGTCGCTTCTGTGGTCGAAGTCCAAAATTTACACTCATTTTGTGAAGAATTCAATGCAAGAACGTGTAAAACGACTGTACATACGTTTATGACCAATGCAAACTTTTCGTTTTGCAATCCCAGATGAGATCAGAGCTTTGCTCATGGAAAAGTTAAAGACCCACAAAATCTGGACATTTTGTGTCAAATCATTTCATTGAGCATGTGGAAAATATATCAAGAAGAATATTCGCCCCAAAGAAGATATCTATAACTTGTCTTTGTTTCACACATTGGCTGTTGTAATGAAGAGTCAAACAAGTAATTTTGTGCAGAAGCTTCGGTGCAGCTTACTTCTCATACGTGGAAGCCGATTAGCCAATCGCTCGCGAGTATTAAGGAGAGGTCTCAAAGTGTCTAGTTTCTTCTTTTTTTTTTTTGCCATTATGACATACAATTACGAAAGTTAAATGCTGGATTCGCGAATTACATGTGTTAATGCATGTATACAGTGTCACCCCCCCCCTAACTTAGTCGACCTTAAAATGTGCAAATGCAGCCAGCCAGTAGGCCTACTGCTTGGCATGACAGGGAGAGCAACGACACACATGAACAGTTTCAGCGGCACTAATATCTGTGCCTTAAACATGCATCAACGAGTGATACAATGGGCACCCTTACTTTTAATACAATAGCGGTCTCTCTCTATTTAGCGAATAATAGGAGGGGATAATCTACTTTTTTTCCAGTAGATTACGATGCCCTCAGATTTGGACGCGCGCTGATCCTCATTCCGACCGCTGCACACTCGCTGCAAACTGCTCCGGTGCGCATTGGAGGTAGCTAACAGCCTGATGAAACCAACTGGACCCATCATATGAAAACAGCAGACATCCAACCAAGAGGCCTCCAAACTGGACACACTCCCAGCATCGGCTTCGCCTCGATACCCTGTCCATTAAAATCATGAACTAAATGGGTGACAAGGTCTATCCATGGCGAAGTCCAACACCAACTGGAAACGAGTTCGACTTAGCGCCGATAATGCGGTTACGACTCCTGCTTAGGTTTTCCGGGGTTCGGAGTTTCGTTAAAAAATAAAGAAGAAAACAAACTGTTTATCAAATGAAAACTTTCCTTGCCTCGTTCCCTCGTTGATTTGCCATTCATGTTCTTGCTTCGTTGTCCCACTAGATGGCAGTACACTGTCATTATATACATAACAGTTTTCATAAGAGGGCTTAAAAAGCAGCGCAATGTCAGTCAACTTATTTTTCTATCGTTTTCTCCAAAGAAGGTTTTTTCATATTGTCGGACAAAAGAACTTACAAATAATTATCTACTGGTTGCAGCGCTTCACTGAAGCTTAGTCACGCGTTTATTGAGACAAAATCCAAACCCAGGACGCTGTGTTTTCTCATGGCCACAGCATTACGTCGAATAGAAAATATCTTCATCTTGTACATCCTTTTATACTCGTTTCCCTGTTATTCAGCAGGACACATTTGGGATCGTCGCAAACCTTCAGACGGATCTCCCCTTGAATTTAAAACAGACCTGAAGTTCCACAGGTTTGAATCCGGCAACTGCAGCTTTTATGGGGTTGAGAAAAATGCTGTGTGTGTGTGTGTGTGTGTGTGTGCAAGTTTCTGTGTGTAAGTGTTGTGTTTTTGTGTGCGTTTGTGTGTGCACGCATCGATCTGCATTAGCTGATGCTTACTTAGTGTAAAAGCAGTGTATGCATATCTGTGGGCCGGCAAAACCCCTTATCTTAGACTTGCAAATGCATTAGTACAGAATGTAAGAGTGACAGCTTCCTTTTGTGTACATTTAAAGTAGCCATGGATTTTATCCCAGTTTTTATCACAGAATGCTTTATCTCATAAGACATGCAAAAGCATTGCAATCGCCTAAATGTTTAGTCAGTTTAGTTAGCCGTACAATTGCGCTTGAGCGTGGTCCAACTACTGATAAAGAAATGCATTTCAATCCAACTGGCATCAAGAACCAAACATGATTTCAAAATACGCTTTCTAAATGTATATTCACCCACTGATCAGCCATACCAGTAAAACCACCTGCCTGATATTGTGCAGGTTCCCCTTGTGCCTACAAAGTAGTTCAGTCCTATTCAGACATGTATTCTACAAGACCTCTGCAGTGGTACGCTGTGGTGTCTCGCACAGAGTTTAACAGCCGAACCTTTAAGTCCTATAAGTTACAAGGTGGGACTTCCATCGATCAGACTTGATTTTCCAGTTCATCCCACTAATGCTCGATTAGACTGACTTCTGGGGAATTTGGGGGCCAAGTCAACACCTTGAATACTCTGTCATGTTCCTCAAACCATCCCTGAAAAAATTTTGCAAGGTGGATTATCCTGCTGAAAGAGGCCATTGCCATCAAGGAATACTAGTGGCATGAAGGGGTGCAATTGCTTGGCTGAGGTTGACGCACACCGTTGAAGTCACATCCATATGAATGCCTGGACCCAAGGTTTCCCAGCAGAACACGATCGAGAGCAGGGATATTCAACCGTGTCGAGAAAGGGTTGGTGTGGGTGCAGGTTTCATTCCAACCAAGTAGTTACACAGCTGACACCACTTATCAACCCTAAGAGTCTTTGCTGATGAGCTTGATTGGTAATATCAGGTGTGTCAGTGCTTGGTTGGAATGAAAGCTGCACCCACACTGGATAATGATAAAGGATTATGTTGAATAGCTCTAGACTAGAGGATCGCGCTACCTCTGTCGGCTTCCTTTCTTCCCACGGTGCAGCATCATGGCATCTCTTCCCAAGGTTATAACACAATCAGGTATCCACATGATGTAGAACTCTTTTCATAAAGTGCGAGCAAGATTTCAGCACTATGTGTGAACGCCTTTCATGAAGTTTGCATGAGGATTCAGCAGCACTTGTGCATGCTTTCAGAGAGATCTTTTTGTGTGTGTGAGGTTTCAATGTTGTTTGAAGTTTCAGTAATATGTGTGCATAATTTAAACAGTGTTTGTGAGTTTTTAGTAGGGTATTTTTCCCCTCATATGCATGTGGTTTTATATCGATGAATGATTTTAATAGTGTAAGAGATAAAGTTTGATATTTGTCCAATAAGGCAACTCAAAACTACACTGCTCAAAAAAAATAATGGGAACACTAAAATAACACGTCCTAGATCTGAATGAATGAAATATTCTTATTAAATACTTTGTTCTTTACATATTTGAATGTACTGTTATGGCCCCAATTTGTTCTTACATTTACAACAGCAAAGGATGACAGACAAAATTTAAAAAACTTAAACACATTTAATTAAACAAAGGCAACTAAAAACAAACTACTCTACTCTACAGACCAAGATTGATTATATACAAAAACAGAAATATTTACAGTCCCTTTGGTGGGTTCCTCGGTGATGTCCTGGGGAAGGAAAATGCTCTAACACAGGCAAAAATCCACTAAAAGCTTCACAGGTCTTGAACAGAATGACAGGTCTGGTCACATGTATCCTTCTCCTTGCAATTTCTCCTAGTACTTTACTGTCTCAATTCTCCTTTTTATATACTCTTTTGCAGACCCCTCTCACATTTAGACCTCTTTTTTTTTCTCTCTCTCTCTGAGACTTGTCGCAGACATGACCAGAACATGTCCAAACATAGCTCCAGTCTGGGCTTAACAAAAAAAAGGCAAATGCTGCCATCTAGTGGCATATATTCACATTACACCTCCATTCCAAAAGGGAAAAATTTTGACTCATAAAGGCAAAATTTTTCTTTTCAATACAAAATGGTTAAGTGGACACTTGTCTTTATATAGATATAATACAATATTCGAATAAACACGTGATATATGTACATTCTCAACCACGGGGTAAGCAATCAGCAATTACATTGTCAGTGCCCTTTACATGCTTAATTTCCAAGTCAAACTCCTGTAAAATCAAACTCCAATTCAACAAAAACTCAAAAACATTAACGGATTGTGGTCAGTGTACACAATCATTGGCTTTTTCCCTGTACAAACATAAACCTCAAACTGTTGTAAAGATAGAACCAGAGCCAACAGCTCCTTTTCTATTGTGGAATAGTTCCTTTGGTGGCGATTGAACTTCCTGGAGAAGTATGCCACGGGATGCTCAATGTCATCAGAGTCACTTCTCTGTAGGAGCACAGATCCAAAAGCTTGGTCGCTAGCATCGACCGCGATGGAGAACGGTTTGTTGAAGTCAGGATATTTGAGCACGGGGAAGTGACACAGCAGAGACTTCAGGCGATCGAAGGCTCTCTGATATGCATCATCCCAAGTGAACTTTACGCCTTTCTTCAGTTGGTTAGTTAGACTGAGAGCAATCTCAGCAAAGCAGAACTTGCGGTAGTACCCGATCATTCCAAGGAAGCGGCTCAAAGCTCTTATGTTGTCAGGAACTGGAAAGTCCATGATGGCTTGGACTTTAGCATTTATGGGTGCCACCTTACCCTGGCCTATGACATAGCCAAGATAGGTGACAGTAGCACTTCAAAACCTCTATGGTTGGTGATGCCAAGGAGTCATTCATTGCTGTTGATCTATCAATATCTATATATATATAGGAAAATTCAAAAAAACAATTTTACAATTTGAAATGTCAGATTTTCAATAAATGACTCAGACAATGGTCTCTCCCGGACGAGCCCCCAATTTGTTATAGCCCCAATTTGCTACGACATATAAGACAGCAAGGGATGACAGACAAAATTTTAAAACTTAAACACATTTAATTAAACAAAGACCAACACTAACCTACAATTTATACTCCTGACCAAGATTGATAATATACAAGAAAACAAATATTTACAGATGGGGTTGCTTGATGATGTTCCGGGTGAGGAAAATTCTCCAACACAGGCAAAAATCCACTTAAAAAAACTTCACAGGTCTTGAACAGAGTGACAGGTCTGGTCAAATGTTTCCTACTCCTTGCAATTTATCCTATTACTTTACTTTCTCAATTTTCCTCATTATATACTCTTTTGCCGACCCCTCCCACCTTTTAGACTTTTTTTTTTTTAATTCTCTTGGACTTTCTGTCTCAGACATGCCCTGGACATGCCCAAACCTAGCTCCAGTCTGGGCTAAACAAAAAAAGGGTCAATACTGCCATCTAGTGGCTTCTTTTCACATTACAAAGGAAAACTAATTGGATTGAGGAGGTACAGATTACACAGGTCTGCAACCAAATAATTGTTTCCAATTCAATAGGTAAATTTCATACTTTATCACACGCTGATTTCAAATTTACCACTAAAATTGCTGTTTCAGGTTTTTACACAATATTCAATTTTGTATTTGCATATTTCGGCCTGTTTTCTTTGCTAGAAATTAATGTATTTTTTCTTTTTTGCAAGTAAAATGGCTTCGAGAGGCTGCTTAACAAGTCAGTAGCTGTTGTTACGTCTGTGGAGAATCAGTAAAGATGCAACGGAGAAATATTACAGATCTCGTCAACAAAGCAGGAGTGAGAGAGCATTTCAATCAGTTTGATTTATATCTCTTTCCTTGAATCCTCTATAAATAAAGGATCTGGCAAACTTTCTGTTATTTTATTTGGTCCTTTATTGTATAGTGAGCTCTACAAATTTGTTCCTAAACCTTGCGTGGTAGGGGAATACTGTGATATTTCCATTCAGCATCCTTGAAATGTATAAATACACGACTCATATTCAAAACAATTCTTGGAAAGTCCAGTTTTGCAGGCGTGTTATTTTACCCTCGACAATGTGACAAAAATGAGACATAAGCGGGTTCAATTCATTAATAATTTTTGTGGATTTGGCAGGTTTCGGATGAAATTACGGCTGGAATCAATGCATCTACTTCAGTGGAATTGGCTAGATAACGGGATGACTCTTAAAAGCTTGATCAGACGAAGTAGAGGGGAAAAGCTGACAACATTTCGAGTTCGGCCTGGAAGGAGATGGACACGGAGGTCTCTATTTTCTTGGCGCAGCACAGGTGGCGAAGCATGGCGCAGCCCACGCAGTGGTAATTTCGTCCGGCGCGGCCCGCGCAGTGGTAATTTCATGAGGTGCAACACACTTACAGCCTGATTGCTATGATCACGTATTGAGTTAAGATCACATATTGAAAATAAATGTGTATCGTATCTTGCATTGTTGTCCATGCATGTTAATCCCAAAATTTTAAGCAGCGACAGGCTGTAATAATAGGAACACGCTATCCATCGTTTCTCTTCCCAATGAGCAATATTTGACTCTGTTATGATTCTGCCCTTTCGTGTGTTGTCCCGTGCGTTTTTGTGCTTGTGATTTATTTTCGTCTCGTTTATTTTCCAGCCGGCTGATGATCCGCTTCCAATCTGCCGTCATTGGTGTCGTGTGACTGCCTTCAGCGTGCCTGTGTCTCGTCGTCCAATCACCTTTCTACTTTCGGTTTGGCTTTGGTATTTCATTCATTGCTTCCAGCTGCACTTAATTCCGGGTCTCGCTAAACTGAGTGAATGCGTTCTCTGATAGGGCATTACTAACCGTACTAATTTTCACGTATTTAAGGGTGATTGTAAATACTTCGTCACTTAGTATTAACCTTGATTAACTCATTTAGCGAACGTATGTGTTTCTGGCTTTCGTGATTTCAATCTGAGCCTTCTGAGTAACTGCATTTAAAAAACTGCGCTTTTCCTTTCGCTTTTCTCGTGGTGCTTTTTACTTGCCACGTTTAGATTGCCTTATCTAAACTTTCTAGGTTGATTGATGGTCTCCGCGTCTCGTCTCGAGTCATTATTGCATACCCGGTCCTCGTGTGATTGTTTATTAATCCCCATGTGTTTCTGTTTCAGTGTGATTGCATTTCGAGTCCCCGCCTCCTCTCGTGATCTTTAAATGTGGCAGTATTGGAAGTCTTCATCAGACGGATCCTTGTTTTGACTTTGTCTACATGGTGATATCGCTGCTCCTGCATTCCTGTATTTTTCCCGAGCCTGTCCTGAGTCTTGCTTTTGCTACACCCCCAGTCTTGTCTTCTTTTGTTCAGTCTCCCAGTGTGGTTCGTCAGTTAATTAGGTTCAGTTTTTGTTTTTTAGTTTAGCCACTCATTGAGTGTGTACCTCAGTTCTCCCCCTGCCCTTGGCAGTGTATTTCAGTTCTCCCTTTTGTTCAGTGCATGTGCACGGTGTTTTATTTCTGGCGTGCCAGCCATATTCTTCCCCTAGTGTTTTTTGTTAATAAATTCTTCTGCATCCTGCGCCTGGTGTTTCCGGCTCCCTTCTTACAGACTCGGCTGTGTTATACCCAAATACGCCTTCTTTGCCAACTTGTGCTGGAAGGCGGGACAGAGGAGTACTTGCGCCAGGCTACGCCGGGCACGAAATTGCAACATACGCCTGGACACACCCCGTTGGTGCGGTGCACTCCCCATTTGCCGCGCCTGCGCCTGGTCAACGAAATTAGAGCCCAGACTGTAAATGAGGGAGTGGTGTGAACTGGGAAGAATATCATTTAAAAATCGTTTCTAGCGCAATGATGTTGCGCTATTAAATTATACATTAATTATTGCTGCGTTTGCTATGGAGTCACCTTAATGTTAACTAGCGAGCTAGCTGACTTCAGTTAACGTTAACTGACCTTGCACACGGCAATTTATGATCAATTAATTCAGTCAATGAAACATCTGTTAAGGTAATGCTTTCAGAATCTTAATTTCGACAGACAGAGCTGAGTTTGGGTGTTGCACAATGATTGTTATGTTGTTGGTTGCTGTCATTTTTTTGGTATAACATGGCAAAGATGGCACCAAATTTATTTTTTCCATTTTAAAACCTTAATATCTTCTAGACCGTTCATCACAGAGGGCCAGTTTTAAAATACAAAGTACACAGCATGTGTGAGATGGTGTATGTTAAATATCAAACCTCTGTCTTTGAAATTGCACTTTCCACAGTCCTTCAAATATGCAGTCATACTTGTATTTAAAGAGTAGAATTTTCGATCAAATTCAAGCCCCCAGAATTCTGTGATAAATGAGAAGCACATGTGTAAAAGCCCATATTCTTCAAGTACTTATGCTAGATTTCAACCCTGGAAAATGTGAAGGACCTGCCTTAAATAGTTTTGTAGATACAATCTGAATGTGGCTCCCCAGAAAACTCTGCTCAAAACAGGTCAGGGGGGAGTTGACAAAATGTTTTTGTAATGACAAAACTATAAGGAGTTGGGAGCTAAAATTTGGGACTTTTCCTATTGGGAAGTGTGTGAACCTCCTGGAATTTTTTCAGTCAAATCTGAGATAGTCGAGCGGGGGCATTCGGACGTTTGGCGTGGAATGACCCTTCTATTTTATGTATGTCAAACCTGCCATATGAAAAATTGCCAGATGTGTGGGTTGGAATTCAATTTTACTGCTGTTATGGTATAGGGCAGACTGCACTTCAGGTTTCTGACAAAAACTTCACAAATAATTCAATGTTTTTTTTTTGTCATGTGATTACAGAGGCCGCCCTCAAATTCAGACCTCAGCGTTACCCAGTGAAGACTTGGAGCATGCCACAAGCAATTATTTTGTTGTATTGCTGGAGAATACTCCTGAAGTAATTTGTGAATGAAAACCTGATAAAATGCTTGTCAAAACTGCTAACCTGCAATAGTTCTCTTGGACTGTAATTTACAATGAGTTCGATAAGTCCATATTGATTGAATAATAATGGACTTGTAACTGGCTGCTTTTATGTATGCTTGTTCCGTCTGTGTCATCTTCCTTATATGCCGTCGTCTTCAAAGATTGGCATAAACTGTCTTTTTTGTTTGTTTGTTTTAGTAATGCATTCAAAAGCTGTTTATCTTGGCTACTGAACCTTAAGTTTTCCAACAAAGACTCTAGTCATCTGTCCTTGGACTGGGAGCACATGAGAAATATTATGTAATTGAATGCACATTTCCTATGATGGTGGTAAATTAAACCTGTCATGTACAATAAAGATCTTTACATTTACATTGAGCAAAACATTTGCCATGGGGAAACATGAAGGAGGCCCCATCAGGTGGAAGGCTGGGGGAAAGCAAATGGTTTGGAGAAAAGAAGGTGGATGGAGAGGAAGAGCCGTGAAAATGATAGGTATCATGGCTAGAATAAAATAAAATAAATGAATAAAAAGTACATCAAACATCACATAAAGCAAACAAACCATGACCTTTTTTGCGCCCATAACTGATGTTGAAAATCCAAATCCAGCATCACCCTACTGGATTTGGCCTTTCAGACGCTGGGTAATGTTATTTAAAAATATATCATTTCATCGCTGAAATAAGGCCGACATCTCAACTACCAAAACACATTAATGCAGCCACAATCTCACTGCTTCTTAAACCTAACAAAGACTCAACGCTCCCTTCCAGCCACCGCCCCATCTCCCTTTTGAATGTAGACCTTAAAATCATCACCAAAACACTCTCCAACAGAATAGAAAAAATTGTCCCATCAATAATCCATCCTGATCAGACTGGATTTCTCAAAGAAAGACACTCATCCAACAACTCACGTAGACTCTTCAATCTGATGGACTATTCATCACAACGCCAAACACAATCCATTATAATCACACTTGACGCAGAAAAAGCATTCGATAGAGTTAATTGGTCATTTCTCATCTCTACTTTACAGAAATTTGGCTTGGAGACTCATTTATCAATTGGATTAAAATACTATATACTCCACCTACAGCTACTGTCATCACAAATCGAATAACGTCACAACCTTTCACTCTTCACCGGGGCACTAAACAAGGGTTTCCACTCAGTCCATCTCTTTTCACAATATTCATTGATCCCCTAGCTGCTGCCATTCGCCAAAATGCCAACATTCGAGGAATTCAAACACCTAACGAACATCATAAAATTAGCCTTTATGCTGACGATATCTTGCTCTTCCTACAGAACCCTCACCAATCTCTACATGCAACAATTAAACTGATAGAAGCCTATTTGAATAGCTCTAATTACTCCATCAACTGGCATAAATATTCAATTCTTCCAATACAAAAAAATAGCTGGGATGTGGCAACCCACCCACCACCGATTCCTCTATGTACAACCCACATCACTTATTTAGGTATCAATATTTCCCCCAGGCTGTCAGAATTGTTCAGTCTGAATTATGCCCCATTACCCAAAAAAATAACAGAATCTCAATCGATGGATGAATTTACCACTCTCCATAACAGGTAGAATAGCAACAGTTAAAATGGCCATCCTACCCAAAACAAACTACCTTCTGTCTATGATTCCATCTCAACCAACCCTCTCCTGGTTCAAATCTCTCAATTCAATCGCTACAAAATTTTACTGGAAAAATAAAACTCCAAGAATCAAACTGGCGACATTACAGAAACACAAATCCCTGGGAGGGCTAGCAGCTCCAAACTTTATACACTACTCAATAGCTAAGCAACTTCAATATATACCGTATACAAATGGATTCATCCTCAGCAATCAGATACCTCTTAGTTAGATATAAAACGGACTTTTTGTAAAGGCATACTCATTTCAGATCAATCCATAAAATCCCATTCCTGTTTCAAGACATTAACAATATCAGCAGCTCTGACAGCCTGGTGGAAATTTCACAAAATGACTAATTCCATTCTGGCACCATCGAAATTCACACCCCTCTGGAATAACACCGACTTTATAAGCAATAAAAAAAGCCACTTCAGCTTAGTTCATGGGTAGACAAGGGTTTCACACACCTACAACATATAATCCAAAATAACACCTTCACTCCATTTCAAAACTTGGTCCAGGACTTTGGCATCAGGAGTAATCAGTATTTGGAATATTTAAGACTCAAATCTTCAATTACAGCTAAATATAACATCACAGCTATTGATCTCAACCGCCCCCCATCAATTAAAGGTTTATTAAATATCAAAACTCCACTGAAACTTCTATCAAAGATATATAAAATCATATCACATGCTGACAAATCTATTTCACTCCCAATAATAAAATGGGAAGAAGACCTTTCAATGTCTCCTGATGCCGATTTTTGGCCCAAGTTCTGCCGAAATATCTACACAAAGTCAAAAAAAAAAAAAAAATCTGCAGTTAACACAATACAAGGTTCTGCACAGAACACACATCACTGGGCATAGGATGTTTAGAATGGGATTCACCGCAGACACCTGCACTAACTGTACTCAGAATACACCAGATACATATATTCACGCTGTATGGGATTGCACACCAGGACAACAATTTTGGGTGGATGTCACACATTCACTGTCTGTTGTTCTGGGCTGCCACATCCCCTTATCCCCATTACTATGTCTATTAGGCGACACATCAGTTACAAATTTACCAGCTTCACATAATAAAATTCTCCTTTCAGCACTCACTATCGCCAAGAAAACAATCCTGAAGAACTGGAAAACGAAACAGAATATAACCCTTGCCGAGTGGAGAAATGCAGTCATTGAACACATTTCCCTGGAAAATGTCTTGCTTTCTTACCAACAGTCTGCAATAAATTTGCCCGCCAGCTGGTCACCATTTAATATTTTTTTTACAAATCTGATGCCAATTCCCCCTGTAATTCCTCAATAATAAATTTACCATATTTCAAACTTCTTCAACTATCCTGCTTGACCCTACACACACACACACACACACACATACACTTACACAAGAAAGTTTATTATCATTATTCATAGATTTTGACCGCTCTTCCTTTGTGGTGGTTGGCGTGCTCGCTCTGTGTTGGTGGGCAGGGCTGTTGCTGCCCAGCTGATCCGTTGGGGGTGGCGGCTCTGCTCGTTTGTGTGGAGGTGACACGATAACCACAGCTAGTGGCCTGTTTGTGTCTTTGTGTATCTCGTCTGTTACGTGTCCCTCAGTGTGTAAGTGTTTAATGTCCTGTTCCTTTTCTTTTTTCTCCTCTCACCAGCAGTTTTTAACTGCAGCCCCCCAACACACACAGACACACACATGCACTCAGACACGTGCACACACACACACACACACACACACACACACACACACACACACATATCCCAGCCTCTATCACCCCTCTGTCACTGATGGCTAACAGTAATTTGATGTGATTTGTTTCTTTGTTAGCTGTTGTAAATTCACATTAAAAGTAAAGTTGTCCTCTGAAGAGGGGGGGTGGTTGTGGGTCAAAAAAAAAATCATTTCCCATAGGAGTGAAATGAATACTGTCATGCCAAATTTGGCCAGGATCTCTATGCTTTATCTGATGATGATGCAAAATTTTTGATGCAAAAATGCAAAACTAATACACAAAACAAAGGTAGCCATTACACTTAACATATCGCCGGGCTTTGTCAATAATCTTTGGATGGGAAGACCTCCACCGGCATCACTGGGTGATGGCAGAGAAGATGATCTACATCCGAGGGAACTGCCGATGAAGATCTTCCAAGTCCTGCTTGATCCCCGCAACAGGCTTCACAAAATTTTTCTGAGGTCATTCCCTCCACAGTGGATCAGCAGGACCTTTATCACGGCTCTTCCTCTCAGGCACTGGCGGATGAAGGGGAGGAGGTTTCCCCAAACCACGCCACCCTAGCCAAACCACTGGACCTGGGCATCCAGACCTAGGTTGGTGTCGATGGTCTCCAGTGGTGGCTCATGAATTGGCAACAGGGGAAGCCCATACAATCCCTTGAAGTTAATGATTGTTCATGACCTGTTTTCAATCATTCATTTAAACAGTGGAGGGTCGTCGGCCGTAACAAAGGGAAGCCAAAACCTCGCCCTTCAAAGCTTAATGACTTAAACCTTTCGCAGTTTACTTTTCTTTATCAGCAGTTGCTCATACGAATTGTTAGAAGAACAGTCAATTGAGTCAAATTTATTTTCGATAGCATTGTTATACATTGCACCACAAAATTATGAGGGGTTTTCTTTCACACATAAATTACCATAGGCCTACGCTATAAATTCCGCACTCAAGAAGCTCATGAAAGGGCATAGATTCGCAAATTCAATAGTGAGGCTCATTAAGCAATAAGCTGTGCAACATTACATTCTTTTCTTATAACGATTGTAGAAAACGGATTCCCGTGGCTTATTGCGAAAAAAGCCTCGCAAAGTAATTTATAAGGACGTATTGATAGTTTGCGTCGTCATTTGCTATCGAAAATCAATGTGATTGTCCTTCTACCAATTCGTATGAGCAACTGCTGATAAAGAAAAGTAAATTGCAAAATGTTGAAGTCATTAAGCTTTGAAGGGCAAGGTTTTGGCTTCCCTTTGTTACGGCCGCCGAGCCGCCGCTGATAGTCTCCCTTGCACGGTTTCCCCACGGCAGATGTAGCTCTCCCCTATGATGTAAACTTTTGGCACTGTTGGTTGTAAAATGCAAATGTCACCTTTAAATGAAACACTTCTGGCTTTTTACGCAATTTGGCACATGTAATATTTATATTCAATTTCTCCATATTTTATCTGGTGGTAGTGTGCTTCTTATGCATAAAATGGATGTGATTTAATGTTAGAAATCAGTTTTTATGATATTCACCCGCGAAAAGTCTTATGTGTCGGTTTTCAGATATTCCCATGAGATTTATTCATACTCTTGGCCACTGTGGAGGATGCCGAGTCCATTTAGTCGTCTAAAAATGAGGATAACAAAAATGTAACAATTACTATGCATTCAGATACATTGAGTCCACATAAAAGAACGTGGAGGGCTGTTGCATTGCTAAGTTAACTATCATAGAGAATGAACTGCCGGTCCCCCAAGCCTGGCTATGATGGTTATCTTCAACTGCGAACATTTTTAAGAAATACAACATTAGCTAGCTGTAAGATATGCGACTTCTTAAACACAGCAAGCTAGCTTTGGTTAGAAGGACCAATGTGCATTTTAATTCAGAACTCGATCTCGCGTTCTAACGTGTTGAAAAATTAACGGTAATTGAAAAATTAAAAGTTCGACCCATTACTCAGCTAGTAGCTACATGCACGTACGAAATGGCACTTTCCCAGTGGAACGTCATTTAGAAAATACAATGAAAGTCGGCGTTAATATGCTCGCCACTCGCAACATTGGGTAAGTGACAGTGGAGAACATTGACTGGAGTTAGCTATGTGGCCGGGATGTGGCAAAAATCTGTAGCGTTACTAAATGTAATTAGCTACAAAACTAGCTGAGATTCAGTTATAAGATATCATTGATAGCCAGTTAGGTACTTCAACTAATTTCGAAACAGAGGACTGTGAGGTGGGGAATGTTTTGCCATTGAGTCCATTTACCTTTTGAACGAGCCGACGAAAATATTTGTGCTGCCGGCACTTGTTGGGTCCTTTCACTTTCCTGCCCCGTCTCCGTGTGAGAGCTGGCCATTACGGGCACTTACGTTAATAGCGCAGCTGCCAGACCAGGTGAAAAGTTCAGGGGGGCTGTTCGGATGGGTTTGTGGGAGGGATTCCATAGTGCGGCTCTACCCCCCGATCACTACTGCGCGGACTCAGGCTCCAAATGTGCAACATGGCAGCGGCCATATCTAGGATATTTTGGCTCCATTTTTGTTGAATGGGAGTGAATAAAGATGCGTCGTCCATGTTTTATATGGTCCTTGGTTTGAACTGCTTTGAATGGGTCACAGAAATCTGAGAGGTAGTGAGATGATCTACATGAATTTTGATTTTTTTTTTTTTTTTTTGCATTTTTGTAATATTAGAGAGTTTTAATACTTTGGGCCTGAAGCAGTTATTTGAAACAATGAGGAGGTTTAAAGTCTCAAGTACCTTAAAATTGTATTTAATTACAGTTCTTGAGTAAGTCTACTTAGTTCCACCAGTTTATTATTTCATTTTAATTGCCCTTTGTGTGACTTTGGTGGTTTATTTAGACTTTTTTTTTTTTGGATAATAGCCTTTATAATAGACATCTGCTTTATTTTCACCCAGGAGCTGGTGAAATAGGTTATCTATGTATATCATTATCTGCAGACATTACGTTAAACAAGCAAAATACTGAAAGAATTGTAAGACTTCAGTTAACTGAAAAACATGCATGTGTAGTACTGGGTTCCCTTTATATCCTGGAGAAAAAGTTCACCCCCCGATAGTAACTGTATAATTCGCTTACTGGTCTGTAGGTTTTATGAGATTGAATGGGTTCACTCTGCGTTATGTCGCTCGAATGAAGACACTAGGACTACTGGCTAGATGGTGGCATATTTATTGTCGCCAGCCTACACCTGTAGAGCAGTTGAGCAGAGATGAATACACAGGTTTCACACATAACTATGTTCTGCAGCAGCTTCTCTCTCTATGTTCAGAAACAGAATAAACACACATCAACATATTTATATTCCATGTCCTTTTTTCATTAAAATAAGAGCATACAAAACCACTCAAAACTGAGCTCAAAATACTGAGTAATTCTCTTATAAAATTAAATAAAGACAAAAAAAAAATTGAATAAAAACAAAATCATACAACCCCACCTGTGTTAGAATCAGTGGTGAATAAACAGGTTTTTATCATAATCATGCTCAACTGTGGCTGTGAATCACCAGCAATACTACCCTCAATACTCAGCAAGAGTACACATCTTATAACAGTGGACTATCCAAACAACACTTGTGAAAAGTTCCGTTCATAATTTCTATAAGTTTTCGGTGCATAAATGAACAAAATATCAGAGAGTTACAGCATAAAATGAGGAATAGTTACATTAATCATTAACATTATTTATGAAATGGTTTTATGGTGAATGCTAACTAAAACTAACACTAGAGATGTGTGCCTTCAGCAAATCTTATTTAGCATTCGAAGGAAGGTCACGGCATGAAGTTTTTGATCAATTTCATCTTTTTCAGTAGCTTTCACTCACTGGTTTTTGTAGGGAAAGTTTTTACTTTCTACATGTCGCGAATGATATAGACTTCTCTCAAGCCATTATTTTCTTATGTTTTCAAGCTATTGAATATGAGAAGTCAAGGTTGCTGAATGTGCACAGTGTGGGCCATCTCCTTCCAGCGAATGCGAAATATCTCTACCTACCTACTCAAACTTCAGAAGCAGAATGAGCGCGAACTGGAACACAACTACTCTTCGGCCCCCAACGGATGAGCCGATAATGATAAATTCTCCCTGACAATTAATATCAGCCAAGACATGCAGATGAACAAAATTCTACTTTATTTGCAAAGCCTTCCGAAATGTACTTTTGACCTTGCAATAACGCAGTGCCTTAATGGAAATGAGTACCAAAAAAGAAAATAAGAAGTTATGCACACATAAAAGTTGTTTGCTCACTTTGCTCTTAAAAAGATAGGCCCTCTGCTCGCCTGGTCAAGCAGATAAGAATAAAAACCGCAGTTTACACTTTAGCATTACACCATCACACAGCTATATTTGCAACGTGTAGGGCGTTGCCGACCGTTCGGCCAGACAATTTGCGGATGCTGTCGGGCAGTGCCACGTATGGAGAGGGATGGACGCACGGAGTGAGAGAGACTGCGGCTTTGGTAGATTGGTAAGACCAGTACACGATTCTGTTAAAGGCGGTTTCGGGATCCAACTTCAGGTACCAATTCAGGTTCCTGAGCATGTGATATGGAATAAACGAAACCGTATACAGGGCAACGATAGCAACGGCGACCCAAAAAAGCTTCTTCTTTTCCCAATCTGTAATTGATGGGTTCCTCGAATCTGCCCGGGTAATACCAGTGTAGGAAAAACATCATAGTCAGAAAGGGTAACGCGCATCCAAATGTTACCAAAACCAGGCTGTAAGGAAAGTATCTGGCTTGGTTCTCATATCGGGAGGTAGTTACGCATTTGGTGTGATTAGTGATGCGGCTCCGTGCAGTTGAAGCAAATGTAAAAACTGGCTCACATACTCCACAATTGCCTATCCACACTGAAACTCATGACGTAGGCGTGCTTGAGGTTAGTGTGGCCGTGCGTCAAGAATGGATGCGCTACTGCCAGGTAGCGAGTGATGCTGATGGAGGCGATGAAATACGTGCTTCTGTACAGGTTACACACTGTAAGAAAAAAAAAAATTGTCTCAACTGAAAAAAGTTAGTGTCCAGGCTGCCTTAAAATTTCAAGCTCATTGAACTTGAGATGATTAGTTGAGGTAGCTAATATTCAGCTTATAATCTTAAATTCAGTTAACTTGAAATTTTAAGGCAGCCCGGACACTAACTTTTTTCAGTTGAGACAACTTTTTTTTTTACAGTGCAGGTGAAGAAAAATCGTTCCATTTTGCAGAGCACCCGTCCGAAGGCTTAACGCTTGCCACAGAAGTAGAAGTGAGCTAGTAAAGGAAGTGTAAAGGTGTAGACCAGGCCGCTCACAGAGAGATTTACGGCGAACACAAGCCCAGCATGTCGATCCTGACGCCACAGACCAGCCGAGCATCCAGCTAAAGCCAAGCAACTTTCAACACTGTAAATTGGAGCTAAAAACGTTATCTCAACAAAACTAAAATCTGCTTCAGTTTTGTTTGCCACTGCTCGAGGTCAATCGACTAAAATGTTTTGTCTTCATCCATTTTCCGGTAAAGTTGTCCTCATTTTTCTGTCGTGAAATTAGCAGGGACCATATTGTAAGCAACTCTGATCACGACGGCAAGGATCAGAGCAAGAACAGTGTCCGTTGTTACCGAGTGGCGAACTGAATGCTTCGCTAAGACAAACTGGGGGCTGTTTTTAGATGCAAACGAATGAAATTGGCATGAACTACGACAGATTAATGATAAATTTATGCGCCGATTTACCTGTCAATACTGCACTTGAACAAATAGGACATTGAGCATAGGTAGATTAGCACAGTCACCAACTTTTTTGAAATGAATGAGTTGCGTTTTGACTGCGAGATTGTGCAGTGGTTTTATTTAAGATTATAAAAACCAGCCACATTCCATTTCTCCCATAAAATATAGGAATGTGTAAAAGATCTTCACATTGTCCTCGGATCTACTGATATGGATGGAGATTCTTGCAAATCAAAATTAACAATTTACATTTTGAATTCATCTTTGTTGTTTCATTTAAAATCCAGAGTGCTTGAATACAGTCCAACAAAAATAAATATTTCACTATACGCAGACTTTGATGGGTAGTATATATTATTCAAATATGGAGGCCGTGGGCTGGAGAGGAATATGTTCCCTCTTACCAACTAACAGTCTGAGGCCCAGAACTGCACCTGTCAGACGCAGCTCAGATGGAGCCTCAGAACTCAAGTCCATCTGCAGTATGTTAAATGGATGGACTTTGACTGACAAATAATAAACCTTCGTGTAGAGAGCAGAGGTGGTTGAAGATTAGAAAAATATTTTTTTTTTAAAACTGCACTGAAAACATTTATCTCATCTGAAAAAAGATACAAGTTTGATATGGAGACATTTTGTAAAAAAAAAATACACTCATTCTGATGATGAAGATTCTGCTCCGGCTCAGGGCTCTTGAGTATGAGAATAATGGATGTGAGTGCAGGTGTTTCCTGTGACCTGTCATCTGTCTCCTGGGAAACATACAGAAACAAAACTGAAGACAGCAGGTGCCCTTTACTGTGCAAATAGGCCTCCTGCCAGTTTCGTGGGCTGTTGTAATTACAGCTGCCATTGAGAGCACAGCCCTTGTCAGATGTGATCATCAAATGCTAAATACTCATGGTGAACAGAAAGTGGGTTGTTGGTAAACACTGGCTTGGCCTTGAAGCTGTCTTTTTAAAGTTTGGAGCTACCTCTGTCCTGCAGTATGTCAGGCCACAGCCCCCTCTTCCTCCTCTGAACCTGCACAGCAGAGATTCCGGATGCTTCCAAACAGGGACATATAGAGCAGGGGATGCAGGCACATGTTGAGGGTCACCAGGCCCTTGCTCACTTGGTAGGCCTTGTACACCCGTGGCTGATTCCCATCGATGAGCTTCAGGTGCAGATGATAGTTCCGCAGGACGTGATAGGGCACAAAGGAGATGGCGTACAGCGCGAGCACCGCCCCCACCATCAACCCCACCTTCCGCTTCTCCGCCTGTGTGATGTTGTCGTTTCGCCAGACCTCCCGGAAGATTGCGGCGTACGAAGCCACGGTGGCTAGGAGGGGGAGCAGACAGCCAAAAACCGCAAGAGCCACGCTGTAGGCGAAGTGCGGCTCCTCGTCTGCCTCGCCGCACGACGAGACACACTCCTCAGTGTTGCCATTTGGTTTTGGACACGTCCTAGCGAACCTGAGCACCGGGGTGGAGCCCGCAACCACCGTCAACCACACCAGGAGGCTGATGGCCCACGCATGTTTTGGCCGGACGTGGCTCCGGGTGAAAAACGGGTGCACGATGCCCACATAGCGGTTCACACTGATGCAGGCGACGAAGAGGATGCTGCTGTACAGGTTGCAGGTAAAGAGGAAGCGCTCTACCGTGCAGGTGGCCGAGCCGAAGCGCCAGTGCTTGCCGCCAGCATAGTACAGCACCAGCAAGGGTAGGGTGAGCACGTACATCAGGTCACTGGCCGCCAGGTTGCAGGAGAACACCAGGCCCGTGTGCCAGATCCTCTGACTGCTCCTCCGTCGAGCACGAGTGGCCATCAGCCACAGGGCGGCCGAGTTCCCCACCATCGCCAGGCAGAACTCCACCCCGAACATCGGGGGAAGAAACTCTCGCTGGAAATCAGCGTACAGCTTGGAATCGTTCCATCCAGGCATTGCCAGGTGAGGGGCTCCTGAAAAAAAATTCTGTTTGATTAGAAATTTTTAACCTTGTTAAAAAATGCATTAAGATTAAGAGATGGAATGAGTGCATTTGTGTATCTAGTAATATCCTTACTATCAGTACTATGATAACAAGCACAGATGGAGTTTGTATTTGTAAGGTAGACAATCACGTGTCCTTTTTTAATTTGTTTATTCTCTGTTGTTCTCTGATGTTCCACTTGGCAAATGCAAAACAAAAAAATGCAAATTTCATCATACTTATTATGCACTTTGAGCTTGAACTTCAGACAGAGAGGGAGAGAGAGAGGGAGGGAGCGACCGTTTAATGTGTTCCAGCTGAGCAACTTGGAAATACAGCATTTCAATATATATATTCTGTAAATATAATTACAGAAATGTAATGTTGTTGTTGTTGTTGTTTTTATGGCATTTTGGTCATAAAGATGTACTGCATGCATGTGTTACGAGTGAAACATATTGAAGTGGAGGGAGAGAGAGAGAGAGATGGGGGATATTACACAAGAATTCTTGCATGAGCTGTCTTTGTTGGTTCTAGAGAGCAAGTCCATATTACCCCTGTTCTAGCGTCTCTGCATTGGTTTATAGGACATTTGTTTAGTGTTTGGCGCGCAGGGTTTTAGCACCTCAGTATGCCTGACTGTTCATCAGCTAAATCAAACACTGTTCAGCAACCACAACCCCTACTACTTAACACAGGATAGGCTGCACTCAGCTTTTTTTCGAGTATTTAATCTCATTTAATCAGACTTTTTGAATCATTTCTGGCAGTCTAAACCTGATTTTATCATGATTTCTCATTTCCTTTACTCTCTTCTTTTGATCACTGTTTTCCTGTTATAAACAAGTTCATTGCTTCTGCTCAGTTCACACTGATTTTCTGCAAAGCACGTTACGACGTACCTGAAGTTGGCTATAAATTGTGCAATACACATATACTGTAGCTATGATCATAACTATAAATATTATAAGTGAAATAAAATGAACACAATAAATATGATAAACTCCAATATGTATTGCATGCTCTACACAGGTGCGTTTCAGTAATAATTAAATGAGATTGTGATTGGTTCTCGCTGTATAATAAAGAAAGAGGTTGTACTTACTCAAGTTGTTAAGCGGCTGAAGGCCTGTGCAGGAGCGGTGCAAAAAATAGCAGTGCTACACGGCTGCTCTACGGCTGCGATGTACGCGGGCGAGTGAGCGAGAGGTCTGTTCTGACAGCCCCTGATTCATGTCTGACTCTGATGTGCGATGATCTCGCACTGCAGTTGCGACACTTTCGGTTCTTCTTTTTTTTTTTGGTTAGTTTCACGCTTTGCAAACTGCGTGGAGGAAGCGCCAGTCTTAGATTGCAGCGATGACATTTCCATGATGAAAGGCTACATTTCTGCCTCGGTAAAAGGTCGTTCGTGTAGGCCTGTTGGTCTTGATTCTTCTGTACCTTCATCTGGTTCTGGTTTCTGCATTCTTAAGTGTCTCACGGTCCATGAAATCGATTTGTTCATGCTACGCTTACCTCTTTGGGATATAACCTAATTCCCTCAACTGCTCGAGTTGTGTGCACAGTGGAAAAGAAAGAGCTTTTGCATGGCACCTTAAACTCATGTGGCCAAACAGAAGGTCTTGTGACGTGCCAGTTGAAGACCAGAGTTTACTGCCTGGTTCGCAATCATGGTACAGTGACTTGCTGAACTGCCACAGTCATACCCCAAACAGCATGACTCACTTATTGCAATAGAGTGCATCATACTTAAATCTGTAGCCTAACCCAAACTGAACCAACAAAGCCCTCGGAACTAGAATGCCAGGTGTGATATGAGTTGCATTTTTAGGTCACCTGCCGAAAGGCGTGACCTATTGCGATCCCCTTTTGTCCGTCATCATGCGTCGTCCGTAAACTTTTCCTTGTGAACAAAATAACTCAAGTATTTATGAACCAATTTTGATGAGACTTAGTAAGCAGGCTTATATCCATAAGATCTTGGACGAGTTCGAAAACCAGATTGATTCGATCATATTTGATGGAGTTATTGCCCTTTGTTATATTGTCATCATAAGCCACATTGTGAACACAACAACTATTGTCTTGCATTTACTTTTTTATACCTAGATATTCTGGAAACCAGTTATCTTCATAGATGGAAGTGTCTTGAGGTGCTTGAGGTGAATTTCATGACCCCCAGGCTCCATGTTTGCCCCTGGGGAGGGGGTCAAGTTTACTATAGTTTTTATAGGAAAATGATACTTTTGGGTATATTCTGTTTAATTTCTACTGGAAATCATTCACACTTGATTGACATTACAACAATGAGATGATATTATGATATTTTTGACAGTTTCCCTTACCCAGGGGCTAAGGGGCAGTTGTATATACATACAATTTAGAATACTCTATTGCTTATGATACTGGTTTCCATTAATCTGATCCCTGGGGTCAAAATTAGGGCCACGCCTAATGGCCAAGGTTTAACATTGGATATTCTATACTCAGGTGACCGTTAAGGCCCATGGGCCTCTTGTTATTACTTATTTCTGTTGACAAACTTTACCTGACATCACGTTTGAGCAAGATTCTGTCATTGCTATTTGATGGCATTATAGAGTGGAGAATTGGGCAGGTAGCACCACTGTCCCACTATAATTCCCATTTAAGGCAACAGTGTGATGTGGAGAAGGATTATTTCCAGAATGAGTCAAGTAAATATCCAGGAATCTAAATGAACAGCATGTCAACGTTTTGTTAAAGACGCACCCAATCATTTTAGTCATTGTGGAAAACTACCGTCTCACATCACCACAAGTTCACACCCACATCCTCCTTCATCTACCTCCCCACTCAGAACTTCTCAGCAGATTCTGCTTCTTTTCATCCGGTTGAATTGCCGCTCTGCCTGACATTTTCTTTACCGGAAGACGTATTTATGCAGTTGTCAAAATCCACGCACTACATCGCCACCTAAAAATAAAGGCAAAACGAACCTTTGCAAAATCTGTGTGTGGTGATGCTTCTTTGTGTCTGGACACAAGAGGCAACACGAAATTTTCCCCAATTTGACATTGAATCCAGCACTACTGCCACTGGGTGCTGCCATGTTGATCCAGGAAAAAAAAGTTCCGGCGAATGGCTTCCGCAGTCACACTTCCTAGGTTTGACGAGGGTCAAATCGTCCGAGCTTCGCTGTGTGCTACCTCCCAACCTGTTTCTCAGCCCGTCCTCCTCCCAACAGTCATGAAAACATCTCCCTTTTAGAGGTAATCAAGCCTATTAAAATATGCAATATTTTTTCAGAATAAAACTACAGCAATGAATACATTAGTTCACGGTGGTTGTGTACAGCATTATGGGTGATTTAGCATATAATTTCAGGCCCAAATCGGCTAATGTTAGATAGTTAGCAACCATTGCCTGATGAAGCTCTGCAGTGAATTTAATGCTAGTTGCCTACCTCTTGGCAGTCTTTCTCAGCTATGGGTGGAAGCATATTAAATTTTTCGGCAAAGATTTATGTTTTTTGGGTCGGTCATTTGGCTATGATATTGTCAGCGTAGCTTTATAAACTGACACGCTCCAACATTGGCTAGTTTACTTTGCTATCTAACTTACAACCCTTGTTTGTCTCTGCAATTCAGCAGCCTGTGAGTCAATCAGGTGTATGTGTGTTCTGATAGGCGTACATCTTGCGCGTGTCTCCCCTCTCGCTCGTTTTCTAATGAGCCAGTGGCAGGTATGTAAGCCTCTAAGTGCGTGTGCGTGTTGCTGGTGAGTAAAGTTGCATCTGCACTAAGATCCTATAGTCATATATACAAACCCCAATTCCAAAGAAGTTGGGATGTTGTGTAAAACGTGAATAAAAACATAATTCAATGATTTACAAATCGTTTTCGGCCTGTATTCAATTGAGTACACTACAAAGGCAAGATATTTCATGTTCAAATTCGTTAACCCTTCCAAGTCTACTCACTCTATTAGGTTTGTCAGGAACAAGCCAGGACTGGGGCCAAATTCCTCTCATACATCTGCCCTCCACCTTGTGGGCAGTCCAGTGCTGGCAAGCGCTTCAACATTTGGCGAAACACCGGAAGCCAGAGACAGCAGCCCGAGCGTTTCACACCTGTGCTGAACTGTTTCACTTCCTCTCCGGGATTCCGTCCCCATCACTGCACAGCTGCTGCCATGAAATTCTCAGTTGTGTTGAAAGTCTGTCTCTGCACTTGATTCCTGGTCTTGACCAGAACATTGTTACCCTCATCTTACATGAAAGGTAACATTAGCTAATATGCTAAATTCTATTGGATGGAGTGTCAGGTAACTTTAGCGATCTAAAGCCCAGAGATAAATGGCAGTTATAAAGCTATGTAGGAAATATGGGGCATGGATGTCGAGCAACCTTAACTGTTAGGTTTATATAACTGATCAAAATGAATTTTGCGGGGAATGGGGGGCATGGACTTTTTATTTTTGCTCTGCTATGACGATTGTCAGCAGTCAGCGGAGATTTTCTAATGCCAAGTCGTCAGGCATCCGTCTGTCTGTCTGTCTATCCGCCTGGCGTCAAGTTTTCACTGCAAATTTTAATATCTTGAAAACTGGGAGATAACTTTTTTCTAATGTGGTGGGAGCCTTCCTTGTGATATTATGAATATTCACTGCGAAAATGAGAAAATTTTACTTCCCAGTTAATAAGAAATTCACCACTTTGGACGTACAAAATCAGGGTTTGTGTTGTGATTCTGCTGTCTGCCATGTTCTGACCTACCTTACTATGCCCATGTTCTGATTTGCCTTGCCATGTTTTGATCTGGTTGCCATGTTCTGCTTTATTGGTATTTGATTCATTGCTGTGTCTGACTATTCTTTTGTATGTGTTTTGTGATTTGGTAATTTTAGAATTCATGTATTGATTTAGTTTTGTTTTTCCAGGTTTTTGCTTTTTGCCATAGTTTTTATTCCGGTCCATATTTTGCTTTCCACCATGCATTGCACTTTGTCTCCCCCTGTCTGGTCTCTTGTCTTGTCATTGTTCACAGCCCCTGTACTGCGTGCCACTCTTCGGGTGATTTAATGGTGTCTTGATTCCAGCCTTCCTTCTTATCTCATTTGCTGACTTCACCTTATTTTTCTATTTTACTAACCATAGTAACAGTTTGTTGTTTTCACTAAAAGTTACTAACAATAACTTACATTGTATATAATACTAACTTACTAATGAGCACTAAGGGATTGTATAGTTTCACTTACTAATTGATTAACAAGCTCTCAGCACTCGCCCTGTTCTAATCTCCACCCCTTGTCTCTCCCTAATCTTCTCTGCTGCGTTTCTGTGGATTCTCCACACCTGTTTCGCGCTGTCCTTTCTCTCATTATCTATGCACGTTAGAACTCCTTGACCGGAGCTGTATGTTTGTCTATAGGAATGCCTCGTGTTCCCTGTCCGCGTTTTGGCTTTTACCTATTTCATGTGATTATGCTCTCCCTCTTGTTCCACCCTCTGTAATTAGTCTCATTTCCAGCACCTGTGTCTGTGTAGCATGTGATTCCCCTGGTGTGTATATTAGGAGTCCCTTCACAGCACTTCCTCGTCAGATCGTTTCTCTCAGTTTACTTGTGCCACGTTTCTCTCGCCTTGATTTCTTAGTGATACTTTTCTAACTGGACCGTCCGACTTTTCTATTTTTGGCTTTGTGATTTTGGATTTATTGTTGCATCTGTGTATTTTGACCCTTTTCCGCCCGACCTCGAGATCCATTATTGCTGCCCTGGTTACGGTTCGGATTACGCCCATTGGATTCTGGTTTTGCTTCTTTGACACACCTGTACCTGTGAACCAGACCAATTTCTGTCCGACTACGATTACTGTGATTGCTGCCCTGGTTTTTGTCTCTATTTTTGCCCAACTGGATTGTGATTTTTGGAGTGTGGATATGTACCTTTGCCTTCTGCCCTGCGGGGGTTTTCCCCCTTTATTAATAAAACCAAATCTACTGCACTGCTTGGTTCTCGCGACTGGTTGCTGTTCGCACCCTCACAGTTTGTGCCCATTTTTTTTTTTCAGTCTTTCATTAATATCTCAAACTGTCCAATAACTTTTTGTCTAATTTGTTGTGAGTCTTCCTTATGATGTTCTGAATGTCATCTGTGAAAATTCTATATCCTGGTTTTTGAGAAATTCAGCATTTTGGACTTTCTGTTT
Source organism: Gymnothorax reevesii (assembly GCA_029721435.1). Taxonomy (NCBI): domain Eukaryota; kingdom Metazoa; phylum Chordata; class Actinopteri; order Anguilliformes; family Muraenidae; genus Gymnothorax; species Gymnothorax reevesii. The sequence goes on along the minus strand of CM056582.1, from coordinate 100,220,302 downwards.
GTGCTAATTTTTTCAGTCTTTCATTAATATCACAACAAGAGGCCTGCCGGCCTAGAGAGCTCCGGTAAGGATGATTAAAATGTCCATGACATAACTTAATTTCAGAAAACCTTGAAAACTTTTGCAATATGAACACATGACAGATTTGGAACGCAGAATATGCTGTGACTCAGTTTGGTGTCTCAATTTATGTAGTATAACAATAGAACCACTCAAAAAATTGTGATTATTTATTTCAATCATCTTACCAGCAAGCAATACCAACAACCAACAAATACCCCCTGCATACAGATATTCAAGTTAGAAGTGAAAAGCTGTTGATGATCATATTGTTCTGGATCATGTTATTCTGCATCATGTTCCGCATTATTGATCATTGCTCTGGATCGTGTTGTTCCGGATCATAGTTCTGGATTAATTGTTCTGGATCATATTGTTCCGCATCATATTGTCCTATGACAGTGTTAGAGGGATTGTGACTGCTATATTTGTGATGTACTGGGGGGGTGGTGGGTATTAGTTGGTTGTTAGTATTACTTGGTGGTAGGATTATTGAAATAAATTATTGCAATTTGTGGAGTGGTTCTATTGTTATACTACATGAATTGAGACACCAAACTGGTTCACAGCATATTCTGGTATGTGGAGGGTTTGTAGCGCAATGGTAATATCTGCATTTCAAAGATTTTGAGAAAAATTTATTTTTAGGTTTTAGGTTTGGAATTGTTCCACAACCTACAATCAACTACCTCATTTACATCATTTTTATGTCAGTCACTCTTTTACTGCATGGTTCAGAACTATACCGAACATGTAAGTTTTCATAAGTGTGGTACTCCGACATCAAGGCCAAAATTGCCAAAATGGACGTCACCTCCGTGCTCCAACAATTCTAGCACTTGAGGTGAAATAACACAAGAGTGATTGTGATATATGGTGATGGATTGAAGTTAAGTTTGTTTGCAATGGAAGACAGATGATTCTGTAATACTATTCATGTTTTTTCATCAAAATATCAATGTTTAAATCATATAAGCAGATTTTGTTGGACATACCACAGAATGAAAATGTGAATTCTGTTTAGAACTGAGGCACATGGACATATAATTATTTTGCTCCAAAAGATAGCTGATAGAAATATGAGAAAGGAGGTAAAAATCTCAAAATCACAAAATTTGGACATATCACCATTGTGCTCTAAACCCTTGATGTGTTGTATGTGTTAATATTGCAATAGTTTTCAAGGATTTCTGAAATTAAGTTATGACATGGATATTTCACTCATCCTTAGCGGAGCTCTTTAGGCCGACAGGCCTCTTGTTTTAGGCCTCTAAAGAGACCACGACAGAATAAGTTTCAGATATACAGCATTAATCCATGGTCAAACGCAAAAAAATTGGGCAGGAAAAAAAAATTCAATTTCTGAAACTACTTCAAATTTACCCCGTCAGTCTTTCAAACACAATCTTTAGATAAAACAGAAGGGAGAGAATATGTTATTTCTCAACTTCCAGGGTCCAGAGGACATGAATAACAGTGCTTCAATTGATTAATAACAGTGCTAGACAGTCTATTAATGCAATGACAGTCAGAATCTAGAGTCAATGAGCATTTCATGATTAAAATGAAATATGTACATGTCTGAATGCACCTTGAAGTCATTCCGAATAAGAATATACAAAATATCTTTAGCAAGATTTAACATGATTAAACAATATGGACTGGAATGAAATCGTTTCCTTAGCATTTTAAACGGGCTACAAATTAGAAAAAGTTTTTAGTTTATTGCGAGTGAACTACTACTGTTTAAGCACTGTCAACATATTGCAGTTAGGTTTGCTTAAACATTTTGTGTTTATTGGTTTTCAACGAAATATTTGAGTGCACCAACCTCTTTCCATTTACCAAGCAATTTTAAAACCCATTTATATTTTATTATTGGGATTGACTGTGGATGCAAATTGTTTGAAGTGCCTCCATACGTGAAATTCATCGATGAAGATGTGTTGGCTACATTGTATAATTATCGAATCGAACTTCAACTGATAAGCTACTTGTATTAATTGCTAAGTGTATTTCACGTATTCTCAATGCGTGTGATCATTTTTGCACGGGTAGTTTACGGTGATAAACTACTTGCGCTATCCCTCTAAGCGCTCAGCTGCTCTGACCTCCACAACATGAATGTCCCAAGGAAGCAAATCAAATCGATTTTCAGTTTGTAGACTTGATGCACTATTTGGAACCACTTTCACAATGTCACGTAAGACAACCTGCCTCTGAAAAGGAGTAGCAAAATATTTTCTTCGCCTGCAAAATGTCTCGTATTAGACTACTTGTTACTACAAATTCTACTTGATGAAATTTAGCGCCATCTAGTGTTACACTACAACAAAATCATATTTGTTTGTAAGAAAGGTACAGTTCTGCGAAAAAATATTTTCCACCTTTCAGATTTCTTTTAATTTTGCGCATTTGTGCCCCTTAAATGTGTAAGATCATCAAACTCATTAAAAAAAGATAATCCAAGTGCACTCAAAATACAAATTTTAAATGATAATTTCATTTATGAAAGGAATAAAGCTATCCAACCCTAGCTGTCCTTATGTTAAAAGGTAATTTCCCCTGAATTACTTAATTAACCAATCGACAAATTTAATAAATAACTGAGACCCGTTTCTCAAGACATACTCAGGCATGATTACTGCCTGCCTTGTTGAATCTACACATCACTTAAATGGCACCTGTCTGGCAATGTGAGGTCGGCAAAAAGCAGCGCATGATACTGCAATGTGGAGCAAATCAAGCAGAAATGAGATACAAAGTCATTAACATGCATCGGTCTGGAAAAGGTGACAAAGCCCTGACACTCCATTACATTACATTACATTTTATTACATTACATTTCATTACATCGACACTCCAGCAAATCATGGTGAGAGAAAACTCGGAACTACTGGGAAAAATAGTTATAACCTTCCCGGGAGTGAGAGGCTGGCTTACTAAAATTATAGTTGAATTGCAGCCAATTTTGCCACAAAGGCATTAATATGAAGTGGTCAGGCTGTCCATTGATTGGCTCTGGCATGACTGAATTTTGTTTGTTCATTATGCTGCATGGGCAATATAAACTGAGGTATGCAGCCACTGCAGAGTGTAGTGACTGCAGAGCTGCCTTCACATGGCTGTGTTGCTTAATTAAAAATATTTTAATCACGTTCGTATTTTCTGTGTAGAAACTGCATAATGCCGTATGATATCTGAGACCGCTGTGCTAATGCGAGCACTTCCAGAGCATAAATAAAATAAATTTACTATGCTTTTCGTTTTTCTCAACTGATGGCTAAACACACAGTCGGTGCAAAATTGGAGCTTTATATTGGCAAGTGAGACATTGCCTTTTATAGTAAAGCGTTGCATAAATCCATGTATCGGTTAAGTAATGGATGTTACTAACGTTCGTAAAATGACAATCCTCCTTTTGGCCTGCAGTCCGGAAAAATCAGGCGAATGAGGGTGAGAAAGTGGCAGGCCAGACTAAATAGGTCATTCCAAATATGTCCTGAGGGGGTGCTGTTCATTCCTATTTTACGGGTTACTGCAGACATGAGGGGTTAGATGTACTGTAGGTTATCTCCTTTTGCAGCAAAAATTCAGAGGTTAATTTTTTGTCTCACCACCATATTTTCTCCTCACCATAAGTGAGGCTCGGCAGAAAAGTTCCTTGACACAAAATAACATCCATCTAGAAATGGAAATATTAGGAGATGCAAGTAATCTCCACCCAACTGCATCATTCATTTGCACAGGAAGGTGGGTCACTGGTGTTGGATTCTCTGTGTTTGATGGCATCAAGATGTGTAGGAAATTGTTGACAATATACATTTATCAGTTCCATGATTTCTGCGGAAGCTACCCGATGGCTCGCAATGTCAGTGCATGCAGGCAGCCATGTTTTGCCACGGGGCTTCTGAGAAGCCAGAATATAATGCTGGAAAACAGCTTGCTCTCTCCTGCATACAAAAACAAATTTGTTTGCGAGCCAAATATCCACCAAAGCGAAACATTACAAAACTTGACATGGTGCTACATTGGTACGCAGAGAGATGGAAATGGAAAAATGGGATTATGGTCCAGTTTTGCATAAACCCTGGAACTGTTCACTACTACAGCTGTAATTTTGAGGCTCCTTGGTGAGCCTGATGCGCAGCACATTATTTTAACAGAAGCACCGTAACCCTAAGAGAATTAACTCAGAAAAACTGAACTGAGCTTACCTCATTTACAGGGCCAACAGTGCTACACCCCATTAATGGCGTCCCCAGATCAGTGAATGTACAATAATAATTCTACTACACTGTAGTACGCGAACTATAAATGCCAACCAAAAACTGCTGGACAAGACCTAAGAAAATACTAATATTTTTCTATGTATGCAAGAAAACCTTACATGCATGTTTGGCTTTGCCCTGAGGTGAGTAGTGTAATGCAAAAACCAGCTGATTCTTCCTTTCTTTGAGCAATAAACTTAAGGTCATGTGACTAATAGCCCCCCCCCCACACACATTAATGCATTTATGAAGGAGGATCCTCCCCGTGCATAAAGCCTGTGCATCTGCTCCAAAGGAAGTGCATTGTTCATGAATACACAGAATTAGAAAGGGGAGGTCCTTTCCTGCAGCCGCTCTGAACACTGAGGGTGGAGGGAACACCTCCCTGCTGGAGAGTGGTGGGGGGGCAGTGATGTCCATATCGACCTCTTTGGTCAAAATCAGGATATCTGATGAAAAATTAGGATATCTAAGTTCATTTATCTATTGATGTCAATATTTGGCTGACGATACCCACACTCTGTGTTTGATGTTTGCAAGTGTAATTTGTAACTTTTGCCGCATTAAAATGTCCAAAGACGAAAACATAATTGATATATTTTGTTTATTGTGTACTGACTGCAGCTCCTGTAAGCAGACGTTGGTGTGTGAGCAAAACGAACCACATGTGATGTCTGCAACGGAGGCCAGGTATCCTCATTTGGTCAAATTTCATCTTCATTAATGTTGCCAGGATCCTCCTTTGTAGTCATTCTGGGGAAAGAGGGGAGGCAGTCTGTGGGGAAAAGAGTTAACAAAGCTCTCGATTTCTCTTAATTACCTGTCTTACCTGTTAAGGTTATTTATTCACATCTGTTGCCATACAATGCCAGAAATGGACATTTATGATTGGAAATCCTATTTTTACTTCTGCTTAGTATAGGCCTTCTGTGCTGTGCTGCATGGTGAAATAAACAGTGACTCTGCAGGCTGTGAGCTGCAGTAGAGACGGCAGCTCAGCTGAAATTAGAAGATGCAAAACACCCTTTAAGCTAATCCCGACACAGTGAATCGGCTGCAATGTCTGGACCAGGCTGCAGAGCTGTCTCATACGCCAGAAGAAGAAGAAATAATTAGTAATCTTGACCTGTTTTCAGTCATTTTCCATGATTAACATGTATAATAATTATTACAAGAATCCATTTGTTGTTGAATTGCATTATTCTCATTGCAATGTTGCGGCGATTAAACAGTTCATTTCAGAAAAACGATTTATTCATTTCTCAAAAAAGATAAACTGCACTGTTAACTTCTACATTTGTTTTAAACGGACCTGCACTTCAGGATCATTTACAATACAGCACAGAAAATGGAGATAAGCAAGATCAACAATTGAAGCACTGATTACTAAAACCCCACAAGTCAAGTCAAGTCAGGTCAAGTGTGACTTATGGGGTTTTAGTAATAGGTGCTTCAATTATGAATAATGCTGACTGAAATTAAATTTTGCATCAAACTGAAACAGTTTATTTCTCATCTCACCTTAACTCAAAGAATTGGCTAGACCAGCTAGAGCTGAGTGTTTTTTGGAGTTCATGTGATGTTTATTGAAAAAAAAAATGGCAGGACCAATCATTAGTTTAAAAAGATGTGCTGTGCCTTCAGTTCACCAGCCGACGCAGAGCTGTAGTTGCAGAAGAAGTTTCAGTTTAATGGCGGGTTTTTCCATCTTGGAGATCATTTTCAGGGTTCTTTAGGTAATAATTCCTCGATATCCCCTGATCCTTTGTTCCATGAATCTCATAAATGTGTCTCTTTCACAGCTGCTAAGTGATGTCTGTGTGCTGCCCGCCAGGCGGCATAAACACAGACTCTACTTCACTTTAAACATAGAAATGTGCTTTGCAGAATTAAAATGTGTACAAAATGTACAAACATGAAATTTCTTGCTGGCTTATCTGTATTTTGAGACAACTGCAAAAAGACGTTCATTGATGTTGTAATCTCTCATACACACACATGCACAAACACACACACACACACACGCACGCACACACAAACTTGCATAACAGACCACAGGTTTTCCCCTGAGAGAGTACTCGGTGGAACAGCAAAGACCAACTTCTGTCCTGAACTTCAATTTGGAGTGATGGCTGGAGTGTGTGCATCTAAAATTGCATTCATGAGTGTTTGTATGTGTGTGTGCGCGTGTGTGTGCATGTATGTTTGTGTGCGCGCACACATGTGTGAGACTGTGCGTTTTTAAGTGCTTATGTGTAACTGAGTTTGTGTTTATGAGTGTTTGTGTTTGTCTCTCAGTGTCAGTGCATGTGTCCGTAGGAGAGTGAATGTTTCTGTACGCGTTTGCATTTGTATGTGTGTGTGTGTGTGTATGTGTGTGCGTGTGTGTGTGTGTGCGTGTGTGCGTGTGCATTTGTGTGCGTCTGTGGTTTTCTCTGTGAGCATATCCTGGAGGTATTACACAACCCTGTTCACAGATAATTCATCTTTACTGTTTTTAAAGCTCACATCTTTATTTTAGTAAAAAAAAAATGAATTGATTAAACATTTACACTTATTGTACCAAATGAAGAACAGCTTTTATGACTTTACTAATGGAACAGGCAGCACATATCAATCACATGCTCAACACATCACATATACTTTTGTATAATCACATATACTTATAGCATACAATGTACATAAATACATCATTATATGTGAGTACAAAACAATACGCTGAATTAAACACAGTTTTACAGAGTTCAAGTGTAAACTGAATCTCGCCTAAAAACACTGGGAGACATTTTTTGAGGTGGAGGGGGGCCAGAGAACCTGGGTGAGATTTTGCCAACTAGCAGACTGCCCTCATACTTTTTTACAACTGATTATACTTGCGGGTAAATGCAGTTGGGATGAGGGTGCAGTGAGGGTCAAAAGAAAAAAACAAAAAAAAACCCCAGTCCCCCAGAAACTAAAAATAACATCCAAGTAGAATCAGTGTTGAAGAGGAGAGTAGGTGGGTGGGCGTGGGGGGTATGTTTTAATTTGACAAAGGAAGGCCTATTTGAAAATTATTTTAAGTTTGGTACCCACTGGGCTTGTTCATTTTAGTAAATTATCACTTCATGGGCCACTTGCAGACCAATTCTCATTCATGATGGGCTGACCAAAAGGTTTACAGCTTACCTACCTTATATTATTATGACAATGGAACATACTGTGAAGCCTGCATCATGTCAGACACATGGTATTGCCAGCATTAACATGCTGTCTTGACAGGTAACAATAGATGTTTTATCATCCTTATGTAGCCTTTGTGGCCTCTATACTATGGCTTCACTGATAGATTTTTATTCAGACTTAAGTGCTTTTTTCAGTCCTGCTGCTGATTATAGGCTGACTGCGCTTCCTTCCAACTCAGTACAGTTGGCTAATTCCCAAAGTAAGATTCGTGTAAGAGCCTTTCTGTCTGTGGGAGACGGTACTGGTGGGGTTTTGGGAGATATAGAGCTGGAAGACTGAGCAGAGGGAAAGGTATTAAATGCTCAGATGAAGTTCACTTGGTTAAATGGCAACCAAAACCAGGGCTGCTAACATCAACTTGCTTGAAACACAATAAGTTCAAAACTTGTGCCCTTTTCTGAGTTTGGCTGTGGCAGTTCACATGAGTGCAGGCTAATAAGACTTCCTGCCCGTATTTAACAACGGCAAATCACTATTGTGATTAAAATTAATAACAGGAGCTAATAGGTTGATATTTAGATATTATTTTTCCCTAAGATTGAATGAAGTTCCCCCTTATAAATATTACCCCCGCTCCTCTCGACCCTCAAAATATAGGTGTCTCGTGACACTGGTCTTACAAACGTGTTGTCCCCACTAGCAGATGTGACAGAACTTTTTACAATGTTGCTGTAAAGTTTCAGCTGAATAACAAAGCAGTAGCCCTGCTTTATGCCTCTTTTCTACTTTTATATCAACTCCCTGCCAGACCTCAACCCACAGCACAACTTTCCAGCTTCATTGTAAATTAGTTCAGGAGGCTTTGTGCTTCTCCTCAGTGGTAAGATGTTTCAAAGATTTGTTTACAACCTGATAGACTAACAATAGTGTTTTCACATTCAGCAACCATACAAATAAAAAATAAAGCCATTTGGCCAGGATAATATAGTCTCACAAAGTTTAATACTTAACCTTCACATACAACATGCAAATTTTGTGAGAAGATAGCTTGTTTTCCCAAACTCCGAACTGTGGTGCAATATGACAGTAACATTTCCACAGCACTTTTGCAACATTTCCTCTCCAGGCTATAGGGAAGCCTCATTTCCACATGCTAGAACCACAGGTGGTCTACTGTCATGTATTCACAGTGTAAGTGTTGTGCAGTCGCTCCCCCTGATCCAATGTTACAAAGTCACACTGCATGACCCAAGGTCTCAATGTCCTTCAACTAGCTACTGGAAAAAAAAATTAAAGAAACACTGGTAGCAATGTCATAAAAGGACCTGCTTTACCGTCTCCCAGATGGAGTGATCTTCTCAGTACCGGAGCCATTCTGCTACTCACCCAACATAAGGAGCACACACGCAAGCATACCTACACACATCTATACACAAAAAAGACACCACTATGGACACCTTCTTTAACAACACACACAACCCAGAAAGCACACATACGCACACACACACACACACACACACACACGTGGACATCAGTCAACGCAAGCAGTCACACTCACATAAAGATCATTTTCAATGAATACACGGTTATTTCTTGTTATCAAGTATTTTGCCCTGAACCTGGGTCAGGACCAGAGGCAGAAAATCCACATTCAGAAAGTCTAAGTCCTCTGAGGTCGTTCCTGATGCTAATTAGCGCAAATCTTCAGCCATGAAGTATTTAGTGAAGTCAGTTGGGAGAAGACACACATGACAGTACCTTCACTTTCTGAATTCTGGACCTTCTGCCTGCGGTGATGATGGGCATATGGGCACGTACGCTCTCCGTCACGTTCTGAGCCATTCTCCCTCCCCTCGTCTATCAACCTGGAACAGTGTGCTGCAGATTCCTCAGGGAACTTAACAAGGGGAGGAGTAATGTGTCATGTGATCTCTGTAGCATTTCCAGCTGAATCGTCTGCTGGTGTTTGGAATCCATGGGACTGGGGAGAGGCACGATTGGATCAATCAGGCGGAGACGGCTCAGTCTTCTTCAACTAACACCTCCCATCTCTAATGCTTCTGTAATCCTCCCCCAATGTCAGACTGAGCTGTTTCCTTCATTCATATTTCATATCAGTGGTCATTCCTCCAACACCCACTCTGGTACATTCCTTAATAATTCATAGTGGTGGTCACTCTAGTGCCTGTTGGTGCCTACAGTCTTGTCCCTTTCAGTTCCTTTTCCAACCCCCTTCCCACTCACATCTCTAGACCTGTGACAGTCCGTTAGAGATGGTAAATTCTTCCAAAAAGGCAAACTGCCCCTTCTGTGCCCACCATCCACCTCCTCTTCAGACAGGTTGTACACACCTGCATGTTAGGCAGTTTGTTTTGAGTTGCCCCTCCTCTCCTCCATATTCAGATGTAGGTGGTACATCCCTGCATCATGGACATGCCCAGGAACTTCTGTCTGATCTAAGCACCTTGCAACCCCCCTCCTTACAGCCCTTTATAATTGGTACACTCCTGCTCAACTCATTCTCTCCCCTATTTTAAAAGGCGCGTGGTATACTCCAGCACAACTTGTCTCCTCTCCCCCTAAACTCACACAGAAGGGATACACTCCTATACAATGCACCCGAGCGCAAACAGTCCACTCTCCCCCTGTATTCAGACACAGGTGGTACACTCCTGCATGATGGGTGTGCGCTGCTGCTCGTCTCTCTCAGACCCAGAGCCAGAGCAGTGGTGGTGCTGATGTTCCTGCGAACTGGAGCTCTTAAGCGGGACGGAGCATCGGTGGGACGGCCTCATCCCCTTAAACACCCCCCAGCAGCAGAGAACCCTCAGGAACTCTCGACGCATCTCACGGCTCCTCAGCGTGTAGATGAGGGGGTTGAGCGCTGAGTTGAGCGTGGCCAAGCCGAAGAAGACGTTGGCGCGGGCGAGTACGGGGCACAAGGACATCCGACAGGACGTGTCCAAGAGCAGAATGGTGAAAGCTGGCAGCCAGCATACAATGAACACGCCCAACACGATGGTTACAGTCTTGAGGAGGGCGACCGTGGGCGAGCTGGCAGCCTCTCGGTGACTAGAGCGCACGATCAGGTAGATGCGCACGTAGAGGATAACAATGGAGAGCAGGATTACACTGAATACAGTCACTACAAAGAGGATGTAGCGCTTGGAGTAGAGCGGCAGCACGGCAGAACATTGCGGTAGGTTACCCAAGCAGTTCCAGCCCATGATAGGCAGCCCTCCCAGGAGCACGGAAGTCACCCAGCACGCTCCGATGAGCAGAAACACTCGGCAGCTCCCACTCGAACCGTACACCTTCACCTGCGTGATGGCAACGTAGCGCTCAATGGCGATGGCCAACAGGCTAAAGACGGAGGCAGCCAATGCGATAAATACTGTGCCTTCGCGCACAAACCAGTCGACAGGCGCCAGCTGGAATGTGCGAGGCCCCGAAAGGAGCACGTTGGCGATGTATGCACATCCGGCGAGTAGGTCGGAGAAGGCCAGGTTGCCGATAAAGAAGAACATGGCGGTGTGGAACTTCTTGTTGCGGCAGACGGCCGCCAGCACCAGCACGTTCTCGAGGATGATGACACTGCAGAGAACTAGCAGGAACACACTGAGTGCGCTCAGACCGGCCCGTCCACGCAAACGCTCCTCCAGCTGCTCTGGGCTCATCTCTTTGGCGTAGCGGTAGTAGACCTGGATGATGGTCAAATTGTAGTAGTCCTCGTACATTGTTCCTGTAGCAACAACACGACACGCTGCAGCACTGGGGCAAATGTCCATTCTCCTCAAGTATGGGGGAGCAGGGGAAGGTGGCGATTTGGGGGGGGGGGGTTGCAGAACTTGAATGACTTTCCGCCCTCCCAGCCGCAGCTGCCCAGGAAGTTTTGAAATGAGGTCACCTGCAGAAGAAAAAAAAGCAGAAAGAGTGTAATCAATGGTATGGGAAAGACAACGAGTCACTAGAAAGACTGAACACAAGCTGCTGTACACCACCCCAAATTTTAATTTCATTGGTGAGTAGAGTAAATCACAGCAAACACAGGTCCTTGGTTCAAAAACCTTGCTATAAAATACACAAATAGAGCAACACTGTCACATCAAACAGTGCCCAGAACCAGCATGCAAGCATGGTATGATCTGCTAACAGACACATTGAATAGGCTCCGCAGGCAAAATTCTAACACTGTGAGGTCCCACAAGTGCAGCACTACCACCATGACTGAGCCCCATTAACACAGTGAACAGACCCCACAAACAGCAGTAATATAATTCTTATTTCCCAGTTTAATATTTTCATTTTCATGGTCTATATACAAATATGTGCATATTTTTATGGTAAAAAAACCTAGTTCCAGCTATGCAAGCTGTGTGTGCAGCACCTAAGGCTCACTCAGCGTGAAACAGGCTGTTTTGGCTCCTGTCTCTTTAAGGCCCCCACCCTTAAAGCCCACTCTGCTGCGATTGGTAAACTGCTGCTGAGGAAGCAGTGCTGGGTAAAATGAAGGGAACCCAAAAAAGGTTGGGATTGTACTGCTGAGGAATAATAAAATGAATTTTAACCACTTCCTCTACAATTTGTCTTTCTTTTGAGGTCAAAACAAAGGAAATTTTACTTTGCACTAAAGAAATAATCTCTTTTCAACCTGGTTATATGCATTGCCTCTGCAGTGGCTAGCTTTGTTCAAAGGCATGCCAAACTAGCCACTGGTCGGACATTATGCAAATGCATCACATCATGACATGACACGTTATGGAAGAAACAGCAGGATTACAACCAAACCTGGAGCTCCAGGCAGTTCCGGCACTGTTTTTTTTTTTTTTTTGGAAAGAATGACTCTCTTCGGCGAGGACTTTGGGCTTTGGGACTTTTGCGGAAGTTTTCCATGCATAAAAATTACAACACACAAAAGCAAAAGGTAAAAAAAATAAAATTCAGAATTTTTAAAGTTAAACAAATTCAATTGATAATTATGTTCAATTTCAAATGAAACACCCAGGTTTGATCACTGTTGAATCGAAGAATCATTTACACAAAGTGATTAAAAAGAGAGAACACAAAGCTGCATCTCACATATGCCAAAAAAACATCTTGATGACCCACAATTCTTTTGGATAATATTCTGTGGTCTGATGATGCAAAAGTGGAACCTCTTTTTACCACATGAGTCCTGTTACATTTAGGATAAAGCACAGTATTCCAAAATGAGAACATCATACTAACAGAGAAACACAGTGGTGGTGGTATAATAAAGTTGTGGTGTTTCGCTGCTTCAGGAGCAGGGCGACGACATAACTGATGGAACCATGGATTCTGCTCTCTATCAGAAAATTCTGAAGGAGAATGTCTGATTGATTGATTGATTGATTGATTTTATTGAGGTAAAAATTTTTACATGTACATACATTGAAGATACAAATGTATAAAAAAAGTCGCTGAGGATAGCACATTAAAGTATTAGGAACAACACTTATTCCAATGTGGTCAGAGTGGCAACAAAAATAATAGTAATGATATTATTATTATTAATAATGATAATCATCATCATCATCATCATAAATATCTATAATACTAATATAAACTGAAAAGACAAAGTTGATACATAAATTCCATAAATATAATAAAATTAAAATTAAATAACAGTAATAATGAAGATTAGAGCACAAAAAAATGATAGCAACAAGTGAATATTGATGACCAGATAACCTTAACAATTATATAAACTGACTAGAGGTATTTATAGAGAATTTGTCCCGAAGATATGCCTAGACTTGTTTTTTGAATATACTCTTGGTAGCAGATTGTTTTACTGAACCAGGAAATAATTATTATTATTATTTATTAAAATAACCTCCTGAAAGGAAAATTTACATACATGGATACAAGTGTAACAGAACAAAACATGATAAAATTTAAAATTATACAATAACATACATGTACTAAAAAGCTTGGACCAGCATTTTAGCCAATTTATGCTCCGTCGAGTCGGGGATGCCGTACCGGTCGCCAAGGAGAAGCAACCTAAGTGACTCAGCCACTCCGTCCTCACCCAACGATACCACACTACCGACAGGACGGGGCGGACGGGACCCGAAGGCCAGACTAGTTGGTGAGTGACCAGCACCCACGATGGCACTAAATGAAGTTCCTCAGTTGGGCCATAACCGCCCGAAAACTGGGCGGAGAGAAGGCATTTAAATCTCGGGCTGGTGAATTACATTTAAATTAATTTGTTCCACACACTAATACCACTATAGAACAATGAGGTGGAACTTGCACTACCTACCCTGGGGACAAAACATGAAAGCTCACGGTTTTTCTACAGCTGTGCTGATTTATAACGTGGTTTATACTGAAGTTCAGATAATCTGGTGCACTACCATTTACAAAACTGTACATGTGATTCAGCTTCAGTTGTTCAACCCTGTATTCTACACGGAGGACACCGACCAATTTAAGTTCCCTCAATCGGATATAGGTTCTAGGTGGTACATTCTGCAAATATCCAAAAAATTTGTTCTGCATAGTTGGCAAGCGATTTTTCTACTTTTTAGTAAGCCCACTGTACCATGAGCAGGCATAGTCAAAATGACACTGGATCAAAGCTGATACTAGTAACTTCTTAGTTTTCATGTTAAACTTTTTTATGTTTCTATACAAGAACTTGAGTTCGCTGGCACATTTGGAAAGCACTAACTTCACCTGAAAAAGATTGATCTAAAGTTACACCTAGATACGTGACAGTAGTAATTTGATCAAATTTCTTTTCTGTTACAGGACAGATTTATTTTATCAGCCTTCTGTAAGCGCCTTTTTATACCAAAAAAAAATATTCTGTTTTCCCAAAGTGGAAAGAGAGCTTATTCTCATTAAGCTCAGACTCAAGCTCCACACTCAGCACCTGTTCTCTGTATGTAATGTCTCTCTGATACGTTCTCTCCTGTTAAAAGCAAAGCTGAATCATCTGCATATAGCAATAACTTACATTTGACAGCTGCTGGCATGTCATTTACATTTATCAGAAATAAAAGAGGCCCAAGTATGGAACCCTGTGGAACACCACAAGTTATGATTTCCCTATTTGACATAGCGCCATCAACATCCGTAACCTGTGATCTACCAGTTAGGTATGACTCAAACCATTGAACAGACAAAACATTCAGGTCTATGCTTTTCAATTAGCACTGCAGGATCTTGTGATTTACTGTATCAAATGCATGCTTTCTGGAGGTCCAATAAGACCATGGCCGTGTAATTACCTTTATCCCTTTCATGTTTAATATAGTCAAAAAGATGAATTAAACAGGTGTCTGGAGAATAAGAGTCTCTAAAACCAGATTGAAATTTATACAAAAGGTTCTTATGATTAAGATGGTTGTTGACCTGACTAAATATAATCAAAAACTTTGGATACCACATTCAATACAGATATACGCCAATAATTAAAACAGTCCGTTTCAGAAATTTTCTTATAAATGAGTACCATTTTGATGTATAAATGAGTACAAGTTGATAATATGACAAATATGCTTAAAAATAACATTCATCCTGGCTCAGATGATTCTGGCTGGTATATAGTCAAAACTAGTTGCTTTATCACTACTCATATCACCTAGAACTCTTAGCACATGTTCTTCAGTAACAGGCAGCCGGCCAAACATATTGAGTGATACATTCTTATTGCAATAAAAATGGTTAACAAAGGAAACACCAAAGGAATTATTACAATTTGTTAATTTCTCAACAAAAGAAGAAGAGAAGAGAGAAGTCGAGCCACCAGTTTGTGATCTAAAGCTCAAACTCAGTTGGGTTATGCAGCAGGACAATCATCATAAGTATAATGCAAATACACCTCTGAATGGCGCAAAGAAATAAAATGAAGGTTTTGGAGCGGCTAAGTCAAAGCCCTAACATGAATCCAATTGAGATGCACTGACATGACCTTACCCAGGCAGTACATGCTTGAAAAGTCTCCTACATGGCTGATTTAAAACTATTCTGCAAAGAAAATTGGGCCAAATTTCTTCCATTGTGATGAAAAAGACTCACTGCTGGCTGTGACTGATGTTTGATTGTAGTTGTTACAGCCAAGGGCGGCAGAAGCAGGTATTAGGTTGAGGGGGGCAATCGTTTTTTTTCACATGAGAAATTTTGAATGACTCTTTACCTTAAATAAATTGATTATTTTAAATGTATATTTGTGTTTACCAAAAGTGTCTTTATCTTATATTTAAATTAGTTGGATGATCTGAAACATGTAAATATGACAACAGACAGAATAAATCAGGAAGGGGCAAATACATTTTCACATCACATCCACCTAACTTGTAATAAAATACAGCAATAATGATAGCTAATACATATGGCAGTTCAGGTATGTACCTTGAAATTTGTAGATGGGGGGGCTAAGGCTTTACTTGGGGATGGGGGCTGGGCTGGCCTGTTCTCCTTTAGCAATCGATGATATAAGCTTAAAATATATTCAATTTAGAGGGCTAAAGAACATCTTAGGAGGGCTAAAGCTCACCTAACCTTGCCCTATAGCTACGCTCCTCTGACAGTTAATTTTCAGCTTGGCTGGCATTTTATGCTACCTACCTCCCCCTGTCTCAACTGCAAACTCTGCCAACTCATGAAATCTCAGAGAGAAATGAACAAAAGCCAACATCGCGGCGAACAAATCCAGTCCAGACACCGGCTTGATTAAAACCATAAACCTCCACACAGTAGCACCCAAAATCTTTTGCCCAGAATCCATTATTAGTCATTATTCATGGCAGCGGTTCAGAAGCCTTTGTCATGAAGCAGAATCACAGATGAAAATAGCGAAGTAAATCAGTACTGGATGAGTAAAGCCAAAAGCAGCTGTTTTTTTACTTCAGTTCACATTCGGGAGAGTTCCCACTCCATGATACTGGGCTCACAGATGTGGAACCAGTTAAAAAAAATAGCAGAGACCAAAAAAGGCTGCCAAGCTGTTGACTGATCCACACTGCTGCTCTGACCACAACTTTACAGTATGAGTCTGATTACAAAAAGCACTGCTTCACCCAGAAGCTCTGATCACGAGCTGAATCCTCTCTGCTTTTCGAACCTCTGCTCCTCACTATGGCTCTGCCCACTGATTAACTCTGATCTCGTGATCACTGCTCAACTCTACTGTCTCAGTCAAGAGACAACTCAGCTGCTCTCTGTGCCTGAAACACACAAACACAAGCACAGAAGCACACACACACACACACACGCGCGTGCGCGCGCACACGGACGCGCACACACAGATGGAAGAAACCAGAGCAGAGCACAGTACAGCTGTTTTTTTTTTTTTTTTGGACTGGGGGCAGTTATGATGTCAGACCCATTTCCTGTTGCAGGAATAGAGAACAATGGCTTCTTTCTCTGCCGTCGCCCTTTTCTCTGGATGTGTCCGTGTGGGAGCCATTCTCTGAGCGGACTGCGGACATTATTAACATTAATAGCACTGTCAGCTTTATTACTGTGCACGAGTGACATCATCACATCGGCTCCACTCGATTTCCTCCTGCCAGTTTCAAAACAGGCCGCTCATCGCAATTAGGCTGCCGGTACAACTTGAGGTTCTTACACACGGAAAGGTCGCTGCCGCTTCCTTTCAACCGGGTGGTCCGGTACGCGTCATAAGAGGACCTGTCAGAAGTGGTGCGATGACGCATTGCTACTCGATTTCCATTTTTACCTTGGTAGCATCACGCCCCGCCTTTGTTCTGTTCAGTCACCTCTAACCTCACAGAAACCACACCCATCCCCCTTCAACTGACTTTCCTGGTGTACAGACCTCAGGCTCTGGCGTTATTTCAAATCGGCAGCACTTTCTTCTCTCAGCCACTCACTCAACAAAACCGTCTAGACGGGGCATTGAATGTGCAGCAATCCTTGAGATTTTCCAATGTCATAATTCCTTATTAGGGCATAAAATCAATAGAAGCTAGAGTTACACTTATATAAATGCCATGTTAATACTCGATGGGTAGGATTGGCGTTCAGTTGAATTACTGATGACACACATTAAAAATGTATTTCCTGTGTTAATGGAGTCATTAGATGACTAAATGGACCCCATCAATCGTGTGGTCAACTTATTCTCCGCTACGCGAGCCAAGCAGTTTGCACTTTGGTAAATGTAGCGGGAACCATAAATCTCAGGCCGAGAAATGCCTGCCGACAGGGAGCTTTCCTATCCATAGATACGTCCGTGCTCACATAAGCAAAGGCGATTTCAACTGGCGTCTGACCAGAAGGTCACCTCCATTTATTCTGCGCATTGACTCCACTCATGACTGCTGGGTGAAATCCAAAGACGGCAGAAAGCACGCACGCAGGCACGAAAAACTAGCCGTTTATCATAGAGTTCTCCGAGAAAGAAGGGAACGCCCACTTTTCTCATGTGGTTACATCCTCCGGACCACCTTAAGTCGTGTTTCAAGCAATCTATATCAAATGGGGAATAGTCGCGGCAAGCACAGTTCGAGCAGTATTAGCGTTCTATGCACACTCAAGGAAGAGTCTGGCAAAAGCAAAAGGGATCTGATGCCTTTAGAAGCGGAGGGTCAGTGCACCAATGGGATTTCACCATTAAGTCTTCACAGCTCAGCCAAACATTTGTGAATCACTGTTGATGCATACTTGACAACCAGGGTGAAAAACTCCGATTAACTTTTTTGATTCTCACGTTCTACAATAATGGGGCTTATTCACCGTAGTCCACAATTATTCACTGAATGAGATTCTCGTGCGGAATTAAAATCCTTGTGCATTTTAGTTTCAGCTTCACTTGCGTGACGGTGGACCTCACTACGGAAAGCGATTATGACTCCGGACTCCCTGAGCTTCTCTTTACTCAGGAATGGGAAACAACGCATGTGTTTCATGATCGTTTGAATTGTTTTAATGAAACAAATGTCTTTATTCAAGCCCATTGCTTTCAATCCTTCAGTAAAGACAAGCGTGAGAATTCCCAAGTCAAAATCAAACTTCGTGTCACTAGTGGGGAAATCCTTCATAATCAGTGGTGTAATCAGCTGTTCACAAAATTTCAATCATCCCTATAAAGTTATGTTAATGTGTCGTTCATTTGCTCATTATGCTTTATTGTTTTTGATGATGACCATTATTAAGATAATAATTTTAAAATAATAATGTTCAGAAATAAATAGGAAACTTTATATTATAGAATGAAATGGTGTAGTAACCCTTAGTGTGTGTTGTACGAGGGCCCTGTAACACTAAGAGGAGCGTGGGGAAAGGGGATACTGCCACATTAAATGCTTTCATCCATGTAGAAAAAAACAGATCACGTTACGCCACTGACCGTAATGCCCGTGAAACTGATTAACTTAATGCACAATGACTTGAATTCCGCGAGTGAATTTCTTCAGTTTGCGTTTTGAATAATTGCTGACTACGGCACAGGAACGTGACGCCACTAAGAGGCGAGAGACTCAAGCCGAATGCGTCAGACTTGGCATTTCTGGTATGATCCTGTATTCCTCATATTTTTTTAATATGATCATTTGCTCTTCATTTGTAGAATATGCTGCTCTGCTGCCGGTAGATGATTGGTCATGCACTACAAACGCCGCCTCTGTTATGTGAACAGGCAGATATCTAAGTGGTGAAAGCCCCGGTTGAGATAACGTGTTGATAAGCAGCTTCGTAGGACTGCTCAGCGAGACTGCAGTTGTTAGGCTTAGTGAATCCCAGGATGGGTGTGATATGACCGGTGGATGGGGTCTAAGTGATAATACGGGCAGCAGAGTTCTGAACCAGCTGCAGTTTATGGAGGAGTTGATTGGGAGTTCTCCATCTGGCCACTGTCCCAGGACACCGCTGGCTGGGCACGGACACGCCCAACACCCAAGCCCACTACCATCTGAACTGACCCATGCCATTCTGCTCTCGGCTCCATCCCTCACAGTCATGACTGTATTACTATCAGTCAACTCTTCCATTGGACTGTACTCTGTCCCTGCATCTGGCTTCTTGTCTGGATCCAATAAAGAAAACAAAGGAAAAGAAATAAGGTCCTCCAAAAATGTTTTGCTACAGACTACATAATTACCAACATATCTCTCACTGTATTAAGAGATCAACTGTGTACATTCTGCGAGGCTAGACCAATATCTCTTGCTGAGTTAGGAGATAAACCAAGTGATCAGCTGATATGTCTCACTGCAGCAATAATGACTTCCCACTATAAAGAGATGAGCCCACATCCTGCAGCGCTTTAAGGCAAACCTTAAGTGTCTCCCTCACCAACATTCCTTCTATAACGTGATCAGTTAGACATATGTCTACCTACATTATGGGATAATTGCATCTAACTGCACGACCATATCCATAATTATACCACAGTGCACAATAAAATGTTGTGTGTCCAATCAACTCTTACAGTGTAGGCATGTTCTAGCCTGGGTATACCCATGAAGCCTTGCGCGCAATTTCATTTCACGCTGGATTCAGCCTGGATTCCATGGATCCGATTTTGGCCTCAGCGATAGAACCAATCACAGAACGGGGGACACAGACAGCAAGACGATGACGACGTCTAAGCGACACACCGAAGCTTGTAGTTTGTTCTTGTGCGACTGTCACCCCTAATAACTCTAACCTCTCGGATAAACTCTGTGGTTATTTCGATAAAAACATGTCTGTAGAGTGTCCATAAATACCGCCTACCCTTATGTTTGTTTTGCACAAACAGCAATAGTTGCTGAACACCATCGTGTACAAATAAATCTCTGGCCCATCATCTTCTTCCTCGTCCAATTTTTGTCACTCTACATACGTAATCTGGTATAATTGATACGATTGGCTATAAGCTACGTAGACACATTTAATAGACATTCGTGGCACCCAATACACGGCTCTGGCCATTCATGAACCATGCTTCAAATACAAGAAAATGAATGTTTGGCTCCCAGACTAAATCTCAATGTAGATTGAGATGAGGTCTGGCATTAGCCAGGCTAGGCACGGTCCATTCTGGATCTTCATGTGCTCAGTTATAATCAGCACCCGCTTCAACATACCTGTTTCTGTTACATGAAAAGCAGCTACAACTACTGAACAAAGAGATCTGCCCATTAATATCCCTGACTATCAGTCCAGGGGTCAGTGCGAAGACTTGTGAAGAGTGTAAACTTATATTAGCCACGGACCCCAGGACAGATCCGCAGATCTCCAGTTTTGGTCCTGCACTCAGTCTTCACTGGAGACAGAATAACCACAGCATTAAAGCAGATTTTGCCTGTTGTTGCCATTTAAACAATATGTTTTACTGCGTTAAGTCATAAGTCCCCATTTATCACTGCATTAAGAGGTCAGCTCAGGGCATATATTGCATTAAGAGATTTCTCCCTGTATTCAGTTTTGTCCACAAAGTACTGGACTGCAAGATCAGACAACATGACTCTAACCTGCTTTAATAATTCAAATGCAGGCCCAATTACGATTCACATAGTCAGTTTGGGTAATGTTTTCCAAGTTTACCATTACTGGGATCATTGTATAATGAGAAATAAAGGTAAACCCTCAATCAGTGTAAATGTCAGCGATTTTTTTGTGGTTTCAATTAGTGAAATAGCATTGTACATCCATTATCTGCCCCGCTCGTTCCTCTCCTGAAGGACCGAAGGCCAAAAGACAGGGACACACCCTACAGAGTTCACCAATCCAGTGGAGGGCAAACACCCACAGGCAATTTACCATTTCTGGTTAGCCTGACTCACATGTCTTTGAACTGTGGGATGAAAGCAGATTGGAAACCAGGAGGAGTCCCACATGAACACAGGGAGGACGTGCAAATTCCACACGGAGGGGCCCAGAGACAAAACCAAACCCATTACCTTCTTGCCGTGAAACGGCAGGGCCACCATGAAGGCTTCACTGAAAAGCTCAATGTGAGCGGAGAGGCTGTCAGAACTGTGCAGTGGGTCCGTATTTGTGTTAACCTCACCCCCAACCTCACCAACGTTTCAAACAAACTATTTTCTGAAGGAAAATTATTATTTTTTCACAAAATGAGTGTATCTTTATAAAGGGAGGACTCGGTGACTCAGTTTTGGCAACAATTCAGCTAAGCAGGCGTAGGTTATTCCCATATGGGACAGTAGGCCCGCGGGAAAAGCATGACATTGGTTGAAATGGACTTGGTTTTAAACGCAATGCCCCAACTGTCAATGAATCAAGATTACATGTGATTTTTCGAATGCAAAAAGGCTGCAGAACGATCACGCTGTATATTTTAGCTGCAATTTTGTGTCTGCAGATGCTGATTGGATGCACAGCTGTTCCTCAGCATGCACTGAAAATAAATTTAAAGGGATCAGTAATCGCCACAAACTGGTGCTCTGACACCGGGTGGAATCAAGCCCAGAAAAGCTTCGCAACGATGTTGTTATAAAGGTTTAGCTGTGGTTTCTTCACATAACAACATCCAAACCACAAATCCACAAAGTTATGTTTTCCTAATGTTAGACTGTACATTACTTAAACCAACATCCACCTTCTGCACAACACTCTCCAAGGCATTAAGTTTGGCAGGTGCGCATACTTTACTGTCCTCCGGTGGCGCAGTTCGTAAGTATCTGGACACTCAATACTAATAAAAACAGCGGTAATTCTTCAGAAGATCACACTATAGGGATGGAAACCGCTTCAAAATTAAAGCTGATTATTTGAAATTTTAACTTCGCGTTCATTTCTGTTTGCAGGCCTCCAAATATAAACAGCCTGCACTATATTTATTGTCCAGACTGGCAAGGAAGCTGACAGAGCGACCACATTTGATTCAATTCAAGCACAAAATTTTATATCCATCCTTCTTACAACATAATGTAACACTATCCAGAGCCTAAATCAGATTTTTTTCCAATTCTTGAAAAGTCTTGAAAAATTCCCTTTTTACTGTTTTCAGTGAGAATCTGCCGTGACTTTGCACACCTCCTGTCTGAGCAAAAAATGTTTTTCACCGTAATTTTTCATGCTTTTCAGATTGCTTACATGAGTCAGAGCTCTGGAACTCTTCAATTCTCAGCCTCCAGTCTGCTAGCTTAAAGCTGACCATACATTAGCCATTTCCTAATTCTTGTGGCAAATTTAGGGAGATATTTACCGACAGTGGGTAATTAGCATGAGAGGCAGAGCAATGGGCAATACTACTATTTGGCTAATTTGACAGGGGAAATGGATAAACTTGCAGCGAATGTTACCATCTCTGTCTGCTTAGTCTCCTTTTTTACAAAGACATTAATCACATTAATTTTTCAAAATAATCCACTAAGCTTCTTCCAAGTTTTTTATTTACCCAGCTGATTTTATTAACAATTATAAATAACCTCTATTATGACCTTTTCTAACAGCAGACAGTTAGCTAACATACATGTATTAATAAAAACACAAACACACAGACACACACACAATTCCCAATTGTTTGATATTTACAACAGTTTTAGTTATTACTGAAGTTAATGTTGGATAATTAGTAAATGGTTAAATGTCTAGAATGTATTAATTATCAAATGGTTCTTAAAAGGAATCTTAGCTGAGTAACATTAATATTCCTTCACTCTTACTGCACCCCCGAACACCATCTGCATTTGTCACTGAAAGGCTTACTGGTTAATCATCAGACCAGTTTTGTTGTCTCTGATAAGCTGAGGTTAAACCACTGCTTGATCTTAGATCCAGCTCAGCTAAATTTTCAACTGACAAATTCTCTTCAGTGAGAGCATATTGCTAGCAAAATTTTGCCCTAAATGTACCCAAAAATATTGCAGTTGTATCATCAGCTTAATTTTCAGCGTAGAAATGGTCAGCCGGGTGCAATCTTGATTTTGTGAGCACACTTTTAAAGGGTTAAAAGCCATGATTTTCCACTGACATCCCTACATACACGATTCATATGTCTAATGTATTGAAGATTGTAGCTGTAATATTTCTCAGATGGCCTATAATTTATTGATCTTCCCAAGTGGTGTGTTTATGAGGAATGTCAGCAGGACCAGCATTGATTTTTGTGTTTAAAAGCTAAAATTCCCAGAAGGCAGATCAATTGATTCCTTGAGGCAGGATAATGTGCATGTTCCTGCTCTGCACTTGACTGTGTGTGTGTGTGTGTGTGTGTGTGTGTGTGTGTGTGTTTGCGCATATTTGTGTGTCCAGGGGTGTGTGCAAGTGTTTGTGTGTCTGTGTGTTTGCATGTGTACCGCATACATGAAGTTTCCAGTCCATTGCTTTTTCTGTATTTGAGCGTGCAATGTGTGACTGTTCCAGTGAAAAGTCTCTAATCCATTACTACAATGAACAGAAAATTTGCTCTTTGGGTTGCAACACGTTATGCGCAGTCAAGTCCATTATTTGGACAGTGACACAATTTTCATAATTATGGCTCTGTCTGCGACCTCAATGGAATTGAAATGAATCACAATGTCACTGAAGGGCAGAGACTTTCAGCTGTAATCTAAGGATTACATGATGTGCACCAATTTTTGAAGTGGGACCACATTCAGCGTTCTGCAATTTCTACTGTCTTCAACTGATTTTGATGTAAATGCCCTAATATTCATTATTTCATTTAATCTCCAGTATGTTGTGGTAGTCATCAATAATAGCAGAAACTTTCCAAATATACAAATACTTTTGTATTTATGGATCACAATGTAAATTATGAAAAAGTCAAAAAAAGTGATAATATTGATTCAGTTTCAGAACGTCACCTGAATACCCAGGTTAAAGACCATTTCCTGAACTCAACTTTTGGTTGACAGTCTGAGCTCTCCAATGACCATCAGTTACCACCTCTAAGTATCTCCGATAACACACCATGCCAGTATAAGTCCAGTTTATATCCAAGAGAAGGGGGTGCACCCCTACTTGCCAAAAAAAAAGACAAAAAACAGCAGCCTGTCGCTGGGGATGGAGGATTCCAGTACAATCCCCCTCCTTCAGTCATTCCCCTGTTCTCCCTGATGACCACTGTTGCACTGCAAGTTTGTCACATGACTACTGTAACCAGACCTCTGGCTCACACAGACCAATTTGCCTCCCTTCCCCTGGCAAGAGGAGATCTTGGAAACCAGAGGGAAAAGCTTATGGCCTACATCTCACCATAAAGGTGGATCAAAGCACTTATGCTAGAACCAAAATGGTTGCCAAGCACTTCAACATCACACAGTAAATGAGGCTGAATGTACTATTTGCCCATGATTGGGCTAGCAGGCAGACAAAAAATGGTGTCCCTCTCTTTGAGCCAAAATGGCTGCTTTACATTTCAGTTGAGAGTTTTCCTCGCTAACACATTTTAAAACTAGGCCTATGCTGTCAGCGGCCGACAGCAAGGGGTATATCCCAAAATTCCCCAATCCTCGAAGCGCCTTTTATAAGATTTACCTTTACTAGACCTACAATATGAGGCAAATTTGAGGTCTGTGTAAGTAATTGTTCCAGAGATATGGTCAAAAAAACTTTTTTTCAATACATAGCGCCACCTGGTGGCAAACCTAGGAGTGCATACTTGCCCAAAATCTAATCAATTCATCCTCTCTACCATATCTACTCATATGCAAAAAAATGGGAAGCCAATGTAAAGTATTTTGTGTTATTGCGCTAACGGCTAAAATCCGTGGACGCGGCGGCAGCGGCGGGTGGGGCGAAACCATGATATCCCCGAAACTCGTATTTCGGGGATATAATGAATAAGCACAGTCACTCATTAATCACCCACACTGGGGACTTTTATTTACCTCATATGCTTGCCATTTAGGAGTTCAGATATGTTACTCTTTAAAATGCTACTGAGGCAATTGTCTATAAAGCCTACCAAAGAACTAGAACTGTTTTGATTTTAATTAAGTCATCAAATCATATGTAATTCCCGTCTAACTTATGACGAGGAGGGGGCTTCTACTGGGGAGGGATCATCAAATCCCGACCTTATATCCATAACCCAGTTGTTTTTTTAATCTCCTAAGCTATTGACCAATAACTGGAACAACTGGTACTTGTCATGTGTCTGGCATCCTTGTACCTGAAGGTGATGAGGGGTGGAAAACCAGCAGTTCAGGGTCACTGAGGAATGGGATTTGATGGTCTGTATGACAGGGCTTTAATGAGCAAGCAGCATTTTCAGGCATACATATTTTTCTTTGGATAACATCATCTAATGATGCAGTGAGCTTCCTACACTGGGGCATGTAAAGTCCACAGAGTAAAATTCATACTCAGTGTCTTATTCCACTGGGATCATCTAGATTTGGTTAAATGGCATAGTTTTTCAGAATGGAGGTTGAACTAATTAGTAAAATTTGTAAAAAAATAAACAATGTGGGTCGCAGAAAAATGTGGTTGGACTTTCACTGACTGACCCCTGGACTTAACAACTCTGATTTAGCTGGACTTAAAAGTATGTGTGGTATTCTCCTGTAAGAATGCATTAGCAGTTTGATATTGGATCACCTGCCTCATGTAGTCTTTTACACATCAAATCAAATTCTGTTAGGGGTACATCAGGAGGCCGACCCTACCGCCTGGATGCCAGCCAGCATTGTTGACGGTAAAACCCTTCAGTGGAGTCTTGCTGAATTTACACCACTGGCTGCCATTTCCACAGTGGTTAGACTTCAGGGAGTCTCCAGTCTTATCTGTGAGCCGTCCAATAGATTTTCAAAAGTACAAATTGTGCAGAGATTTCTGTCTGCGACAGTCTTTTCCTGGGATATATTCTGAATGTTTTACGTCTTGTTCCCTGCCTCCGAGGGACATGGAGATATTTCTCAGACTAAAACAGGCCCTGCCCAAATCTTTGTCGCTCACCCAGAAATTCCGACTCCAGTCTCCTCCAATCAGAGTGGAGATAAAGGCATAAAATGCAGAACCTCTCACTTCCATAATAGTACCACAGCCAAAGCAATGATAATGTGCAATAATTCAGCTTTTGCCTTTAATAAAGTGTTGACTGTGGAAATTACCTCATTTCAAAATGTTCTGTTTGTTTGACGGCGATGCTGTGCTTTTTGGATGTTTGGGGCGCAGCATGTTGTGTTATGTATTATGTTATGTATTATCTTTTGTTTCTATTTTTTAACCAGAGCCACTCTATCAGTCTAATTTGTGTTTACATGACTATGGAATATTAAGCTTCAACTATTTGGCTCTTCTCTGCCAACCATCCATCCTGTGCCCTCTTAACCCACCCCCCATGACAGAATCACCTTCATTTCAGAAGCCACATAACAAAGCCGTTTTCCGTCAATATCTCAAAAAATATCTCAATGTATCTGGCAGAATAATAATTACAGTAATAATGGCAAAAGTTGTTTTGTTGCTTTTTTTATCTTTCAGGCCTTCAGGCAAGTACTTTGTGGGCGGAATTTACACTGGTCCAACAAACCTGCCTGTCAGCAAACCTAACAATGGTACAACTGTCATGGTACCGTGTGAAATCCACTTTTTCCCCACATCTGTTTTGGTGACAAAGTAATGATCGAATTGCAAACGTGCTTTCCCACTGCCCTGAGACTGCTCGCCCCCAATTCCAGGAATCGCAACGCAAATGATAACCAAACCATGTTTTCAGGAGTCGTTTGATAAATACCCTCTTTTTAGTTTCTATCTCTATTAGCCCGAAAAATGTCCTGAGGAGCAATGTCAAAATGCCAGCAATGGAAGCTAACAATGGATGTAAGCAGGCCAGCTGCATTTTACGTTCGCTATTGTTAACGTTCGCTATCGGTCCATCTTCAGGAGACATATAATCATTATATTCATTGCCTGAAACAACGACTAGTAGGCCGGAGAATTTATGAAACGCCAAAGTTAGAACTAAGTTGTTGACAGGAAAACGTCCTCGAAATATTGCGCACAGGAAATTAACATTGGATATAACAAGAAAATTACGCTATTGCAGTACCAAAGACCTGGGATAATAACGGTATCGAAATCAATATCCGCGCCGTTTATACGACAGCGCTGATGACTGATGAGCAGTGCGCTACGCTTCACTGATTGGCCAGATTTATAAATGACAGCTGCTATACTTGAGTTGCCTCGTTTCCCCTCTGAGGAAATGACCCGCGTTATGTCCACGGAAAGGCCTCCGGTCATAATCTCAGCTCTCAACAAGTCTTTTATCAGCTGGAGACACGTTATCGTGCTGCTCAAACCTGCCAGGTCATCCGTCTTCTCAGAATATAACACTGGATAAATGGAGACATTCGCAGGCAGTCGGAGAAATATTAGCGAGTCAATACAAACCAAAGAATGACTTGTGCTCTATCATCTTGATAAGGGCAAAAACAACCACATTTCTCGCATGATCGCGTTTTCACTTACCCCATATTCGTATCCCGAGGCGAAGAATCAGTTTGCATTTGCTTTCAGATGTAGATTTTTTAAGCAGGACAAAATCATGTGATTTTTGATGGTTTCCCACGGACTCCTCAAAATACAGATAGTTTAGGCTATTATTAGATATTAAGTTAGTCGTATTCCTGAAAACTTTGACTAGCCATTCACAAACTATTTACTTTTTCGTCTCCATATAGCTCGCATTATGCACGGTGACATTTTTCTCAGGGATACAAAATCAATGCCTCAAAGCGACGGACATGTAAATTCTCACATACAAAAGAAATTGCAGACAGTGAGAAACCGTTTAAACATCTGTCGCGCGCTCTCTTTTGCGACAGATCCCTACTCGGAGCGACCGCAGCCGCGTCCTCTTTGCGCCGATAAGGACTCAGTCCAAGTTCCCGCTGTCCCGTTGCAGGACATTATGAACGGATATTCCACCACCGGACGTCACCAGCCACTGGATCAAAAAACGAGAGCAGACGCTCATTCGGTCTCTCCTCCTTTGTTTGCGCAAACCGGTGGAAAACGTTCAGGACTAAAGCCGACCCTTCTGCTGAAGTTCTTTTTTTACTTCTCTCCTCCAGAAAACAAATGAAGTCCAGATGTTTTCTTTCCCCCGCGCCCACCTTCTCACTTCCTCCCCATTTTCTGCACCCTCTCAGTTGTGCGCGAGCCGGGTATTCGAAAGCGTACCCGACTGTATTCCCCGGACACCAGCTGCGCAGCTACTCGCGCACAGACAGACGCGCAAGTGCGCGCTCGCACGCCCGCCCGCCCACGGTGTGGTCAGCTCGACGTTTTCCCACACAGAGTAGTTCCCATCATTTTTTTTGAAGGAGAGAGAGGGCAAAAAATAAAAACCGATGGCTGACATACAGTGCCTTGCGCAAAATAAATAAATAAATGAAACCTATTCGTGCAATTATTTATGGCTCATGCATATGGATCGCCGAGGTCGCACTCTGCGAGAGAGATTGAATGGGAATTTGAAAAGTTGTAGTCATTCAATGATGTAACAACAGCGAGGCCGATGTCGGCGACAGACTTAATTCTGCTGAGGAGTGAGGAGGAAAAAATATAAGTTCGCACCGCAACTTCGAGCCTAAACTTAATACAATTTAATAATCAGACACGGTGAGCGGAGAGGTAATGGGATAGAGAATTCATAGCAAACTCCACTAATATCATGCGTTAGGCAGGGCTTGCCGCCGACAGTACCCGTACGCAACGAAATTCGAAAGAGTCGAGAAGACCCGACGTCAAAACAAAGCAGTTGGCGCGCAGTGGTCATGGCATTCCCCATCAGCTGAAGTTCATTTAAAACCGTCATCGTCAGAGCTCCGTTGGGATATGTTTCGGGCGCCCCCGCTCCCCGGCCTTCTCCTCCGCCTTTCCCTCATTCCTTGTCCTCTTTTTCACCCCCATAGAACCAAATTACTTCCAGACACATGCAGTCTATTTCAGATAGAAGCAGAGATGGCGCAATCACGAGCGTTCTGTTCTCCCACTCAAACTGCTTTGATGCATTTTAAAGTTTCCTTGGCCGAAAAGGTGTCGCAAAACAAATAGATAATCTGATCAATTATCTTCTTTCATAACCAGTATTGACTCAGGGTCAATTTTAACTTTTTCACCCAAAGGTTTGTGGCTGAAACGAGCCAAGACTTGTTTTCTAAAGCAAGAGTTTTTTTTTTTTCTGGCCGCCACTAAGGACCAAGAGGAATGTGTATTTATTTTTCCCTCTCTACTCCTTGGATGGTTTTTCCAAGAGGTCAAAACTGAAAAGCAATATGTGACCCTGAAATATTGTGTGAGTGAGTGAGTGAGTGAGTGAGTGAGAATGATTTCTGTGAAGTAAGTTTGATCGATTAACATTTTGAATTGCGCTTTGATGAACATTTTGAGGGGCAGCTTTGTCACAAACATTACAGAGGGTAGGGTCAGAACTCATGCACAGACAAAAAATCAAGCTCACAGGTTTTATTAATAACTTTAGTAAAGCAATCCAGGTTATAAACAGGCAGTGAGATTTTGGTGTACAAAGGAGAATCCAGAATCATAATAAGTCCGAAAACCCAGAAGCAGGAAGTAGGAATGCCAAATCCAAATTGAACAACAGAACAAAAAGCCAAATGGGAAATCAAACGCGGGTAATCAATCATACACAGGGAGCAACAAGAATCGAAAGCCAAGAAACAAACTAAATCATGACCATGAGACCTCAGAAGTAAGAAATGCTCATGGGTCAGGCACTGGGGAACAGGCTTGACAAACTCACACTGGTTTTCACTAGATTGGGGGAATATAAAGGGAAGGAAATGGCCAAATTACATTGGGTTCAGGTGTGAGGAGCTAAGTAGAGTGCAGGGAGGTGTTTTTACAAACAATGAACGAAGGGCAGTGCAGGTGCAGGAGTGGAAACAGAAGACATGGGGCCAATGACAGATGCGGGGAAAGAGTAGAAAAATTCTGAGATCAACTAAAATAAACACAAACATGCCAACTTTAGGCCTACTGCATTCAGGGCATTTCATTCCGAAAAGGAAAAAAAAAATGCCTCAAAAGCAGTAGTCTACCGCCAAAAGCAATAGAGTTGGCATGTACAGCGCCCTCAGTAATTATTGGCACCCCTGGTTAAGATGTGTTAAAACCCTTAAAATAAATCCAATTTTTATTGCAGAAGCAAACTCTCACACTGAAAATTGTAGAAAAATATAACCTTCAACTCAAGTGAATTTTAAGGGAAAAAATATCCCTGACTAAGAAATAATTATTTTTCATAAAATCACCTGTTCCACAATTATTAGCACCCCTAACAATTCCTGGGAAATAAATGTAATTGAAGTATTTCTGTCAATTCTACAGTAGTTTACAAAGTTGATCAGAGTATCTAGGAACATTTAATTTGTAAATCATCACTTCCTGTTTCCCTAGGGTATAAATATGACATGAAACAGAGGCCATTATTCTTATTCACTCTTCAACATGGGAAAGACAAAGGAACGCACCATTCAAGTAAGGCAGATGTGTGTCGACCTTCACAAGTCAGGCAATGGCTATAAGAAAATAGCCACTCGCCTGCACCTGCCCATATCTACTGTCAGAGGAATCATTAAGAAGTTTAAAACAACTGGAACAATGGTAAACAAGCCTGGATAAGGACACAAGGTTATTTTGCCACCACACACAGTGAGGAGGATGGTAAGAGAAATAAAAAGTTCCCCAAAAATCACTGTTAAAGAATTGCAACAAATGGTAGCATCTTGGGGTCACAAAGTCTCCAAAACAACCATCAGGCGCTATCTACATGCTAACAAGCTGTTTGGCAGGCATGCATGGAAAAAACCTTTTCTCACTCACAATCATAAACGCAAATGTCTGGAGTTCGCTAAGTGGTACTGGGACTTCAACTGGGACCGTGTGCTTTGTCAGATGAGACAAAGATAGAGCTTTTTGGCTACAAACGCTCTAAGCGGATCTGGCAGAACACAAAAGATGAGTATGCAGAAAAGCAACTCATGCCCACTGTGAAGTATGGGGGAGGATCAGTGATGCTGTTGGCCTGTTTCTCTTCCCGAGGCCCTGGGAACCTTGTTAGGGTGCATGGCATCATGAACACTTTGAAATACCACAACATTTTAAATCCAAATCTGGTGGCCTCTGCCCGAAAGCTGAAGATGGGTCATCACTGGGTCTTTCAGCAAGATAATGACCCTAAACATGCGGCCAAATCCACTCAGAAATGGTTCACCAGACACAGAATCAAGCTCCTCCCATGGCCATCTCAGTCCCCAGACCTCAACCCCATTGAAAACCTGTGGAGTGAGCTGAAGAGGAGAGTGCAGAGGAGAGGACCCAGGTTGCTGGATGATTTAGAGAGATTGTGCAAAGAGGAATGGTCGAAGATCCCTCTTTCTGTATTCTCCCATCTTGTGAAACATTGTAGGAGAAGATTAGGTGCTTTTTTGTTGGTAAAAGGGGGGTAGTACAACGTACTAACATCAGGGGTGCTAATAATTGTGGCACACATGATTTGATGTTAAAAGAATAATTTCTTATTGTGGGAGTTTTTTCCCACTAAATAAATGCACTTGAGTTAAAGGTTAGATTTTCCACTTTTTTTCATTGTGGTCCTATACAATTTAGAAAAAAACTTAATTTGTTAGAAGCAAAAGAACACATCTTAACCAGGGGTGCCAATAATTATTGAGGGCACTGTATGTAAACACAAGAAGGATGAAAATAATAAATACAATAATGAAATACACATTAAATAAATGCATCTAGACAATCTCGGATCCTAACTAAACATTTGAAAGGGGTCAGTATGTTCTGCACCAGTATGGTCAATAGCCTTGTCAAGAAGGGGAAAACCGGTATTTCAGTTTTTATTGACTGTTAAAATCATTCAGATTTTAATGGGTGGCATTTACGCCGCCGTAATGGACTTCACTATACCAAGTCATTGTTTGAGCTGCTGCTACCGCTCGATAAGCCTTTCCTTGAAAAAAAAAAATGTTATCTCACTGAGATTTATCCAGACAAGTAAATGATTTGTGATACAAATAATAAATGTCTTTTGAAAGCAGTTTTGTTGATCCATCTGCCTGGCAGCCTTGCCCATGTGCAAATCAAGCATTACAGAATCAATAGCAGTTTAGCAGCCGAACTGGTTGTTACACCAGGTCCACTGTTGCACAATAAGCTGGATGGTTCCTCTGCTTTTACTATAGCTAAGGACATGTTCGCTTGGTGTAACTTGAATGGAAGATATAGCTCTGAAGACCATTACAAATCACACATTGACTGTTTCAAGGGAGTGTTCTGATAAAAATTCAGGGTCCTGTCTGGTATCTGGTATAGTGTGGAGTGGGTGGATGGATGTGTGCGTGTTGGGAGAGGGATTACATGGTGAGGGCCTTAACCTCACTTCCTGCTGAGGTCACTAACGAACATTCCTGAGCTCCTTAGAATGTAGCTGGACGCTGCAGTGTCCCTTCCCCCCTCCTTTCAGAGAATAGTTTTGGAATTTTCCAAAAAAAAGTCTGAACATAGCAGGGGTTGTAACCTTTTGTTCAGATCACCAGATCAGACCCGTTTTGGACCTGAAATGGCCACACGTAATCGAAGACGGTAAAGCTGTAGTGTGGTGCCTCTGTCCTGCTATCTGAGCTGTGCTCTCAGATCCAGTTTACTGGCTGCTGTAATCAGCCAAGGGGGGGCAGAGAAATTTACTGGAACATCATTCCACCAGAGTAACATAACCTTCCCACCATTTACTGCCCCAGAATGAGAAACACAGTCATCACAGTCATTCATCACTTACCTAACCCGGAAGTAGAGGGGAAAAACAAACCGCGAATGCCCAAACACATTCATTATACTCAAATGCAGACCTATTCACTCACAAGGTCGACTGAACAGTGTTACTTGACGTGGTGCTGGTGGGTTGAACTGTAACCAGACAGCAAGAAGGTATTCAGGTAGAATTCTGATTGAGGCCCTTCTGTTTGTATGTTTTCCATGTGTCTGCGGGGATTTCCACTGGGATCATCTCTTTTCATTCCTCAATCCAAAGACATTTATGGAAAGCTGATTTGAGAATCTTTTGGTGGGTATGAATGTGTAAGTGACTAGTGTGCGCGCCTTGCAATAGATAAGCACCCTGTCTAGAAGGCATTCCGGTCTCTCAGTGTGTGCAGGGATAGCCTCCACCTTCCCAAGCCTACCATCTGCCCTTTTGAGCCTACTGTGGAATAACCAGCAGAACACACATACACATTCACTCATTATACACATCCCACTGGCCTCACTCACATTTCGACATAAACATCAGTCTCTGACAATGAGAGCGTGGAGCAATCCACCAGAGAGCTTGATTTTATGGGAATCCTTGAAAAACTGGATCTGCCCACTCATTCCCATCCCCTGCCCAAACAAACCCAGAAAAAAGCCCAAGAGAAGCTGGTGACCACCATATCCAGTACGTCTGTGCACTTTGTGAAAGAAAAAAACGTTGTATTATCCTGTTATTGCCCGGAGAATGAGTTCGCATCTCCTGACCTGTGGGGCCATAGGGTCTAAAGGTCTAACTTTAGCCACGGAGGGCCGTACTGTCTGCAGTTTTAACTGCAGCTCCAGCGGGCCGTAGCATCTTTAACTTCAGCTTGGAGGGCAACAGCAGGTGTACTGTACAGGTCTAACTCCTCTCCTGGATGACCTCAATGTCTGTGGTTTAAACTGCAGTCATGCAGGGCCACAGGGTCTGCAGGTTGAACTCCTGTCCCAGAGAGCCGCAGTATGTATCTTAGCTTTATATGCTTTGCTCCAGATGGAATTCATCTTAATCAGTTACAGGCATAAGACTCCTTATGGCTTAGTTCTGAGAATTAGACTATCTTTTGACTGACAGAAAATCAATGAAAGCCAGTAGACACCGCGGCACCGGTAAGTTTGGCGCGACTGAGCTATATCATTCAAGAACACAAGCAGACACTTAAAGATTAATAATAATAATAATAAGAAGAAAAAACTAAGCTGAATTCCAAGTTGCTGATGGTTACGGTAACTGAGAGGGTGAGTCTGTGCGGACTTTATACTGTGCTGGATTACTTACTTTACGTCATTGCAATACATCACTCCCGCCGCAGTCAGCCAGTGTTCCCACCCCCAGTGAAAAGCCCTTGAAAAATTTCTCAAGGAGCTTTGCAAAACAAAACAGACCAGGGAAAACATCCCACTCACTCGAGGGAACATTCTAAACATAAAAGAATGTTCTGCTCATTAAATAAAATATCCTGAATAGAATAACAAGGAACATGTAAGAGAACACAACTGCTGAAAGACTATAGTAAAGGCAGGGGGTGCTATGTTCTGCAGTTCCATATGATGTCATTTCCCAAACACCCACCAACCTACCCTCCTCTGTCACAGATTTTGGCCCCCTATTTGGCCTTTAAACTTCGCTTCTCTCTATCAAACACAGTGCTGTCATGCAAAGACTCAACACTTGTATTCACAGAACTACAACTTTAAACGGATAAATTCTAGCTTCTCACAAATCCACCGCGACAATTCAGTTAATCAAACACATGCCAAGACACTAGTAGTGAGTTTATAACGAGAGCTGGTTAGAGTTATACAGTCCATCGTACTGCATGGAACCAGGAACACAATGTGACAGCAGTCCTACAGATCCCCGAGAATACATGAAAGCACTGAAGGTGCTGATGCCTCCTTGCTAACAGCAGTGACAAGTATGTCATTTAATTAAGCTATAAAATTGGGTGTGGACATGTCAGAGTGCCGTAGCTGTGCATCTATGCTTGATATACTGAAGAATTTACTCATCAGTTGCAGTCTGATGAACATAATGCACGTGTAGCAGGCCGAGGGAGGGCCTGGGCGGGGACTTGAACCTCCAGACTCCGAGATTATAGTCAAACGCGCTGATGACATCGCCAAAGAGCCAGGCTCGTTGGCAAAGAAGTCAGGGCGAGCACTTAGGAGACAATTCTAGTGACAGGACCCTTCAACTGTCACATACAGTTATGGAGGCAAACACCTTTCACACTATTCAGGGTCTGTTTAACCCTGACCAATAATTAAAGCAATTCTGACTCTGTGGGAACAATAGGTTTTTGGAGGGAAGCACCTTTCATACTACGCAGGACAGAGGACGGTATTTTCTGTAATTGCTGGATTTTTTTGGACAATGACGGAACATTTTGAAGACCATCCATCATTTTGACAGAATGTAATTCACACCCCTGTCCAACTGGTGGTGGGTGTCCTATTGTGTGGAGCATTGTCTTTGATCTGTATGATCCTGTATTCCTCATATTTTTGTAATATGTTAATTTGCTCTTCATTTGTAAAATATGCTTGTTTATGATCCTGATCTGCCAGACCATGTTTTTGTTGTGATTCTGCCTTGTCTCCAATGTCTGTTTATTATTCTGCTTTGGCTGACCATGATTTGCATTGTGATTCGGATTCCATGCCACGTTTTGTTTTTGCCTTGTCTTTGTCTGTTTGCCATATTCCGCCATTGCAGTTATATTCTGGTCCATGTTTTGACTCATTCCTTGCATTGCACTTTGTCTCCCCCTGTCAGGTCTTTTGTCATGTGATCGCTCACTGCCCCAGTATCGT
This sequence comes from Gymnothorax reevesii, assembly GCA_029721435.1. Classification (NCBI taxonomy): domain Eukaryota; kingdom Metazoa; phylum Chordata; class Actinopteri; order Anguilliformes; family Muraenidae; genus Gymnothorax; species Gymnothorax reevesii. Next base: position 100,184,261 of record CM056582.1, on the reverse strand, counting down.
GTGCCACACTTTTGGGTAATTTCATGGTTTCTGGGATTTCAACCATTCCTTCTAATCTTGTTTACTTCCTTCACCTTGCTTTTCTATTTTACTAACAATACTAACAGTTTGTTGTTTTAGTTAAACTTACTAACCAAGACTAACATTGTTTATATACTGAGTACAAATGAAAATGCACTACTTGAAAAAAGTCAATATTTAAGTTCAAATGAACTTCAATATAATTTTTATACAACAACAACACTATAGTGACGTCACCCGACATGCCAGGTGCAAGAAATGCGAGAATTTCAAGTTAACTGTAACGCTAGGCAATTTTTTGCAAAAACGCAACATCTTGCACGCACACCACGGGAAAAATTAATTTCACTCTGAATTTGTGCACGCATTGCCTTTAAAAGCATGTGAATCCGAATAAAATTTTACTTCTTCACTGACACTTGTGAAGCGTCGACACAATTCCCCGACTTACAGTCCCTGAACGGGAACGTGCCATAGGCATGCTTCAAATTGGCGCCAGCACCAGGGAAATTGCCAGACGACTACAATGCGCACACACAACGATCTCAAGACTCCATCAAAGGTTTCTGCAAATGGGGAGCACTCGGGACCGTCCTTGACCAGGTCAACAACGTGTGACAACGGCACGTCAGGACCGTCAGATCATACGGGATCATGTCCAAGACCGAACACTACCAGCGACAAGAACGGCTGCTCAAGTCCAAGGACGACGTGGATTCATTCACCCCAACAGCGTATGGAACCGTCTGCAAGCTGCAGGCCTGCGGGCACGACGTCCTTATTTCGGCCCCATATTGACGGATCATCACCGAAACCAACGTCTACAGTGGGCAAACAGGCACCAGAATTGGCGACTACGACAATGGCACGGTGTCATCTTTTCTGACGAGTCACGATTTCACATAAGGAACGCAGATGTCCGTATACGTGTTTGGCGGAGACGTGGTGAACGTTATAACGCCGATTGTGTCGTTCAAATGGACCGTTGAGGTGGTGGCAGCGTTATGGTGTGGGGTGGAATAAGCTACCGTCACAGAACCCCTCTCCATATCTGCAGAGGAAGGGTGAACGGCGTCCACTACTGGGACCAGGTGCTGCAGAACCATGTTGTGCCATTCTTCGACCAACACCACGATGTCCACACGTTCCAACAGGACAACGCTAGGGCACACACTGCAAGGGTGTCCATGCAGTACCTTGCACGGCAGAACATCCCCGTGCTTCAGGGGCCAGCTCTGTCACCCGACCTCTCCCCTATCGAACACTTATGGGATGAAATTGGACGACGTCTTTCACTTCGACGCCAGATGGACAACATCCGAGAACTTGAGGTTGCCCTTGTTCAGGAGTGGAATGCTATCCCTCAGAACACTATCCAGAGACTGATCAACTCCATGCGACGACGATGCACCGCATGTGTCAATGCAAATGGCGGTCACACCCGTTATTGACTTTCCTGTTTGACCCCTACACCAGTTATACCTCTCTTGCGCATTAAAATTATCGTGAATGAAATTGAATGATGTTTACATGTCTTCTTAAATCATTCATTATCTCAAATGCATCATACGTATATACTTCACATATCAATCTGTGGAGCTATTCCAGACTTCGTGAGGGGTGCGTTTTCATTTGTACTCAGTAGTACTAACTTACTAACAAGCACAAGGGATTGTATAGCTGCACATTACTAATTGACTAACGAGCTCTCAGCACTCGCTCTGCTCTAGTCTCCGCCCCCTGCCTTCACTCAATTTACTTTGCTGTGTTTCAGCAGATTTTCTGCACCTGGTTAATCACTGTTCTGCCTCTCACTCTGTGTACGGTAGAACTCCCTCACCGGAGCCGTATGTTTTTCAGTAAGCTGTCTTTGTGATCCCTGTCCGCGTTTTGAATTTTGCCTATTTCTTGTGATCAGGGACTTCCTCAAGTTCATTCCTTTGTAATTAGTCTGATCCAACTCACCTGTGCCCTATCATACCATGTGACTCCCCTACATGTATTTAAGCAGTCATTTCACTCACAGCTCTGGTCAGAATGTTTTCCCTGTGCTGTGATTTTTGATGCCTTGTACTCATAGGGCCGGATCTACGAAGATCCCAATTTGTGTGTACTAATTTGTGCGTGCAATCTAGAATTTTGCGTGTGGGGCTGAACTGCGGTTTGCAGGTGATTTACTAAGAGTGATTGCGCAAATGGCAACAGGTGCAAACGTGTTGGACACACCCTATTTAAATGAGGGCTTTGCGTGTTTCATGGTTTGCAGCATGGAGAGTTTGGAGAGAAGGCGCAAAATGAAATTCGACCCTATGGAATGAGGTGTTGGTAGATGAAGCCAATAAACGCATGAATTAGCTACAGCAAAGAAATCTGACTGTCGCACAAAGGAACGCCATATGGGCGGAAATCTGTGAAAGTAAATGCTGTGGGTAAAACTATGCGAACAGTGAATGAAGTGAAAAGACGATATGAAGATATCTGAAGACGAACAAAAGAAATTGGCGTATAATAAAACATCTGCAAAGAAAACAGGTGGGGGCACAGTGGACGAGATGCCTCTGACCAGCATTGAGGAACAGGTGCAGTTAACGTTCTGCGAGACGCAAGTCACTGGAATTGCAGGGTATGACACACTGGACCAAACAGCAGAACAAGGTAGGCGCACAATAATGCTGTATAAACACACTTTTTCTGAAAAGATTTATTTAGTAAGTGAGAAATGAATGTATCTCCTGTGGTTACATTTTGCTGTCCTTAAACTCCAATCCCAAACAAACATTTATTTTTTACATGTAGAATCTTCAGCAGAAGTCCAGCCATCCACCTCAAATCCCCCCAGAGCAGCCGCCACCCCTGCAGAGCCTCTAAAGGGTCCCGAGGACATTGATCTGGAGTTGCTGGAGGAACAAAAGAGACCGTCTGCAGCCATTCAGACAATTGCACGGGAGATGCGAGCGGCGTCATCGTTGGCACGGGCGGCAAGGCGCGATATGCAGGCCATTGCCACGCACTGCAGACAGATGGTCAGCGCAGTATCTGCCCTGATGGCCGTCAATTCTGAGGCAAGAGGGCTACGGGAAGGGATGCAGGCAATGACTGCCCTCAATCCAGGTGGAGAAGCGGGCCGACCGTGTCCCACAGCGACAGCTAGGCAGCCGGGCACCGGAGAGGGAGGAGAGGTGCGCATGACGGGCAAGTTCCACCTGCGTAAAAGGAAACACATGATGATACATTCAACTGTCACGTTTAAGTTGTCTTTTATTGGCTGTGATTTTTGTTGTTGTTGTTGTTGTTGTTGTTGTAATAATAGTAATAGTAATAATAATAATAATAATAATAATAAAATATATATATATTTTTTTTTTTTTGTATAAAATTGGCTATGATCTGCTTTTTCTTTTTTCCACTAAATGTTAAGACTATAGCCTAATGCATTTTCTGACTGAAACAATGTGTCTTTAATATGATTTTGCGGGACTTAACATAATTAGACGCGAATGAGTATTTCGTTTGGAATTCAGAAAGTGATTTCAGTCTCTTTTTTCAATAAATGTTGATTTGCTTAACTTTGCAATGTTCTGCAGTTTGGGTCACACTAGCCAGAGGGAACGGCATTGTATTGCAATCTACAACGCATTATTGAATGAAAATGGAAAAATGCACATGCCAAACAGCTCACAAGAAGTGACTTCGAATGAGATTGCTGCGTGTCTGCATCCCTGCAGCATTGGGTTGTTGCTCCATACAGGGGGGCAGGTCGGCGTTCTCCTCCGGCATGGCCTCATGCTCCAGCTCGTGTTGCTTGGCGATGTTATGCAGCAGGTCACTACAATCTGGGCCACTTTCTGGCCTGTACAGCAGTGCTCCACCAGTGCGATCCAAACAACGGAACCTGCTCTTCAGGATTCCGAAGGTGCGCTCCACAATATTCCGTGTACGGATATGGGCCTCGTACCTTATTTCTCCGGCAGTGGTCGGGTTGAACAGGTGTCAGGAGGAAGGGGTGTAAGGGGTATGCACTGTCACCTTAAACATATAAATCAATGTGAAACATGCTCTTGTTTTTAATGAAATTTCGCTGACAAGCCAGGCATCTCCAAACTCGCCATCTCGCAACTTGGAAAACAGAACGGTTTCTCAGAATAAAAGAATCATGTACTGACCCGGGATATTTTTTCCACCACATTGGAAATGATGCCTTTTGGCATCACAAACGCACTGCACATTCAATGAATGCGTGTGTTTGCAATTTCTGTACACGTGCTCAGTGTCTGCGGGGGGCACTGCACATGGGTGCAGTTAATCGCCCCTATAACTCTAGGAAATCCAGCTACTGCAAAAAACCTTGTTTGGTCTCATTCAATAAGTGCTGAGTGCGTGGAAACCTAATGAACTTGGCCATCTGGCGCACATGGCATTTAAGACTTCAGACAGCACATCTGAAAAACGGGATTGGGAGATCCCAGCTGTAATAGCTACCGTACGCTGGAATGACCCAGATGCAAAAAAAATGCAAACTTGCAAGGAGTTTTGTCATTGCAGGTATTGCGTGACTCCTTCTCGTGGCTGGCTCCAAATCCTCTCAGTTCCTCCAACAGCTCCAAAATGGCAGTGCTGGATAGGCGATATGTTTTAATGATTTTTTTTTTTCCTAGTTCATTCCAAAAACGTTCACACCAGGGTGAAAAAATGCGTTCTCTGAGTCTCCTTTCATGATTTCGATGTCTCCTTCTTGCGACAATAACCGTAGCCATGTGTGCGCAATTACGCATACAAACCGTTTGCACCTCCTTTTGACACGTGTTAAAATATAGACGCAGATTTAATTAGCAAAATTTCTTTCAGGTTTGATAAATCAATTTGCGCGTGCTAAATTAATATATTTACATTTTCTTCTCCCAACACATGCACAATTGCGTGTAAACGCCCAATATTGCATATTCATTGTGGCAGATGTACTAACTGGATGCAGACGTGCTATTTTGCACCTTTGAAAGAGGCAACCCTTACTGTGCACTGTTAGTAAATCAGTTTGTACATTTTTTTGCGTGTGCAATGAGTTTGCACACGTTTTTATACACGCAAAGCTTTTGAAGATCCGGCCCTTAGTGTTATACTTCTGACTGGAACGTCTCCGATTCTGATTTTGGCTTTTTCTTTGATACTTCTCTGCCCGTGTACCGTACCTGTTTCGCCCGACTCTGAGGTGTTTGCTGCCCTGCTAATGGTTTGGATTACGCCCACTGGATTCTCTTTTTGGATTGTGGACTTTGTTACGTTGCCTTCTGCCCTGTGGGGGTTAACCCCCCAACTTCAATAAAACCCACTTTTGCTGAAACTTCCTGGTCTTGCATTTGGTTCCAGAACGGTACCTCACAATGCTGCTCTTGCTGGTAGACGATTGGTTATAGGCTACAGACGCCGTTTCGGTTAAGTGAACGCGCTGATATCTAGGTCGGGAAAGCCCCGGTTGACATATCGAGTTGATAAGCAACTTCGTAGGACCACTTAGCGAGACTGTGGTTGTTAGGCTTAGTGAAGCCCAGCAATAACTGAAAGCATTGTTCATTTGCACACTGTTACTGTGTTGGGGGAGAAATCTTGTGATATTTTATAAAGTTCATACAGCAGTAAGTTTGAAAATCCACGCAGTGCTGTATTTAACACAGTGCGCAATGTGTGTCAACAGAAATCACAGCCGCCATTATGTTCCATTTGTCAAGTTTTGCCATCAGCAGTAGCCATTGCTGTGATACAAATTGAACTCAAAGCGATCCACTGTGAAGAGCTTTTTCTTCTTGAAGTCTTGATCCCTCACAGTAGCCATTGTGGGAATAAAATAGTGCTTTAACTCAAACAAAGCTCCATCTCAAATCCATAGACCGTAAAAGAAGCAGATGGTTGGATGGTGCTATTTTCAACGGGAGAGTTTGAAGCTCAATTGAACGAGTTTTCAGTTGGGCACCACGCCTACTGTGCAGGCTCGAAGTCAGCTTGCTGACGTAAAGTAACATCCTAAGAAGCGGTAACTCCTCTGGTAGATGTATGCTATACACAATTCCCAGTGAGCAAGCGATTGCATCTGTCAGTATATTCCGTTCGATGTTATATTTTGCAAATTATTACTTCATAGGTACTTCACTTCGTTAGCGATGTGGCTCAATCGTCCTCCGTCTATGATTCGTTATGGGCTTCTGGTCTAAACAGTATGGTTATTTACGTGCTGTGTGACAGAAAGTCGCTGGCATTTCACGTCACTTTTAGCCTAGCCTGGTGCCATTGGCTAAAAATGCTTACTATTAGACCATAATGTTACATATGAAGTAAAGACGTCTGCTACAAAATGTAGCTTCTCTGTAGAAAATATTATTGCAGTCATGAAGGCTCATAATGTTTTTAGTGTAAAGTTATTTGATGTCAAAAGTCAGGCAAAATGAATGTGAGTGAATGGAGAAACTACCGCTAGTTGATCATCTGCTATCTTCTAGAGCGCTCAATGGAGCTTCAACTGCCAGGTGTATTCCAACCCCCTTGCAAAAATCAGAAAAATTTTTATCCAAGAGATCATGGCATTTAACCCAAAGAGTCATATTCTAGGACTTGATTTTCACTGGTGTAGCAGCTATCCCGGTAACAGACAGAATAACTGAATTACACACAAATGAACTACCGTATACCTCGCTTGGGCATGCGCACCTAGGCATAAATATAGTCAAAAGCATAGAATTATATTATAATTTATTAACTGGCACAATTCTTTGGGAGTCATAATAGCATCTACATTTTTATAATGGAGATTTTCATGAATTGATTATTCAACCCTAATTCTGAGTTGGCGAATCATTGAAAATGCAAATTAAATCAAAAAGATTTGATTTGAAAATATCACTATCTTTGTGTAAATTCCTTTTGTGCCTCCCCTCCAGCAGCTTGTTGTTCCCAATCCCTTATGTGTGTGTGCGTGTGTGTGTGTTTGGCATATGCAGTATATACCCATTGCTTTGAGCATGAAAGTTGCTGGATTGTCACTTACAACATGCCTTTAAGCAATCAGTCTGTATCCCCCAATTTTAGAGTGCATTGTCCTCAGAAATTATTTGTGATCTGCAATGATAGTTAAATGCTGAAGAATTCTTCCTGGTCTTACAAGTTCCCAAGCCCACTGCAGTCATCAGGATTAGGACTGCATTCCAGCGAAACTCTCGACAGTACTGCTCTGGCGCGAGTGATCGCCACCTGGCCACTGCATTGGGACGTCCAGGTTTGGAAATGCGCAACACTCAATAATAATAATTATTATAGTAGTAGTAGTAGTAGGAGTAATAGTAGTAATTGCACTTGTAGTAAGATTGTTATTACATTCCTGTGTCATGAGAATGGAAGGTGGATACGGGGTGAAAAAAGAAAATAGAGATTTACCAAGTCCTGGTAAGAGCAACTAGAAAGTTGCGGAGGGTGAAAACTTTGTTTATTCCTGTTGTGGTTAGCTCACTGGGAATAATCCCGAAGGGACCAGAGTCACAGCTGGGAAGAACTGGAATTGAGCTGTGAGCGGATCTAATACAGAGGACTGCTTTATTCAGCCAGAGGAACGTTCTTGAGATCTAAAGAAGCAAGAAGTATTAAGACTCAGGAGCAGGTCTCCAGCTTCTAAAATTCTGAGGAACATAAGAAATTTGAATAATACTTGTAATAACTTGTAATAATAATAATAATAACAATAATTGCTTGACAAGGGTATCAATCTTACTTTTTAAAACTCCTATCATGTTGAAAAAATACTTTTTTGCAAGGTTACAAATTAAATTTTCATTCCCAATTGGCAAATCTTGAATTAAGTTAACCTCATTCACCTCACTGGCTATGTATTTGCAAAAAAAAAAAAAAAAGAAAATCCAAAAGGTTTTAAAATTAACATTTGATTTAGACTCAGAGAGGGCCTACTTGTTTGGATTGGCATGCCTCTGGAACGGGGCCCATTTCTTTCACTGAATAATTTATCATTTTAAAAGCATTCAAGTTAAGGTCAAAAGCAGATTCAGGAGAGTAGGGTTAATGAGTGGGGTAATAGCAATGACTTCTGTGGACAAAGCCTCAGTGAACAGCTCTTCTGTGTTGTTGGCTACTGGCTCAAATGCCCGGTGTAGAACTGAATTGGACGACACATTAAAAGTCGTCCTGCTCTAACGCTTTAATGACACATAGACCTATATTCAGCTCCAGTCTGTTTTCAAATTTAGACTCTTAAATTGAGACTATAAGGAAAGGTTGTATTTGGCTTTGGTGTGCTTGCGATCTGCTCACAGGAAACCACAGTGTCACAAAAATGGATCTGGAAAAACAAATAATTTTAATTTATTTTCTTAAAATTTGCCCTTTTTTTTTTTTGCAAGGCACATTTTTGAGATGTACTTTCTAAGCACACTGACTGTAAAAAGCCTGAAGCCTGTTATTCTAGGCTACTGTATTATGACTTACTATTGAACCACATAAGCATATACACTGTCTGTCTAAAAGTTGCACACAATAATATTTTGTTTGGCCACCTTTAGCCTTGGTCACCTGCACATTCATTGAGGTATTGTTTTGATGATCTCACTAAATGTTACAACATTCATTTCTGACCAGATTTGCATTAATTTTTGGCCAATATATTGTATTGACAATAGGTGAGTGAAACCTCTCTGCTAAGCCTTCTCCAACATATTTCAAAGACTTTCAATTTGTCAAGTTCCAGATTCTGAGGTGGCCAATTCTTGAGTGAAAATGATTCCTCATGCTCGATGAACCACTCTCTCACAATTGGAGCGCAATGAATTTTGGCACCGTCATCCTGGAATATGCCCGTGCTATCAGAGATTAAAAAGTCATTTGATGGGTTTTTCAGTTTGTTCAAGTAGTCTGCTGAATTAATATTATTGCTGCAGAACAGTGTTCAAATTCAAATTCAATTTATTTGTATAGCGCTTTTCACAGATAAACTGTCACAAAGACGCTTTACAGTCAGAGATGAGTTACTGAAAGGGCAGTGCCCAGCCTATTCCCCACTACAGCAAATGAGGCAAAAAACTCCCGGTAGGGAGAAAAATCCTAAAACAGTGGTGAGAAAAAACTCCCCAGTGGGAAGAAATCTCAGGAGGAACCCGGCTATAGTGGGGAAGCCCATCCTCCGCGGGCTAGCTAGTTAATAAGAAGATAATGACAATAGAGTTCCATAAAAGTCCATCTAAACAGTGCTATCAGTTGCTGGAGGAAGTGGCATGCCAAGGATGGTGCAGGACTGGATCAGGACAGCAGCAGCCAGCGCTCATGGTGAGGGACAGGGCTCGGATGGTCCAGGAGTCAGGGTTGTGGAGGGAAAGATCCTCGGAGAAAGACAGAAAAAAGTGGGGTGAGGCACTGGATAAAACTACTGCATATTAATAAAAATACAGTCCTGTGTCATGTGCCAAATGAGAATTTAGGAGCTGACTGGTCAGGAAACAGTCAACACCGCTCCATCCACTTCCAGCAGCACAGAGGCCCTACACTTATTCCAGGAAGATCACTTCAGATTTTCTAGACACTAGTACCAAATGGACCTCCCCGGTGACTAAGGCTGTAGCAAGCCCCACTGGCACCGTTAATGCATGCTCAGTGCCACCGGTTCCACATGGATTTGCTTAACAGTACACCAGTACCATATGGACCTCCCCAGTGACTAAGGCTGTAGCAAGCCCCACTGGCACCGTTAATGCATGCTCAGTGCCACCGGTTCCACGTGGACTTGCTTAACACTACACCAGTACCATATGGACCTCCCCAGTGACTGAGGCTGTAGCAAGCCCCACTGGCACCGTCAATGCAGGCTCAGTGCCACCGGTTCCACATGGATTTACATAACACTGGCTTCCAATATCGTGAACATGTCATAAATCAAGGTTGTAGTCAGTCCCACCAGAGCCAACACATAACTAATCATGAACTAATCATAGGCTTGACTAAAAAGATAAGTTTTCAGCCTACTCTTGAAGACAGAGAGTGTGTCCGAAGCCCTAATTTGTCTTGGGAGATTGTTCCATAGAATTGGTGCTTTATAAGAGAATGCTCTGCCTCCAATTGTAATTCTAGATATATTTGGAATTTTCAAGTAGTCAGCACCTTGTGAACGAAGTAATCTTGGTGGGGAGTAAGGAATGAGAAGACTGCAAAGATATTCCGGGGCCAAGTCATTTAAGGCTTTGTAAGTTAGTAATAGTATTTTGTACTCAATTCTAAATTTTACAGGCAGCCAATGAAGATTTTTGAGCACCGGGCTAATATGATCATATTTCTTAGTCCTAGTCAGAACCCTAGCTGCAGCATTCTGCACTAATTGAAGACGTTTCAGGGCTGAGCTAGTGCAACCAGACAGTAAGACATTGCAATAGTCCAGCCGAGAAGAGACAAATGCGTGAACCAATTTTTCAGCATCTTTAAGAGACAACATTTTTCTAAGTTTAGATATGTTTCGAAGATGGAAAAAAGCCACTCGGATGATATTGTTGATGTGAGCCTGGAAAGAGAGTTCTGAATCAAGAGTCACACCAAGGTTTTTAACGACAGCTCTGGCAGAAACAGAGAGGTCATCTAAGTTAAGAGAGAACTTAACGAATGAGTCTCTAAGACATTTGGGACCCAGTACCAATATTTCAGTCTTATCTGGGTTTAGTGAAAGAAAATTTTGCGTCATCCAAGCTTTAACAGCTTTCAGACACATCTCTAATCTAGTAACCGGATCATTTTCACCCGGTTTAAAGGATATATAGAGCTGCGTGTCGTCTGCATAGCAATGGTATTTAACATCAAGTGTACTTATGATATTTCCAAGCGGAAGCATGTATAGTGAAAAAAGCAAAGGGCCCAGAACAGATCCTTGAGGTATTCCAAAGTTAACCCTGGAATACTCTGAACACTTGTTATTTACCCGGACAAACTGAGATCTATCAGACAAATAAGACTTAAACCAAGAAAGGGCAAGTCCAGAAATACCAGCTAATTTTTCCAACCTACGAAGAAGAATATGGTGGTCTACTGTATCAAAGGCGGCACTTAAATCGAGAAGGACGAGAACAGAAATGCGGCCACTATCCATAGAGAGAAGCAGATCATTTACGACAACAGTGAGGGCTGTTTCGGTGCTGTGATGCTTTCTATAGGCAGACTGAAAACTGTCAAAAACCTCATTAGTTTGCAGGAAAGAAGAGAGCTGTTGGGCAACACATTTTTCAAGGATCTTAGATAAAAATGTGAGGTTTGAGATTGGCCTATAATTGGCTAGGACTGTGGGATCCAAATCTGGTTTTTTAAGCAGCGGCTTGATTTCTGCCATCTTAAATGAAGTGGGAACAATACCTGAAATCAAAGAAGAATTAATTATGTGAAGAATTGGGCCGCCAAGAATGGGCAGGAGTTCTTTCATTAGCTTTGTGGGAATGGGATCCAAGATACAAGTAGATGATTTGGAAGTAACAACTAATTTGGCTAGTTCACTCAGGGATATAGGAGAAAGGGACTCAAACTGGTTTGTGTGTAATGTGCAAGACTCCATATCATGAGAAACGCCATCGCAAACTGGTAAGGAAGCAGTGATCTTCTCTCTAATTCCAATAATTTTGCCATTAAAGAAATTTAAAAAATCATCACTGCTGCAAGAGACTGGAATTTGAGGGTTACTTGCAGCATGATTGTTAGTTAACTTAGCCACGGTTTTGAACAGAAATCGAGAATTATTTTTATTTTCCTGCATGAGATTTGAAAAGTAACAGGACCTTGCACAAGAAAGAGCATGCTTATATGCAACAAGGCTCTCTTTCCAAGCACTATGGAATACCTGGAATTTAGTGGAGCGCCATTTCCGTTCTAGATGACGAGATTTTTGCTTTAGTGTCCTTGTCTGGTCAGTGTACCATGGGGCTGGCCTCTTCTTCTGAGTAATCTTTTTATATTTCAGTGGCGCGACTACATTAAGGGTACAACGGAGAGCATCAGCAAACTTTTCTGCGGTATCGTCAATAGAGGAGGCACTGACTGGATGCTCAAAATAAGATGGGAAAACCTCAGTGAAATTTGTAGAAGTTGTTGCAGTAAAAGTACGACCAGTGTACATCCTAGTTTCTAACAATGCAGGGTGGGTCAATTGTAAGCAGAAGGTGATAAGAAAATGGTCAGACAAACTGGGATTATGTGAATGAATCCTGACCGGCCCAATGTTAATGCCAAAGCTTAAGATCAGGTCTAAAGTATGACCATGAAAATGAGTTGGGCCAACAACACTCTGAGCGAAGCCAACTGACTCCAAAATGTTAGTGAATGCGGATGTTCGAGAATCATCTGTCCTCTCAAAGTGCAGGTTAAAGTCGCCCAATATAACTATTCTATCATAGCTTAAAACTAAGTCTGAAAGGAATTCTGAAAAATCTTGAATAAAGGCAGAGTAAAGGCCAGGGGGCCTGTAGACTGTCACCAAAGCTAAAGGGTGATCAGAGGCAGGGCCGGCACCTATATCCAGCACTGAAAAATTCATCGCTAAAACCTCAAATGTATCAAATTTATACTGTAGTTTTGGCACTGAGTGAATGGAATCACTATAAATAGCTGCAACCCCACCACCTCTCCGGCCCAGGCGGGGGTTTTGAGTGTATATAAACCCAGGTGGAGATGCTTCATTCAAAGATACGTTTTCATCTGGTCTCAGCCATGTTTCTGTGAGACATAGTATGTCAAGATAACAATCAGAGATTAATTCGTTCACAAGAGCTGCTTTAGAGTTCAAGGATCTAATATTTAATAGACCAATTTTGAGAGAATATTTATTTATTGGTAGATTGATACAGTTGGTGTTAATGCAAATCAAGTTTTTGTGATGTACTCCGCGATTCTTCTTTCTTAATTTAATTGGAATTCGAGGAACAGACACGATCTCTATAGGGTTTGACCTAATCAACGGTTTATCAAAGCTGAATGTCAGGAATTTAGATTTAACTCTCTGCAGTCAATTACGACAATTTAAGTCGTAGGCCAGATTTCTCGACAGAAGTGCAGTGCCCTCACGAGATGGGTGAACACCGTCCCTCCTCAAAAGACCGGGTCTTCGCCGGAAAGCTCGCCAATTGTCCACGAAACCGACGTTATTATCTACGCACCACTCAGACAACCAGCGATTGAGCGAGTCCAATCTACTGTACATTTCATCACTACATCGGATCGGGTACGGACCAGAGAAAGTCACTGACCGTGACATCTTTCGAGCTTGGGCACAGGCCGACTTAAAACTGCTCTTTGTGATCTCCGATTGTCGTAATCGAATATCATTTGTACCGGCGTGGATAATCATTTTGGAGAACTTGCGTTTGCCCTGATCGAGTAATTTCAGATTCGCCTCGATATCAGTCACACGAGCGCCAGGAATACAGCTCACTGTGGTCGCCGGTTTAAACACCCTTACATCTCTAACGATGGAATCCCCGATAATTAGTGACTTTTCCGGTACTCGTTCATCTGGCTCCAATTCTTCGAGGGGAGCAAATGAATTAAACAGTTTAACGGGAGAGGTACTGGGTGGCTGCACAAGTTTCTTTCCCTTACGTTTACCTCGAACTGTTACAAACACATCACGCTGTGAAGAAGCTGCCGCAGCAGGTAAGGAACGAGAAACCGAAAGAGAACTGACATTTACACTCGTTTCAGGCTGGACCAAGAAAGAATCAATGAACTCCTCATTCGACCTAATGTTCTGCAGCGTTTCTATGCGATCTTCCAGCTGTAAAAGCTTTTCAGTTAAGCTAGCACATGAGATACATTTCTTGCAAATGAAAGAGCCACTAAGCGCAGAGGAGTCGTAACAAAACATATTACACTCAGAGCACAAGACAGGAAAAGAGGTCGGCGAACAAGGGGAAGCCATCATGGTTATTAACTTACGTTTGTAGGATGCCGCGTCGCCCAAGTCCAAGTTCACCTCACGGGCGTCTTGCAGAAGTATAGGCAGTGAAAAAGCGCGAAATTTACGACTGTTTTCCGTCAAAGGCAGAAAACTCTCAGAAAACAGAAAAAAATCAACGTAATATTAACAGAAAAAAGGGATGTTGAGCCTAGACCTGACCAACTGAAGCAACCCAGTTCATAAAACTGCCCCCAGAGTCTCATACAATGGGCGCCATGCATGACGGGTGCATCACTTCATGGGCTTCCTTTCTTACCCTGACTTGCCATCCCTCTAGAATAGGGTAAATCTGGACTCATCAGACCACATGACCTTTTTCCATTGCTGCTCAGTCCAATCTGTGTACTACCTTGCGAACTGGAGGTGTTTTTCCTCAATGAGCCTCACCAACAAGAGGCTTTCTTGTAGCCACACAGCTGTTTAGTCCCAATTCTTCAAGTTCTTGTTGCATCGTGCATGTGGTCATGCTCTTACCTTCAAAATTAAACATAGCCATTAGTTCTACTGTTTTAAGATGTGACTTCACAGAGCATTTTAGTGATCTCCTATCAGGATCAATCATGATTTTGCCACCATCCACTTCACCACTATCCTTCCAGGTTTTAATAAATAGTTGGCCCGTTCCTGAATGACATAATGAATCTTGCATTTGGTATACCACGAAAATACCCTGTCTTTCACAAAAGAACTGTTCCATTCGCACACACACTGATATCCTTTTAAAAAAAAAAAAACATAAATGATATTCATACATACCCGAGTAATAAAAATGTGTAGTGTAAAAAACATATATAAATAATAAAGATACAGTTAAGTGCTGAGTGAGGACATTAAGTTCATAGCCATCAGTTTCGGTTATGTCTTTTGGTTATGTCCTGACCCAAGTGCTGTGATTTCAGCAATCTCCTCAGCTTTTTCCTTTGCTTGTTGCTGCCTTATTATTTTCCCCTCTTGAAACAAAATAACTTCTTTTCAATGACCATGTGACACGTCTTCCAACATGATCTTTTAAGAAATGAGAAGTTGCATACTGAATCAGTCAGGATTAAGAGAATTATTGCCAGCAGAAACATTCATCATCGTAATAATGATTCAATAATAGGCTATTGAGGATTTGCTTATTTAAATCCAAATGGCAACTTTTTTATTCAATGTACAGTGCAATATATGTAGTTGCCAAATTATTGCGCCTATTTTCTGAATGTCCATTACCTCCGCAGACAAGGTTGTGTGACCAGTCGCGTTTCTTCCCGCGTTTTTTCTGCGTGTTTGTCGATAAGTTGATTAGTAAGAAAAAAAAAAAAAAAGCAGGATTGCGCCAGTATGAGCTGACGGATTTGCATGATAATTTCGTGGATCTTGACCCGACACTGATTGTAAAATGAGAAAAGGGGGGGGGCATTATCTGCCCAGCCACAGCAAAGGTTTCTCACCACGGATTGTTCTTGTAGTTTCTTCCTTCAAACGTGAGGCAAAACAGCGCCGACCCTGCGTCGAGGCACAAATATTTACTAATACTTTCGGGTCCCATAACCGACTATGTGCTCTATGGTCCCATCTAGCGGTCAAACAAAGAAAATGATCTGATTGACGTCAAAGTGCGTCTGTGCGTCAGATGCGCCTCGTACGTCTGGACGCCAAAGCGGAAGCAGTGGAGATTTCCGGAAAGAGCGAGCGAGGCTGGAGTGTCTGCCTGGATTGCGGTGGATTTTGTCGGGATTGTCCACTCGATTCTGGAACCAGCTGTTGTTTTTTTCCCCTGAATCCATTTGAATTGCTCTAAGCTGTCGATCGGTATTTGCACGCGCTGAGTTTGTGTTATTCGGCAGCCGTGATGACGACCATAGACTACAGCGTGTGGGACCATATCGAGGTGTCCGACGATGAGGACGATACGCACCCGAACATCGACACCCCCAGCCTTTTCAGATGGAGACATCAGGTGTGGAATTAAACGCCGCCGTATGGACCGATACGAGCCACCATCGGGGCGACTGGCCTCCTGTATCCTACAGTTGAACGAAAATTCCCGAAGCCGCTTTCACACCGGACGCGGAAGCGAATTTTTCGCGCGATAGATTACTGCATTCAAAGTCAGTGCAGAGACGCGCGCCTTTGCGTTGACCTCGAATGTAATCTGTCGCGCGAAAAATTCGTTTCGCGTCCAGTGTGCAAACGGCTTTACCCGCACTTTAGCCAGCCAGTGCTCACGGTAACCCACTTAGCAAGCTGGCTAGTTTATTTAAGGCACGTTAGCTCACTGGATTAGCCTGTTGGCTAACGGCAGGGGTGTGCGCTGCAAATGTTCGCCCCCACTGTTACTGTGGGTTTTGTTTCTATCATTAAGGAGGATGCGAATGTCTAAAAATCTTGACACATGTTCTACATTCAGCCTTATATTATATTTACCATAAAACTGGAGCCGGGACGGAGTCCTTTACCGCCTCAGCTAACGGTCTGACGCAGCCGTCCCGGGTGTAAAGTCAGTGGTTGGACGACTGAAGCTCACGCTGAGTTACAGCTGACGCTACCTGCGTTTGTTGCTTGAATCTCATCAACGAGCGGAACCGTTTGCATCATGAATTAAGTAACGTTAAACATTCAAATTGCTGAATTAAAGCAGTTTTGGTACCTAGATGCTCTGGTCAGGAGTTCCCGTCCGTAACCCCTGGGGACGAATGAACTAATGTGAATATATGCATATAAATTATCGTTTACATATTAAGCATGACGTGCATATATGTTGCTTTTGTCCAAGAGTGATAATTTGAACATATCCAAATAATTCTATATCTATCTATCTATCTATCTATCTATCTATCTATCTATCTATCTATACACACACACACAAAGTGTGTATGCTCGCACAAATACATATATTTAAATAAGGGAGGGGGTGAGGGGCGGAATTCTTTGCATGCTCTGAGTATAGCTATAAATGGTTTGAAAAAATCTTGCGATCGTTAACTGAAATATGACTTGCTTGGGAAGTCGAGTTGTCCCATTATTACTCACGCCAAGGAAGTCATGTAATCAGTTGTGTTCATTGGTTTGCTTGTTGATTAGTTAATTGGAAAGATTATTCAAAAACTAATGGACGGCTGTACATAATTATTTTTACCAGAGATGTATTTTGACCCGGCTTGGAGTAATTGGATTTTGGGTGTGATCGAGATCTGGACCTGGATTCAGCAATTTATTCATTTATTTTTTTGAAGAAGTCTTCATCAGTGTTAAGAGTCACACTTCATAATTGCATAGTGATTTTACATGAGAAAAACTGAGGGGGGGGGGGGCATTATCTCAATGATTTCAAGAAAATATCACAAACTGATGGTGTTGTTAAATGGGGGATTGTCCCTTGGTGGAGGTTTGCAATCTCGAATTGTGTTGTTGCACCTGTTTTCATCAAATTAAAGACTTGATAGTGCAAGAAAGGGTTTGCGCTGAATCTGGCATTCTCATGCAATCCCCCCACCCTGGGCAGGCGCGTGTGGAGAGGATGGAGCAGTTTGAGAAGCAGGGCGCTGACCTGGAGAAGAGCCAGGCAGAGTGCCGGCGGAAGCTGGCGGAGGCGCAGAAGCGGGTAAAGGAGCTGGAGAGCGCGGGCACGGACGATGCCAAGGCGGAGCTGAGCAAGGCGCGCGAGGAGGAGAAACGGCTGAAGAAGGAGGATCGCAGCTGGGAGAAGCAGCTGGAGGAGCACCGGCGTGACGAGAAGAAGATGCCCTGGAACGTGGACACGCTGAGCAAGGAGGGCTTCAGCAAGGTGAGATGACTGTTCGTTCCTGGACATTGTGTCCCCACACTTTTCATCCCCTAGGAATTGTAGTCCCAGTGGACTCTGCATCCCAGGACTATTCGTCCCCAATAATAACCCTATCCCTAACCCTTACATCATGGTGATCTGTCCGTCCTAGGTCCGTCTGTCCTTCTGTTTGTCAACAATGGAGGCACTTTTTTATCATTAGGGGATGGAAAGTCCTTGGGGACAAAGTCCATGGGGCCTAAAAGTCCAGGGATAAAGATGCCTGTAACCAATGACTTGCAGAATAATGAAACTTTCTTGGGGTGTGAAAGACTTTCTGTCTGAGCAGATGAGGGCTCCTCAACAGAAGGCTGCCATAACTGTGACATTCCATCATGGTTATCACAAGTTGGCAAAACCAGTGATGTCTAGCAATGTCAGATATTGTAAAACTACGATGACATTTACGAGAAAAGTATGATGTTATGTTACTTGATGGAAGCGAGTCATCTGTCATCTTGTGACTGCAGTGTAGTGACAGTTGTTGTCAGCTTTGTCATGGGGCTACAGACGGTGTTACTGACACTTTCTGTGCTGACTTTGATGGTGTTTCTATTGTTGCTGAGGTGAGACAGTCTTCGTAGAATGTAGAATGCGGCGATTGATAAAAGTAATAAAATCCATACATGGGAAACGAAGAAAACCGGAGTTGTACGAAGTAAAGAGCATCTTCATCTGTTTAGACAAGTACGTCTTTAAATGACTGTTAAAAGATTCCACCGAGTCAGCAGACCCAATGGGCGTGTGCAGAGTATTTCCTATGGTAGGTGCTGTGACCATAAAAGCTGGGTCGGCGCGTGTTTTGGGGAGAGTGCGAGGGACAGTTAAAAGTTTAAGACTGTTGGATGTAAGTGGTGTAGGGAAAACGACTGTCCTCCACCGCTGCCGGTCATGATTAAAATGTAAAGTTCTCATGTTGTCCATTGCTGGACTTCACAGGGCCTGGAGTTTCCAAAAATGTATGTTTCATTCTCTCCATCTCAGAGTGTATTGAACGTAAAGCCGGAGGCGAAAGACGAGACTGAGGAGGAACGGGAACATAAACACAAGACCTTTGTTGAAAAGTATGAGACGCAGATCAAGCACTTCGGTGAGTTTCCAACCCTTGGAAGACATTGATCCATGTTAATGCTGGTCTTCGTGTGTGTGTGTGTGTGTGTGTGTGTGTGTGTGTGTAAGGCCGTAGTGAGTTTACATGATGACAATTTTTCATTGGCACAATTTTAAACAAATATTTGCATTGTTGACAAGATGAGCATTGTTGCTAAAGGCAAAGTTGCAAAGGATGATGCGGCTTGTTTTACAACATCAACTTGGAAAAAGTTAGCACGGTATGGAAAATGCACATTAGAGCAGAGAGCAGTGATTTCTAAATTCGGTTTGCTATTAATTGCAGTCAGTATGAAGATGTTCTAATGTTCTGTATGGTAAACTTCATTATGCAACCCCCAAATACTAAAAACTGCAGACTGTATGTTGAATATAAATTCAAATTGAAAGCAGTGATTTGTAAGTTAATTGTTTTCCTGTATTATGTTGGAAACAGTACAACAGCAGGTTATTTGTTATTTTGCGTCGTGAATTTTGTTGATTATTCAAAATAAACATTTAAGTTTTGACTCTTGTGACGGAATTCAGAAAAGTTGGAGTAATAAAGTGTTAGCATTAACAGTCTTACCTTTCACACTACTTTATAAATGTTTAAAGGGGCAAAGAGCGAAGTCGTTTCACCGCGAGGTTTACTGTTGTGCGCTGCCTGTAGACCAAAACAAAGTGTCATGAGCCACACCTCCCTCTACCTCTGCTCTCCACCCCCCACCCCCCCACTCACCTCGTCTGTGAACGACTATCTGCAAAGTGCAAACGCACCGAGCAAAACAACATCACCATTTTGTGGAACATTTCGAGTAACGAAGTAAGTAACTTATAACGTTATAATGCCGCAAGAAAGAGAAGTTATGCTGTTTTGTCCGCAGATTTATCATTACGCCAATAATTTAGTGTGTCACCATTGGCATCAAACCTGTCTGTTCGCCGCTAATGGTGTTACTAGCAGTGACATGCGGTCGGAGGTTAGTTTGGTGAAGCAGAATTCTCCCCTTTGCTTGATTAGCAACCAGACGATTAATTAGTTTAGTAAGGCTATTCGGCAGAGTGACGGGGCCAGTTTAAGTTTCTGCGACGTTATTGCTCAATACCTACACACAACCGTAACGCCTGACGCATTGCTGGGACCGAGCCGCTAATAACTCAAGCTCCGGACATTAACCCATGCTACGACTGTAACAATAAGTTTATTTCAATTGACAGAGCGGCATGTGCCTTACGTTACTGTAACACCAATTAAAGCAGACATTTGACTTTATGCTGTGACTTAGGAGAAGAGCTAACGTTAGCCCTGAGTCAAATTGTAGCCCCTTTAGCTCCTGCAGTGCTCTCCACCTTGGAAATGCAAGGCCAATGTTAATCTGGGTTCTGTCCCTTTCTTTATCTGACATCATGTTCGCCACGGACTGTTGTCTCTAGAGGTAATATTGGATCCTGCTCGTCTTCAGGGGAACTTTTCGTTCCCCTCCCCTCAATTTTGCTTTTAAAAAAAAATATGTGCTGCCACGGCTCACTGGCTGTAGCCTTTTATAGAGATGAAGGGCCAAGGGCTCCGAGAGGAGTGAGGAGGCAGCGATTCACATGAACGCGCAGCCGGACCGGCTTGTAAACAAGGGGCTGGAGATCAACACAGAGAGCAGGTGTGTGACGTCCTGCTATAGTCCAGATGAAATTACACCCCTCGTTCTTCACATAGTGATGTTTTAATTCCTTCAATCTAGAAATTATGTATTGCCCCTTAAGTTACTGAAAACGTAACGTGTTTCAGGTGGAACTTTATCCCGTTTTTTCTGCAAAGGAGTCACAAGGGTTGCAACAATGCTGGGTCTTAGTCTTGTCGCATTTTGCATTTCAAAATGCACCTCACATTTTCTATGTAGCCAAGTTGGAACTGCAGGCTGGCCAGTCCAGCCCCCCCTCCCCCCACCCTTTCATTATGCGCCATGCTTTTGTAATGGATGCAGAATGCAGTTTTGGGTTGTCTTGTTGAACTACGGATGGGCATTCCTAAAAGAGATTGTCTTGAAGCAGCATATTCTCTCTAAAATCTCTGGATACTTTGCAGCATTAATGGTTTCTTCACAAGTGCATGTTACACTTGTCATGACGCTTGGTGTCTTTAGATGCTTAATGTTTAAGTGCTCTGAAAGGGAATAGATATGTGACAACTGAATAAATACTGAGTTTTCCTTACTTTTTTTGGAAATGTGCTGCAGGAATCAAAATTGAAATGTCCTTATTGTTTTTTTTAAAATTGCTCGTGTGGTGTAAGATCAAATAATGAGTTCTTGTATAGTTTTTTATGCAGTGCAGGTGTCATTGGTTATGAGTGTTGCACTGCAGCTCACTGAGCCCTTTCTTATTGACTGAGTCGATCTCCAGTGTAGTTTTGATGTCACGTTTTTCAGCCTTCGGGGACTACGAGCAGACAGTGGTTTCCTTTAGAAACATTGTTGCTGTAGTATGCAGGCAACTCTGGTGTTTGCTCAGGATCTGAGGTGAGCCTGTAGGAGTCATTGATACTTTCTTCATTGCGCTCAGAACACTGGGTCTTGCCTTCAACATCAGCCAGGCTGAGATCCTGTTCCAGCACGAATGAGGCTGTCCGTTTCCCACCGATTCCCACTCAGCAATCCAAATCGATGAAGAAGAAATCAACTTAATGACTTCACACATCGTGGTCTCCAGCAATGCCTCTCTGGGCAAGGAAATTCGAAACTGCATAAGCCGATCTGCCACAGCATGGATCAAGCTTAGCAAGAGGAGCTTCAGCGACAACAATGCCCGACCTGCACAAAGATCACGGTCTACAATGTCATCATCATACCCTCTCTCCTCTATGGCAGTGAGGCATTGCTCATTTGTCGGAAGCATGTCAAACAGGAAACGTATCAACAAAGATAGCTGAGAAGAATCAAAAGTCAAGATGCGATGTCAAATGTGGTCGTACTTGTCCAGGATCTGTCATTCTCCTCCAGCGGCTTAGGTAAGTCGGTTATTTCATCATAAAGTCGGACTCTTCACTTCCAAAGCAGCTGTGCTGCTGACAGGTCCTCCCCCTGCACCAGAGCAGTCGGTGCTGTAGAGTGACATGAGCACCTTCAGCAGCACGCCTGGCAAAAGTGTGGAATCAACCTCACAGATTAGGAGAAACTGGCAGTAGATGGGCTTCTGTGGATGAGGATTATCTGGACAGATGTTCAACGCTTTGAGAATGACTGAATCGCCAAAGATGCTCCATGCCAAGAATGGAGAAAGGCTGCCGCTCAGCGGCGCTTGGAAGTCCTGCTGCAGGGGAGTGCCTCACCCCTACTTTCAGTCCATTTAGCAGCTATGCTCAACTATGAGTGGCTGCAACGACTAGTCAGAGGTAGTTTACAAGTCACTGCGTTCAGCTTTAATTCTAATTTAACAATGTCCCAGCTGTTTTCGATTTGGAGTTGTACAATAGCAAATGATGTGTATTTACACTGGCAGTTTGCAAAATCTTATTGAAGAAACATGTTTCATAAAGGCTCAAGGTTAGCAAATTGCAGTTTATCGTGCAAGAACTGGAGATGACCATAATTTTCTAGTTGATGAGGTCAGAAGATCCCACCCACTGTGTTCGGAGCCAATCACAGGAAAGGAATGAAAATGCTGCTGAAGTCCACACTTTGATCCTGGTATTTTTGTAGGCAAATCTCTCTTCATTTTGGGCATGTGAACTTGCAGTCATAGTGTGTGGCTTGCCTTGGTGCCAGCCGTTTTGGTTTACTGCATTTAATACCAAAACTGTGAGGCGGAGCAGGAAGGAAGCTATCAGAAGCCATAATGGATGGCTGCCATTTTGCGCTGCATGACTGTGGCCAAGGCTGGACCAGAATGGGGCAGGAAACCACATGAGAAACCCACACCCCTCCCTCATGGTAGTGCTGTCAGCTGGCCAGCAGGGGCAGCCTTTGCACTGGAGCTTTGCAGTTGGGGTTTTGCCTCTCCCTAAACCTGCTTGAATTGTGAACTCTTCCTGCAGAACTCCCAATTTGTTCAAAATATCTGTTAGTATGTGTTTGTGAGACCAGACTTTAATGTTTTATTCCCATGCTTTGGTTTTGGAATGCAGATGTTTTGGTGTAATGTGTGTTTCTCCGTGATTGTGGACTCCGTCTGCAGGAATGCTCAGGCGCTGGGATGACAGTCAGAAGTATCTGTCGGACAACCCGCACTTGGTGTGTGAAGAAACGGCCAACTACCTGGTTATCATGTGCATCGACCTGGAGGTGGAGGAGGTGAGAGCTGACCCGACCTGTGACCTCTGAACTCTCACTCATAGCTGGTACACATTAATATTATTATTATCATTATTATTTTTTTTTGTTACAGAAACCAACTCCAAAATGGAGACATTCTACTCTTGTTTTATATTCTTCCGCCAGTACTTCAGAGTATTGAATGTATGTGAATACAGAAAGGAAAATAAGAATAATTCATGATATTGTTTGAGTTGTTTATCTCTCACAGATTTCCAATGTCACTGATGCACTGGACAATGGACAACTACAATTGCTGCATCGTTACTTATTTGCATCATTAAAAAAAATTGTATATTTTCTCACATATTGTTATCATGGAAAAAAAAAAAAATACTGGATTGTGTTATAATATTTTGGCTGTATTGCCTACCCATATTCCCCAGTAACTTAACCAGTCTCACTTTGATATAACGCTCGTCATGTTGAGCTGCGATCACTAGCAACATCAGCTGTTTGCCCTGAACAATATTGTCACGTTTATCAGCTCCCAAATAGGTCGGTTTTGAGATCGCCTATGTTATTGATAGTTTAGTTTCACTAACACAAGTGTGGAGGTAGACGGCATTCGAAAATCCCCCCCCGTTCTGCATCTGTGTGTCTTTCGAAACCACAGCACCCTGTCTGTCGTTGGTTTTCCCTGTCAACTCAGTATGAATTCTGGACTGTAAATTACAACCCACTTGTAAATTTGCAAGTGTCTATTCTGGGGGCTTTATTATTATTATTATTTTTTTTTTTTTTTCTCTGGTACCAGGGGGGCCACAGTCATCAGCGCACTCTTTGTTTATAATGGTCACACAGGTGTTTCCTCGCAATTTGTCGACCAGAGTAGTTTGGATGAAAGACTATGGGCTTCGTCATTCGGCACCACAACTGCTAAATATAACGGCTCAAGGAGGCCGAACATTGGTTGGTCTGGGTGGCTTTTTTTGTTCCTCGTTTCTGAGGTTTTGGGTCTCGGTCTCTTCCAGAAACACGCTCTGATGGAGCAGGTTGCACATCAGACCATCGTCATGCAGTTCATCCTGGAGCTCGCCAAGAGCCTGAAGGTGGATCCCAGAGGCTGCTTTCGCCAGTTCTTCGCCAAGATTAAGGTGTGTGTGTGTCTGTGTGTGTCTGTCTGTCTGTCTCTGTGTGTGTGTGTGTGTGTGCGCGCGCATCCGTGTGTAGGCCTCTGGTGTTAATACGGCTGTCTGTTTCTGGTAGACTGCAGACCAGCAGTACCAGGACGCGTTTAACGATGAGCTGGAGTCGTTTAAAGATCGTGTTCGCGGCCGGGCCAAGATCCGCATTGAGAAGGCCATGCAGGAGTACGAGGAGGAGGAGCGACAGAAACGTCTCGGACCGGGAGGCCTGGACCCCGTGGAGGTGTACGAGTCTCTGCCCGCGGTATGCTGCCTCCTCCTGACCTCTGACTCCCTCCCTCAGTCTTGGACGCTGTCCTGTATGGAGCAGCACTAATCTCCCTCCCTCTTTCATCCTGTAACACCTGCCCCTGACACTCACACATAGTAACTGTGAGCTCAGCCTCCCTTCTCTGCTGCTGCTGATGGCCACTACAGACTAAAAAAGGCCATAAATCGAGAGTTCAGGACAAGTGGGAAAAGTAATCCGAGGCAAAATCCAGTCAGCATTTCATGAAATGACTTGCACTACATCTTTCAATCTTAGTAAATATTTTCCTTTTGCCATAAAAATGTGAGAAAGGCCTGGAAGGGGCTGCAGGCAGTTGCTTGGTGTGTTTTCAGTGTGGCCAGTACAAAAGCTGGGTTCCCCTACCTGAGTTTGGTGTGTTTAACTGAGCAGGGCTGGAATTGCCACTATTCAGAAGAGTGGTGCCAGGCATGGCATGCTGTGCCGGTGACTGTTGTTTTTCACCTGTCCGTCCGTCCGTCCTGTCTGTCTGTCCACACTTTTCCATGGCTATAACTTTTGATCGGCTCATGATAGGACTTTGATACTTGGCATATGAATTGCTTGTGAGAAGGCATTTCAGATGGGGTCATGACTTTTGACTTTGTGACCTTGACCTTGGAGCATGACGTTTGGTGACAAAAACTTTAACATGGGCCATAACTTTTCATTAGCTACTAATAGGCATTTGATACCTGGCATATGTGTTCCTTAGGATAAGGCCTTTCTGATGAGGTCATGAATGTTGACCTTGTGTCCTTGACCTTTAACCTTTGATTGACTCATGATAGGCCTTTAATGGTTAGCATGTGCATGTTATGCCTGGGGGCTTCAGTGTTTCACAAACACATCTTGTTTTTTTATTTGTTGACTTTGACCCATTTAGGTCCAAAATTAGATCAAGTGATCCCGGGACCACTTCACACCTGCACAACCTTCTTGAAAAATTTTTATAATTAGATCAAACTGTTTTCGCACTGGACTGCTGTCTGATACAAACGGACAGACCACCACATCCCACAAAAACGATCCCCTCGCCTTTTAGGCCTGGTAATGAAACAGTCCTCCAAACATTATTGGCCTCCCAGCAGTTTTTTACTGGTAAATTTTTCTGTTGTTTGACGTTTATATGTGGCCTGATGGCAGCACTTTGAAATGAACCCTAAAATCCTCAGATCCCACCCTGTCAGGGGAAGAGTTTGTCAGTTTGTGTAAGAAAGAAAAAGCTCCCATTTATTTGCAAATCTTAGATGAGAACAAATAACTGTTGGTCATCCAGTTAGGATGAGGGTCAAATTTTGATTGAAATCTGAACAAAGTCTGTGACAGAATAAATATTTTACTGGATACGCACTCAAACTGCGTCTTTATTTCTTACAGCTGTCGGTTGTTGGCAGCAGGTTGTGTAGATCACATTTTTTCAGTGAATATGTCTTCAATGAATTGATGAGAACTGCCACCAAAGGTACCACTGAGCCCTTTCAGTGAATGTGCGTACAACTCACCTGTCCTCCATCCTTATTATACTTTATTTACCTCCATCTGCCCTGTATTTCTCAAAACTGCAGCCTCCGTTTACGTACACAAGCAGCAAGCAAAGCGCATGGTATCTGTTCCTGGATTTCAGATCAGCTTCTGCTTGCAATCATGTCATTGGTCTCAGCTAAGCTGCCACCTGTCAAATGGACAATATTTAATGCTTGCGCAGATATCATGGATTAAACTAAAAAGGAGACGCTTCTTGTGAATATAACTGGCTGATTGAACTGGGGTTAACTGGATGCTGGCCCCCACTGCTACACATCACGTGTACCTTCCAGTCGCCATTTAAATTCCTGTTCATCCACATTAGTGACAAATCGCTGGTATTTTGTGGCTTGACGCAAGCGGCATAACGAATGACTGGTTGGGATGCTGTTTATTTGAGATTCTCAGCATTTTGTTTGTTGGGCTTCAGTGTAAGAGTGAGTTTTCTTTCAGATTGTATTAGCAGGGTGGGAAATGACCCACAAATAAAAACATGCACATTTTTCTGCTATTGGCAAAGGTATGTCCAGATTCACCTGCTGCTTAATGGCAAATCATCATTTGTCAGGCGGCTACTGTGGATTCGTGCTCGTCACCGCCACTGCCGCGTCCGCCGCCACTTCCTTGTGGACGTTGTACAGGCTATCATTTTTGACCAATTACTTTCATATTTGATATAGAAATTTTTATGCCCCCGCCCTCCAAAGAGGAAAGGGGGGCATTATGTCGGCACCATGTCCGTCCGTCATCCGTCCGTCGTCCGTTAACCTTTCGTTTCCGTGGGATAACTATAGAATCCCTCGTCGGATTGATGCCATTTCTTAATGGTGTATTGGGAGTGGCTAGAGGAAGGTTCCTTTTGAACATCAGCGTCCTGTGATATCTATTATGGCCGCCACAGCAGCCATCTCAATATGCCCTTGATCAACATACAGGCGGAGGCGTATACCACGCTCTGCGTTGCTCTTGTTTATACTTCATTTATGACACCTATCGATTTTGGTTGCCATGGCGACAGTATTGCCCGAATAACGCGCTAGAAAGGGGAGAAGTGGGCTTTCGGGGGGCTAAACCCATGCAGTTGCAGCCGAACGGACGGTTTAGTTTATGTCTGAAATATGCCAGCCACTTAATTGTTTCACCTGCATTACCCCACCTTGCATAGGAGTCTTCACAACACTTATTTTTGTTTCATTTTTGCCTTGAATTGTAATTACTTGAATTGACTGAATTGTTGTGTAATTGGCCAAATCCTGTCACAGGTTTGAGTTAACATTGGTAACTGATGTCAATTGATGTTAACATGAAAGTGCACTGGATATTGGTTATATTGTGCTGGTTGTGGTAATGTGTTTGGACTATAAAGCGAATTTAAGAGATTACAGTGTGCAGTGTGAAGCGGGGGATTAAATGCTGTTGGTCTAACGTCTCCTCCTCTGTCTTCTCTCTGAGCAGGAGCTGCAGAAGTGCTTTGATGAGAAGGACATCCAGATGCTTCAAGACGCCATCAGCAAAATGGATCCCACGGTGAGAGGCATGGGGTTCACTGACCCTCTCTGACCGTAGGAAAATCCAAGTTTAACTGGAGCCCAGTCATTGTAAACAGAATGTGCAGGACAGTGCTATTCTGAAAGCATGTTAACAAGCTACTGACTGACTCAATGACGGCAGATTTTCCGGACACTTATGCCCACTTTATGGGGGTTGTGATTATTACAACCAAACTCCTCTTTCTTGGTTGACAGCTTTTATGCTAGCATCCTCAGTCGTCTTTTCTGCTTATAAAACCATTGACAACAGAAGAACTGGAATTAAAGCAGAAGAGATTTCGATGTCTCTGGATTTTTAATGCCGGGATTACCTGATAGAGATCCGCATTTTTTTCAGACCACTTCAGTTACTGATTGCTGAAAGGGCTTTTACCAAATAAAACACAAATAAGTTACCGACTGTAGCTTTCAGTCCTCCAGGAACCAGGTGCAGATGACAGTGGTCTTGACCGAGGCGGAGAGCATCCACAGAGGGGGGGTCTGAACAGCATGTGCATGAGAAGTGATTCTCACAGCGTTAGATACTCCTTCTGGCTCTGATTGGTTAATTTTGCTTGAGCACTGAGGATTCTTGCCAGCGCCATTGTAAGCACTGGGAGGACCAAATATACCCGTTATTTATTTTTCTCTCAATGCAATACCTGTTTCATCCACTACTGTCAATACAGAGGGACGGGGTTTTTTTTTTTTTTTTTTTAAAAGGTTACCTGCTGCAGCTTTAATATGCCTCTGTTGTAAAAACTTCTCCACTGAACTCTATTTAAGACTTTGTTCAGAGCTCATTCAATTGCTGTTTGTGTAATTTAGTGCAGTGCCTGTTCTATCGGTACTTGAGTGGTTTTGGCGCCTTAAGCTCTTTTGGTTACTTGAGAACTGCTTAGTCAAGCAACTTCAAACTCGTCACTGCACTTCGGGCCTGAGCTATACACCTGCCTGTGTGAAGGTGATCGGATGTTCAGACCTGGAGATATGCATAGGACACGCACACAGACACGCACACAGACACGCACACAGACACGCACACAGACACGCACACAGACACGCACACAGACACACACACAGACACACACACAAACCTTGCTTTATAGTACGATTTAGTACTTTTTATTGTGCTCTTACAGATGAAGACTTCATGAAAACAATTCAAAGAGCCCATCACTATCGACAGCTGCTCAGGAATATAGTAGGAGCTGGTTTATGCATGTTTGAAACTATTTTAGCTTTTGAATCGCAGTCTTATACTGAGAAGGAGTTTGTTTAGCGTCATGTCAAAGGGATGAACGCAACTTGATGCGATTTCTCTGACAACAGCAGGGGGAAGGCTGTTCCTCTCTGTCCAGCGGAGAGAGAAGATTCCTCTCATGGCGTTTGATCAGAAACATGAGAAGTGATGTTTTGTCGGCAGCCTGAGGGTTCGACCTGGTGCATGAGTTAAGGGTAGCAGTGCTTTTTCAACTGAGCAGATCTTTGGGATTTTGCGTCTTGAAAAGAACAGTTGTCGCAGCACCTGCAATGGTTTGGTGATGGCATGATCCTTAAGGCATAATAATTCTACATTTGACTGCACTTTTATCTTCTAAAATGTAACGTTATTTGCCCTGGGCCAGTTGCTGATTGGGAATAAGTAATGGCTGTTAATTCTCTTGCCCATCCCTTCCCGTTCGGTTGTCCCGTACACATGCTCTCCTGGTAACACAAAAAGGCTCCCAGCGCCCCCCCAAAAGAGCCCCATCCTCAGCACTCTAACATGGCCGCCTTCGGGTCTCGGCCTCACAAGCCATTTGGGCGGCGCTCATAGGAATCTGTAGAGCCAGTTTGTGGAAGCCATTTCCTGTTGTACTTCTCAGTGTCTCAGGACTCTAACTCTTTAAGAAGTGGGTTTGTAAAAGTTACAGATCAGCTTATCACACTTTTGAACTGCAGCGCTATTTGACTTACTACTTCCTAAATGGTTGCGACATGATCTGTAATGAGCCTTAAATCCAGCCACGGATGCTTGTGCTATGGACCTGCAAGCCCTTAATCTCATTAGGGTGAGTGACAGGGGGCATTTTCCATATTTGAAGGGTTTAAAACTGAAAGCAGTAAGTTGGCTGGATCCTGTTAGTAACTGAAGTAATTTAGGCTGAAAATGTGGAACGTGTGCTGGGCTGCTCAGTTGCAGTGAAGGCCCTAACAATGAAGATGTGGCAGACAGGGTCGCTTCTTGGATTGGATGGTAACACAGCTAACAGTTTGAGCGAGCTCTATGGTACAGCATGTACTGTACTGCATATAATGGCAGATTATGGGCCCGCTTAGAATTTTCAAATTGCACATAAGAATAATGAGAAACATGACTACTTTCATGCGAATTTCTGGCGAGACTAGTATACTCGACGCAAGTTTCCTTGCTTGGATAAAATCAACAATTGAGGACAGCGTTACAATAGAATATGTGGCAGATTTGGAACTCACATTTGGCTTATTTACAGTCATCTGCATGAATAACCACTGTACAATGTGTAGGTCTATGTGATTTCCTAGTAACAAATTTTACTCTGTAAGTAATTCCATCTTTGTGTTAAAATGTTACAATAACCGTTATTGCTTGACAACAATAATTCATCGCTTCTAACAAAAAAAAAATGTGTGAGACATAGCCTGAGAATTTTAAACTCTGAAGTTAAATATTTCTCAGCTATATTGGTAAATGGCTAAGGGACTGCATTTATACAGCCCCTTTCTAGACAGATGACATAAAGCGATTTAAAATTATGCCTCTCATTCACCCTGATGGCGGAGGCTGCCGTGCAAGGCGCCAACCTGCACATCAGGAGCAGTGTGGGGTTCAGTGACTTGCTCAAGGACACATCGACATGTTCTCTGGAGGACCTGGGGATAGGACCCGGATCCTTTCGATCCCTAGCCTTGCTGCTCTACCTACTGAGCCATACCACCCCAATTAGAGTCATGGGATTGTCATGATATGACTTGGAAATACGAAAGGCTCTGACAGACGACGGCATTCACCAAAACTTCTAATGAATTTTTTGTGTACTTCTGTCTTGAGACATTGGTTTTGTAATTGGCTCAGATTTTCGGAGATCAAACAGTTGTTGTATGAACATGTTCAAGAGAGGGAACGAACTGGCCAGCCTGATGACAGTCACTGCACTTGTTACCCACTGCTGTTGCCTTGGCAACAGACAGCGCAAAGTTCCACAGCATGTGGCAGATTCAACAGTGTTTGTATCTTGACACGATGGCTGGACAGGTTTATATTGTGCATGTAAAGCTGTTATGAATGGCGAATGCATAGGCCTACCATACGTACGCATGCAAATTTTATTATGATTTACTATCAGCTGCAGAATTTTGCATGAACGGCTACCATTCTTCTGAAATTGAGTTAGCATGACCTGCACATATCCTGAACGATCGTTCGTGCCAAAAACGAAGGCCTGGGAAACCAATATATAGAGCTCTCTTTTCTTATTCTCTATTTTTATTTATTCTTTGATCATTTTCATTGGGCTTAAGTGGTCTTCAGAGACCGAGGACCAGGCATTAATGGGCCCTGAGTCAAAAAAGTTTGAAATACCATCATTACATTTTAATGGAACCTTTTAGAGAATGCATTATTTGAAAAGGATGGTGACATTATGTAAAAATGAAGAATAGTAACAGAAAGAAATGATGGAATGTAACTGTATATTCTGTCTCATCTCCCTTAACCTACCTGTATACATCCAACTAAATCACATGAAATTAAAACAGACATTAACTCTTTCCCCCTCACTAGCGCTTCTCGACACCTGTCCCTCATTTCCCCACGAGCGCCTCTGGACTGAGACTTTGAGACTGGAATTCAACATGAAGGAACAATAACAGTACAATAAAGGATAGGCTTCGAGAGGCGCTAGTGAGGGGGGAAGAGTTAACTGAGATTATAGTCTATCAGTGTCTGGGAAAAGTGCGGTCTCTGCTGGGATAAGGGTTTTCTCTACTCTCATTGGTTTTTAAAATTTTAAACGTTTCCCTTTTCTCTGTTGAATGAGAGGGCCAGACTTTGAATAGAGTCCTCAGGGGCCTCCGCTGCACCTACAGCACTAATGTAGACCTTTGAGCAGCAGAGGGATCGTTAGGAAATTATGTCTAATACCTGAGGGCCTCTGGCGGCAGTCAGGACCTGGAAATCAGGAGTTGTGGATAAATGAAGAGAAATGGGAATCCGGAGCGGAGACCCGTGCAGTAATAAGGGCGCAGAAGTGTTGGGTCGGTGGTGTTTTTGGCTGCTGTGTAAAATATCCTTTTCTCCCCCACAGGAGGCGAAGATACACATGCAGAAATGCATTGACTCGGGGCTCTGGGTGCCCAACGCTCGGGGCGCGGACGGGGTCGGCGACCGGGATGAGGACAAGGAGGAGGCGGAGAAAGAGAAGGAGTGAACGGACGTTGGGATGGACAGTTTTACTGCACCCCCCTCCCTTTCCCATACTTTTACCCCCACCCCCCTCGCAGAACAGTTCTCACCTTTACTTTGCTCACTGTCCACACGCCCCACCCCCACCCTGCAGTTCATGTTTTAATTATAGCATCTCTGACCCCTGCCCCACAGGAGCCTGAGTGCTGTCAGTCCAGACCAGAGGAAATGGAATAGGGGTGTTCTGATAGTGATGTCACAAAAGGGGAAGGGACTACGCCAATCACAGTTAGTAAGAAAAATGACTAATGAACAGTGGAGACCTCTGGCCTGTGCTTCCTGTATCCCTGTGGGCATCAGCAGAAAGTAGCCAGAAACCTGCCTCCAGTCATTGCCGGCATTGTTACTAGAACGACGTGTGATTGGTTGAGCTCCTTCATGTTTTTGTGACATCACCTCCAATTTTACAGTCTTTTATTATGTATGGCTTGGACTTGTTCAAGATCGTTATGGTGGTAGTACAAGATTTCCCTGTCAGTCCACTCCCCTCTCTCTGCGCATTTGTGCTTTACCGCATGGTAGCAGTTCTGTTCCTGCTTCTCTCTTGCGCATTTTGCGGGATTTTAATCTCTTCAGTCCAGTTTCTCTGTAATGCTGACACATGAAAGTCCTGCTAGTCGTGTCCTGCAGGTGTATGTTTTTGCCTGACTGTCATTATACAAATGGAGGCAGCCTTAGATGAAATGAGTGATGAATGCGCTGTGTGGACAGTTTACTACCCTCATCACATGCATGCAAACGCCGCCTCGGCCGTAAACTGCTGACCTCGTTCAGTTCTGTCCCTCAGCGGTGTCTCCGTCTCTCCTGCCGCCGGGTGACTTACAGTACTGATGATGATACTGAAATACAGTCGTTTTCTCTACACTGATGGCATTTGTCTGATATGAAGAAGTTCTTGCTGCGAGTGTGAAAAAGGGACACGTGTCTCTTCCTGTTTGTCTGTCCCTCTTCGTCCTTCCGTCTCTCTCTCTCCATCACTTACTCCCACCCTCTTTCCCTCCCTCCATTTATTTCCCTTCATCGTGTGGTCTCTCTGTAAGTCTCAGTACATCTGCTCTGCAAATTCCAACTCGGTGTGCATTTGTACTGTGAGCGGAATGGAAGGCCTATTCAAGAAGCCTTGGATGGATGAAAATGCTCTGAACTGGATTGTTTTTGGATATTTTCTGATTCACTTGGGGGGGTAAAAACCCCTCCTCTTAAGGCCCACCAGATTCTCCAGGACCCTGAACACATATCAAAGCTGGAAGAGGTTCCTTGTGTTCTAATTTGAATGAAATGATGTGCATTAAATAAGGCATAAAAACCAATGCGGTTCATGAATTAATTTCAAGAAATGTTAACGGGCTGGGTACTGTGTGGCAGGAAGTGACAGTGTGGTGTTAGTCAGTTGGTTGACAAACTTCTAACACATGGCGACTGGCTCTTGTTCTTCTGATTAGTTTATAAGTGCTGTGGATCCAGGCCTTGGAAGAGGCTCAAAGGGAAATGAAATAATTAGTTTCAGTGTGACTGGCCTCCATTCGGTCCTTTATAGCTGCTCTGTAACAACATTACATGTTTGTATGGACAACACAATGGGAATTGACTTGTCAATGGAATTTTTTCACGATGTCAAAGAAGCAACTGTGCCACGACAATCTGATTGGACAGTGTTGTAGATACACAATCGACATCGATGGCGTCTTGGTTCGCCTTATAGGCTGCCTGTGTTTCAGAATGCTTATAGATGAGTTATAAGCATTCCTATAACTAGCAGTTGTTTTGTTTTTTTTTGTTTTTTTTTTTGCGCTCCATTCATAGAGCTTCCTCATGTGGGTCTCATTGTTTTCAGTAGTAGTGTCCCTGTCCTCTGATTGGCCTGCACTGAAGCCAAACACATTGGCTTATGTCTGTTTTGGAGTAAGAGCTGTATCAGTTCACGAGTCTTTTGTAGTGAGCTGTAAAATTAGGCTGTCAAAAGGAGCGTTGGGTCACAACGCATGGGAATCTTCCCACTGCTGATTTTTGAATTATGTGCTAACCAAAGCACAGACTGTGGTGGGACCTCGTTCTTTGTGGTTGTTGTCAGACATAATTATGAACAGCCTGGTGTAAAAGCTGTTGGG
The DNA here is from genome assembly GCA_029721435.1 of Gymnothorax reevesii. Lineage (NCBI taxonomy): Eukaryota > Metazoa > Chordata > Actinopteri > Anguilliformes > Muraenidae > Gymnothorax > Gymnothorax reevesii. Next base: position 100,150,007 of record CM056582.1, on the reverse strand, counting down.
AAAACAAACAATTATATGCATGAAGTATTCCTAAATAAACATGTAATTAATAAATGAGAAAAGACTAAATTTTTCCATTGAATAAGTTTCAGTGTTCCTCAGGACTGATCGTTTCTACTTCGCTGCAGCGGAGCAGAAGTGCTCATACCTCAGTCTTCATTAGAATCTTATCCTTCTCATTATTCACATCCTTTCTTCTTCCTCCTGCTCTCGGCTGTGCCCATTGGATGGGTAAGAAGAAGTATTGAAGCCACGGGAATCAAAGAAACCAGAGTTGGCAAAGTGGAGGGCGTTTGTTTCTCAAATATCAACTGAAAAAGACGTCAGTTGCGTACGTGGCAGATGAGCGACTGGCAGCAGATCCAGCTGTGGGCCGTCATCAGAAACCAACACCTCCTCATGTGACTTCAGAGGAAAGGGCATTTCATCTCTGGAGCAGCACCTTTCTTCATTTCTTCTCTCTTCGAAAAGTTCCCTCGCGTCTCTCAGCATCTCTGTTGGGACTTGCATGCTGCAAGGAAAAGGTGTGCGTGAGTGAAATGTGGGTGCAGTGTGAGATCAGGTGCAAGAGGGTACGGCTGTGGAAAGCAGTGAATGAACTGAGCCCGTTGATGTGTTGGAGAATCTCTTGCATGACGAATGTCAAAAGTTTATCGAATGCTGCTGTGCTCATTATCACCACTGAGTATTATCAACTTGACCACAGATATATTGTATTTACACCGGCACACACACATCAGCCTTTGAAGGTCCCCCTTGTACTGCCTAAATGGCTCCATCAAACTGACAGCACTTGATTTGCCGAACTGGGGGTTTCCAGCAGAACATTTCCCTCTGACTCCCTCCACCAGCCTTTCTTCTTCCCACAGTAAATTCTAATGCCGTTTCCTCCCAGGTAAAAGCTGCACATGTACGCAGCTGAAGCACGAGGTAAAAGAAAACAGGACTCACTGGACCAGGTGACCCTTTTCAGCTGCCTTTTTTTGTCAGTACACATGGCAATATGATCTGTCTCTATCCAAAAATTTGAAATGTCAATTATCAAAATGATAGACAACACACCAGCGATTATGCAGCTGCAGTGGCATTTGACAGCTTTTTTACTGCTAATTCCACCATCTGCTTCCCTCTTGAAGCCATTTTTCAGTCGTTATTAGCATGTGAATTATGAATTCAGACCATGAATGTCCTGTGCGCCAGATTATTTTTCATAACCAAGTTAGGGGAAAAAAATTCCAGTAATGTACAATCTGATTCTTTCAATTTCAGTTTGGTAAAATCTGATTGGCTGAAGTGTGGCTAAGAGAGGAAGCGGTGCCACAACTTCGTTACGAAAAATAAGCGCACATCCTGCACACCAGTGCCGCTGACAGATCCTGTGATATGTATGCTGCTTCAAAATTGGATAATTCAACTTTGCCAGGTTTTGTTATTACAAAAATGAGAAATTTCATGTGGAAAAACCTAGTAAGATCAACTTGTTAGGTTTTTGCCTCACAAATGATTAAATACCGTTGACTTGCTAGTTTGGCTATAAGAAAATACTGGGATTATTTTTCATCCATCTTACAAAATGTGATGAGGCAGAGCCCAGTAAGGTCATGACTGGTCCTCCTCAGTTTCTGGCAAAATTGGACTTACTGGGTTTTTCCATAGAACTGAAGAGCAGAGTGAGATGCTACTGTGTGTTGTGACACGTTCCTAATGTAAATATTACTGAAATTCTTCGAGACTTGTGCCACAGTCGCCCTTTGGTTGGCTTGGACCAGATGGGTCACCAGTCATAGCCCTTGTGCATCAATGAGCCTTGAGCGCCCGAAATCCTGTTCCTGGTTAATTGTTTGTCCCTCCTTGGCCTGCTGTCAGTAGGTACTCTCATCTGCTGACAGGGCGCCCCCCAGAGGTTCACTTCAGGGATGCTGTAACCCACTCATGAGGCGAGTGTATAATGTTTTTTTTTTTTTTTACTTGGACAGGTTTGAAATCAGATTATGAAACCTGGTCATGGACTATTTTCCCTCCTATGTTTCCTATATCTCTCTTGACAAGATTCTTACCGAAGAGACATTTATGAATAATTCAGATTACCACATAATATGAGGGAGTATCTGTGGAGATGAAGTTACCATGGCAACTCTACTTTTTGAATACATTTCTTGTTTTGGGCACATTTCAGAGCAGCCTGTACTTCTGAGAGTACACGTGCAGCGAGGCGGGGGGGTAGTATTTTGGCCTGTGTCATCTCATGACTCACATTGACTGGATCTCTATTTTCAGTCAGTGACCTGCAGCTACAGACTGAAACCTAAATGTACATTCTCACTAACTAACCTGCATTTGTGTGATTCTTCAGTCAATGACCTACATTTTTACTCCATATTCTGCATCTTCATTCCATGACCTGTATTTTCGGTCTGTAATCTGCATCTGTGACACAAAACCAGCCCCAGCATCTACAGTCTATGACTGATCTTTCCGTCGTACATTTTAAATTTATCTCACCGTAATTATGAATTTTGGTGTAATTATCGCATATTTTATTCAGTTTTATTGCCCAAACAATCCATGAGTGGTCTGACGTGCCAATCCCATCCTCTCCCCATCTCTGCTCAGAGACACAATGTCATCACTTGTTGCAGTTCTTGGTTAAAAGGATGAATCTATCTCAGCAGTGAAGTGTTGGGAAATTATATGAATTAAATGGCTTTTCACTGATTACCAATGAATATATTGTGGCTAAATCAGACAATAATTTTCTACACTGAAGTGTAGAGCAGTCAGATGCAAGATGTGCGTGGTGATTTTAAAATTGAGCTGGAGTGGAGCCGCCTCCGAAAAGATGTTGATTGCGAACTTTAGAAAAATGTTATATTGTCACAGCGGAGTTGATAGTGACAGACAAAATTGCAAAAAAGTATTTGCTCCTGCCTTTCCAAAACAGTTTCTGGTAAGTGGCTTTGTAAGTTAAGTATAATCTGTAATATAATTACTTAATATTTCTGGCTTTTTAGCTTCGCTGTAATGACAGTCACAGTCAGCTGAGCTTTTATAATGCCAAGTTGCCCGGCGTCCATCCGGCGTCAACTTCTCACTTCAAATCTGAATATCTCAAAAACTGTCTGCTAACTTTTTTCCGACTTTGGCGTGAGCCTTCCTCATGATATTCAGAATATTCACTGTGAAAATGAGAAAATTCTACGTCCCGGTTTTTCTGGAATTCAGTATTTTGGACTTAGAAAATCAGTGTTTGTGCTCATTTTTTCAGTCTTTCATTAATATCTCAAAACTGTGTGATAACTTTTTTGCTCCGCTGTGACGATAGTCAGCAGTCAGCGGAGCTTTTGTAATGCAGAGTAGTCCGGCGTCCGTCTGTCTATCCGTCCAGCGTCAATGTCTCGCCCTTCCTGGGGGGGGGGGGGACATATTGTTTTTGCCTGAATTCCCGTTTGCGTTGGCGTTGGCGTTCCCATTTGTTTCCGGAGCATAACTCTGAAACTGTTTGACCGATTCTCACCAAATTTGATACAGTATCTCTCCATAACATGTGGATGTGCCTTCTGAGGGTTTGAACTGCTTTTGAATGTTATTTTTTCTGTTTCCATGGCAACAATTTGGACTTAGGCATATTGAAGGGTGGGACTCGGTGCCGGACCATAACTCTAAAATGTGAACTGGGGGAAGGGGGAGACATCTGTTTATACGTGTAAAACCCTTTCTAGTTTGAATATCTCAAAAACTGTCTGATAACTTTTGTTCTAATTTGGTCTGAGCCTTCTTAATGATATTCTGAATATTCACTGTGAAAATGAGAAAATTTACATATGTGTCATATGTGTTAATATTGCAATAGTTTTCAAGGATTTCTGAAGTTAGGTTATGATGTGGACATTTCAGTCATCCTCTGCAGAGCTCTCTAGGCCGACAGGCCTCTTGTTATTACGTTTTGCTGGCATCTAGCGCAGTCATATTTCCCAAAACTTAAGTTTTCTTTCCCGCTTCCTGGTTCATTTGGATCCTCAGTATAAATACATTTTCACTGATACCTTAGTGATTCTGTAACCCACGCGCCTTATGGGGGGGGGTTGATAGAGGAGATATGCCCTATTCTCAGGGCAGTGCACTGCCCTGCCATATACCTAACCGGTGGAGACCAGCAGGATCATGATCTCACTTTGGAGTGTATTTTAAAGAGACCCATTAAATGATAGATTAAGAGCCTAATGCCCTGCATTGCAAAAGCAATATCTTAACAAGCATTATTATCTTGTATTTAGACTAAAACACATTTCTTTGACTTTTATTTCTTAGAGAAAAAAATTCTGCCATAGATTTGACGATATTTTGACCCATTTCTAGGAGAGAAATGAGTGAAAATGCTGGAAGCAATCAGATATGTTCATCATCACATCACATCAATAGATATGTTTTCTTAATGTGGCTTCCTAATTATTGTTTGGCAAGCCAACACAAATGTTATCCGCACCCAGAACAAGACAACCATTTAGGCTAAATCTTTGTACATTTAGGATTTTAACCAATGCAGTACCTGATGGTACTGGGATGACATACCATCCAACGCACTCAAGTTAGAGACGAAGAGCTCCGTTCTCCACCTGTCTGTCCAGCAGTATTATTTAGTACTTAACACACTCTTCAGTGTGAGGAGTTCTCTGCTTTGCTGATTGATCACACTGCCATGGCTGCCCTGTATTTACTGCTAACATACGGAAAGGCACTTTGTTCAGCCGTTGAAACACTGGTCCCGTGGGACACCTCGCCTTTGCCTCAGTATGCCTGACTAGAACACCGTCCATTTTCACTCAAGAATCTCCAATCAATACTGAGCAATTTTCCATGGAGTGTACAGACAGAAGGGAAATTGGACTCTGTCTCAGGGGGTGGAGGGCTGGGTTTGGAAAGAGGCTGGCTGGAGATTGGCGATGAGTGGTAGGTTACGAGAGGCACTTGGAGCGTGGTTGCTAGGTTGCTGGGCGAACATATTTCATGGTCCGTATTGGGAGGTTTATTGCTGTGGCATGGCAACAAATTGAGCCTTTTAAGCAATTAATCACTGGTTTACTGGGTCTAAACTGTTCGTGATTTTAGATTGAGATATACCCAAAACCTGAAGAGCCATTTCGCTCTCATTGGACGGTTGCAACCTGCTCCAGTTTTTGAACGATATGCTGGGAATTTTTTAGGCGGTGGGGGATGAAGTTTTTTTTTTAATGGAGCATTTTTGTAATCTGACCATCGCCTTTGTGGGCTTTGAGAGGTATTTTGAGTAGGTAGCTACAATCACGGACATAGGGAAACACGGAAAAAACGATTGCTAGGATTTACACCGTTATTACAACCGTTAATCCTTCGCGTCCAATGTAAGGGCTTCGCTGATGTATTTCCAGGGAGGCCAGTTCCCCAGAATTAAAAGGCGAGTTGATTATGTGGCCACTAGATGTCGTTATTTCTCAGGTCCCTTAATGCACTGCACTACAAATCACTACATGGCTATAAATGAATGAATGGGGTTCCCTATTTTACGGTTGTAAAGAATGACGTAATTCTGTGGTGTAGGTTACATCGCAGCGGAGTGCGGATGAAGAGCCTTCTGAAAGAGGTGGAGGCGATCTGCCTCGCGTTGAAGTACAGAAAGGTGAACAAGAATCACATAGATTTTTTTTGCCCCTGTGGAAATTGATAATAATAATAATAATGATGATAATAATTATAAATGTTCTAACTTGAATCATGAATTTCTTACTTTACTGACATGGTGTCTCCTACTTCTTAAATGACCACACATTTTCAAGTAGGTACTTTAGTAATTTTGTGATTACAATTATTGTAAGATTTTACACACACTATCCCTCAGGAAGAATTCCTTAGTGAAATGTCTTGCTTTTACACCAGCGGCTTTGAACTACATTCCATTTTTACTCATTCATTTCAGGAAATGTATTTAATTTATTTAATAGGGAAAATTGATGATCCTTGAAGAATATTTTGGGTATGGCTCAGAGTTAATTATTTGTATCACTTTGAGTTAATTACATAACTTTAATTTAACAGAAATGGAATTGCCTTTTTAGGATACCTGGACAACCCTAATAAATTAGGCAGCTTTGATGGTTCACTTTATCTCTTAATCCGACAATAGAGTTATCATTTTGTTACAAGGGTAGCAGTTATTCTTGGTGCATAATGACCATCATTCTTGGCCCATGATGACTATCATGACCCCTGCCACAGCCCAGAGACATGAATGCCCGGCAAATTTGGGGCTTCAAATTTCCCACAAGTATGAGTGAGTATCACTGACTGATATCTGATTCAAAACTGTTATGGGGTTTTTATGATGCTGTGTGGTACAATGGTTGGGATTTGAACTGGCCTTGATACCTTAAGGTTTCAAGTTTGAGTCCCAGATCTGACACCACAGCTGTATCCACTGACAAATTTCAGATTTCTTTTTCCAAGTAATGGAATAAACTTTAAGTTCAGTTCAAAAATCACACTGCCACAAAATACACTACAAAAGCGAAACATTACCACCCGACCCGGTGTCATGCTGCTAATACAATATTAGAGCACATTCTTACACCAGCGTAAGAGTCATACACAATGACACATTTACACCACCATCGGTATCACATAATGCGTATCTTCAATGTGCGAAATAGTGATGATATCACACTACTGCGCAATTTCACATCTACGCAAAATGAGTCACAATGTATTGTGGCCGCACGCGTACCTTTGCCCAGACGTTTCCATGCGCCGGCTAACGCCCTGCCTCTTTCACATTCACCCCCAGTCCCCCCCCCGACCCACACAACAGGAATCCTCTGTCTGGGAATCCTCAATGATTTCATGGGGCTTTCACCTCAGAGCGAGTGACAGAGAGAGCGAGAGAGAGAGAGAGAGAGAGAGAGAGAGAGAGAGTTCCCTTTTCTAATGCTGTGTTAGAGAGTGTGAGAGGGAGGGAGGCAGAGGTTCCCTCATGTCTTGTCTGAGAGAAAGAGAGAGAGAGCAAGTGAAAGGAAGGGAGGGAGAGAGAGAGGAGGAAAGATGGCACGCATGCCAGAAAACCCAACGCATCGCCTCGTATGGAAGGTGTGATAAAAGGATAGAATAAGAAAGTGTGGCTCCAGTCTTCCTCTGCCTCCCAGCGTTTGTGTTCGCCCGAGGCACCGCCGCGTCTCTCAGGAGGGCTGCCGCCACAGAACGAGGAGGAGGAGGATGAGGAGGAATAAGAGCGGATTTTTTGGCGTGCCGTAACACAACAGCATCGGTGCTCTCTGTCCCCCCCTGCAGCTGCTGCAGCCCATTCAGAGAAAGAGAGAGAGAGAAAGGGAGGGAGGACAGGACAGAGAGACGGAGGAGAGAGGGATATAGAGAGAGAGAGAGAGAGAGAGAGACGATAGCGCAAGCATCTGCACCAGCCCCTTCTCCTGCGCCCTGTCTGCCATGAAGGTGAGCTAATATATTTTTGCGCGCGTGTGTGTGTGCGTGTGTGTGTGCGCGTGCCTGGGTCTGTGTGACTGTGTGTGTTTGCATGCGTGAGAGTGTGTGCGCGAGTGTATGCATGACTCTGTGTGCATACAGGAGTGTGTATGGCTCTGCGTGGCGGAAGACTGTATGAACGGCGCATTACACGTGTGTGACTCTGTGTCTCACTGAGGTAGAGAGATGCTGTCGATACACAGATAGATGGGGGAGGGTTGATCCAGCGTTGTATACGATAGTTTATGAGGTATAGTCTGACAGGTGCGATACAATAGACTAATAGCAGTGCTGTGGAAATTGGCTATGAATACTGAATGGGCAGATAATTTACAGCTAACTAAGGCAGTCACTGCATGATAAAATAGTTTATAGTCTCACATTTTGCAATGCTGTGTCATCTATTGTGTGAGGTTCTGCGGTGTTGGTCAATCTGTGGTATAATGTGGTAATGTTGGCACCTTGGGGTCGAGTATGCTGTTTTCTAAAATCATTGTCATGGGATATTGCAGTTTGGCAATGAATGGGATGCTCCGTTATCATGTGCTGCTTATTGGGTATCAGGTGTTAACTGTGGTCACAGATAGGTGCCTCTGTATTGCCCTTCATGGGCTGAAAAACTTGAACATTCAGGGATAGATTCCTCCAACTGAGGTCACTGAGTCTTGGGATTAAAAAGTTCTCAGAGTGAGTTCTGTTCCCCACATCCCCATCAAGTACCGTCCTGTCCTGTGCCTTTCTGTGTACAGTTTACAACTACAACTCAGAAATGGTGACGATAGTTTTGAAAATGCACATTAAAACAAAAAGCTGCAAATTCTCCAGTTGCTCTTGCTTGTATTTCATTGCAGACAGCATAAAGACACAATATTTCATGTTTGATCTGGTCAGCTCCATTTTTTCAGTAAATGTGCATCCATTCCTGCAATTCAAGCTTGCAACTCATCCTTAGAAATAGTTTGGATGGGGGCAATTCAGGACTAGCAGTGAGGTTAAAAAGATTTGAATGATGATGTGATTTGAAACTGCTAATGTCAGCAGTTGATAGTCATCATGGTTTGTTACAAAAGCAGAATCCATGAACTGCCCCGTCCTTAAGCGGCAAGGACCAGCCAAACAGCGCCAATCTGGCCACACGTGAGGGCGTCACGTAAAAATGGACATTTCATGACATTTTGCGATTTTGAGATAAAGGCTGTTTAAGTTGGGAGCTTCTTACTTGATGTGTGATAGTGATTTACTTCTTTTGTGTTTCCGCTGAAACTAATGTGTAAATCAATCTATTTTTTTCTTAAAAGGTAGATACAAACTATGGCAAAAAGTAGAAAATGTCCGAGTGTGATGAAATGTCAGTTTTTACTTGATGCGTTCTCATATGTTTGGAAAAACCATCGAAAGGTTTTAGAAATTATATTCTAAGATTTCTGAAAACAGTGTCCCACCAAGAACAATAAAAAAGCTTCATGAAAGTTCATCCTTGACTGTACATAAAATAATGAAAAGATTTAAGTGATCTGGAGTATTTTTGTGAGTAGAGGGAAATGTGGGAGCCGAAGCTGAATAACCGTGATCTCTGATCGCTAAGATGGCACTGAATCAACAACAATCATTTATCTATAACTGATATGACCTCCTAGGATCAGGATTATTTTGGGAAGCCTTTGTCAAGTTTGTCAATAAGTAGTTACACCCACAAATGCCAGTTAAAACTTGACTGTGCACAAAGGAAGCCTAATGTAAAGTTGTTTCCAGAGGTGCCATCTACCTGTCTGGGCTTGAAGACATCTGTCATGGACCATCACACAGTGTGAATTTGTATTGTGGTCGGACAAATGATTATTTCAAGTCTTTTTTGGAAGAAATAGATGCTGTGTGCTCCATGCCACAGACGAAAATGACCAAATGAACTGTCACCAGCAAAAAATCAGAGAGCAATGGCCTGTCATGGTAGAGTTATGTCGGTGCCCTTAGCGAGGGAAACTCACATCTCTGTGAGGCCATCATTATGGTCTTGGTAATTTATATTCACCTTCGAGCTCAAGATGTTTTGAAGAAAGGGACACTCAGTTTTTCTCTATCGTGCCCAAGGGACCTTGAAAATCTCTCTGCAACTTTCCCTTGACCCTTGTGACGTTTTCTAGCGAAGTCAAGGAAAAGTCAAGAGGAAAGGAAAAAGGCTGCATATTTAAATTAATATGAATGCAGTGTGACTTGCATTCACATCATATTCATGGGAATTATATTCCCAAGTTGCATCACGTAATGTGACTTGGGAATATAATTTTGTTTTCCGACTTAAAATTTTCAATCTCCACTTTTGTTATTAAGTGTAAGATTACTGACTGCAGTGTGAGAATGTGATAGGCTACTAAAACGTGTGAAACTCACGCCATATGCGTAAGAATTGGCAGGTGTGCAATTTCGAATTACGCTGATTTAAATGCACCAAATTACGCATCCAAATGAACGACTGCCATCCTACCAAAATAGGCAGAACTAGCAACATCTGATTGTGTGGAGTGTTCTGGAAGTGAATCAATTTTTAATTATGAAAATGACTGAGAACAAGTCAGGATTAGTAATTGTCTTAAAGGGATGTCCTGTTCTCCACCAAATTTTCAGTTCTTGCTACACGACTGTTTTTGTTTAATTTATAATCTCTGTGAGCTCAAGAGTTCGGGTGTGTGAGTGACGTGGCAGGCTACCCCAATGCCAACAAACATGGTGCACCGCCAACAACGTATAAATCTTATCTTCTCAAGCTGAATTAGGTGTTAAAAATTGTTTATAAAAATTACCCAACAGTAGGGGCAGTGTGCTTTTATTGGGTCAGAGCTGAAAAAAGTGTTTTCCTCGCCTTTAACATGCAGTGCTTAACAAATTTATTCGATCACCTGTAATTAGAAAAAGAGAAAACACGAATATTTAAGAAATTTGCCAAAAACCTGTTTAAAACTAAAAATTATTTTATGTCTTTGGCAAATAAGGAACTGAAACCACTAAATAGTCCTTATTCACACATAAAAACCAAAAAAAAAAAAACCAAAACTATATTTTGTTTAGCCTCCGTTGACCTTGATAACAGCTGCATTCTTGCGTTCAACCACTAAAACTATTTTTTATGTTCAGGAATGCAAGAAAATAACTATTGTTTGGCATCTTTTTCAAAGAATAATAACGTGCTTCACTATTTTTTTTCTGCTTTTTTGTAAACGGTAAATTCGAAAATCCATGAATAACAACAATAATTATATTTTAGCATTAAAGGGCATCTAAAGTTGATTCTCAGACAGAACATTTAACGTCCAGTGTTTACAAACAAATCACTTGCTTTTGTTGGCATCTTGCATTGTCACATGACTAATTTCTTTCATATAAACCAATGTTTCGTGTACATGCGTAGATAATCCTTCTATTTTGGTTCATTTTTCGCAGGTGGGGCTCGCTGATTGGCCGATAAACAAAAACAATGGGAATCAACTTTAGATGGGCATTAAAAATATAATTTCCGTTAAATACCTTGCGCTTACTGGTGGATTAACCATTACGAAAACATAAACACTATTTTGACAATAACCAACACTTAATTTGAGACAGCTGAGGCATAAACCTTACATTGGGTAGTGATCTAATAAATTTGTTAAGCACACTGCATCTCTCCAAAATTCTGCTCATCTGCATGAAAAGTTTGCTGGCATTAACTACCTAACTTTGGACTACTAATAGGCATGACATTTGTGAGTGCTGCATAGAGATATCAAAGATGCAATTCATAGGTGGACTAAAATGTCAATCTTGGATAAGCATTATTTTGTTGACTGTAGAAAAAAGGATGGAGTAATTAGTGCGCACTCTGAGTAAAAAAGAGGAAGAAGTCTTAGCAAAAAGAAGCAACTTTAATGTGAAGCAAGAGCAGACGTTTCAGCCCATTGCTATTCTCAATGCTCATGGAGAAAACAACCACTTACAAACAATTAAGAAGGGGCAATTGCAATCAAACAATTGACAGACAGGTGTCATGGGAGGGGCTACGCCCAAGCAGAGGTAAGTGAAAGCAATTATTCAATTAAAAAAGAAACTAAACATTTTGATATAAAATTCTAAGTTATATAGTATATAATCACAATACACATGAGATCTATAAAAAACTTGATCAGTTTATATCTTCATCCCATTAGGAAACAACCAACATCCCATTGGTTTGCCCTTGTCCATGTTTGTATGTAGGTAAAACAACTACGCATTAGAATTTTGGAACATTTGAGCGCCATCAGGAGAGGTGATGAAACCTCATCAGTTTCCTGACACTTTCTTCCTTGGGCATTGAGAGAGTGTTGCCCAAGAGGAGAGGCGGTGACTTAGATAAAAAAAAACTTTTACAGAGAGAAGCTTTTTGGATTTGTGAATGTAACAGCGTGTTTCCTAATGGGATGAATGAAGATATAAACTACTCATGTTTTTTATAGATCTCATCATGTGTATTGTGATTATATACTATATAACCTAGTATTTTATATCAAAATGTTTGGTTTCTTTTTTAATTGAATAATTGCTTTCACTTATCTAGGCTTGGGCGTAGCCCCTCCCATGACACCTGTCTGTCAATTGTTTGATTGCAATTGCCCCTTCTTAATTGTTTGTAAGTGGTTGTTTTCTCCATGAGCATTGAGAATAGCAATGGGCTGAAACGTCTGCTCGTGCTCCACATTAAAGTTGCTTCTTTTTGCTCAGACTTTTTTGTCTTTTTTACTCAGAGTGCGCACTAATTACTCCATCCTTCTTTCATTCATTGGTTTTACGCACCTGAAGAAAAGAATCTACATCTTGAGCGCAACAGTATTTTTTTCATTTTTGATTCTAGACAAAAAAAGAGAAAACTTACATGGTGATATCAGATTGTGGGGTGACAACATGACTGATTTATTGGAACAAATACTATGAATGGCAAATCCAGCTTTTACACCTGAAAAGGATCGTGGTCCATAGTCAACCATTCCTTTGTTCCGAGGTTGGTCATGGGTTTGCTTTCTGAAAGCATGCATCAAAGGAGCTAAAGGACTCCGGAAAGGTCATAAGTACTTCGGAAAAGACAGCTGTGGTGCTAAGAGAATTCGACTGCACTTACATTCAGCTACATAATCATGTGTCTCTTGCCCGTCATGAATGTTTTTATTTTTTTGTGAATCGTGGGGTTGATGGAGTGTCACTATAAATATTGCTGAAGGTTGAACTACGAGACGATGCAATCCTTTCTTTTCATAAAGAATAGTCTAGTGTAACCTATGCTAAATGAAGTCAGGAAGCATTAGAGTACCTTTCCTTAACGTTTGGAGAATTCAAACAGAACTTATCATGGCTGCCACTTAAATACTTCTGGATCATTTTCAAGGAGTAAGGAACTTTCTTAAGCAAAAAAGACGTGCAGCCTCGGAGTCAGTCGAGCTGTATTACTGCCTTGTGCCCTTTGAATTCTGGGATAGGCTCCAACACTCTGATCGGGATAGAGTAAACAGATTATGGATGTATCTGTATTTCTCCTTGTAGTAACTTTTTCTCAAACTCGTCACCTGCAAGCTTTGACTTATACCCTTGTGAATCAATGCTTATTATTATTATTATCCCCCGCCGACACAAAGTGGGAGGGGGATATAGGTTTGACCTCCGTCCGTCCGTCCATCCGAGATAAAGGGGACAGCTTTACTGAGAAACTCCGACAGACACCGTAACCAAATTTGGTGTGTAGCTTCAGACCATCAAGGCCTTGATAGAGTTTGAAAATAAGAAGCGCACGATTGGCGGGGGATGTTGTAGACCGGGTTGTTGTTGTTGTTATTATTATTATTATTATGATTTTCAGACTTGGAGGAATGGTGTGTACATCTGGTCAAGCCAGATTTCATAATGTGCCGTAAAAAACAAATCATGAGCGAATGGTTCCAAAACTAATCAGCGTCACACTAATCAGCGTCGCCTGACATTTGTGCTGTTTTCCGATATTGCCATCTGTTGAGAGGGATAAATGAAAATAAAATGTAGTTTTACAATGCAGCACAAATAAATATTATTCATTCAATTTATTCTTACTCATGAAATCACTGAGACACAAATTTAATTCCCAGTCAAACTGTAAATATTTCAGCCGTCTACTGACCTGCTGCTGCAGATTGTAAGGCTGGCTTCTAAAGGGAAATATTTTTATACCATAAATTTGTTTCTATTTGGACAGCGACACTACACATTAAAATGTGAAACAACTCTCATAAAGTTAAATTAAAACAGAGCCGATTTAACTTTAAACATTTTACACTGAATTTAGTATTTGGTTGTGTACTCCGTCACTTTGGATTTGAATGCAATAAATATGAGACGAGAAATGAGAGATAAGTAGCGACAGCTTTAATATATATTTATTGCACATCAACATTGTATGTACCATGCTGGAGTTACCGCCATTCCTTGGACAGTGTACATGTGCGACTATTTGTTCTCTATTATACATATGTAAAATAGCTATAAATTCCTAACCAGTTCCATTAACCCCATAAAAAAATACAGACCCATATATTGGTCCATAAAATGCAGCCGCTGTATTCAAACCTGTGGAACATCATGCCAATTTGAAATTCAAGTGGAGATCCCAAAGTTTCCCATGATCCCAAATACTTTTATTTCCAGCTAAATTACAGTGAAATGAGTATACAATGGTGTTCAAGATCTATATGTTTTCCGAAGCCTGAAATGCTGTGGCCATTAAAACGGGCACCCTGGGTTGGAATATTTCTCTCCGTATAAGTGCTGCAACCAGCAAGAACAGACTATATATGTGAATATGAAAAAAAAAGTTTTTTCTGACTTTGATCCTACTTAAGTAAAAAATCAAGTGAAAAGTTGGGAGCTGCCGGATAGCTCACTCGGTGAAGGCACTGCGTTGCGTGCAGAAGTGACTATCACATCGCGGGTTCGAGCCCTGGTCAGAGTAGTGCACAATTGGTCATCGCGCTACAGGGTTTCAAATTGGGTAGGGACTGCTGGGAAAGGGAAATAAGTAAATAGCTTTGTTCGTTGCTCAAGCGCCTCCTGTTGGCCCGTCGGGCGCTTGTTAGGAAGATTCTAAGTCTGTTCATGTCCGGGTCTCCTCCGCCCTCGATCTGAACTTGCAAAGATTCAACCAATGAGTGTATGAGAAGCAGTGGCGAACAGACGTGTGCTTCGGAGGAGAGCCGTAAACTGTCTTCACTCTCCTGAGTTGGCAGCAAGGGGTCGCATACGAGCAAGTCTTGTACATAGTTCACCTATTGGGCATTCCAGATTTGGGTGGGATTCGAAATGCCAATTAAAAAAAAAAAGTACGGATTCTTACTCTTTTGTCAATAGAAATGCAGGAGAGTCATGTTTCATCACCGGAGACCTGCCGGAGCCATTATTCTGACTACAGTGAAACACTGCCGTTCCATACATTTATTTTGTCGCTATGTCTAGATGGCAACTGTGTAATAACTGGTCTTGATCGTAAGCACTTTGCCACACACATCGTAACAGACACCGTTTGTATGTAGACCAAAATGCAAATGAGTTTGGAAATGGCCATTGACTGTAGACATCAGCCATTGACTTTCCTTCAGATTGGCGAAAAGTATTTAGGCACAAGGAAGTGCAGTTTTTCGGGCTGCCATGTTGAGACGTTAGGAGCCGGAGTCTGTGGAATTCAGCTCATGCTGCAGGTTGTCCACAATATAACTCAAATAGCACTTCAGCTTCACAAATCTGCATACGTACGTAGTGACAATGTGGAGAGCATTTCTTGTGGGAATAAAATTATTGACATTGTTGTTTTATGTTTTAGTTATTATTGACTTGAATGAAAAGTGGTCTCTATGGTAACCCTAGGTCTCTGAGACCTACAGTTGCAAGCAAAATTATTCAACCCCCGTTGCAAATTGGGTTTACTGGCAAAATTTACAAACTTTCAACTGTTTGCAATGAACAAATCAAACAAGACCAATTTCAATAGCTCAACACAAGAAATATTACAAGTGGCTTCTCCAAATTCAACACAAAATTCCACTTTTAATTACTACTGCAGGCTCAAAATTATTCAACCCCTTCCTGACAAGCATCTTTAATACTTGAGCACCCTTTTGCGGGTATGACCTGCTATAAATGTGATGGATAGGCAACTTCTGGCAGCATTCCCAAGGAATCTTGGCCCAGTCCTAATGGACAATAGCTTCCAGTTCACTAATATTCTAGGGTTTGCAAGATGCAACTGTCTTCTTAAATCCTACCAGAGATTTTTTATAGGGTTTAAGTGAAGCGACTGTGATAGGCACCCTAGAATCTTCCCAGAATTCTTCTGAAACCAAGGTTTGGTGGATGTTGAGGTTTGCTTAGGATCATTGTCCTTTTGGAAGGTCCAGTGATGCCCAAGCGTCAGCTTCCCTACAGACGGCATGACATTTTCTCCTTGGATATCCTGGTACTTGACTGAATCCATCTTGCCCTCCACACTCTGCAGGTTTCCAGTGCCAGAGGAAGCAAGGCAGCCGCAGAGCATCAAAAAGCCCCCATAATTCTACACTGTAGGCGGGGTGTACTTTTCAGCATATACTTCCTCCTGCAGACATACCACTGATTCATAAGCCCAAAATATTCCAGTTTTGTTTCATCACTCCACAGAACAACATCCCAAAACTTCTGTGGCTAATTTATATGGTTTTGAGCATATTGGAGCTTGTGCTTTTGGATCAGTTGTGGTGTATGTCTTGGAGACCTTCAGTGTTTAGTATGCGCCCTACTGTACAAACTGAAACCTCAGTGCCTCCTGCCTCCAAGTCTTGCTGCGGGTCTCCAGCAGTCACTCAAGGGTTTTTGACCACCCGTCTCCTCAGGAATCTGGTGACAGCCATTGATAACTTCCTCTTTCTGCCACATCCTGGTAGTGCAGCCGCTCTTCCTTTAACTCTGAACTTGCAAACTATGGTTCCAACTGTATCTCTACGAACATTCAGTGCCTGTCCTTTTGTGTCCTTTTCCTTGTTTATACCAGGCAATGATCTCCTCTATTAGCTTTTTGGACAGTTCTATTCACAGCCATATTTCTAATATGCAATCAAACTATAGTCCCCACTATAGTCTGTTCAAAACATAAAAAAACAGACTGTCTATTTTTCTGCAGAGTTCCCTGTCTGTGTTTTTAGTGTGGTTTCACTGTTGATAGTGGCCACTCAAACCACAACAAAAACACAAACGGATGTGTTAGACAATCTATTTTATTTTTTGTGTTTCGAATATACCATATATCTAGTGGGGCTAAAGTGATCATTTAGTGTGATTTTGTTTGATGACTCTATATTTTATTTTTAAGGGGCAAACCACTTACTGCACCTTTAATTAAAATCATTTTAAGGTAAGAACTGTAAGTATGTACATTAATATTCTTCCTGGAAGTGTGACAGAACTAGTTGGCCTTAACATACTGTATAAGTGAGTCAGGATCAGTATATCCTATGCTTATCCTATCCATGGATCAGTATGTCCTATGCCATTTTCAGAGACTGCTTCTCTTTCAGCGCATTAACTCGAGCTGAATATTTCTCATAGTCGAGAGAGAGGATGAGCTTTTGCAGTACTTGAAATGAATACTTCCATGCAGGTGGATATTCAATGTTGAGAGCGGAAAGCAGGCCAACAAGCACACCAAAAGCAGTGATGTGATGTCTTGAAGGTAGTCAATGACAACCTCACACTGCAACACGACCGCAGCCATCACGGGTGAATCAGGGCCTCCAGGAACTGGCACCACCTCCAGGATGTCGACCTTAACTCCTTCAGTCGAAGTCTCCACATCAGCTCTCTAAATTGAAGTACATACAAGACTTGTTAAAATCTTTCAAGATATCTATAGCAAAAGTGTTTCCCCTGATGCCTGAAATGTTAATTTACCTGACATGTCTTCACAATCGATGTAGATTCTTTGAGAAAGTACTGCAGGCCTTGGAAAAAAGATTTGTTACACTACTTTCAGTGAAATAAGGTTACGCTAGCTAATGGTAGCACGTTAACGCTGGCTGGCTAAACAAATGTTTGCCAGTGTTAGCTTAGCGGATCTACAAACGGAAAGGCCCGGGCTAGCTAGAAGCCTAATAACTCATACATGTATGCGGTAGCCAGCGTTAGCTTAGCAGATCTTCAAATGGAACGGCCGGGGCTAGCCTGTGGCCAACATTAACGTTAGCTGGTCAGTCTGTCAGCTAGCTAATGCATGCTAGCTATTGTATCAAAGCCAAGGAAGTATTAAGACGGTGAATGTCCGGAACTCTAATGTTATTTAACGAACATTGTTAGCTAGTAACATGTCGACCATGATGAGTTAGGATACAACTACCAACAAAGTAAGAGATGCAATTATTTAGCAACTTGATGTGAATTAACCCACCGTGTCAGAACTTGGGAGATGGTGCTTCTTGGATGGCACATTTGTATTGGCTTTGTGGATGACTTTTGACTTCATTCACTGAATGAATCATTTGTCATTGATTGAACGAGTCACTCAAATGAAATGTCAAGTGACAGCCAGCGTCTCATTGATTGGATTTATGTCTTTGAATCGAGCCAACAGCTAACCGTGGCTGTTCACAGTATTTGAATATGTTCATTATTTCAGCAATTTGCAAAGAATGATAGTTCCAACATAGATTAAAAGGTTAAGTCAATTAAAACCACACCAAGAAATTGATTCAACAATATATTTTTGGTTAGCCCAAAATGTCATTCATTGGGTTTTTTACAGTGTAATTGTTAAAATACATCCTGCAGAGAATACTCTTCATTGTACTTCTATTAGTATTACTCCATAACATTTTATTGGGTGCTACAAAACGAGCAGCCACTTGTCACTTTCCTGGAGGAAATCTTCTCTGTACCGACAGTTCCTCTCACGTCAGACAGAAGCGTATTCCTTGAACAATAGAAGATCTGCCATTGTCAAAATGTAATCATTTTAATAAGTGTCCGTAGGCCTATATATGCTGAGCAACAAAAGAAACTCAAGTTAGCTAGTTAGTTAATGTACTCTTATGGTTACTCAGTCAAAGTGACTGCAAAATAAAGAAACATTTGATGAAACGAGTGTAAATGTGCACAGGCAAGTAATAAATATGATTTTCTAAAATAATTATGCGCAAACGTATTTTCCAGTGAGCATATAATTAACTTGCGTTTCTTTTGTTGTACGGTATATATCTGAGTGGATGAGCATCTGACATAACTCACTGCATATCTGCCAAGCTATGTACACATTGTGCTTAATCAAATTGATTGTAATTGTCAGCCGTCTGGCCTGACAAGCAAGTTGTCTCAAAATATAAGTTTAATTAATTTAACCCAGGTGTCTAATTAATTAGTTAATTTATTTATTCTTTCATTTAGCCAAATTATCTATTCAGCCTAATTATTCATTTCACTAATAAGAGTAATAACAACAGCATGACGTCCGCATCGCTGCATATTATTCATTTTGACAGCTGCACGCGTTCCTGCATGTTGTTCGCTGGTTTCAAATCTGGTACGCCTGGTCAGACCTGGCATGAGATTTTTGCGGACTGTTCCCTCACGTTCTGGTTGATAAATGCCGATCCTTGCGGGAGATTTGGCGTACAACCATTTTTTTGGTGTACGCGCGTTTGATAAATGAAGGCCATTATCCTCTTGGTCAGGATCAAAAGTATTAGATGGAGGAATGAGGAGAAAGTACAAAGCAAAGCATGATCCCAGCATTCATTTGGCAAAATAGACAGGAATACCCCAGGGACATTGCTCAAAGCGTAGGCTGCAGCCTAGGTTGGCAGCAGTTTCCAGGCTGCAATGTCATCGCAGGCTGTTCAATTTTGAAAGCGCTTTTGAATATCGTCGTCGCGCAGCCGTCTTCTTGCCTGATATAAGATGGAATTGAAGCACCTATTACTAAAACCACATAAGTCACGCTTGACTTGACTTGTGGGGTTTTAGTAATCAGTGCCTCAATTGTCAACTAGTTTATTTCCATGTCGACAATTCCGTCTGATATCAGGCAAGAAGAATGTGCATTTCTCGGTTGTATTCAAGGCACCTTCTCAATGAAACAGCCTGCCATGTTGTAGCAGCCGACTAACCACTAACCACTCCACCAAACGCGAAACAAAATTTCTCCTTGCTAGGTAACTAGCATACCCATTATCTCAAGCAATGCAGCTAAATGCAGCTTGAATATGAAACTATGTACCTTAGCTAGCCAATGTTGCTGCTAGAAACAATAATGCTATTCAGAACATTGCTCTACTCACATGATTTTTTTTTCTCAAAAGAATATTTCGACGTGGATCAAAATGTGAATTTCATGCATTCACGCTGTTCGCAACTTCGCACGAGCCATTCCACGTCTTGTACCGTTGTGTCTCCCACGTGATTCGTGTTGCCCGGTGTCAACTAGCTTCTTTTCATGTGTATGCACCGACTTTGAATACAATCTGATCGCACAAAAAATTTGTTTTGCCAAGAAGCCAAGTTTTCACCAAACGTGAAACAAAATTTATCCTCACTCTATTCCTACGAGTTTGACCGCCGGATCCACTGATCTATATATATATGTCTATTTCAGAAGCTCTAATGTTACATCCTCATTGATAACCTGGCAGAATTCATTTTGTCCGTCAACGGTCATTGAGTGTCAGCAGAACATTAACCTTTTTTAGTGCTGGCGTAAATTATTTGCCTTAATGATTAGACCAGTCAACACCTGGGTTTGTTGTCTAGTTAGTCTGGTCTAATATTAGAGACAGCGTTACACAGGAGTTTTACTGGATTATCTAATTTACACCGTGTGATATTGATTGATCTGGTTAACTTCAGTTCGGTAAGGTAGGTAGCTTTAGGCTAACCTGATGGATCACAGTAGCGAACATTAATTTGAATTGTTCCAATAATAGCTGGGCTAACATTGAAACATTATCTGCCATAGAATACTGTATAACGGTTGCATACTACCGGGCATAGTAAAATGGCCACTCGACCACTTCCGCTTGCTTCAACCTCCCAACGCAGTTCTCTATCATGTCAGCAATGCAGCTACCCCCTTCACACCAAGATCACATTCACTTCTATGGCAGAACAACTTGGTAGAGGATTGACTCACACATTCACACCACCAACCAATAGCAATGCCAGTTTATCCTTCTTTACACCCAAGGGGTGGTACTTCCGGCAATCTCCAAAAAATGATCAACAAGATGTCGACACTAATGTTGTTATTCTAACATCACAAACAACTTTCTGAACATTGTGTCTGCACAAGGATAAAAGTATTCACAAAACTGATGATGTTGTCATATCCACTGTTGAGCTTGACCACTATTTTTTTGTTAAATTGTGATCCATGGCTTATTTGACCCAGCCACCTGGCTAGCTGCCTAGCTAGCAAGCAAGGTAGCTATTTTTCCAATAATCTCAAGCAATGCAGCTAACAGCGGTTTGAGTATTTAGCTTGGTAGCATAGTTCATCAATGTTGCAGCTCGTAGCAATGATGCTATTCAGAACACGGTGTTACTAGCGCAAATTTTTTGCAAAAGAATATTTTGATGTGGAGTGAAATGCAAATTCTGCGCATTTGCGCTGTTCACACGCGCCATCCACATCACATCACGCCGCTCTCCCACATGATTCGCATCACCCAGGCGAAAAATTTGTTTCCCATTCAGTAGAAACGCAGCATAAAAATGCGGCCGACCGAGGCTGTTGCCCACACTCTAAAAAAGGCCAATCCATCACATGGCACGCGCAAGCAAACGCGCATTCGGATACCTAATGGGATTACAGAGTTCTTGGTTAGCTTAAGCTCCTTGTTTTTGGCCTGCGAAGGAAAATCTAAATAACTTGGAATAAAGCGTTGTGGTCAGTGGGAGATGCATGTCAGAAGCAAACGCCAGGCAGATAGGAGAAGGTTTGCCAGCTTTCAAACTCACATACTGAGAAGCTGTAATTACCCCCGCTGACAACAAAATTGGCAGAGGTTATGCATTCATCCATGTCTGTGTTTTTCCCTTTGTTAGGCCAGACAATGTGTCTCAAATTTCTCAATCACTTTCAATGATATTCTGTGCAAGTGTTGGCCATGGCCAAAGGACCAATTCATTACATTTTTGTGATGATTAAGATCATCATCCGGATCCAAAAAAATTTTTTAAGGGTTCTTAACCATTGCGGGATTGCACCATTGGAATTAAGGCCATACATCGTAAAATCCACCAGATGGTATCAAAGTTAAATGCAACAAAACTTCATAAATTCTACAAATAAATTGGCTGCCCTTGCAGATTAATGTATTGTAAAAGAGTGGAATATTGGCCTTGGCAGACTCTCAGAGATTGTTTTAACATTATAACACTTATTATAACACTTGAGTGTTATATACTGTATAATATATCATACTGTTTGTTGCTGTTTAGTGTATTTGCATTCTGAGTAGGACTGCTTTTTGTGCAGTGTAATTACAACTCCAATTCCGAAATAGTTGGGACGAAGTGTAAATTGTGATTAAAATCAAAACGCATTGACTTTGAGATCACATGAGCCAATATGCTATTTACAATGGAACATAGATAACATTTCAAATGTTGAAACTGAGACATTTTACATTTTCATCCACAAAATGAACTTATTTAAAAATTTCTGGCTGTAGCAGGTCTCATAAAAATTGGGACACGGGCAAAAAAGGGCTGAAAAAGCCATTAATATATAAGAGAATCTGCTAAAAGAACATTTAGCAAGTAATTAAGTTAACTGGCATCAGGTGTGTAACATGATTGGCTATGAAAGGGACGTCTTAGAGAGGCGGAGTCTCTCAGGAGTAAAGATGGCCAGAGACTCCAACCGGTGAAGGCTTGCGTAAAACAATTTGTGAAATACTTTCAAAACAATGTTCCTCAACGTCAAATTGCAAAGGCTTTGAAGGTCTCATCTGTAATGACCGGTGGAATACGGAGGCCAGGTGCAACGAGCAGAGAGAAAGAGAGCAGCACGGACACAGTACAAACACAGAGAATAATACAGACCAAACGAAATTACTTGCGCTTCCAAAGGACGAATAATAGTCCGAACCATGGAAGGGACAAGGCCGGAGATCTTTACTGGATGTCCGTGATCTTCGGGCCCTCAGATGCTACTGCATCACTCACTGGCTTGGTTCTGTCATTGAAATTACTAAATGGGCCCAGGAATACTTCAAGAAACCACTGTCTGTAAACACAGTCCGCCGTGCCATCCACAGATGCTACCTAAAACTCTATCATGCAAAAAGGAAACCATTGTTGAGCATGAACCAGAAGCGCCGCTGTGTTCTGTTGGCCAAGGCTCATTTAAAATGGACTGTAGCAAAGTGTCCTGTGGTCACACAAGTCCAAATGTGACATTCTTTTTGGAAAACATGGGCTTTGTGTCCTCCGGGCTAAAGAGGAGAAGAACCACCCCTCCTGTTATCAGCGTTCAGTTCAAAAGCCAGCGTCTCTGATGGTATGGGGATGCATTAGTGCATATTGTGTGGGACACGTGCATGTTTTAAAAAGCACGATGAATGCTGAAAGGTATATAAAGGTTTTAGAGCAACATATGCTCCCCTCTAGTTGACATTATTTCAGGGAAGGCCTTGTGAATTTCAGCAGAACAATGCAAAACCACATACTGCAGCTATTACAACAGCATGGCTTTGTATTAGAAGAGTTCGTGTGCTGAACTGGCCTGTCTGCAGTCCTGATCTTTCACCGATTGAGAACATTTTTGGCGCATAATTAAACTAAAAATCCATCAAAGGAGACCCCTAAACTCTCCAGCAGCTAAAAGCCTGTATCAACCAAGAGTGGGATCAAATTTTAATAACTAAAATCAAGAAACTTGTCTCCTCAATGCCCAGATGACTCCACTCTGTGTTAAAAAGAAGAGGGGATGCTACACCATGGTAAACAGGCCCCTGTCCCAACTTTTTTGAGACTTGTAGCAGCCATAAAATTTGAAATGCCCTCATATTGTGGATAAAATTGTAAAATTTTTAAGTTTCAACATTTGCTATGTTATCTCTGTTCTATTGTTAATAAAATATGGGCTGGTGTGATTTGAAAGTCATGGCCTTTTGATTTTATTCACAATTTACAATTTGTCCTAACTATTTCGGAATTGGGGTTATATATCATTGCTGGCAAAAAAAATTTTTTTTTTTTGCATAGTATATTTATAACCTGCTGAGTACAACTTCAGTACAAGGTGTACTAAGGATGTATCTGTGCTGATTTTGTGTACAGCAGAATTTTTTCTTGGCTAATATATTAGTTGCTGCATATGGAGTACAAATCAATGAAATTGGCTGGAGATAATATATTCACCCATCTCTTTTTGACTGTCTATTTGTTTGTTTGCTTGAGTGCAACTCTAGTTATAAATGTGCCGTTACTAATTTTGACTGGAGTGTACTGTAGTTTCACTGTGCAATGTTATTATGGCTTAGCCAGTGCAGTTTCAGTGTATTGTATAGGTACAACAGTGTGGGTACTGATTCGGCATAGAATGTTCTTATATCTTGGACAGCACGATTTCACTGAAAAGTGTTACTAGAAGGGCACTTGGTACAGCACATTCTTCTGCGACGCCTTTTTTTTTTACTGATCTTGGTCAAAATCAATAGGGTCCATCCCTGATGTAATAGCAATCCGCCCACAAAATTTCAGAATTATCCGTTCATTACTTTTTGAGTTACCTTGCACACAAACAGACAGAAAAACCAACACCGGCAAAAACATAACTCCTTGGCAGAGGTAATTAGATCTTTACCAGTGCAGTTCAGTGTATATAATGGCAGGTACTGGTTTTATGAGTGTATATACATCTTGGATAGTACAGTTCCCTCTATCATGCAACTACATCTGGGCTGTTTCTGACTATATGTTGAGTGTATTTATTGCGTGTATTTATTAAGTTTCAGCGTAAGGTGTCATTATGTTGTTTCCAGTAAAGCTTCAATGGTGTAATTACTGTGTAATTACAATTACAATAGTGTACAGTGTAATTACATCTGGGCTTGTTCTAGTTCTGAGCAGTGTAAGAAAGTAAGTCGGTCACACTTTATTTGAAGTGTTGCTCATAAAGGCTTTATACAACATGTATAATGCCTTCATAAATGAGACATAATGTCTTCATAAATCATACATAGCATGTCATGCTTTGTAAAGGGTAAAATAACACAATCCTTATTCAACATTTGATGCCAGATGTGACAATGACAATGTCACTTTGCTGACAATGTCACCCTTTACCGCAATTAGCCACTAGCTAAGTGACATTGTCAGGTATATCTCATCTGGCAACGCATGCTGAAGAAGGATGTGTTATTTCACCCTTTACAAAGCATGACGTATGCTTATGAATGATTTATGAAGACATTATCTCATTTATGAAGGCATTATACATGCTTTATAAAGCCTTCATGAGCAACACTTTAAATAAAGTGTGACCAGTAAGTCTAAGCTAGTTGTGTTTCAGTGTATTAGGTAATTATATTGTTGCCTGTGCAGTTGCACTGCGCAGTGTACAGTCAGTACGTATGGACTGGTTCTGGTTTTGTGCACTGTGTAATTACACTTTTGGTGGTACAGTGTCAGTTCATAGTTATACGTCTTGGCCACTACAGAAGTCTGTGGGAGACGGGAGGAGGAGGTCCGCAGGGGATTCACTCAGTATTTGCAGAGGGTCTTTGATATTTCACAGAAAAATAGAGGGGTATCTTTAGCATGGTCTGGAGTGAAGTATCTCCTTCATTGTGGTTTGTATTGTCTCCTGCTTTTGAACAGGCTGCACTTTAGTACTTTTACTGGTGAACTGTTATGCTAGAAAGAGTAGTTTGTTCCTCAATGTTGTCTAGTCTACAGGCATTTTAGAAGTGAGACTGTTCCTTTGTACTCTGTTGGGATTATATTCTTCTGTATGTTTGTTATTGGTGAATCCTTGAGTAGTTTTGGCAACTGTCTGTTGAATGGTAGTTTTTTCTTTTTTTGGATGTGTGTTCTTCCGTGTTTCTGATGGTGGTCTATTTTTTATTGTTTTCTTTGCTGGTCTGTTCATGAGTATTTCCATCGAAGGGCTGTCCTATAGCGGTTTAATTGGTGATCTGTCCTTCAGGAGATTTTCTGGTGGTAAAGGAATTTGTAGTTGTGTAAATGGTTTTTTTTTTGTAGTTTTATTGATTATGTACTATCTGGTTCTTCTGTCAGTGGTCTGTTGTCAACAGCGGCAGCTGTTTAACTGGCAGTAGGGGAGGCTCAAACCCATCCCTTAAAAATAATGATTGGTCTTGACTTGTTTTCAATTATTCATTTAAATTACCATTACAGAAACTCAGAAAACTCTCAACATTTTCAGGTGTGGCCAGTTTTCATTTATAACGCACACCTGTCAACTCTCACGCATTCTCTGTGAGTTTTAGTGGCATATTTACATTCCCCTGCTGTAGGCAGCAATTATTCAATCAACACGAATGTAAGAGATTCTTGTGCAGAACTGAAGTCCTTGTGCATGGAGGTTTATCAGTTTCACGTGCTTTATGGTGTATTTCACCACTAGTAATTGGAAACCGATTATGACTCCGGACTTCTCACCCTTTTCTTTACTCGGGGGTTGGAAGCAATGCATGTTTTTCCTTGTCATTTAAATTGTTTGAATGAAATAAGACAATTGGAAACGTCTTCATACAATTCCATTGCCTCCAAAGATGTTATTTCATTTCAAAAATTTAAAAGATCATGAAACACATGCATTGCTTCCAGCCCCAGAATAAAAAAAAGTATGAGTAGTCCAGAGTCATACTCTGTTTTCCAATACCCCAGAATGTCTGACCCCAGGAAACTTGAGGTTATGGTTGACTCTTCCAGACTTCCTTATCATAATGGTGAACTTCCAAAAAGTGAAACATTCGTGGGAATACACTTCATTCAGATGTTATTTTAAGTTTTTCAAGGGGTATTACTGATTGTGGTATATGTTTTTAGGAAAAAAAATATTTTAACCTAAGAATGTTTTTTCTTTCAATCTTTTTCCTTAAATTCAGGTTTAGATTTTCGTCACCATTTCAAATTAAATATTGGGGGGATTAAAAGCAAGCACATTTTTCATGCCGATGTAAGAAAATATTTAACAAGGGTACCATTATTAGTGGAGGCAATGTATCATCCCCCATCAACCCCCAGCAAGGCTGAGCAAACTGGACTCATGGCCATTGCCTAAAACTACACTACCCAGACTCAAACATCCTGTCACAGGGATCTCACTTCAGCCAAGAACTAAGGTCTTTAAAGCCTGAGGCATCTGAAGGCCCTTGTTCTGCACTGTAGCCTGTTCTGTCGAAATTCCTTCAACACAGAGTTCAGTTCTGAAGTATCTTTCATTGGCACATTCTGTTCTGGGCGCACCCCTTTCGCAGTGCGCTCAGTCGCGCAGAAACAGAGACTGTGAGTGTACTCTACAGCACTCTTGAATGCACCCATTACTTATTTATCCCCTGGACAGATGCAATAATTGAGGGCATCTCAGATTGTTTACCTCATCCCACTTGGTGGATTGAAAACAGATTCACTGCACTCAAGCACACCCCGCTGTTGGTGCTAACATGTCAGAGCAGACAGTGCTCTGGTTTGTATGATGCTGCATTATAAATGTTCACAGGGGTAGTTTTCATCTTGTTTTTGTTACTTATGTTAATGTACAGCAAGGTAGGTCATCATTTGCTAATGGTGCATCTCTTGGGCTCTGGTTTTTAGGATGGAACTTCTGGTTTTTTCCTCTCTTTATCTTGGAGTCCAGCATGAAGCTCGTCTGGACTGTTAGTATTGATAATTGCTCAGCTAAATACCAAGGTGGACAGAAAACCTGGAACTCAATTCAGGGGTTAGCTTGGTTGTCCTTTTTATTGAGGTAGTCCTCTCTGTGCTTGAGGTTCTCAACCTTATTCAGAAAAGCCCAATTTTGGTGCAAGCATTCTTTCAAGCCACATGTCACGCGCCGGAATCAACTAATCAACCCCTAGATTCTCTGATAAAGATTGCGATTGGCTGAATTAATTGCGTAAATGTTTGTTTGAAACTTGGAACAAAAGCTCCTGCTCTGGGCTCATACCAAATCCTTTCTTGTGCCTGACCTGAAAAATTAAGCGTGGTCCACCATCATTCAAAGCAAAAAAAAAAAAAAAAAAAAAAAGAGAGTGAAAAAAAATGAAGGAAAGTTAACATAACATGAATGGCGAGAACAGACCGTTCAGCCCAATTAGGCACGCCAGTTTCTTTATACTATTGTGAATATATCACTTCTGATACTTAATGACTCAATGGTATCTAGATTTAAGTCAAGCCTGCTCTTGAAAACTCCCAAAGTCTCTGCCTCAACAATATGGTCAGGCAAGCTGTTCCACATCGAAATTACTCTTTGGGTGAAGAAATATTTCCGAATATCAGTGCTAAATTTACCTTTGGTCAGCTTCCATTTGTGACCCTGAGTTCTACTAACAACACTTGGTTGAAGGAATCCTACATAATTCACTCTGTTAATCCCTTTAACATATTTAATGACCTCAATCAGACCACCCCTTAGTCTCCTTTTCCTAAGACTAAAGAGATTAAGAATCTTCAGCCTTTTGTCATAGCTTTCATCTTTTATGCCTGGAATTAGCTTAGTGGCTCTTCTCTGAACTTTCTCTAGAGCCTCCATATCTTTCTTAAAGTATGGTCCCCAGAACTGTACACAATACTCTAGATGTGGTCTGACGAATGTATTGTACAAAACAAGCATCACCTCCTTGGATTTGAACTCAATACTTTTGGCACTGTATCCCAGCATCCAATTGACTTTTTTAACTGCTACAGCACAATGGCTAGAGCCTGTGAGGGTTTGGTCAACAATCACTCCCAGATCTTTTTTGTGTGGAGCACATTCCAGTTTAAAACCTCCCATGAAGAAATCTCGTCTAATGCTTTTACTACATACATGTACAACTTTACATTTCGCAACATTAAATTTCATTTGCCATATTCTTTCCAAATCATCCTGAATCACTTTAGTGGACTCTAAACTATTTGCCAAACCTCCCAATTTAGTATAATCTGCAAATTTAACTAATTTGCTCTCAATATTCCTATCGAGGTCATTAATGTAGATGAGGAACAGCAGGGTTCCCAACACCGATCCCAGGGGGTCGCCACTCCCTACCATACCTAGCTCAGATGAGATACTACTGACCACCAGTCTTTGCTGTAATAGGGGTGCAACGATTCTGAATTGCGTTTTTTTTTTAAGCGTAGTAATACCACCTGCTATCATGGGGCGAACATCCGAACTTTCCCTCTTCCTTTATTAACCCCCATTCATTATTGGCATTCTTTTATTCTAACAAGCCCAGGTAGGTTTGTCTGCTTTTCACCATCACATCTTAATCGTTATAGGCTACTGAAATTGCTTGATTGTTATTTAGGCTAAGTACACGGAAGCAGATTTAGGGAAGGGTGGAGCATTTACAATTAGCGAAATCTAAACTCAGGCTTCTTCCCGACGGCATTTTAAATCATTTAAGCCGCTTCAGGTGTGTGTTTCAAGAAATTACATGTGACTGCCTACACACCCCATGCCTGCAAGTGGTCTCATCACACTTCATCACACTTCAAATCCTCGTTCAACATCGCCATATTCCAACTCAGTATTTCATCTCTCGTTGTAGTATTTTTAGGAGATCTATAATGATATAATAATAATAAAGAAATTTATTTTTTGAGATCGCCCTGGATTTCAAGCATCTAAAAAAATACACAAGGTGGAAAACATTCTGTAATGCGGATGAAACGTGAATGTGAGAAGTAAATTATCACAATCACACAAAATGGCATGGCAATGGCAGTCGTGTTCATGCTGTGCTGTGCTATGGCCATTTAAATTTCATAATGTGGCAATCAAACATGCTGTCTTAATAAAGAGTTCTACTCATCCTGCAAAGTAAATAAGTGAATACCCTGTTTGATTGCTAATTGAGCAAAGTAAACAGGGACATGATTAAAGTAACCTGATTAGTTAAAAGGAGACGATTCTGTAGTCCTTTACTTGACTCCATGCAGCATGTCGCTGAAAATGTCACTCAAGTTTTTTTTTCCCCGGAAGCATTTCTCATGCCCTTTGATGTTTGGCACTTTCATTAAAGGCTGTGTCTGGATTAATAAAGGAAAAGGGAAAGCTCGGATGTTCGCCCCACGGCAGCAGGTGGTGGTACTACGCCTTTAAAAAACCGCGAATCAGAATCGTTGCACCCCTATCCTGTAACCAGTTTTGAATCCACTCCAGAATACCTCCTGTAACTCCAATGGAGCTCATTTTAAAAATTAGTCTCTTATGCGGTACTGTATCAGATGCTTTCTGAAAATCCAAGTATATGATGTCATAAGCCCTGCTCTGGTCATAAGTCTTGGTGGCCTCTTCAAAAAATTCCAGAAAGTTTGTCAGGCATGACCTTCCCTTACGGAAACTATGTTGGCTATCCCTCAAGATATAATTACGTTCAAGAAATAAGTCCAGCTCATCTTTTATGATAGATTCCAATATTTTGAAAGCAATGCAAGTTAAACTGGCTGGCCTGTAATTTCCTGGCTCGGTACGGTCCCTTTTCTTATATATTGGTATTATATTGTCCTGTTCTCAATCATTTGCTATTTCTAAAGACCGTCTAAAAATGGCGGATAGCGGCTTAAAGATGATCTCACTAACCCCCCTGAGCACTCTAGGATATAACCCATCAGTACCTGCCGCCTTATCTGCCTTTAGTTTATGCAACTTGTCTAATACTTCGTTATCCCGAACCTCAATTTCTGTTAAATAATCTTGAGCATTGGACATGCCCTCTGGCAGAATAAAGACCCCCTTTGAGGTAAAATTCTCAACAAAGTAACTGTTTAAGGCATCCGCAATATCCTTGATATCATATAGCAGCGATCTGTTTTTATTCTCTATGAACTTAACCTGCTCTTTAACTTTCCTTTTTCTGCTTCAGTACTGAAAGAAGCGTTTAGGGTTTGTTTTTGCCCCTCTGCAATTTGTCTTTCATACAGTCTTCTAGCATTCCTCAGCTCTTTTTTTGACCACAGCCCGCATTTTACAGTATTCAGGCTTAGTGTTCTCATTGTTTTCCTTTATGTACATCTTATAAAGATTCCTCTTTTCCCTCAAAATCTTACAAATACTTTTGGTCATCCACTGAGGATTCTGCCTTTTCAGCTTACTTTTGGACACCTTTAGAATGAATTTGCATTGTGAATCAAGTAAAACCCCCTTAAATCTTTCCCACATCTCATTTACAGACTCTCAGTCCAGGAGTATCTCCAATTTTATTTTACTTGGATATGAGTGCATCCTGTCAAAGTTTGCTTGCCTAAAATTGAAAAGTTTTGTTTTTGAAGACACCTTTTTAACTTCCCATGAAACCTCAAAATTAACAGTAGAGTGATCACTTGTCCCAGGTGGCTCCAGTACCTCAACATTGCTAATTCTACCTGGGTCATTACAGAGCACAAAGTCTAAAATTGCCTTCTCTCTTGTAGGTTTATTAACATACTGCACCAAGAAATTATCATTCATAACATCTAGAAATTCTTCCTCCTCCCTATCCTGTCCTTTCACCATTTCCCAATCGATACCAGGATAATGTAAGTCTCCCATAATAATACTCCCTCCACCTCTACAAGCTTGCGTAATCCTCTTGAAGAGCATTTCATTGACTATACCGCTCAAAGCTGGCGGTCGATAGCATACTCCTGTGTTTTAACCTGTCTCGTGTTTGCCAATGAGCCTAACCCAGATATCTTCGCAGGGCAGGTAATGTTCAATTTCGGGAATTTCCTGTACATTTACTTTTTCGTTCACACAGATTGCTACGCCCCCTCCTTGCCTATTGCTTCTATCCTTCCTAAAGAGCTTACAACCTTCTATGTTATATTCATCTCCATCCTCTTCCCATAGCCATGTCTCTGTAATCCCCACTATGTCATAGCCCTCACTAATCATCACGGCCTCAAGTTCTGGAAATTAATTTTTAATGCTTCTTGTATTTGGATAAAAACATTTCAGGTTATTACTAATGCTCTTCCCCTTCGATTTCCCAGGTGCCTGCTGCTCCAAGCCCCCCACTATGCTTTGCTGCTTAAAAAACATATCATCAATAGTGCATGTTACGCTGTCAGCTTCCATCAGGGCAGTCTGTATTTCTCTCTGTGCAACACTCACTAACCTCCCTGCCCCCCAAGTCCCTAGTTTAAAGATGTGAAGAGTCAGTGAATACCCCTCCCGCTCTGAGGAATTGCTGCACTTTAACCTCTGACCTTTGCCCTTCTGTTTGCATTATGAATGAGTGTGAATTCCCTGCATCTATTGAACCTTAGGTACTTCCAACAGTAGCCCATACCACACATCCTCTCATTAGCTCTGAGAACTCTCATATTTCTGTTTCTCAGTAAAATATGCAATGTCATATCAACTGTTGCAGGCGACATATGGTACCAATTACACTTATATCAATCCCGCCAGAGCTGAATAAACACTGCATATTTTACCGTGCCATCCATTCTCTCTTTCCTGTTATTATGGGCCAGCCAGTGAGGCATGGGCTCTGCTTGTATTCTCAAGTTCCTCGCGAGATTTCTTCCCATTAAGCAGTTTCATTTTTTCCTCTCAGGGAGCTTTACCCTTTATTACTCTATTTTTTGGAGTTTCAGGCCTTTCTCTCCCAATCAAATGATTTCATTTACTTTCTTTCTTCAATTGTAAAGTAGACTGAATCCTCTATTCTGTCATTTCCTGCTTTGGTATCTGGGTATCCAAAATTAAATCAAATTTATTTATTAAGAGCACTTGACAAGCAACTGTCACTACATGCTTCAAAAAATGCCCCTGCCTGACCCTCACAAGAGTGAGCTTGGGGCAATAGTGTCTAGGCAATAATTCCTGATGCCAAATTTAAAGTCTAGTTCCTTGGGTGGAACTAGACTTATGATCAAGGCGCATATTCTTCAGAGTGTGGGTATACATGACAAACACTGTTAATAGCGATACTTCATTAAGTGATTAATTGATGGCACTTGTCTCTCCCCCTGCAGCCAATGAGTGTCCAGGTTATGGGCTGAGTGCTGAAGACTTATGCCGCCAATTGAAATCTGGATTCCTGCCAAGTTCTGCAGCACATACAGCCAATAGGCTTGAAGATTACTGGCTGTTTTCCTGTGAGAGGACGTTTGATTGCCTGGTTCCCCTTGATGGGGGGCCTGATTTGACTGTGTAATCAGGAGTGAAGACAGAAGATGAAAAAGAGCTGCAGTGTAGTGAGTGTTACTGAGGAAGAGGTGAGAATCACACACGAATGCACACACGTGTTGGGTTGTCATGTCTTGTGAGGACATTCCATAGACTTGCATTCATTCCCTTACCCTTTTTTCCTGACCTCAACCCCTAACCCTAAAATAGCTCAATTTCCCTATGGGGACCTGAAAAAGGCCCCAAAGGATAAAGATATCGGGAATTCCATGTCTTATGGAGATGTTTTGTCCCCATAAAGGTAGGTAAACATGGAACAAACACACACACATATTTGATTACGTATACTTGTTGGGAAAGTATATTAACCATAGATATATATAAAAAAAACTAGATCACTCATTGGCTCATCCCGCATACGTCTTTATCGCCGCCATATTGGGGCAGTCAAAACAACATGACGTGATTAAGGCTGTGGAACAACCGGTCGGCATAAACTGAAAATTTATGCGCGGGCGGCACGGTGGCTCAGTGGTTAACACTCCTGCCTCACAGCAAGAAGGTTGTGGGTTAAAATCCGGCCTGGGGCCTTTCTGTGTGGAGTTTGCATGTTCTCCCCGTGTTCGCGTGGGTTTTCTCCGGGTACTCCGGTTCCCCCCCACCCACAAAACATGCAATATATAGGAATACTGTGTGTGAATGTTTGGTGGTGGTCGGAGGGGCCGTAGGCGCATACTGGCAGCCACGCTTCCGTCAGTCTGCCCCAGGGCAGCTGTGGCTACAGAAACGTAGTTTACTACCATCAGAGCGTGAATGTGTGAGTGAATGAATAGTGTATCCTTGTAAAGCGTCTTTGAGTGCCCAGTAAGCAGAAAAGCGCTATGTAAAAGTGATCCATTATTATTATTATTATTAAAATGCCTCAACATTGTGCTGCCTATGATTGTAAAAACTGGCGAACGGTTGAATCCAGACATTATACATGTTTCACAAATAAGTTGCCTTGTTTGTGGAAAAAT
The DNA here is from genome assembly GCA_029721435.1 of Gymnothorax reevesii. Taxonomy (NCBI): domain Eukaryota; kingdom Metazoa; phylum Chordata; class Actinopteri; order Anguilliformes; family Muraenidae; genus Gymnothorax; species Gymnothorax reevesii. Next base: position 100,116,143 of record CM056582.1, on the reverse strand, counting down.
GAGGCGGCTATATAGCGTGATGATGCAGCGTTCGGTTCAAGGTGAGGCTAGCCTTTGCCCTGCCCCTAGCTAGGCAATGACCAATCTCCATAGCGGCGCTGTGAAATTGCTCTGATGCTGCGTCGTCGATCAATAGATTGACCTCAGGTAGTGTTGCGCAAGTCAGAGTAAACCCCACAAACGTCCCTTTATGACAAGAATTAGTCCTCCGAGTCTCAATCATTTTCTCTTATTCACGCGTTTGGTTTCTGCGCACTCCTGGAGGGCAAAACACTGTTTCATTATTAGTCCAAAAAGGTTTGTACTGTCTGTAGCAACAAATTAGCGTTGACGTTCTTATTCTCAGACAGAAAAGGTTTTATCCTACCTTGACATGTCTCGACGGGATACTCCCGTTTTCTTCAGAAGAGTCACTGATGTTACGAGTGACGTGTCTTATCAGCTGATGTTAGCGAGGCGTGACCGCCCTGTCAGATTTGACAGGGTGGCCACACCTCCTGCTATCCGGCCGCTCCTCCAAGATGGCACTCCAGGTGTGAGGAAGCATGTATGCCCCCTCGTCCCGGTTCATGGTCCTGTGGGCCGAATATACGGCACGCCAAAAATCCACAAGCAGGGAGCTCCGCTGCGACCCATAGTAGACAGCATAGGATCAGTAACGTACAACCTATCCAAATCCCTCGCAGAAATATTACAACCCCTTCTGGGACAAACTAACAAGCATTGCAAAAACTCAAAACAGTTAGCAAAAGAACTCCAAGACACCAAAGTAGAGGCAGATGAAATTTTCATATCCACCCATTTCAAACTCTGCAATATAATATTTAGACAAAAAGAAGGATTCCCCATGGGTGACCCACTGTCTGCCATCATGTGTGGTTTTTTCATGGAGGACCTAGAAACGAGGGCTATCGCATCGGCACCCAAAAGTAATCGTCCCACGCTCTGGAAAAGATACGTGGACGACGACTTAGAAAACATAAAATCAGGACATATGCAACAACTTACAGATCATTTAAACAGTATGGACCGCCCTGGGAAAGTACAATTCACTCACGAAGAAGACTTCACTCACTTACTTCACTCATAAAAGCATAGCGTTTCTGGACATAAATATACATCACACTAATGAAGGAGACATTAAAATTGAAATATACAGGAAGCCCACCCACACTGATCAATACCTGCTTTGGTCATCTGAACACCCCATAAATCACAAACTTTCCGTGGTAAGAACACTGTTTGATCGCGCATCCATCATCACAGAAGACACAGACAAGAAAAAGGAAGAGGATCATATAACTAACGCACTGAAGAAATGCCAGTACCTCTATGGGCCATAAACACAGGCAAACTACAGGTACAGCGGAAGCAAAACCCCGGGGCATTCAGAGAGAAACGTAAAAATGAAACTGAAACCAAAGGAGTCGTTACGTTACCCTACATAAGGGGCCTCACAGAGCGGATTCAACGGGCCATGAGAAAATTCCACATCATCACCCCGGTAAAACCATACATAAAATTACCACAACTACTGGTCCCTCCGAAAGACCAAATTGACAACTGTAACAAATGTGACGTCATTTACGAAATCCCATGCCGGTCTTGCCATAAAACATACATTGGGGAAACAGGTAGACCTTATCACACACACAAAAAAGAACACCAAAAAGAATGCGAGAAACAGACAACAGTAAGACAGACACGCTCAGTTAAAGAACAAGCACTACAGGTAAACCTTAAATCAGCAATCACAGACCACTGCGAGAAGGAAAATCATATTATGGACTGGGACAAGGCCAAAGTAATCTGCACTCAGAACAACCGATATGAACGCTGGATCATGGAGGCAATTGAAATCAGGAAGCGGGCCCACAGGACCATGAACCGGGACGAGGGGGCATACATGCTTCCCCACACCTGGAGTGCCATCTTGGAGGAGCGGCCGGATAGCAGGAGGCGTGGCTGCACTGTCAAATCTGACAGGGCGGCCACGCCTCGCTAACATCAGCTGATAAGACACGTCACTCGTAACATCAGTGACTCTTCTGAAGAAGACTGGAGTATCCCGTCGAAACATGTCAAGGTAGGATAAAACCTTTTCTGTCTGAAAATAAGAACGTCAACGCGAACTGTTTCATTATTGCTGGTAATATTTGACACTCCGCAAAGCAGCCTCACAATTCTGTCGTTTTCTATTTGTTTCAACCCTCAGATATATACATTGCCTCTCTAAAGGCATATCTTAAGGCATTGCGTTATAGGCACTTGTATGCATGTGCAGCGCCTGCCACAGTAAGCCTATTAAAAAACAGTTAGCCAAGTCCCTAACGTTACCCTGGCTCCACTTTAGCAATTTTCACATTTTATGTGGCTAGCTGTCTTGTGGAGAGTCTTTCCCGTTAAACTGATGCCAGTATTAATGCATACTAAAGTAGATATACAGTAAAACTAGTATATTACGGATTCGGACAAGCTAATTTTGTCCGTTATGAGCAAATTCCGCTATATGCATTAAACATACAAAATCCGTTAAACTCACAAGACATATATCCACTGTATGCGTGTAACAGATTATATCCGCTGTACACGTTTGTATGTAGCCTATGCTTTGCGTATAAAGATTGGAACAACTTCATTCTCAAGTGCGCGTACCGGTACCTACTTGTTGTCTTCATTTAGTCCGTCTTTGCCCTGACTCAATGGATAACCGGATGATATGATGGGCTACTGCGTGTTGCTCCAAATGGAATCAATGGAGACAACTAAAAACCTAAGTATGTAAATGAAACTGCGCCAGTTTCAGTTTCCGCAAATGCATTGTTATAGGGGAGGCCGGGGTGAATTGTCACAATTTCTGTTAAAATACTTCTATATGGCATATGTATTCAGACAGACAGCTGAAAATTGTTATGTGGAATGTACTCCTGCTTCATTATGATAAGTTAAATTATGCAATATGAGACATGTTTTCTACCCCATGAAAATTCACTCTAAAGACAGTCAGATTTTTGAGACATATCACCCCGGCCCATGGTCAAATGTCCCAGGCACTGGGGTGAAATGTCACATATATGACGAGCTTTTCTAAATGATTTTCTGACACTTTTTAAGTCAATAATTACTTCTTCTGACTAAATTATGAAAATGACACTGCAGAACAAGTACTTGACAAACAATAGAAACCAACTGTAATCATAACTCAATGGACCATTTCAAAAGTTTCTGAGAATAAGGTACAATAAAAACATCAAAAAACAAAAATAACAAAAAACTAGGCTTATGCCCTCGGAGGCGACGACTTGGGGTATATCCCCGAACGCCCCCAATCCTCCAATTTCCCAATCCTCGAATAGACCCAATACAATATAAAGGCCCTTAGGTCATGACCTTTCATTATATCCCCGAACGTCGTTTGAAATTAGGTTCAAATGAAAGGTCATGACCTGAGGGGCTTTATATTGTATTGGGGAAGGATTGGGGAATTGGAGGATTGGGGGCGTTCGGGGATATACCCCCAAGCTGTCACCTCCGATGGCATAAGCCTCGAATGAACTTAATTTCAGGTCAATCGGACAAATGGTTCTGAAGATATGGGCAAAATGGTAATTTGACATGACAAAGCTCCACCTGGTGGCAAAATATTGAACCATACAGGTATGTCGTCATGATGTGACACGTTGTGAGGTCATGACCTTGCAGGTGCACATAGTTTCATGTCAATCGGACAAATGGTTCCAAAGATAAGGCAAAAATGGTGAATTTTATTGAACCAAATATAATGTATAATGTCATCATGGGACACATCCTCAGGTCATGACCTTTCATTTGCACTTGATTTGAGGTCAATCGGACAAATATTTCCAGAGATATGATAAAAACAGTGATTTTTTTCAGTTTTTTGCCCCTGGTGGCCAATCTAGAAATTGTAAATTGTCCAAAATCGAATCAGCTCTTCCTTTTTATGATACTTACTTATGTGCAAAACATGAAATTTCTAATTGAAATATTACTGACGTTATTGCGTTAACACGTAGGGCGGCGCGGCAGCAGTCGTACCAAAGACATAATATCCCCGAAACGCCGTTCGGCGTTTGTGGATATAATAAAGAACAATAAAACATCTCGATACTATGGCTGTGTAACTTCGACGAAAAAAATTGTAAAAAAAAAAAAAAAAAGCCGTGTATATTTTGCCGTGAACCGTTTTCACATTTCTACCGCTAGTTGGCCGCGAACTCCGGTACACCTGCTTAGTTGTATTATTTTTGGACTTGCTTATAGAAATCAATGGATAATAGTGAATAGTTATAACATCGCCATTTAGGCACCTAGCTCGCACATACATACATTAAATATTGCTAGCCAAGTTGGCATAAAGGCTCTCTTGCTAGCTAGCTAGCTAACATTGTATTTCATGTATTTAAATTTTGTCAATTTAAAATGCATATAGCGGCTATAGCCATTATTATGCAAACTAATTTGGCTGCAGTTGCACCGCGAGCATTTAGCTCGCTAGCTGGCAATAAAATGCGCTGAATTAAAAGGTTGCCAGCTAAAGCCGCTTTCACACCGGATGGGAAACAAGACAGATTACATTCAGAGTCAATGCAAAGACACCTAGCCTAGTCCCTGCATCTAAGCCAATTAAGCATACTATAGAAAGATGAGTCCTGGAAAAATTGGTATTACGTGGCACTCTATCCAGCAATATATAGTTTAAAAATATGTTCTTATAATTTATTACAGAATCCACTAAGCCATTATTTAATTAAAATATATAGGCCAGGGTATGTTCAGATAACAATCCATAAACAGGCCAAACGCAAAGGTGTAGATCTATTTCCACGTTGTCTGCTTTGTTTATGTTTTTCGACCTCCCCAATATGGCTGCCATCCCATCCCGGCTGACGTATCAACTTGCCTTAGGCAAATAGGTGATGCGTCACCTAGTTTTTTCTTCTTTTTTTTTTTGTCAATGGTATTAACTGACATTAATCCCATACTGCCTTTCCGGCACCCTAACCATTAGCAAATTACACCTGACCCCAACCCTAACCATAACTTAACCCAAACTGTAACCATATCCCTAACTTTCCACAGTTAAGGCACAGAGAAAAAGATGTGCGTGTGTGTGTGTGTGTGTGCGCGCGCGTGCGTGTGTGTGTGCGTGTGTGCGTGTATGCCTGTGAGTTTTTGTTTTCTTTTGTGTTTGTGAGCAATACTTGTACTTTGTAAGCCTCCATAATCCTCTGCGAGGACCAGCCCAAATGTATTTACAAGTATTGCTCACAAACACAAAAAAAAAAAAAGAAAACAAAAATTCTCAGGCATACACGCACACACACACACACACACACACGCACATCTTTTTCTCTGTGCCTTAAAGCCTGGATAAATCATCCAGGAATAAACATATCAATGCAGAGATGGTGCCCAAACATTTTTGAGCACCTTCATATCTCCTCGAGTTAATTTATGTGGGAAGCTGTCTGCAGAACAGATGGGGAGAACTTGCACTCAAGAAAATACAAGTCAAAAAAAGGTCTAGTTTAAAACCAATTGTACAAAAGTATATTATCCATTTTTTAAAAGTTTTTTTCAGGCCTTTTTTCTCACAATGTGCAAAAAGCTTTCTGCTCCATTGACACTGAAAGGCTTCCTGTAGTCTGATCCAGCCCAGGGGACTCTCAGCTTTAATATAACCTATACATTTCACACAACTCACATCTTTCCATCTTTCCAAATTAATTACTGCCCACAAAGTGCCTTTTGCATCCATAAACACTTAATTCTCAGGAAGCCTTTTGGCAACTCAGTTTTCTTTTACCTTCCTCTTGGCAAGCATCAACATGCTGGACAAATGACTTACTTCTACTCTGGACACTTTTTTTGTTTTTGCTGAGCTTTCAAAGGTTAAATACGGTGCTTGTCATGAACAAAAGTGTAGACAGGAACATGATATAATCTTAATATTATATACAAGTGCTGTATAGGGGTGACTGGGGTCCAATGAGCCATGGGAACCAATGAGCCATATCACTGTTTGGCAATCAATCGAAGACAGAGCAGCTTAAAATAGGCAAAATATTTGATCATTGACTGATGAATCTTGGGGATAAATGAGCCATATCACTATTTTGCCTATTTTAAACACCTTTGGCATCGAATGATCTCAAAATAGTGATATGTCTCATCGGACCCCAGTCTCCCCTTTGTCAAATCCATCTTACAATTGATTCTTGACTCCAGTTTTCTTCTATTCTTTTAAAATTTCCCGCGAAAAGTGATGTAACCCAAAAAATACTCCTGTTGATACAATCGAATTCCCCCGTGTTCCTGAGTGACCCTGCCGGACCATAGAATGCTCCTGAAGGTTGTCAAGATTTTATATGCTTGATTTAAATCCAGATATCCTCTCACAGATGTAGGGAATCACTTTCTCTAATTTGTCAGCACATTTACATTTAATTTAAGAGTTGCTGCCAGTAGAACAATTTATTCTTCAGCAATAGTGTACTGACTCTCCTTGTGTTTATGTGTGTGCTCTCCTTCAAAAACATGATCTCAACCCCTGCTTAGCAACCTTTGTTTAGTCTCTGCCTGGCTGTGGAGGCAACTCCCTTTTCGAATGGAGGGTATATGTGGGAGGGGGGTCTGGATTTGTCAACAACTGCAAACAGGGTAACCAGTGTGGGGGGAAAAATGCTACCCTGTTAAAAATTTCAGCCCTGAACTGTACAGACTATGTGATTATGGCCCAAAATGACCGCAGAGGCCTCAATTAAGTCTGCAGCTGGCAGTGGCTGGAGTGAAGCCAACTAGTGACACAAAAACTGTGTGGTCGTGTTAGGCCACTACACCCTGGGGCGCATAATTCAAGCATTTTTTAAATTTATTTCTTCAGGTTGGGTCACTGCCTCAAAGCCATTTCTCAGAGCAGGATTATTAAATGTGTGGTACAGCACTGGGTGGTACTCAATGGGTGGACTTGCAAAAGGCCAATCAACCAGCAGGGGCCACTAACGAGCGCTGAGACATACGCATCAATCCAAGCCAATTAAAAACCTGAGACACAAGCTTTGACAGTGCCGTACACTACTGGGTGTGTCCAGCACCCTGCGGATTCAGAATCAGACTGCAGGGGTCTAAATGTCACAAAAATTTTCGATGGTGTAAAGGTTTGGGCTATTTGAGTATTTAAAGGTTCCCTGTCATGAGGCATACCACCTGAAATTGTTGGTTTATTTTGTTCTACATGATTATTTTTATCTCTCTATGCACTCAAAAGTTCTGAAATGGCTGAAAAATCCATCAATTTTAAGGAATAGAAGTGATCTTTTTGCACTCTTACGCCCCGCCCCCTGAAGAACTAGGAAGTTTCCGAGACGTAAGTCACATGTTCCTATGACGTCATCAAAGGAAAGCACCTCTGCCTTAGCAATCTCTGCGGTCCATTTACACACTTGTTTACACATGTTTTCTTGTGTGTTTGTTTACTGTATGAGCCTGCTCTATATATCCATAAGATATCTATCTATCCATCTATCTATCTAATCGTCACACTCGACAAACCGTGTTACGTAGGCTAACGTAGCTAGATGGCTGGATATATAGTGGACATGAGGACAACTATCCAAACTCAGGTATAAATATAATGACAAGGGTGACACAAGGCATCAAGATAACTCGCCAATTCATAAAAAATATTGTTTGCATGTTGTGGCTGAAGTCACAAGCCTATTAGTCAGCGTTAGTGCCACAGTGATGATGGATGCCCACCTCCTACAGCACAGCCGGCGATCAGGCATCACAATACAGCCTTCTGAGTTCATCTGGCTCATAATGTGACGGCAGCTGTCGATAATCCAGTTAGCTGTGACAGTTACTCTCGCTTGCTAATATATCTGTTAACCACCTATGGCATTAAACTTCAGGATTATTCGCCAGAACATTTGCCAGAATAGGCGGCGCCAAACCACCTTCACACCGGACGCGAAACAAATTTTTCGCATTACAGATTACATTCAAAGTCAATGCAAAGACGAAAATACATGTAAAACGCTCTGCTCATAAAGCTCGCTAACAGTCTGAACCGAGACCGCGGCGATTGGATAGAGGGAAATACACACAACTGTCACTAACTAATGTTAGCTTGCTAAATAGGTAAGGAAGTTAGTTCAACTGGCAGGTAGATAGTGTGCAACTTGACAGTTATCTCAACACTGGACAGAACACTTGCTGAATAATTTCATGATCGAAATTCATGAAAATCTAACGTTATGTCGAACTCAAGTTAGCTGGCTACCCATATAGCAAGCACCTCCACTCCGGATCTGCCGACTCCAGCTGATCCGGCTCAGAGCCGGGGCAGATCCGGAGTGGAGATGCTTGCTATCTGGGTAGGTACTTCAGGTAATTAACGTAAGTTAGCCATCTAGCTTGCGTGCGTGTCTAAAGCTGCATTCACACCGGACGCGAAATAAACCTTTCGCACAACAGATCACACCCTAAGTCAATTCGGAGACGCAAATACACACGTCTTTGAATGTAATCTGTCGTGCAAAAAACCTGCCTCGAATCCGGTGTGAAAGCAGCTCAACGCCGCCTATTCTGGCAAACGCCCTGGCAAATAATCCTGAAGTTTATAGTATTACAGTAGCCTTTTTCTGTACTGTTATTTCATTAGCTGTGGTAGCCCTACAATATTTCAATAGTTACACTCAAATCTATATTGTGCGTTCCATAAAAACAAACAATTTCTCCAGTAACACTATAGTTTTTTGGTGGTAAATTTTATGGTCTTCCAACAGTGGTTGTTTTGTAAGGGTCTGTCAGCTGGCTATGGTAAATAAAGCGTAGTGTACATATGTACATTTCATTGTAGAGCGAGCGAGATCTGACCAGCTGGCTGCCTTGCGTGACATCAGTTGCCATGAAAGGCAGTTCTGGTGCCAGATAGCTCACTCGGGTAAGGCACTGCGCTGCAGTGCAGAGGTGACTATCACTTCGCGGGTTCGAGCCCTGGTCGTACCCGTGGCAGGGGTCGGCTGCTTTTTCAGAGTAGCACACAATTGGCCATCGCGCTACAGGGTTTCAAATTGGGAAGGGACTGCCGGATTTGGGATTAATAATCAGCTTTGTTCGTTGCTCCAGCGCCTCCTGTTGGCCAGACGGGCGCTCGTCAGGGAGACTCTGGGTTTGTTCATGTCCGGGTATCCTCCGCCCTCGTTCTGAACTTACCAGGATTCGACCAATGAGTGTATAAGAATCAGTGGTTGACAGGCACGTGCTTCGGAGGAGAGCCATGAACTGTCCTCACCATCCTGTGTTGGCAGCAAGGGGTCACATACGAGCAAGCTTTGTACATACTGTAGTTCACTAATTGGGCATTCCAGATTCGGGTGGGATTGGAGATGCCAAATTTGAATAAAAAAAAAAAAAAGGCAGTTCTGGACATTTGGAAGGGGGCGTTCCTGATCAGTTTAATTCATCCGAAATAGTTTAAAAACAACAAATTCTCATGGAAAAGCATTTGCATCTTCGTTTTCATCGCAAAAAAATACAATGGCAAGTTCTAAAAATCAATTTTGGCCTATTTAATGTCAGGGAACCTTTAAGGTCAGAGGATAATATAGATATGGTCTTCATTGCCTATATCTGCCCTATATGGTAGTCCTAATTTGTATTCTTGCGATGATGCCTCATTATTGGTAGAACTCTTACTCATAGAAACTTATACATTTTCATGCACTTCAGCTTTATCGCTGATACCACTTTTTGCATTCTCGCATCATATATTACTGTATTTCTACATGATCGAAATACAGTGTACCACAGTGCAGCCCAACTCTGTTCTTGGAAGTATACATGTCAGTAAGTGCTTCGAAAAATTATTAAACTCATTAGCATCTCAGTTCAGAGCTCCAGCAGTTGAATGAGGCGTGCTTTACCAGGGTTTTGGAGAAGACCTACAGGATGGTAGATCTCGAGGAACAGAGCCTGGCAACCCTGCTCTCGCTGGTGAATGAGATGTGCTCAAGGGTGGGAATAAAATCTCTTAGGATGGTAGACCTGTCCATTCCTGCTATAGAAATTGAGAAAAATGACCTTGCTTAAGGATGGGACTAGTGGTGTCTTTGCTGGGGATTGAATCAACAGCCTCAAACACTGACCAATTGTATCAAACAACAAACTACATTTAACTTCATGCCAAAGCTGAGAATAAATCTTGCATGAACTTTTTGTCCAGACAGCCCATTCCCCCTTTGCAAACAAATCAACACAGTAATTATGAAATGACTCAATGGCACAAAGTGGGTCATATCTTTCACATTAAGAAAAGAGATAAATGTCCACAATGGACTTTTTAATCGCCCAGTTATTAGATGTGACTTTCTAAAGACCACTTGCTCACAGATAATTTAATTGCAGTGCAATTATAATTGATTTATTAGTTCATTTAGAAAATAATTTGGTAATAGTCTAATTCAGTCCTAGCTGGCAGATAAAGCAACAAATCCTCTAACAATAAACAAAAACATTTATTGTGAATGTAATTTAATTGGTGTCTTTTGTGTGATCAGTAAAAGATCACACAATTTTGATTTTTAAAGAAGCTTGAAAACGATCGCCTTGGTAGAAAACCTGACATTTCAAGATGGTTCAATATGTTCTACCAACTTTTTATGGACACGCAGTAATGTGCCGCAAAAGTCGCTTCTATCAGCCTCTTTTGAAAAACACGAGGCAGCACTCTTGCCATTTCCTTCTCGCGAAATTTTCGAATTTGGCCGCAGCTAATAAGCTTTGAGATCTCAGGGGATTTGATCCATTTACACCATCACGCCGATTCTTGCACTCAGAGTCGACGTCCGCTGAAGAGCAATGCCATTGATTTATAGGAATAGTGTGCCACCCAGTGGTTATGTTGTAAACTGTTTGACAGGGTAATCGCTTGTATTCATGACAAATGATGCGGTGTCAGACAGATGCACATTACCTGACTCCATCACCATGTTCACACTTTTTGCTTCGCCCTCGTCAGCTCAGTGATTTAAATGTAACAAATCCATTGTGTTTGCTCCCTGTATGCGTCTTTATCATTAAACAAAATGATTAGCTGGAAAGTAATGAGCCCCAAATCAACTACCTACTAATATAACGACTCACTACAGACCTCAAAGTAAATTAGGCCCACACCGAAAAAAAGACCAGAATTAGTATCACTAAAAAATTACATTTTACGGCATTATGGGAGCCTTTTGACAGCAAATGAATTCAAAATACCAAACGTTTCTAGTTTAAACACAAGTAAGGCACACGCCACTGCATCTCATATCATATCAGATCAGATGCAGGCAAATTTATCCGTATCATCAACCAAAATCCAACCCTCACTAAGTAACTGAATCTGATAGCAGTCATCACCTCCCCTGCAACAAACCTATTGAGCCATCACAGATGAACTGAACACGACATTGTCACGGTTAGCTCACTTAAAAATGATTACAAACGAGTGAGTCCACGGCATGTGAAATTAAAGTTAAACATATAGTGCGATCCTATACTGTGTTGTTCCAGTCGAATATCCGACACAGGCTTGCAAATATGGTATTGCCATGAATCAACTGAGGGACAGGTTCAGCCTAGTTCTCAAACGACGTCCCACATTGTTTCTTAGCTAATCACATAACTCAAGGCAAAAATCCGAATCTGTCCTTTATCACTGAGTATGCAACTGTCCACATATCGCGATAAATATCCTTTAAGCTTCCTTTATACCCCACATTTTCTTTAAATTCCGCTGCTATCCAGTTTAGAGGGGTAGGCTTAGGCAAGTCGTGTTGACAATATACCCTGACCGCGTTGCCTAGCAACCGTTGCGTCAATGAGAAATAGGGGCAGAGTCCGTACAAAGCAGAGAGCGGCCGCCTCAAGCCTGTACTTCCCTTGGCTCATGTTAATTCTGTGTGCACGATAAGAAATGATGCGGGATGAGTTTCGTGGCCGGGAATGTCCTTGGTCGGCTAATGTGTGATTGGTGTATGAACCAGAGGCGTCTTCCCGATTTATGGCGATTAGATTCTGTAATTCTGAGACTGTTTATTGTCTTTTGTTTGCTGTATTGCAGGAGCCCTCACAAATTCCCGTTAAGTGGTATTGTGGGTCAGTCAGACATGTTTGTTGGTTTAACTCCACCCACCACTAATTCATCATACGCATGCGCGCACGCACGCACACACAGGAATTTAACAAGCTGTAAATTCTGACATTTCTTGATTAGAGAATTTACTTACGTTCTGAGGCCGTATTTGGATTGAAATACTCATGCGTGACATCAAGAAGACCTCTGAACATAATGTGCTCTTTTTCCATATTGCTGGTCATTTCAGGCAGTAACTTAAGAAAGGTCAAATAAGAGTCAGAGAAAATCCGTAAAAATAAATAGCAATAAACACTGCTTCACCCTGGGGGCACACTGTGCCTGCTGGTTTTTGTTTCAACCACAGAAACAATGGCCACATTCGAATACAACCAATCCCAGAATTTAAAGAGTTGCTAATTCTTATTAATTGCTCATGAATATATTGATTATTTACCCTTCTAAACCACACCATATCAGAAATAGAAATGAATGCTTCGAAGAGCTCAATATTCAAAGTGTACCTTATTGTAAATTACTTTGTATTGCATCAAAAGAAGGAAAAATTGTGACTCTTGAAATCGAGGATTCAGTTGTGTTCTAATTGTTGAAATTGTGGACATATGGTCTCTAAGCCTAACAACTCATTGGTAATTAAGAATTCAAAACAAAGCTAATTATAATGATTCTGATGTTGTTTTTTATGTTTGTATTTTATGTTTGTATTCATTGCTTAACTGACTCTTTGATAATTGATTGATTGAGAGTTGAGTGTTGTCCGTCTGTTTAATGAATTATTGTTGTATTGTTGTGTGTTTATTGAACTGGGAGCTGTCAACTGAATTGCCCAAATGGGATAAATAAAGTTTTCTGAACTGAACTGAACTATTTAAGGAAACATTACAGGGAGAAAAAAAGAAATTTGATTTTTGATTTTTCAGCTACAATTTGATCTCTCAAAAGACATTGCCACCTTGGCTTGGCTTGGCTTGCTTACTTGGAGTTAACCAAAATAAAATAAATGCAGAATAGATGTTGGGCTGTTAAACTTCTTGGAATACTTAACCATTTATGCAAACATGGTTTTGATTAAACATTTCTCTAACATGAAAATAAATTAAGAAAAATGTCAGCTTGGTATTGTAATTATGTTTGGAATAAAGACCAGCATGAGCAGTGTGTCGCCACAACCAAGTTTGGGAACCACTGCGACGTCAGCATGCTCAATTCATGAGCACTAAAATCTTGGTCAACACCCACCCTACAGCCAACTCAAAATACTTACTACTTTGTTCCACATATACTGAAAACATCTCAACTCAACTCACCGTACACACACAATCGATACTGCACCATTGTGTATGATAGCCACTAGCTTTGCTACTGCTCTGGGCAATTTCATCCAGATGTTGCAAAATAGTTTCGTCCAGCGCGTAAAGGTGACCTCTAGTGGCCATCTTTAAATACTACAATTAATGTTAAAAAGCAGGCCGATCTTTAAGACACACGCAGTGGCGGTTCTAGAACCGGGAATTGGGGGGGCGCAGATATGTCCCTTTATGACAATTAGTCCTGGCTAGATCTCAATCATTTTCCTTAATTGAAGCCTTTTCCAATTATCATAATTGGCAACTGAAGACACAGTTTCTCTCCGTATGCCATCGAACAGCGATGAAATCAGGGATGAAATTCAGTACAGAAAAAGAATTGACTTATTAGTAGGCCAGTGCTTCGCATTAATTGATCAGGTCTGCGTGCCAATGAAATATCGCCTTTCACTCTCTGTATTGCGTGGGTTGATTTAAAAAAAAAAAAAAAAGTGGCACTTGGCAGTGAAATAGGCAGCGTGCTGCTCAAGCTATTTGCCTGTGAGTGGATAGGTTTGCAAATTTGAATAACGTTGATTTTAATACAGCAAATATGCGTCCAGATGAATGATTGTCTTCTTTCGTAATCGGGCAGAACAAGCAGCACCTGTTTGGAGCTCCACACAAGTGTGGAGCGCTCTCGGCGTGAACCTTCTGTTAATCATGACGGAGAATAGGTCAGGACTAATAACTGGTTTAAATGGATGTTTTGTCATAATTCTCAGTTCTGGTTCCGCCACTGTGCTGAATTTAGCCCATGATTTCGTCGCTGTTCCATCGCATATGGAGTGAAACCGTGTCTTCAGTTGCCAATTACGATATTATTTATTATTTATTACGATATTATTATATTACAATTGGAAAAACCTCAGTATAGGAAAATGATTCAAAACTAGCCAGGACTAATTGTCATAAAGGGACGCGTCTTCGCCCCCCCAATTCACGGTTCTAGAACCGCCACTGCACACACACATGCAGATACAGTAGTTTCTCACTTCAGTATGAGACCATAGAGATTCATAATACTTTTATACTGAAGAAATAAAGAATAGGGCAACTGCAGCAGGACTAAAAGGCCTGAAATGGCTCCACATACGGTGACACCCTATTCATATACACAATCATACCACTCGCCATGTGTAAAAACATAAAACATCAAAAATGCCTCTCTAGCCTGGAAAGGGTGCTTAATATCTCCTAAGAAACATTGAACATTTCTGGATTGATTTTTGTTTTTGTAACATAGATATCAAAAATATACCCCCAGTGTCACTTAATCCACTCCATTGTACCTGTATCTATTGAAACGCTGGGTTACCCTCGAGCGCACTGATGGATACAAATCTTTTTTTATCAAATCTGCATCACTCTGGCAAAAATTTGAAAATCTTTGAAAATTTGTTTCACCTATCTGGAGACACTGGGGACAATGGCTGAGGATTACTTTTAACATAATCCTGGGGACAAACTGCTGGACCACCCAGTCTCACGTTGTCTAAAGTCAAGGTGTTACAACCCTCGTGTGAATGCCTTTGGTGTCTTCACCCATTCAGCACAGACTGTGTCGATAAGAAGTAACGTCTCCATTGATTGGTTGCCGTCTAGCAGACTCCCTTTCCCCGGCTGTCTCTTGTCTCATAGTTACCTCAGCCCTTGTATCAGTGAAGTATTTACACCCCTTCTTTTCTGTTACATGTTGCTGGATTGTAATTTGCTATGTGCACTTAGAACCTATCAGCAGTCACTAGCAATACTCTTCATCTTTTGAAAGTAAAACTTAAAACCTTAAATGATAGTGATTTATGAAAGTTTCCTTCCTTATTTAATTAATAAGAATTAACTCCCAAGCCGATGTCAAGGTCTGCAGGCTTGGGCTCTTGTTAATCCTGTCCTAGTCTGTTTCCCTGTCCAGTTTATTAGGAACAAGCTCCTAATTCTTCTACAATCATCACGATTGGAACCATGTTCCTTCTAAGCTACTCCTTTCCTCGGACAGTTCATCTCTGGGGAAGTGTACACTTGCATCTGGCAGTCGTCCTGGAAAGCCAGCGGCCAGAGACTGGCACTGCCTTTCAACAGCACAAATGCCAGAAAATACTTCATGCTATGCGTGGTATTCCAAAAATAAATTGACTTTTGCTTCGGGAAATCATTATCATTGGAATGAAAGTGACCATGATGATGGTTTTAATTCAGTCAGTGTGTGGTACAGCGCTCTTGTTTTTATTCATCAACATGAAGCCGTTATTACGAGCCTCTCAAGCGTCCTACATGAGGTGCCATTATCTTTCACATGCTGCTGAGCTCTAACATTTTGCTGCTGTTAGTTTTAATTACACACATTGTGATGACCATATATGTTATGTAATCTGTAGTACTAGCATCCACTGAGCTCCAGGCTTTAAAACTAACATATTGAATTTGTCCATTTGGCTAAAAAATAATTTTAAGTAAACACTATATATATATATATATATATATATATATATATATATATATGTATATATATATATATATATATAAATAAAAGCGAGAACTGAAGGGACAGCCAAATATTTGATGGATTTATAATGGCAAGCAGCAATGAGCGTGTCTGGCATATGTCAATGTGACTGGTGTGTGTGTGTGCGTGTGCGTGTGCGTGTGCGTGTGCGTGTGCGTGCGCGTGCGCGTGTGTGTGTGTGCACCCGTGACCAAATACAGAGCCTGTGCCAAATGGAAAATTTTGTTAGAAGTTTCTTTCTGATGCTGAGATTTTTGTGAAACTTAAATGTCTGTTTTGTTGTTGTTGAATGCAGTGGGCGCAGTAATTAAATTATCATTTCAATGATTCATAAAACAGCAATTCCTGAGGCGCTCTCCCAGTGTGTGTCTGAGAAGGCAATTCAGTTATAGAAAGTTTCCCTGCGAGGTGATGGGGTTTCCCCTTTAAATATTACAGAGGAACTGAGAGGCAGGGAGCTTGAGCTGAAGATGGATCGAGAGGCGGAGAGGCGCTCAGAGTGGTGAGAGTAGTGGGGGAGGAGGAAATTTCAAAAATAGATGAATTTCAGTTTACCCAGACTGTTTCGCAGCGGTGGTTACAGCCAGTTCGTTCCTCCCTCCTGCGCTCTCGCTCCGTGCAGACGAGGTCAAGAACGGGCATTTATTTTCGCTTTCTCTTTTCCCATTCTCTTCTTACCGTCATCTGCTGTTTTTACGCCCCAAAATCAGCCCCCTCTATCTGTCTTTTCCCCTCCTCCTCCTCCTCCCTCCTCTTCACCCCTCCTCCCTTAATCCCGCACACTTCACCCCTCCTCCCTTAATCCCGCACACTTCACCCCTCCTCCCTTAATCCCGCACACTTCACTCCTCCTCCCTTAATCCCGCACACTTCACCCCTCCTCCCTTAATCCCGCACACTTCACTCCTCCTCCCTTAATCCCGCACACTTCACTCCTCCTCCCTTAATCCCGCACCCTTCACTCCTCCTCCCTTAATCCCGCACACTTCACCCCTCCTCCCTTAATCCCGCACACTTCACTCCTCCTCCCTTAATCCCGCACACTTCACCCCTCCTCCCTTAATCCCGCACACTTCACTCCTCCTCCCTTAATCCCGCACACTTCACTCCTCCTCCCTTAATCCCGCACACTTCACTCCTCCTCCCTTAATCCCGCACACTTCACCCCTCCTCCCTTTCTCCCGCACACTTCACCCCTCCTCCCTTTCTCCCGCACACTTCACCCCTCCTCCCTTTCTCCCGCACACTTCACCCCTCCTCCCTTAATCCCGCACACTTCACCCCTCCTCCCTTAATCCCGCACACTTCACCCCTCCTCCCTTCCTCCCGCACACTTCACTCCTCCTCCCTTCCTCCCGCACACTTCACTCCTCCTCCCTTAATCCCGCACACTTCACTCCTCCTCCCTTAATCCCGCACACTTCACCCCTCCTCCCTTTCTCCCGCACACTTCACCCCTCCTCCCTTTCTCCCGCACACTTCACCCCTCCTCCCTTAATCCCGCACACTTCACCCCTCCTCCCTTAATCCCGCACACTTCACCCCTCCTCCCTTAATCCCGCACACTTCACCCCTCCTCCCTTCCTCCTGCACACTTCACCCCTCCTCCCTTCCTCCCGCACACTTCACCCCTCCTCCCTTCCTCCCACACACTTCACTCCTCCTCCCTTAATCCCGCACACTTCACCCCTCCTCCCTTCCTCCCGCACACTTCACCCCTCCTCCCTTCCTCCCGCACACTTCACTCCTCCTCCCTTAATCCCGCACACTTCACCCCTCCTCCCTTAATCCCGCACACTTCACCCCTCCTCCCTTAATCCCGCACACTTCACCCCTCCTCCCTTAATCCCGCACACTTCACCCCTCCTCCCTTAATCCCGCACACTTCACCCCTCCTCCCTTCCTCCCGCACACTTCACCCCTCCTCCCTTCCTCCCGCACACTTCACTCCTCCTCCCTTAATCCCGCACACTTCACCCTTCCTCCCGCACACTTCACCCCTCCTCCCTTAATCCCGCACACTTCACCCCTCCTCCCTTAATCCCGCACACTTCACCCCTCCTCCCTTAATCCCGCACACTTCACCCCTCCTCCCTTAATCCCGCACACTTCACCCCTCCTCCCTTCCTCCCGCACACTTCACTCCTCCTCCCTTCCTCCCGCACACTTCACTCCTCCTCCCTTAATCCCGCACACTTCACCCCTCCTCCCTTCCTCCCGCACACTTCACCCCTCCTCCCTTCCTCCCGCACACTTCACTCCTCCTCCCTTAATCCCGCACACTTCACCCCTCCTCCCTTAATCCCGCACACTTCACCCCTCCTCCCTTAATCCCGCACACTTCACCCCTCCTCCCTTAATCCCGCACACTTCACCCCTCCTCCCTTAATCCCGCACACTTCACCCCTCCTCCCTTCCTCCCGCACACTTCACCCCTCCTCCCTTCCTCCCGCACACTTCACTCCTCCTCCCTTAATCCCGCACACTTCACCCTTCCTCCCGCACACTTCACCCCTCCTCCCTTAATCCCGCACACTTCACCCCTCCTCCCTTAATCCCGCACACTTCACCCCTCCTCCCTTAATCCCGCACACTTCACCCCTCCTCCCTTAATCCCGCACACTTCACCCCTCCTCCCTTCCTCCCGCACACTTCACTCCTCCTCCCTTCCTCCCGCACACTTCACTCCTCCTCCCTTAATCCCGCACACTTCACTCCTCCTCCCTTAATCCCGCACACTTCACCCCTCCTCCCTTTCTCCCGCACACTTCACCCCTCCTCCCTTTCTCCCGCACACTTCACCCCTCCTCCCTTTCTCCCGCACACTTCACTCCTTGCCTTGCTTTTAGAAAACTATTTTCTCCTTTATTCCCTTCAATATTCTTCCTTGTTTTGTCATTCCTCTGTCTCGCCACTATGTTCCTGACCCCTCATTTCTTTCTCTGTCCCCCCTTAACCGTTCTCCCGCCTCTCTCCCCTCCTTATCTTTCTCTTGCTCTGTTCCCCACACTCTTGATGAATCCTACACAAGCCCCCTATCCCTCAATACTTCTGCATAGCAGGAGACAAGTGGAGGAAGAATGGGTGCAGTATGTGAGTATTGGTATGCACTAGGGTAGGCTGTATGTCTAGAGCCCTCAAGTGGCCTATTATACTTTTTATTCGCAATTTTGTGGGAATTATACGTCGCCACTAGTGATGCACGGGTCGGCCCGGAACCCGCGGGTCGGGTCAATATTTTAATTACATTTAGCGGGTGTAGGCGGGTTGGACCAAACAGTGGCAACGTCTAATTCCCACGAAATTGCGAATAAAAAGTGAAATAGGCTATCGGCCACTTGAGGGCTCTAGACATACAGCCTAGATAATATGCTCTTGTCAAACGATGCAACGCTACCTTAAGCAGGATAGAATGCCAGTTGTACCTCTCCCTCTTCCTGCTCTCGATGTACACGCACTCACAGGTGCGCGGCTTAATCCTCCACGGTTAGACTGAGGATCTAAAGGTTGAATTAAAGCTCATCTTATAAATCATTCTGCAGTCAGCTCCGAAATAATATATAGTTGTAGTAATTTTATTGACCTGTGGGTCCAAACAACACATAGACAAAACATTTTTTCGCCACTTCACATTGAAAGGCATATCACGATTCTTATTCAAAAATAAAATCAACTTGTTGAGGTGCCTCCGTTTATCAGCTACGTGTTCTCTGACAGCAGAGCGTGTGCTGCCATCGGCAGTAAAGACACTTCTTAGATGTACATTTCTATAACACCATTCTATACACATATCACCCAAACGAATAGGTGTTACGACCCCTGTCGTACATTTGTGAATCTGCGCTTGAAATCTGTTATCTTTTTTTTTTGGTTCGCCTAGGTCTGATACTTCCGTTTCCGGTTTACCCCTTTAAAAGGCGATTAACATAGGTAACTTATCATTACTGGAGCATGTATGGTCATAAACTTCGTCTTGCTCTTATTAATTACCATACCATGAGACAAAGAATAATCGTGTAAAACTCCATGGTGGCCAAAGCAGTCCTCTGCCTCCCAGCAACAAGCGTGCAAATCTTCAGGTCGGCTGGCCGTGTCCTGGAAGCGCGCCATAATCGCTTAAACCTTGGCACTGTTGACGCGATTTTGTTTTTGCATAGTTTGGGAAAAAATACGCCTAGGCCTACATTATAAGCTGTGTTGAAAAAAATTGCCTAAAAGCCCCCCCAAAAAAATCTGGAAATAAATAGAAAAGGAAAAAAAAAATTCCTCGTTGACAGGATATCCCAACACTGTATGGGAGAGTAGGCAATAGCGCCAGTGCGCCACTGTCATGTCTAAAATGTTTCCTGTTTTGTTCCAATAAAACAGCCAGTTTGGAATATTTTGCCTGATGGTATTTCGTTTGGTTGCAAAGATCAGAAATCACAGTAAGGTTCAATTAATAGACAGCGCCTAAACTTTGTATTAAGCATTACAGCCAAAAGCCAAATGTATGTTGTGCTCCATTCAAATCCATAGTGTAACAGAGGAATCGTTTTTTTCCATCGCAAATCATGTCACACAAACCCACTGTATTCTTTTTCTCTTGCCTCCTTTTTGTGTCGAGTCGGGTTGGGTTCGGGTTGAAAATCAGAGTTTTAGTGAGCCGGGCGGGGTGGGTTACCTGTCATGTCGGGTTGGGTTGGTGCGGGTGTTAAAAAACCTCGACCTGCGCATCACTAGGATGCACCCTTGATCTCGCCCTCCCCCTCAAACCCTCTTCCCTTCCTTATGTTTTTAATTCAAATCAAAATATAAATATTGTTAATTGGCATAACCATTTCTATCCTCACCTCTCTTTCTCTCCTCCCTCTCAGATGGGTGTGGAGACCTCAGGGGGTGGTGCCGAGGATGAGCTCTCCCGGTACAGCCGCTCCTACACGTCAGGTGCCACGCTGGGGGCAGACCTTCGCCGGGGGCGGGGAAAAAAGCTGACGTCCAGCCTGCAGGTCCCGTGCTGGCGTCACCGCGACCGCGCCCGGTCACCCGAAATCCTGTGCAGTACGTCCCGGCCCACCACCCTGCCCCTGCGCATTCCGCCTCGAATCGCCATCACTCACGCTGACCCCGACAGGTAGGGGGCGCTGCCACATGATAGAACGCTCGCAGTGCTCATGCTCCTGTACAGAGACCAAAGAATTTCTGTGGTATAGCGCAGCCAGTCTTTGGTAAAATGTAGTGGTATTGAGAAGTATTGAGAAGCTACGTATATCTGAAATAACTTCTGTTCTATTGAGTTGCTGGTTTGAAAAGTATTCCTGTGGTGTGTTTAGAGGCCAGAACTGATGGCATTTCTGGTAAAAAGACTCTACTGCTTGGATTTATTCCTAAAACCGAAGTCTGAGTGCTGACTTGTATTCGAACCAGCAAAAATTAATTTAAATGATGGCCAATGTAAGCTGCTTGCGGAATTACTTGCCTTCTGTACAATTCTGTACGTGTCTTGCATTTAGAGTTTCATGGGGGATGTGTTTGCTATTTTAGACATCCAGTTTGAAAGGGAAAAAAAATCTGGCTGTTCCAGGGATGAATCATTAGGAGACAGTTTTATAAAAGACTGACGTGCTGACTACTTGTGGTTTGCCTTGCGATGTCCCGAGTTAGAAAGGCGGTGAGAGGGAGCAGAGACAGAACTTATGCGCAGACGGGAGTGCAGTTCATTGGTGCAGTTCATTGACTTTATTAGAATTGCTGTCGCACAGGCTAAGTCGAACACGAGCATTGAAAATGCAGCATAAAAGGGTAAATCCAGAGTCGTAATCAGTAATTTGTCCAATGATCAGAAAACCACGAAGTAGGTGTGCCAAAGCCAAAGAGCAGGTAAATTGCAAAAATGAAAAGCCAATCCAGAAATGAAACGGGTATAAAACCGTACACTGAGGACTAAGCAGAGACTTTGAATGAAAAAACAAACCGGAACTGTGACCAGGAGACTTGGAAATTCAGAAAACGCCCATAAGTATCACAAGAATACTGCCTAGCAAACTCACGATTTACGAATGACACAGAGGGGTATGTAAATGGGAGAAAATGAGGTCCAAATCAAATGGGTAACTGGTGTGTGTAGCTCAAAAGCGTGCAGGGAGGTGTGGTTACAAATAAGGGGACAATCAAACCATGAACAATAAATGAGGGGCGTTGCAGGTGTGGGAGAGAGAACAGAAGACATGGTAAATAACAGATGATTGGGAATGACTAGACTAATGAAGAAAACTTCTAAAATAAACACTGCAACATGAAACAATAAAAAATAAAAATAGCACATTAAACAAAAGCAGACTTATTCAGATACTGACAGTACCCTCCCCCCTATGGCTACGTCCAGGTGGCCAACCTGGACCTGGAAGTTTCCCCGGAAAGTCTCCCTTAAAGCCTCTGATTATTTGGGGATCAAGAATATCTTTGATTGGGACCCAAGACCTCTCCTCAAAGCCGTAGCCCTCCCAGTTGATGAGAAACTGGAGCTTACGAACTCGACTGTGAATGCCTGGGCTCCATTGACAAGGCGTGTGGACAAGGCTACAATTGGGATGGGGACAAGTGAACTTGGAACAATGGTTTAATTCTTGATGTGCAAAATCTGGTGAATTCTTCTGAGAGAGTGGGAGAGCGTGAGACAGGTTCACCACTTTGGCTATGGGATAGGGACCCATGAAACAGAGGGCAAGCTTGGGAGATCACATTTGGATAGCAAAACTTTCTAACCTTGGAGGTCTTGGAACCCGGCAGCGGCTAGCGGCTCTCTTAATCTCATATGCAGCTCTCGGAAGGGCTGCTTTCATTCTGTCAAGTCTGCTGACGCCTTTAGACGAACTGTTAAGCAGATGGCACCCTCACCTCCCCCTCCTGGGTCAGAAACAGCAGAAGGTAGTAACAGACAACTCTGGAATGGAGGTAGGCCAGGCAATGAGGACAAAAGAGAATTAATGGAATAGTCTACCCATATGCTCTGAAGAAGTAAGGCAGTGTGACACATTTTCCATCTGTTGATTAGCCCTCTCCCTCTGGCAATTGGTTTGCAGATGGTTGCCAGAGCAGAGGCTCACAGAGGTCCCCAGTAGCTTATTGAATGCCTGCCAGACGTTGGATGTGAACTGGGGGCCTCAGTCTGCCACAATATCCACTGGGAGACTGTGGATGCAGGAAACTTTGCTCAGCACAATTTCAGCCATCTGCTTTGCTGAGGGTTGCTTCCAAGATGAAAAGAGCGACTGCCTTGGAGAATTAGTCCATAATGGTGAGGATGACCGTCTTACCCCGGGGAGGTGGTAATCTAGTGTCGAAGTTCAAGGCAATGTGAGACCAGGGATAATAGGGCACAGGTAGGGGTAGAACCAGGCTGGCAGGTGGTTAGTTAGACAGTTTTCAGGAGGCCCAGGTGGAACAGATTTGAACAAACCCCTTGGTGTCCTCTTCCATCATATCTCATCAGAAAAGTTACTGGATGTTGACAGGATGTTGATGATTTCCCTCGCCTGCTGCATGTAGAGAGTGCATTAGGTTTGACATTCTTGAAGCCAGGACGATATGACAGGGTAAAGTTGAATCAATGGAAGAACATGCACTATGTGACTTGACAAGGATAGATACACTCTAGGTTGTGGTGATCTGTTCACTCCAGGATTGGAACCTTGACCCCCTCTAACCTGTGCCTCCACTACCCTAAAGCCAGTTCGATAGTGAGTGGCTCCAGATCCCCAACAGAGTAATTTCCTTTGCAAGAAGAAGACGATGCAAAAAGTGATCACAAGGGTGAATCATGGAGTTGGAGGATGATTTAAGAGAGCACCAGTCCCTCACTGGAGTCAGCGTCCACCTCCACAATGAATTGCCTTTGGGGATCAGGGTGAGTGAGGATTAGGGCACAGGTAAACCGGGTCTTTGGAGGCTAGACAGTTACTTCAGTTTCAGTGGACCAGACGAATCTGACTTCTGAATCTGAATCTGACAGAAGTGAGAGCAGTCAAAGGAGCAGTGGTGGAACCATAGTTTCTGATGAATTATCTAAAGAAATATGAATGCCTAGGAAAATGTTGCAACTCCCTCTGGTTCTCTGGTTTTGGCCATTCCACGACCACCCACACCTGAGCCTAGTCCATGGAGATACCCTCACTAGTGATAATAATGCCTGGGAAACTCAGACATCCAGGGGAATTTATTTTGCTCAGTTTTGACGAAGTCGTTTCTTTAGAAGATGTTGGAGGACTTGACAAAGAAGTAGGTGTGGGTGGTCAGATCCTGAGAGAAGATGAGTATGTCGTCTCGTGCCCACAGACAAACTTGCCCAGCATGTCTCAGAAGACTAAGCAGGAGATGAGGAAGGGACAGACGATGCTCACTGCCAGGGACTCCCTGATGCACTTCTCCATGGCTTCAGTTTTGGGACAGGAGAGTGAGAAGAGATGACTTTGGGGAGGAATGTTGCCAGGCAATAAATCAATTGCGCAGTCATAAGGGTAGTTGGGAGGTAGTGAGGTAGCTTGAGATTTGGAGAACACTTCTGAAATCCTACTACTCAGGAGGCACTATTGAATTGTCAAGAGGCAGCTCAGATAGGGCCGCAAGGGGTTGGTTGAAATGGATAGCTTTCAACTAACAATGTTGCACACAGGTAGGACTCCACTGCAAAATCTGCTGGTTCTTCCAGTCCAAATGGGGATTATGACCATACAGTCAGGCATTGCCCAGGACCGGGGGCTTGAGGAGTCTGCAGCGGCTGTATTAGTATGTCCTCCTGAATGTTACCAAAGATGCGCAGTTGGACCAGTTGGTTGATGTGGGTGATCTTATCCAGAGAAGAAAAGGAGCTGTTGAAGGCTTGGATTGGTTTGGGTCATGGCTGACTCTGGAATTGTTGCTGTTGGCAAGCTGTGCATCAGTGAAGTTGCTGTCTGCTCTGAAGTCAATCAGGGCTTTTATGGACAGTTGAGTTGGCCCACTGCAGGTCTAGGCAGTGAGAAGGGGTCTTGGGGTGGGGGATACGGTTTTGTGGATTCAGTCTACCAGTAATCCCCCACCTACAGGGTAGTGCTTTCTTTTTGTAGGATGGCTGGCAATGTTGCGATCAGACAAACCACATTAAAGGCTAATGTGTGTTCATGTGCTGTTGTTGTTTAGATGGAGTCAGACATGTGCGGTTAATCTACATGTGTTCGCCAATGTTCGAAGCAGATGGACTGGGACTGGACGCTACAAACATAGGTAGGGTAGCTGGAGCTGGAGGTTCAAAACCAGGAGGTGTAGCCGTCTGCAAAGAATATGCTGTAGTTCCTTCAGTGAGCAATTAGACGGTTATCTACTTGGAAAGCCAGCTCAGTTAGCTGGTCACAGTTCACACGTTGTTGAGAAATGCATCCAAAAGGGATCAGGAGTTCCACTGCGATGTGTCTGTGAGGGTGCAAAATTCAATGGAATAGTTTGACGTAGATTTAGGGCCTTGATGGAGCTGGAGTAGTTCGCAAGCGGCCTAATGGCTGTGTGACAATCAATCGAAGACTTTCTTAATTTCCTCCATGAGGACATCGAGGGATTGGCAGACCTGGAGACCCAGAGTCCCAGATAGCGGTAGCCCATTCTCAGGCATTCCGTGGGTAGTGTGATGATGTAGGAGATCTTAATGCAATCAATGGGGAACAATGGATGTAGCTCAAATGCCAGGGAGCACTGGGAGCAGAATGATTGACAGGTGCCTGGGTGACTGTCGTAATGGCTGGGCGAGGACTCATTATTGGTGCAGAGGTAGAAGCCACTGGGATCAGTGGAGTTGGTGGTCTGAGCTGCTGAAGTTGCCCAGCAAAGGAGTTCATACCAGAAGTGAACGACTCCAGGGTCCTGGTAACACTCTCCAGCTTGGTGTGATGTTGTCCCAGGAGAGTTCCCAGCAGGGCTGGGAACGGGGTTTCGTCAGCTCATTTGGACATAGTGAGTTTGTTCTAACCGGGAGCAAAGACAACACTCATGCACAGGCGGGAATCCAGTTCAGTGACTTTATCAGAATTTGTAGTTGCACAGGCCGGGTCGAACATGAGCGTTGAAAATGGAGCACATAAGGATAAATCCGGAGTTGTAATCGGTGAACAGTCCACTGATCAGAAAACCAAGAAGTGGGCATTCCAAAGCCAAAGAATAGAGCAATCAGAAAAGTGAAAAGCCAATCCAGAAATCAAATACTAGTATAAAATTGTGGACTGAGGACAAAGCAGAAATCGTAAACCAAAAGGCAAACCAGAAATATTACCGGAAGACTCGGAAATTCAGTTAATGCTCGAGAGGAATACCAGCTAGCAAGCTAATGATTGACAAATGACACAAAGGGGTATATAAAGAAAAAACTGAGGACCAAATCAACTGGGTAACAGTTACATCAAGCTGAAAAGCATGCAGGGAATTGTGGTTGCAGATGAAAGAACAATCAAGCAATTAGCCATAAAGGAGTGATGGTGCAGGGTGGAAGAGAGAACAGAAAAGGCATAGCAAATAACAGATGTATGGGAAAGACTAGACTAGTTAAGAGAACAACTGCAATAAACTCTGACACATGAAAAATAATTAATACAAATGCAAAAAGCTCAAAAAGAAAACAAAACTAGACAGATTCAGATAATGACAGATAGAAAAATTTATCATTGCTTCAACAACAAAAGAAGATATTCATACATTACTTAAATACATAAATATCTATCTACTCTCCAAGGCTGAAAATAACATTAAAAAACCTGCATTTGAGTTTAACGTGTTTGCGAGTTTAACGTGTTTGACGCTTGAAGCTCTTTCAGAATGAAGCTTACTCTCGTGGGACGAAAGGTATGATGGGTATTGCTGGTGTAATCAATTTGAAAAGTCTGCCCACAATTCCTCAATTGGCTTACATGCAGGAAGGCTGCATATAAATCTTAATTGGTCCAGGTTAAGTGCTTTGTTTAGTGGCTTTGTGTTGCTGGGGAATTGAATAGAAGCTCAGCGCTGAATTAGGCCATAGTATACGAGCCTGCACTTAGCGGGGAAACTGGGATCTTTCACAACAGGGGTGTCACGGTTTTGCGAGTGTGTTATCAACTTGCTGGAGAAAGAGTAATTCACTGGAGAATGTCTGTGCTTGTCTGGACTCCATCGCAATGCACTTCAGTGGGAAGTTGTGTATGTCCAAGTGAACATGCTCACCCCTGGTTGGGCAGGGACATTGGTTGTATGGACTCAATTACCTCCAATTGGAGCCTCAGAGTGATTCATGAAGAGCCTGTCTAATCGCTGTCTGTGAGATTTGTCAGTGCGTTGATTATACAATTTAGAACCTATAAGCTACAAACCTCAGGTACCTAAAGGCAGGAGTGCGGTAAGGGTGGTTTCTGAACTTCAGGCCTGTAATATGGGAGTTGCATGTCCGCCATATTGGATTTTTGCTTGCGCAAGGGATTGTGGAGCCAGTGGTCCGGTCAGTGCCCTGTCTGTACCTCCAGTGTTTCAGGATGCCGGGTTACACATGTTCTGTGCCTGGATGCTACATAGACCATCACAGGGATCGAAAATTGAGCTTTATAATTTTCCGAAGGACTTCGAGCTTAGGAAGACGTGGCTGATGAATGTAGGATGGGTTGGATAGAGGGGCAAATACAGCAAGTTCACTGTATTGTTTTGACATAAAACCATTTTTTTCCCCGCTTAAAAAGATGCATATTTGGTGGTTTGTCAATTGTCACGTTGATGTACAAAACCAAAACCAGTGAAGTTGGCACTTTATGTAAATCGTAGATAAAAACAGAATACAATGATTTGCAAATCCTTTTCAACTTATATTCAGTTAAATACACTGCAAAGACAAGATGTTTAATGTTCAAACTGAGAAACTTTTTTTTTTTTTTTGCAAATAATCATTAACTTAGAATTTAAAGGCAGCAACACATTGTAAAAAAGCTGGCACAGGGGCCTTTTTACCACTGCGTTACATCGCCTTTCCTTTTAACGACACTCAGTAAACGGTTGGGAACTGAGGAGACCAATTTTTGAAGCTTTTCAGGTGGAACTCTTTCCCTTTCTTGCTTGATGTACAGCTTAAGTTGTTCAACAGTCCGGGATCTCCGTTGTCGTATTTTACGCTTCATAATGCGCCACACATTTTCAATGGGAGACAGGTCTGGACTACAGGCAGGCCAGTCTAGTACCCGCTCTCTTACTACGGAGCCATGCTGTTGTAACACGTGCTGAATGTGACTTGGCATTGTCTTGCTGAAATAAGCAGGGGCGTCCATGAAAAAGACATTGCTTGGATGGTAACATATGTTGCTCCAAAACCTGTATGTACCTTTCAGCATTAATGGTGCCTTCACATATGTGCAAGTTGCCCATGCCTTGGGAACTGATACACCCCCATACCATCACAGATGCTGGCTTTTGAACTTTGCGCCTATAACAGTCCGGATGGTTCTTTTCCTCTTTGGTCCGGAGGACAAGACGACCACAGTTTCCAAAAACAATTTGAACTGTGGACTCGTCAGACCGCAGAACACTTTTCCACTTTGCATCAGTCCATCTTGGATGAGCTTGGGCCCAGCGAAGCCGGCGGCGTTTCTAGGTGCTGTTGATAAATGGCTTTCGCTTTGGATTGTAGAGTTTTAACTTGCACTTGCAGATGTAGCGACGAACTGTAGTTACTGACCGTGGTTTTCTGAAGTGTTCCTGAGCCCATATGGTGATGTCCTTTACACACTGATGTCGGTTTTTGATGCAGTACTGCCTGAGGGATCGAAGGTCACGGGGATTCAATGTTGGTTTTCGGCCTTGTCACTTACGTGCAGTGATTTCTCCAGATTCTCTGAACCTTTTGACGATATTACGGACTGTAGATGATGAAATACCTACATTTCTTGCAATAGCTCATTGAGGAATGTTGTTTTTAAACTGTTCGACAATCAGCTTACGCATTTGTTCACTAAGTGGTGACCCTCGCCCCATCCTTGTTTGTGAATGACTGAGCATTTCAGGGAAGCTGCTTTTATACCCAATCATGGCACCCACCTGTTCCCAATTAGCCCGTTCACCTGTGGGATGTTCCAAATAAGTGTTTGATGAGCATTCCTCAACTTTCTCAGTCTTTTTTGCCACTTGTGCCAGCTTTTTTGAAACATGTTGCAGGCATCAAATTCCAAATGAGCCAATATTTGCAAAAAATTACAAAGTTTACCTGTTCGAACATTAAGTAACTTGTCTTTGCAGTGTATTCAATTGAATATAGGTGGAAAAGGATTTGCAAATCATTGTATTCTGTTTGTATTTACGATTTACACAACGTGCCAACTTCACTGGTTTTGGGTTTTGTACAAGAATATGGCCTGCATTTGTGTATGCTGATTTGTGGCGTTTCTTCGATATGTGTATGCATGTGTGTGCGTGTGTCCCTGCGTGGGTGTGTGTGCGGGTCTGTGAATTTGTCTTTTGGTCCGTGTGTGTGCATGAGCGTATGTGTGGGCCCCTGCATGTGAGAGTGTGTGTGTGTGTATGTGTGTGTGTGTGTTTTCTTTTATTTAATTTGGCATCTCCAATCCCACCCGATTCTGGAACATCCAATTAGGGAACTATGTACAAGTACTTCGGCTTTTTTGCATATGCGGCCTCCTGTTGCCAGTGCAGGAGAGTGTGCACAGCTTGCGGCTTTCCTCCAAAGCACGCGCCCGTTGGCTGCGTGTGTGTCTTTGAGTGTGGGCGTGTGTTTGGGTCCTCGTGTGTGTGTGTGATTGAGTCTGTGTGGCTGTGTGTGTGTGCGTGTGTTTATGGGCCCAGATGAGTGTGCAGTGCAAGTGTGTCTTTGTGTCTGAGTGTGTGGGTCCGGGTGTGTGTGTGTGTATGTGTTTGAATGTGGATATGTGTGTGGGTCTTTGTGTGTGTGCGTGTGTGTGGGTCTGGACGAGTGTGTAAGTGTGTATGTGTAGGTATGTGTGTGTATGCAGTTATGAGGGTTCAGTCTTGGGTGGGTGGATAAGCTGTCATGAGATTGGCACAATGATGTTATTTGGATATTTTCGATAATCTGATGGTGTGCTCTGGGAAGAGCGACGCTGGTGTCGCATACTAACCAAATTGTTATGGGACTTGTTGTGTCTCGACGCTGAGCCATGAGCAGGGAGAGGAGGAGGGGATGACCGTCAGTTTGTGATTGCGCTTTTATCTGGCAGTGAACTCATTGACCAATGAGCCAAAACACTAAAACCAATCACAGATGAGGTAAAATAGCGCTAATTATCCCATAACAATGGCACATGTCAAGGTCTGTGGACAGGCCTTAGACGGTTAGTTAGCAGTCGGTTCCCATAGTCAACGTTTTGGACGCGAATGGCACCTGATGGACTTTGAGAAGAACCAGATCTTTAATTGTTATAACCATATGACTGGATCAGAGCATCTCTGAGGTAGCTGGGCTATCACAGATCGCAATCTATTCATTCGTGCTCGTCAATCGAGTTATTGTGACTTTCAAGATGGAGGCGACTGGAAACTACCTCAAGGTACTGTTTGCATAAATAGTCTTTTTTAATAAACTACCTGTGCATTTTCAAAGTTCTCAGTACCTCGTTTTAAATGTTAGGGCCCTTGGAATTTTACAGATGAAGTGCGGAGCTACTTTGAGCCTTGTTAATGATGAAAAAAATAGCGATTTCTTTGCATGGCAACGCTATGCCCAATTCGCTACCATTGTAAGCCTGTTGGGAGCTTCGGCTAGAAAGCCATTTATTTTGAAATGTTGCGTGCATACGGAGGAGGGGTATTCAACAAAGGTTAGTACTCGTTATCATGTTTCAATACACCCCAAGTCAATTTCACTCCGGAATTCTCCTTTAAGTTATGCTTGGAAAGCCAGCAATATTTGGCAGGAGTTGTAATATTGTGGCTGATCAGTGTACAGGTGTATGACCCACCCATAATGATGTGACAGTTCCTTTCATTGTTAATTGTATTGAAATTTTTAATGGAGAACCGTAATCAAAAACTGTAGCAAAGATGCTTTACAGAATAGCTGTGGCGCACATGCACTGCCAATGTCCCCAAAAGGCTGATGAAATGCAGAATATGACTGTGTAAATGATGTAAGTGTTAGTGTGTGAATGTGTGTGGGGGGATTTGCGTGTGTGTGAGCAGGAGGAAGAAAGAGTGTCCTATTGGGTGTACCTGCCTCTCTCTTTCTTTGCATATGTAATTGTTTGTTTGTGTGCGTGGATTTTTTTCACAGTTCTTATTTATTACCTGTTACTAGTTACTGTTTGTTTTCGCTTGTGTGTGCGTTTGTGTGAGCAGAATGTACAGTTTGTGTGTGTTTGGACTCCTCCAAAATGCAGTAGATAGTGATACAGGCGTATGAACCACTTGTCCACAGAACTGCCATTGAGTAACAAATTCAAGTAAGCGCGCAAAGTGTGAAGTGCACTTTGTCTATATATGCGGAAATGAAAAGGCTTTACGACATCGGATAGCGCAAAACCTCTGAGGCAGATTGATCTGTCTGTCCAGATATTGTCATTGTCAGCAAATGGCCCCAACCATTCTGCACGAGCATGAAGCTCTAATATTCTGCTCCATCCTCAAGAGGCAGTTTTAATTGCCACTATTTTCGCTCCATCATCTCGTGACAGTGCTGTAGCTCTTAAGCCATCTTTCATTATTGGAATCAGCCTGGTACAGCCCCAGGCTAAACAAACAAGAAAAATAAGTCATTTTTTCCCATAAGTCTCATTAATGTATAATATTTTATTCAGCTACCATGAGCTTGCATCATGTCGTGACTCTGGAGTACCAAGGAAGCTCATGGTCACAGATAATAAATCTCATGATTTAGTACCACGCAAGTTAATCCAAGTGAGATTTTTTTTTCTTGTGTTTATATCAAAGCAATAACTGGGCTGTTTTATATTGATGGTTTAGTCACAGGTTGCCAGATGGATGTTCTGAGACTTTCAGTATCATGGTATTGTTATATTTTACTGCTCCCGTTTAGAACACCAGTCAAAAGTGGCGCGACTCTCAGCATCCTGTGACTCATCTCGGGGGGGTTTGAAACACACATGAAATTTTTGCGCGGTCAAAGAGGGAAACACTGTGAGAAATATCATCTGCATATTCATGAGTAATGAATATTCATGTGAGCACTTTGTCTGGTGCATTTAAATTTGAATATTGCCGGGCATGCAATTATGTCAAAATCACTGAATATTTTTTTTCTACACATCCTGCGGTGAAACTGACATTCCTCTTGAAAGTGTTCCAGATTAATATCTAGTTTATACAGTATTCAGTTTAGTATGACTATAGAGTGCCTTGAGCGCAATGAGGTCCTCTTTGACAGGTTAGACTGCTGTTGCAAAGAACAGGAAGAGAGATTTTCCCTGTACGCACGCGTGCGCGCACACACACACACACACACACACACGCACACACGCACACAGATCCATATTTTATCCATGGACAAATGCCTCACCACATTCAGTCGATGCACACGCATATGAACAGCACACAAACACACTGACGTGCAGTACATTTGAAATATTGTCCCGAGGCTAACATGCTTACAGTTCCTGCCCCTGTTTGTGCAGATGTCAAAGAGATGAAAAGCTCTTTTTGGCATTTAACCCCTCCTGGGGATCTGGCTCGCATGTGCCCCAAAAAAAAAGAAAAAGACAGGGCAGTCTGCGTATCTGCAGTGCCATGAAAATGTATGCGCCCCCCTCCTCAGTTCTATTTTTTTGCATATTTGTCGCACTTAAATGTTTCAGATCATCAAACTAATTTTAGTTTTTGACAAAGACAAGCCGAGTAAATACAAAATGCAGTTTTTAAATGATGACTTCATTTATTAAGGGGAAAAAGCTATTCAAACCTACCTGGCCCAGTCTGAAAAAGTAACTGCCCCCTAAACCTATTAACTGGTTGTGCCACCCTCAGCGACAACAACTGCAATCAAACATTTGAAATTACTGGCAATGAGTCTTTTACATCTCTGTGGAAGAATTTTGGCCCGCTCTTCTTTTCAGAATTACTTTAATTCAGCCACATTGGAGGGTTTTCGAGCATGAACAGCCTGTTTATGGTCATGCCACAGTATCTCAATCAGATTTAATTATTATTTTTAAAAAATTATATATTTTTAAAAAATACAGCGCTTTAGCTGCTCAGAAAAAAACACAGTTGCTCACCAAATGACATACTCCTGCGCGAGTTGCATCGTAGTTCACTGCGCTCTGTAGCGATCAGCGGTTTGGGTCAGACTCTGAGCGGTTTGCGGCAGAGCCGGATTTTCAATGGCATAGAATCACGTCTCAAATTAAAAAAAAAAAAAAAAATCCCTACAATTACCATCACAGCAGATACACAGTATGTGGCTGCATAGACCCTATGTCAATTACTTTGTTTCTCATCTGTTCTTGAATTTCTTAAGTTCAAGGCATAATGTGTTGGTTTTTGAGATCTTTTAGCCTACTTCACTTTGTCAGACAGGTCCTTTTTCAGGGATTTCATGATGTAATAGGTCAGGCAAAAAAAACAAAAAAAAAAGTTGTTAATCACAGTTAATTTGTGATTTAACAAGCGGGGGCAATTACTTTTTCATATCGGGCGAGATAGGTTTGGATAGCTTTTTCCCCTTAATAAATGAAATCATCATTTAAAAACTGCATTTTGTATTTACTTGGGTTATCTTTGTCTCATATTTAAATTTGTTTGATCTGAAACATTTAAGCATGACAATTATGAAAAAAATAAGAAATCAGGAAGGGGGCAAATACTTTTTCACAGCCCTGTATACAAGATTCAAAAGAATCAAATATTTTTGTTTAACAACTACAGAGCGATAATTTAGAATTCAATAACTGCTTGGGGTTATGAATAGTAAAATAATTATGCTCGCCTAGAGAGGAACATAAATGCGAAGGGAAATTAATCATAACTGCTCATAAACGCTTGGTAAAACATTGCTTGTGCCATACTAACTCTTTAGAATCATGCAATCATATCTTCTATAGTGCTAGATTTACAATTGCAAATCGCTTGTCAATTAATTTATAGCCAGTGGAGTAGAGAGCTCCTTCCTTTTTGAATAATCCTTCCAATGGGAAAGCAAACATTTCAATGAGTTGCCGACTCATTTTAAGAAGGAGCAAGAAAATGGACTGAGGCAGGAATCCCTCTTTCACCTTAACCCCCAAGACTCGAACTTTTCTCTTTTGTTTTCTTTTATGTAAGTGTTGTGGATTTTCTTCAACATATTAAGATTCCCCCATCCTCAAGCAACTGGAGAGAGACAGATTCTGAAAAGGAAAAATTAGGCTTTATTGTGTCATGTTGAAAAATGTGAAGCCGAGTTCCTCCTGCGCAAGAGGAACTGCCCCCAAGAAGAACTGCAGAACTCCCTGAAGAAACTCTCGCCCTGCCCGACTTGTGCACACCGTTTTTTACCCTTATCTCCAGGCAAATATGGTCTTTCCCCTTTTCATGCTCACACTACAATTGGACAGGTAACCTGAGATCTCAGTTAGGGAACCCTTCAGGACTGCAGAGGCGCATGCGCATTACAGTGGACAGCCACACCCAGATGAAAAAGAAAAAGATACCTGTGGATGAACTCGATGCAGATCAAATTATTACAAATAATTCAATTGATTGTGTTTTTCAGTAACAAATAATGATTTTGCTGAACAAATATTGATCAAAGCTACAGAAATCAAATACATCCTCTGATTGTTTTTTGAATCAAGAAAACAGAAGCCTGCTTATGTGTGTGTGAGCTGCTCATGTGTGTGTGAACTGAATTGCTTGTGTGTATATTTGCGTTATGTTATGTGTGTGTCTGCACTGCAGTATGTGAACTACTTGTATGTATGTGTGTGTGTGTGTGTGTGTCTTTTTGCTGCCTACATAATATGGTTATTGATTATGAGTATGAGCAATGAATGAATAATGATAAAAATATTTATAATCATGAATAATTAATATAATGAATAATGCTGAACTAAAATCTTCAACATAAGTTCAACATCAGACCATGCGTTTTCTCATATTGTCGGATCATGACATACATAGTCTGTACCTGCTAGTTACAGTGCTTCACTGAAGTTACATTATTGCACTTATATTGAGAGAAATATTCAAACCCAGGACACAAAGTTTTTCTGGCCACAGCATTACATCAAATGGAGCTTTAACGTAAACTCCTACATGGAAAGAATCTATATATATATATATATATATATATATATATATATATATATATATATATATATATATATATGTGTGCATATATGCAACCTATATGCCGCATATAGGCCTAATTCTGGTACATATATATTCTTATAGAGGGCATAAAGGTCTCCTATATCGCTTCTTTATTTCCACATATAGGCCCTATATGTACATACAAGGTATATGTCACCTATATAGCTCATATACCCAGTGGCAGGTCCTGTTTGTCATACCTATTGTATAGCTCATATCTCACTTTTGCAACTGTCATACATGATGCCGAGCTCATATTTTATTCTCAAGGTAATATCTGCATATTACTCCAAAGTCCCTTACAGAAATAACAAGAATTTCACGCAATAACTTATTAATTGCATGTGAACACATGAAATTGGCATCACATTTGAGCCTAAATACATGTTGACATGTGACAACAGCATGTTATGCGTAAACCAGTCATTATTAACTATCGCAAGTGAGAGGAAACAAAAAGCTATGATATCAACATATATCTAATACTATTTGTTACATTTTTTTCCTGAAACATTAACAGTAACAATAATTTTTTGACCATACTTTCCATTCTTTTGAAGATTGTGTGGGCCATTCCATGTCAATTCAACAAATGCCTCCCACCTGACCATCTCAGATTTGTCTAAAAAAAAATATCACAGAAAGGTAATATACTAAATAGGACGTATGCCAAATTTCAGTTAAATATGTCTATTAGTTTTGGCAGAAACAAATAATGGTAGTGTTGTGCAAATTTTCACACTCGTTTTTGCAACGTCAAATAAAAGGGAGCTTTTTGGACGCAACATCTCCTGTTATACTTTTGCCATTGCCTCAAAATCATCCACCGTGTAGCATCTAGGCCCAGTAAGCAAGCACATTTTCAATGGCTTTTCTCTTTTTCTTAGGGAGCTATGGCAGTTTGAAAATGCTAATTTATTTGCCAAAGTTGTCTGTGACACCAACTTTGAAGGCCATTTATGACCAAAGACTATGCAGGTAGAGAGCTGATTTTTTTTCTGGGCAAGCTCTCTTCACATAGTGCTACTGGTACAATAAACAGAAAGCTTGTCAATTTCATGGATGTCCTGAAAATACACATGCAAATCCTAAAAAAGCCAAAATTCATGAAATTTGACATCAAATTGCTGAGGTGTGACAACCTTTAAATTCTTGAAATCTTCACCATCCTAAAGCTTACATTCCTGGCTATCTTTGGTTCAAAGGTGGTTATGGTGCAACTCTTCTTTAAATAGTTATGAATTTTTTTCTTATAAATGCTCATTTTTCAACAGTTTTTTAATGTTAATACAAATTTGAGATCTGATGCTAGCAACCATTGGTGTCTGAAAGTCCACACCAAGGTGATCCCTGTTCCTTTAGAGTTTCTCTGTCTTTTTCCAGTGTAGAACACCGGATACAACGTACCTCAATGTCCCATGGGATAACAAAAATCGCAGAGGGTATTCAAACCTGCATATGTATTTCTCTGTCAAAAGATACAGTATATTGAGCACCAACATAAATTTTTCTATATTATAATTTTTTTAATCTGGCAGAGAAATGGATACTTACAAGTATCAACCTTTTTACATCCTGGGCTATTTATATTATGAAGCAGGTGTTATGTATGAGTATTTTTTGTAAAGCACTGTATAATCATTGTAAATGGAGATTTGTTACATGCTGTTTTTGCTGCCTTGCTAATCAGCTATTTATTTTGTTCTTTAGCACCCTCTGGTGGTGTGTCTGCAGCAAAACATGATCTGATGTAATATCATTTGAAATAGACTGATGTTTTCTAGAAGCTTCTGGCACCTTCCTGCCTGGAGGGGGCGGGATTACCCAGGAATCATGTAGATCTTTCCAGAATGTTGCTAGTCCATATAAATGCTGCGATTTTGGAGCAGAGCAGTTTTTGTTTTGGCAACAGAGTTACATAGTGGCATTTGAGTGTCATTATAAGATTAAACTGTGGATTTTTTTATAAAACTTTTTTTTAGTGAAGAATAACATTGTTTAAGTTGTCATTGTTGGTTTTCTTTATTGTGATTTTCAAGTCATAACACAGGTCATTTATCAAAATTAGGAACACTTTAATCAAACTGCTATTGTATGCACAATTATAAATTTCAATTTGGGGAAATAAACAATTTGTAAGTCCTCCAATGCCATCCAATGGTTGAGATTATGTCATCATTCATCAGTTGTGCTAAATAAACTTCATATATACAAGTTTGATATGGCATTTCCTGACCTATATATGGTACTGTAACCAATTTATCGGAATATTGCAGATCTTTAAGTGACTTTCTGTCATCTAATGTTACAATGGTGTCACAGACAACTTCATCACATAAATTAGCAATTTCAAACAGCCACAGCTCCCTAATAAAAACATACTTGCCATTGAAAATGTGTTTCACAAGTGTGCTGGGCATAGATGCTACACTGTGGAAATTTTTGAGCCCATGGCGTTGATGTAACTAGAGATATTGCCTCCTAAAAATCCACTTTTATTTGATGTTGCAAAAAGGAGTGCGAAAATCAGCAAAACGTTGCCATCTTTATCAATTTTTTTTTTTCAAAACTAAAGAAGATATTTAACTGAAACGTTGCACATATCCTATTAAGTACATGGCCTTATAATGAGTTTTTTTTTTTTTAAATCTCAGATGGTTAGGTGCAGAAATTTTCTGAAATTTGTTGAATTGCCATGGAATGACCCTATTGGGGAAGAGAAGGAAATATATAAAAACAAAATAGTCTTAATATGTCTATTTCATCAATTAAGCATTTTTTCCAGGTTTAAGTCACTGCCAGATTCACCACATCAGATAAAATTGGATTCACATCATTACAGCTCATACACATCCACTGAAAGGTTAAACACTACACTGTAACATCCACCAAATGCAATGTTTTCTGTCTTGTCTGTAATGCAGTTTCTAGATGAATATGGCTCAGAGGTCCTTCGTCTAAATGTAGCAAAAGTAAAACAAAAATAACAAAATAAAAGTACACAGAAGAACATACATTTGAGTAAACATGCCTTTCAAAAGTCATTTTCATCCCCACATCTATTTGAGAATTTCACTGTGGTTTATGAATTTGAAGACAAAGTCTACATTTCTGTTCACAGTTTTAATGAACAGACACTTGTCTTTTATCTGAGATGCTTGTTTAGCAACTAAACGTCTCAGACTTTTTCCTACAGGGATGAAATAAGGATTCTTGAATTCTCACACGGAAAGAACCCATATAAACATGTAGGTTTTAATCTCTGCCTTGTATCAACCAGCAGTGGTCAGTAGCTCTTTTCAGAAGTAGCGCACAATTGGCCAATGCGCGACAGTGATGCAAATTCCGAAGGGCCTGCTGTGAGGGGATATGTAGATTAGAGTTCCCCGAGGCGTGTCCTGTTGGTTAGACTGGAGCTTATAAATAAGATTCTGACCTTATTAATATTTCATTATCCTCTGCCCTCTTTCTGAGTTTGCGAAGTGTCACCCAGTAAATGTATGAAAAATAATTGTTTGCGGTTGCGGGCTGTGTACACTCTATTGAATTGCCAACAGGGGGGCAGCATATGCGAGTAAGCTTAAGAACTTGTATGTAGTTTCCTAATTGGATATCCCAGATTCCGGTGGGATTGGACATGCCAAAAAAAAAGAAGTGGAAGTTTTAATTGGCCGTTCTCATATATTATAGCTCCATATATGCACATATAGGGACATATAGCAGCTCCTTGCTATATGTTTAGTAGCAGCTCCCTGCCTTCGGTTCCCACGTTTGGACGGGCAGGGATATCTCAGAACAGAGCCATGTCGCCAAATCCAGTGCATGCTTGTATGCCAGTGTGCTTTCAATGCATTTTCTCTTTTTGACAAAGTGGTCCCATCTGAAATGGAAAATATCGAGATCTTGTATATAATTTAATAAACATTTTCCTGCGATTCAGCAGAGCATATTTTGGATCTTTAGAAACCATGGGATCTCTCCAAGAACTTAAAATAGGCCCAAAGTTCCAAAAGTTTGAATAAAGCAGCTGCACTTGACTGGCCCATATATGGGTCCATAGGTTTAATGGGGCCAAAGGGTTAAACTGCCCTTCCCTCAGCCCCCTAAGTTCTCTTCAGAGTTAACCACATTGTCTGTAATGTCGGAAAGATGCCGGTGAGAGGCTTGTCATGTCTTGATATACAACCTCAATTCTGAAATAGTTGGGACGAAGTGTAAATTGTGAATAAAATCAAAATGCAATGACTTTCAGATCATATGAGCCAATATGTTATTTACAATAGAACAAAGATAACATTTCAAATGTTGAAACTGAGACATTTTACATTTTTATACACAAAATGAGATTAATTTGAATTTTCTTGCTGCAACAGGTCTCAAAAAAGTTGGGGCACAGTCAAAAAAGGGCTGAATAGGAAGTAATATATAAGAGAATCAGCTAAAAGAACATTTAGCAAGTAATTTAGTTAACTGGCATCGGGTGTGTAACATGATTGGCTATAAAAGGGACGTCTTAGAGAGGCTGAGTCTCTCAGAAGTAAAGATGGCCAGAGGCTCTTCAATCTGTGAAGGCTTGTGGAAAAAAATTGTGGAATACTTGAAAAAAAATGTTCCTCAACTTCAAATTGCAAATGCTTTGAAGGTCTCATCATTGACAGTGCATAACATCATCAAAAGATTCATAAGGGACAAGGCCGAAGACCTTTACTGGATGCCCGTGATCTTCAGGCCCTCAGACGTCACTGCATCGTTCACCGGCATGATTTTGTCATTGACATTACTAAATGGGCCCAGGAATAATTTAAGAAACCACTGTCAGTAAACACAGTCCGCCGTGCCATCCACAGATGCCACCTAAAACTCTATCATGCAAAAAGGACGCCATTGTTGAGCATGATCCAGAAGCACCGCCATGTTCAGTGGGCCAAGGCTCATTTAAAATGGACTGTAGCAAAGTGGTAAAGTGTCCTGTGGTCAGACGAGTCCAAATTTGACATTCTTTGTTTTTTTTTTTTTTAATTTGGCATCTCCAATCCCACTCGAATCTGGAATGCCCAATTGGTGAACTATGTACAAAGCTTGCTAGTATGCGACCCCTTGCTGCCACCTCAGGATAGTGAAGACAGTTCACGACTCTCCTCCGAAGCACGTGCCCGTCAGCCACTGATTCTTAGACAATCATTAGTTGAATCCTCGTAAGTTCAGAATGAGGGCGGAGGATACCCGGACATGAACAAACCCAGAGTCTTCCTGACGAGCGCCCGTCTGGCCAGCAGGAGGCGCTGGAGCAACGAACAAAGCTACTATTGTGTCCCCAAATCCGGCAGTCCCTTCCCAATTTGGAACCCTGTAGTGCGATGGCCAATTGTGCGCTACTCTGAAAAAGCTGCCGACCCCTGCCGGTGGGTACGCCGGGGCTCGAACCCGCGACGTGATAGTCACCTCTGCACTGCAGCACAGTGCCTTAACCGAGTGAGCTATCCGGCAGCCAAATTTGACATTCTTGTTGGAAATCATGGGCAGTGTGTCCTCCGGGCTAAAGAGGAGAAAGACCACCCCTCCTGTTATCAGCGTTCAATTCAAAAGCAGCATCTCTGATGGTATGGGGATGCAATAGTGCATATGGTGTGGTACACTTGCCTGTTTTAAAAAGCGCCATGAATGCTGAAAGGTATATAAAGGTTTTAGTGCAACATATGCTTCCCTCCAGACGACATCTATTCCAGGGAAGGCCTAGTGTATTTCAGCAGGACAATGCAAAACCACATACTGCAGCTATTACAACAGCATGGCTTCATAGTAGAAGAGTCTGTGTGCTGAACTGGCCTGCCTGCAGTCCTGATCTTTCACCGATTGAGGCCATTTGGCACATAATTAAAGGAAAGTCTGTCAAAGGAGACCCAAAACTCTCCAGCAGCTGGAAGCCTGTATTAAACAAGAGTGGGATCAAAATCCAATGGCTAAACTCAAGAAACTTGTCTCCTCAATGCCCAGATGCCTCCACTCTGTGTTAAAAAAAGAGGGGATGCTACACCATGGTAATCAGGCCCCTGTCCCAACTTTTTTGAGACCTGTAGCAGCCATCAAATATGAAATGAGCTCATTTTGTGGATAAAATTGTAAAATTTCTTGGTTTCAACATTTGCTGTTATCTCTGTTCTATTGTGAATAAAATACTGGCTGGTGTGATTTGAAAGTCATTGCGTTTTGGTTTTATTCATAATTTACACTTTGTCCCAACTATTTTGGAATTGGGGTTGTACAATTCTAAATTGGAAGCCAGGATTTGCAGAGTTATGAGATTAACCATGGTAAAAACATTAATTTCCACATATGAAAAACTTACCTTCATCCTGGTCGGCACAGAGGTCCAAACTACTGAATGAGGAGTCAACTCAAATGCACTATTTATTAAATCATATCTAACAAACATGCCGCAAGAGTCTCCGGGAGGTTGTTCTACGGCTTGCGAGGCCGTGATATCCTGACATACTCTTCCTTGTGCTCAGGGCAATAATAAAACAGGTGCGTATCCACCCCCACAGCATAATATTATTCTTCAGTGCTTCCAACAATCATCTTGCCCTGTGTGTCTTTGCGTGAAAAAATCTAATTCCATTTCAGCCTGTGGAGCGACCCTTGATATCACCTAATAAACCATTCAGGAAACAAGAAAGATAAAGCTGTAATTTTCCCCCCTCATTTTCAGTCAACCCAGTGACGCCTTGTCGAATCACAGGTTTGTGCAAAAAATGTTCAAAGGATGAACTACAGGATAATCTTGTCATATTAGCCTCGATTCATATCCTAAAAACCAGCCATATGCTAGAATGAATATGGCTGCACAATAAGCTTTCAAAGTAAGCCTTCATTCTCCCCTTATAAGTTGGCACAGGAGGATGCCCAAACAGTCCATTTAACATGGCATTTTAAAGGCCCAGCACCACACTGAGCATTAGATAGAAACAGCTTGGCACTGTCTTGTAAAATATATTGTACATCCTAAATTGATTATGGCAGTTGTTCAATAGAAAAAGCTTCTTCAGTGTGACCAGGTCACATGCCTAACGTAAATCAACAAGCCCAGAGGTACCATTTCTTTTTTAACCCTTTTATAATTTGATGGCTTTTTGACACCTGAGCAATGTTTCTGCCGGTTCTGGAGAACACGCTGAGGATAAGCCGTCTGCAGTCATTTGGACTCATGTAGATGAGGATTCTGTGAAATAAGTGGATCAAGCAGAAGCCCTAAATTCAAAAAAGTTTGCTCATTATGGTTAATGAAAATATAATGACTAAGGAGTGACTTGAAAGTTGGTTCATGCATGCTCTTATATACTGGAACGCAAAACACATTATTATTATTTATTTCTTATATTTCATGTACACTTGTACACAAATACACATGGTTCGCGTGTATTTGCGTCTTTGCATCAACTTTTTTCCGCGTCAGGTGTGAAAGCAGCTTAAGATTTGCCTACCAGTATTCCTGATCTGTCTCTGATCGGGAATGTAAGGTGTGTTATGATGCAGAACATGCAGTAATGAGTGCCCAGCACAAATTGGCATCTGAAGACCTGTATAGTGGAGGAAGGCAGGAAAATTTCACTCTGTAGACCTGCCAAACGTGTCTTCAGCGCCAAAATGCTTAATGAGTGTGATTAAAGGATGTGGTGATGTTACGCAGAGGTACATTGACAACTGTGTCAAGTTTTTTGAACTCTGTATATTATGTGAAAAAAAAGAAGCCACTAGATGGCAGTATTGACTTTTTTTTGTTAAGCCAGTCTGGAGCTAGGTTTTTGGGCATGTCTTGGGCATGCCTGTGAGGGGAAGTCTCAGAGAATTGAAAAAAAGTCTAAAAGGTGGGAGGGGGCGGGAAAAGAGTATATAAGGATAAGAATTGAGAGAGTAAAGTAGTGGGAGAAATTGGAAGGAGAAATAGTGGAAAGATGCATTTGACCAGACATGTCACTCTTTTCAGAGATGGCTCTGTATCTAAGTTATTTTTTTATATCATCAGTCTTGGTCAGTGCTTTATTTTATTAAATCTGTTCAAGTTTTAAAAGTTTTATCGGTCATCCCTGCCTGTCTGATTTGCCGTTACAAATTGGGTCCATAACAAATTGGGGGCTCAAGTCCGGGATAGACCAATGTGTGAGTCATTTATTGAAAATCTAACATTTCAAATTGTGAAATTGTTTTTTTTTATTATTTTTCAAGATACATAAATTGACAGATCAACAGCAATGGATGATTTCTTGGCATCACCAACCGTAGAGGTTTTGAAGTCTTTTAAAAAGACAGAACTGCTAGAAATTTGCAGACATTTAGAGCTGTCGGAGGTAAAACCAGCCATGCGAAAAGCAAGACTGACTAGAGAGACTGTTGAATATTACATTGATGAAAATATGTTTGCGCCAGGAGATCTGGAAACAGTTTCCAGTGGAAAATCCAAATGTAGTAATGGAACTTAAATTAAAAATGCTAGAGATTGAAAGAGAGGGAAAAGAAAAAAAAAGAATTCGAGAGAGCAGAAAGAGAGAGAGAAAGGCAGTTTGAGTTAGAAAAATTAGCAAGAGAAGAGAAAAAAGAGAGAAAGGGCCGAAAGAGAGAGACAGAGAGATTCAGATTTACAGAAGTTAGACAGAGAAGAAAGGCTCCAAATGGAGCAACTAAAAATCAAAATAGAGGCTGAAAATAAATTTTGTGCTAGCCAGGAGGTAAAGCTGGTGCCTCCATTTTCCGAGAAGGAGGTTGATAAGTATTTCCAGTGTTTTGAGAAGGTAGCTAAGAGTTGTCAGTGACCAAAGGAACACTGGCCTCTGATGTTGCGAACTATCCTCAAGGATAAAGCTCAACAAGCCTGTTCGGCTTTGTCTAAAGAAATCTGGCAATCAGACTTATGTGAAATTTGCTAATGAGAAGAAGGTTTGCTTTGAGCGCTGTTGTACTTCTGTGGAGGTCAAGGATGATTTAAACTCACTAAAAGAGATGATGTTAGTTGAAGAATTCAAGAACTGTGTTAAGGATGATATTATGACCTACCTCAATGAGAAGCAGGCACTGAGTTTGCAATCAGCTGCCAAATTTGCTGAGGAATATGTTCTCACACATAAGTCCAAATTTCAGTCTAGCAGTAACAATA
Organism: Gymnothorax reevesii; assembly: GCA_029721435.1. Classification (NCBI taxonomy): domain Eukaryota; kingdom Metazoa; phylum Chordata; class Actinopteri; order Anguilliformes; family Muraenidae; genus Gymnothorax; species Gymnothorax reevesii. The sequence continues at coordinate 100,071,693 of CM056582.1, read as the reverse complement.
GATGGTCCCAATTTCAGAAGAAAGGTAAAGGTGATACCGAAGATTCCTCACCCAAAGACAAATCTGGTGGTGGTACTCAGAAATCCAGTCACAGGTCTGATCAAAGTGTGAAAGCTGACAGTGACAAAAGTTGTCTAGTTTGCAATTATTGCAAGAAATCTGGTCATGTTAGAACTAACTGTTGGTTCCTTAAAGCTAAGAAAGAAAAAGAAAAGGATACCAAACCAAATGCCTTTTTGAAGACAAGGTTAGAAAGCCCTGTAGTAGATGACAGATCTGCTAAATTGCCTGCTCCTTGTGGGGCTTAGAAGCCTGATATTGCTGACTTTGTGAGGCAGGAATTTCTTCCATTTGTGTCAGAGGGATTTGTGGCTCTGAATGAGCATTCTCTTCCTGTCCCCATATACATCCTAAGGGATACTGGAGCTTCTCAGTCACTTTTGTTGATGGACTCCTTGGAGTAAGGTGATGAGACCGCTTCTGGGGATTTCATACTTGTACAAGGTATTGAAGGGAGGTCTGTATCTGCACCCCTGCGCTCTATATTCTTGAAGTCAGATTTAGTTACAGGAATGGTAAAGGTGGGACCTTTGTCAAGTCTACCTATCAAGGGTGTTTCTCTGTTGCTAGGCAATGACCTGGCTGGGGGCAAAGTAGTTCCCCCTGTACATCTTACTTCACAGCCGAGCACTGAAGATGGGGATGAGGACCCATCTCTGTATCCTTCTTGCGCAGTGACTCGGGCTATGGCTAAGAAGGCTCAAGAAGAAGATGATGTGGTGCCGTCCAGCACATTGAATAGTCAGGACTCAGGTGGTTCGCCTCATAACTCTGTTCAGCCTACTATGGTTTCTCCGTTTGAGGACTTATCAGACACGTTTATCAGTTCTCTGTGCAGCCAGCCAGATGGGTCTGGTGATTCTGATGTGTCTGGAGACTTGTCTCTGTCTAGAAAGCGGTTGATTCAGGAGCAAACTGATGATCCTGAAATTTGTGTACTAAAGAGGAGAGCCCTTCCTGATAAAGAAATAGACGCAGTTCCAGTTGGGTATTACCTCCATGATGGAGTGTTGATGCGGAAGTGGCGCCCTCCTGATATCCCTGCCAATGCAGACTGGGCAGTGGTCAAGCAAATTGATGTTCCGAAGGCCTACAGGAATGAGATCTTAACAATAGCTCATAGTTTGCCTTTTGGAGGTCATCTTGGTGTTAACAAGACTGTTGATAAGATCATGAAGCACTTCTGCTGGCCTGGACTTCAGAAAGATATTTCCAACTTTTGCAAAACCTGTCACACTTGTCAGGTAGTTGGAAAACACCAGTTAGACCCACCTGTAGCTCCATTGCAGCCTATCCCAGCATTTGGGGAGCCCTTCTCTAAGGTCATTGCTGATTGTGTTGGTCCATTACCCAAGACTAGATCTGGAAATCAGTACTTGTTGACGATCATGTGTGCATCTAGCAGATTCTCTGAAGCCATACCTCTACGCAACATCAAGGCAACTGCAGTCTCGAAGGCTTTCATAAAGTTCTTCACCTTGTTTAGCCTTCCCAGGGAAATTTAGTCAGACTAAGGTTGCAGTTTCACTTCCGGATTGTTTCAGCAGGTTGTGTATGAACTAGGTGCGAAGCAGATTCTTTCCAGTGCCTATCATCCAGAGAGTCAGGGTGCCTTAGAGCGCTTTCATTCCACTCTCAAGACAATGATGAAGACTTATTGTTATGACCATGAGAAAGACTGGGATGAAGGTGTTCATTTGCTGTTGTTTGCAGCTAGAGAAGCAGTACAGGAGTCTACTGGATTCAGTCCATTTGAGCTAGTGTTTGGCCATGAAGTGAGAGGACCTTTGCTATTGTTGAGTGAACAATGGCAAGAGAAAGAGCCTCATAACAGTCTGTTAGACTATGTTAGCAAGTTCAAGGAAAGACCTTGTGACCTAGCCAAAGAGAACTTGAAATATAGTCCGAGAAGTGACTCTGATGACATTGATCATCCCGTGGCATACTTCTCCAGGAAGTTCAATCGCCACCAAAGGAACTATTCCACAATTGAGAAGGGGCTGTTGGCTCTTGTTCTATCTTTACAACACTATGAGGTTTATGTTTGTACAGGACAAAAGCCAATGATTGTATATACTGACCACAATCCGTTAATATTTTTGAGTAAGATGAAACACAAGAATCAGAGATTGTTGATTTAGAGTTTGATTTTACAGCAGTTTGACTTGGAAATTAAGCTTGTAAAGGGTACTGACAATGTAATTGCTGATTGCTTATCCCTAGTTTGAGTATGTATATATAACACGTGTTTATTAGCATCTTGTGTTACACACACAAGTGTCTACTTAACCATTTTTGTATTGAAAAGAAAAATTTAGCCTTTGAGTCAATTTTTTCCCTTTTGGAATGGCGGTGTAATGTGAAAGAAAACATGCCACTAGATGGAAGTATTTACTTTTTTTGGTTAAGCCAGTCTGGAGCTAGGTTTCGGGTATGTCCTGGGCATGCCTGAGAGGGGAAGTCCCAGAGAATTGAAAAACAAAAAAGTCTAAAAGGTGGGAGGGGGCTTCAAAAGAGCACATCAAGAGAAAAATTGAGAGATTAAAGTAGTAGGAGAAATTGCGAGGAGAAGGATACATTTGACCAGGCCTGTCACTCTTTTCAAGACCTGTGAATTTTTTTTGTGGATTTTTGCCTGTGTTAGAGCATTTTCCTGTCCCAGAACATTGCAAAGCAACCCCATCTCTGTAACTATCCATTTTTTTTATATTATCAATCTTGGTCAGTGCTTTTTTTTAATTAACTCTGTTCAAGTTTTAAAAGTTTTGTCTGTCATCCCTTGCTGTCTGATTTGCCGTTACAAATTGGGGCCATAACAACGAGCACGAACGAATAGATTGCAATCTGTTCCCCTATCTTTCCAATTTGTTCGTGCTCGTCAATCGACTTATCCTGACTTTCAAGATGGAGGCGACTGGAAACTACATCGAGGTACTGTTTACATAAATCGTATTTTTAATAAACTACCGGTGCATGTTCAAAGTTCTCAGTGCCTCGTTTTAAATGTCAGGGCCCTCAAAATTCTACCGATGAAGTGTGGAGCTACTTTGAGCCTTGTTAATGATGAAAAAAACTAGCAATTTCTTTGCATGGCAACGCGATGCCCGATTCACAACCATTGTAAGCCTGTTGGTAGCTTCAGCTAAAAATACATTTATTTCGAAAAGTTGCGTGCGTATGGAGGTGGGGTATTCGACAAAAGTTAGTACTCATTATCATTTTTCAATACACGCCAAGTCAATTTCACTCCGGAATTCTTTTTTAATGAATTTCTTCTTTACTTCACAAATGCATTTTACAGTCTGACTACATGCATCAGAAATGAAACTCAACCTCACTCTTAAGTGACTCAGAAGTCATTTACCTCTGCTGATGTGCTTTATTTTATTTTCACAACTTACGATACAGGAATTTACTTTAGTGATACAAATTATAAAGCGACAGCATTGAGAACTTAACTGAGAAATCGTTTACAAACCCACTTCCCAAGCCACAATTTGAACTCTGTTGGTTCTAACACTGATCTTTGTAACCTGTGGCTCATCCACCTCTCTATGACAGACAGGCAAACCTCTCAGAGATGAGTGAGCTCATGTGCTGGATTGATGGCACAGAACACAGCTTTAACAAAGCTGCAAGCTGGTTTTATTTTGTTGAAACCACGCGTGTGCTCTGATTGAGTTTGAAATTGCCATTGCTGACAGTGGTCCATTAAGAGAGTCCCCTGAGTGGCTATTATGGCCTCTAAGTACCTGATGTGGTTTCCACTATTGAAGAAACTGCCCACCACCGTTCTCTTTAAATAATTGCATGAAATACTACCTCAAAAAGCCATTATAGCTTTTTAGTGGGGGCTGGGGTTGCCATATCCATAAAACTCCCATCAGAGGATCAGCATGCAGTCACGCCTCACGGGTATTTTGGAGGAAGATATTATTGCCATATTGGGGAAACTTCATTCAAGGATGAAATTCCATCATTTTTCCAATAATAGCGGGATGAGGATGTGGGCTGTGAGTGGAAAAGTTCGCCGGGTACTTTAGGTGTGCTCATGCATGCTTCCTTAATGCAGTGACCACCACAGTTCATCGGGCAGTGACATATTTTTTGTTATTTTTCTTCTGTTAATCGAGTATTTTTCCTCCGTTTATGGAGTCACCATATTCGAGTCCAACTGAATGCGCATTTTACTCGCTGAGGAGGAGACTGAAGGCAAAAAGTCCCTGAAACGAGTCAGAAATGAAGATGGCTGCTGTACAAACCTGGCAGAGCATCAGCCAAGAGGACATGCTGTCACGCACCTGAACAGGAACCACATGCGGACACAGATTTGCAACACAACTGGTAATTTATCAGCATTACTGCAGTAATGAGGGGAATGAAACTGTGGAAAGTAGAGGTGGGTACAGAACCCCGGAGAGGAAGTGGAACAGTTCAGCATATTTGTAATAGGCTACGCTTGGCTTCTGTTGCCGCACAGTGGATTCCAGTGTGCTGCCAGCTATTGAAGTGCTTGCCAGTACAGGACTGCCCACGAAGAGGAATGCTGGAGAGGAATTTGGTCCCAGCCCTGGCTCCAGGTTAGGGTTGGTAGCTTGTTCCTGACAGACTTGGTAAAGAAAGTAGACTTGCAAGGGTTAACTAGAATGCGTTCCCAGTCCTGGACCCTGACTATGATTGGAAACTTGTTTGAGTTAACCAATGACAATAATGCTTTCAAAGACACTTTACCTGCCACTGAAGTGCTGTTTGTATCAACACAAAGATGAAGACGTTTACTAAGACTCGAGACTTGGATATCAGTATGAATGCGATTTTACAATCTAGCAATAAGCACATGCACTGGAGGACTTATTATACCCGCCACTCGGTCATTGGGGAACGAGTGAGTGACAAGATTCAGCCAATAGGGGAGACACGTACAAGACCACCAATCACAACACACAAACACCTAATAGAGACGCATGCTATTGAATTGCACAGAGGTACACGAGGAATTCACACGATGGTTGTGACGCATGCAGCATCTGGTGATATCAATGAATCACTGATATTAACCAGTCATTGCAATGAAGGGATACAGGACCAAATATAAAAAATTTTCATTTATTCTCGATCCTTTAGACTGTCCAATGTTTTTTTGATGCACCCAAAAATGTGTGGGCGATGGGGTATGCATAAGAGGTAGTATCATTTTTAGAGGTTTCTCTAATGTGGATAAAATCACTCTTAAACATGAAAGCAACGAAGGTGCTGAAGCCTCGGTGCTTACAGCAGTGACCAGTATGTCCATTAATGAAGCTATAAAATTCTGTGTGGACATATCAGAGTGCCCTAGCTGTGCATCTATGCTGGACATAAGCTATGTTTCCATCCCCTTTAATCGAATTACGTGAAGTTCGCCAAAATTATACATGCGAATAAAGGCGGTGAAAATGCATTCCCACTTAACAGCACTGAAGTGAATAGAAACTTGTACGTAGCCTAATGACGTTACTTGCTGCCATGTGATCAAATTGGTGTATTGAATAGATTTGACATTTTAAGCTGTTTCCATTCATTTTTGCTCTGAATCACAGAACCTTCGAGTGAACATAAGTAGTGTGGTAGGCAACAAAATTACCTAGTTAGCAATAAAATGCGCTTGAAACTATCAGCGAATCTAATAAGCAAAAATAGACTTTGTACTCAAACAAATACCAATGACTGCAATTAATTTAAGGTAGTTAAATGAACAAAAGACGTGGTTATGCTAGATCGTTAAGAGCTGCTCACGTCATCTACTTTAATATAAATTTAACAGGTTGTTATCTGATGATCAACATAAACTAAAGCTGGGTACAGAAAATGACGCTAACAACAAAATTTATTAGGGTCAGCTAATGCGACAAATTTCCCAAAAATGCAGTCATTTGATAAACTCACCTGCAAGCGTGTTCCAATGAAAATTAACTCATCGTTTGGAACAATTGCTTTCCCCATGACGCGCATTACTTCCACATTCCTCGATTCCTATTGGAGTCTATGGAAGTGTCAAATAGTGCTGTAAGTCGAATACAAAGCTCTATCTCAAAAATCTGGCAAATTTAAATCCAAGATATCATGGTATTTAACCCATAGAGCCATATTCTAGGACTTGATTTTGACCGGCATAGCGGCTGTCCCGGTAACAGACAGAATGACAGACGCACAAACGAACTACCGTATGCCCCGCTTGCGCGCTTGCTGACAGTGTACTTCACACTCATTGCCACTGTACCTTTTCATTCTAAAGTACAGAACCAGAAGTAAAAATCTGTTACTGTCCAATGAATTATGGTGCTCACTGTATATACTCTGGGACAAATATCTGATAGAAGTGTTGCATGTCAGCAGAGAGAGAGTTTTTTGGGGGCAAAATCAGTTTTTGGAGCAAGGAATCCTCTCACCGAGATCCCAGTGAGGTCCCTGAGGCGCAGAACCAGCAACTCTTCCGTTGCCAGTAGTGCAACCCACCACAAGGCTTCCCCAGTGCAGTCAGAATATGTTTATTATTATTAAATAATAACTATGTTCCCTCATGACTGCTTGTAGACAAAAAATACTGTAAATAGAAGGATTTTTTTTTGTATCTCTTTGCATGGGCTTAAGAGTCTGGTACAAATGCAGGCATGTATCTGTATGAATGTGTTATGTTGTCTGCTGTACAAAATGAATGGGATAGAAGTGTAATGTCCAGGGCAGTGTTATTTCAGCTTTGGGGCTCACTGCGTGTGCTAGTTCTTTCTCACAGCTATATTTTTGTTTTCTTCATTATGTAGAAAGTGTGTGGTTAAAGTCTAACACAACTTGGCACTCTCACCTACTTCAGCTTCATGCAACTTGAAACATTTGCTTTGCCATTTGAGCTGTTATGCCCTCTCTGATTTCCTCGGTCAGTTTATAATTGAATCATTGAAAACGATGGTGACTTTCCAAAGGAATCTTTTTTTAATGGTGCACATTAGAGAAAATTGCAGTTAGTAACCTTACCTATTAAAAAGCTCAGGTTATGAATCTGGAATATTTTTTTTATCAAGCCTTGCACAGCTATATTTGACGCAGATGTTAAAATTCATAGATTGCAAATATAGTGAGATGATGTAATTCACTGTGGGATCCAGTGCTCACTTGGGAAACCCCTGGCACAGGTCACCTTGCTCTATTAATGTTATTAACTATTGATGCATTGGTGGTCACGTACGTATGATCACAGGTTTTGGTATATGTTGGTCCTTCTTGTCATATAGCTGCCTTATAGAATATTTGGTTTGGAAATTTGATGGCTGTGGGTGCTTAATCGGTTCAATGGTGTATATGATTGTGCATCTTGCCATGTGTTGTCAAGGGTACAAGTAGACTATGTATTTCTATGAGTTGGCTTGTGGAATCAATAGTACTGATATGTAATAGAATAAACATGCTATTTGGATATGGCCAGAATGTTATGTTATGTTAGGTTACTGGTATGTCATGTCATGTCATCATAGCTGGCTGTTTAAGAGAAGTAGCATATATTTAATTGTAATATGGGTACATAAACACACACACACACGCATACACACATATTGTCAAAGCAAGCGCACATACATACATACACATCCCATTGTCCTACTTATTAAACCCCTCAATCCTCAAAAAGTCTTTGGGCTTAAATAGCTGCTGATTATTGAGCATTTTTCTCAGTCCTCATGAGCCTGTCACACATAATTCCTGCTGTGATTTGTGTTTATTCAAAGGAGTTCCATTCACAGTCAGTCAGTGAGATATCTGTTATTATTCTTTTGTGTCCATTAAAGTTGAAACTTGTCATCCTTTGAAACGAAACAACAGTGAACAGTAAAAACTTACTCAGCCTGAGCATGTTGGGAATTGTTATTTTCCTCAATCGAAATAAATCAAACAGGTTCCTCGTGATTAACAACCAGCCCAGGTTATCGATCATGCGGGCTGCTACTTTCTCGGCTTTCAAACTGACATTATGAGTGGCCACTTCAAACTTCATAGGTGGCAGTTTTGAGTCAGTGCTGACCTTTATAGGGCCATAATCCCTAGAGTGGACTCTGATATATTATTTTAGGACTGTGTTCCCCACAGTGAATATTATCACTCAAAAAGATCTGTGGAACTGAAGGAGCCGAGCTGTTCCTGTGCCCTTTGTCCTGATTGGTTGATTTCCTACCGCAATTTGCACGCATACTATGAAGACGTCAGACCAGAGTTTGACCAAAGATTGTTCAATATCTGACCACACATTGCACTGCTTTCTTGATATCAGTCTGAATTTTGCACTTGTAGTTGTAGGTAGGTATCCTATATCACAATAACTCACACAGAGCACAGAAACAACATGAAACACAGATATAAAAAAGATGACACAGACCCACTGAACAACAAAACACTGTGAAAGAATACACTGAAAACATAGCACTCGAACCCACATAAATGGGAGCATTATTCATTCAGAGAAAGATATATCATAATAAGCAAAGGCCAAGTGCCGGCAGAATTAAACTGGGGTCTGGCTCAGGCATGAAAATATTTCCTGTTGGCAGTTAGCAAACCTTCACCTTCAAAGACAAACGTTTAATCTCATATCATGCTAGAATGTTTGGCCACTTGTGTCGGTGTGCTGACATGGGGGTTATTCTCATTACAAAGATATCCTCATACCCACTGGGCTTTTAAATAAGGCTAATGCTCCCTATGCAGTATTCACAGCAGCTGGGACATCCGAGTGGGATCAAATATATCTCATACAGCAGGGCTCTGGAAGGTTCCAGAAAGTATTATCGTGGCCACATATATAGCTATATATACAGAAACAGGTGTAATAACATTATTATTATTATTGATGTTGTTGTTGTTGACAATAGTACAAGTTTTATACACTGCCTGGCCAAAAATAAGTCATGGTTTGCATTTAAATATGTATAAATAAGAGTCTTGTATCACTATTGCTGTGATTAATGGGTTTCGGCTGGCAACAGTTGTTTTTAAACCTGACTGATGCAGTGTGTAGCTTCTCATTTCTTTAACAGCCATGTCAGGAGATCCCATAATATATGAAAATCATGTTATTGTGCTTAAAGCAGGGGAAGTTATTGGGCTGCATCAAGCAAAATAAAGAACTAAGAAGATTTCTGAAATCACTGGAATTGGGTAAAGAACTGTCCAATGCTTTATTGAAACCTGGAAGGATAGTGCTGACCTGTCTATAATGTAGAAGAAATGGGCCGCAAAAAAAAAAAAATTATGAATGATCGCGTTCGAGATCAATAAAACGCTTTGTGAGGTCTCATTGTAATTAATCGACCGTAGAAGTTAAGGCTATCTGTAATTGTGAAAGTAAGAGCATTTCCAAACATGCAACAAAATCTTGCAGGATTGGGCTTAAGGAAGTCCACAGCCAGAATAAAGCCAATAGTTTAGTGAGGCTAATTATGACAAGTGGTTCAGCAAGCATGAAGAATAATTTTCCCACATGAATAAGCCACCAAAGAGTCAAACCTCCACCAATTGAAAGTCTGTGGGATGTGCTGGATAAGGCTCTAAGGCAGAGGTGGGCAGCGAGGGCCGTATCTGTCCCTGGTTTTCACACCAACGTCTGGCCTTTAATTAGTTGATTGTCTCAATTAGCCAAACCATTTATGAAATCTGACGTTTCATGTGCATTTCTTCAAATTATCATGTAACTACAAAGACTAGTCTTGTCTCCCTTCATAAAACATTTTCCTTTGATCGTATCATTGCGAAAATCTATATTTGTGCATGCAATCAATTAACTCAATTAGTCAGGGTAATTGATAGGAATAAAAACCTGCATACACACCGGCCCTCCAGGACCGTGATTGCCCACCCCTGCTCTAAGGACTGGTTTGACTTTCGTCATCAATACAAGATCCCCGAAAAAATAAACAAATAAATAATAATGCGATTCTGGTCGTGGATTGGTGTTGTAACATTGCATAAGATTGTCAAATCAATGTCATGACAAAAGGCGTGCTGTGATCGAAGATGACTGCATTTAACAAAATATTAGAGTGTGCAGTTTTTTTTTTTTGTTTTTTTTGGCAGGCGGTTCAAGTATAATTTATACTAATTAACAGTCATTTGAGAAAAAATGGTGGAGCTAAAATCTGCTAGGTCAGAGGCCGTTTCTCATCAAAGAAATTTTCTCTCCCAGTAACATGTTCAAGGGAGTTTATTCCTGCTAATCAAACTCATGTTCCTGCACCCAAAACGGCAAGAGCACGGCCTCACCGAGGGCACCGGGCTGAAGAAATGGCTCCTTTCATTGAATGTGATGTTGGTCTGGTCATCTGTTACAATTGTTCTCCGAGCCCTGCTGCCCGAGCATCGCCCGTTCGTCTCCTGCCTGGCTAAGGTGTTTACTGGCACTCAAAAATAGTAATTTCCAGCCCCACCATGGCCTCAGTGAGATCAGTTGTTTTAATCAGCTAAGTCCTCCGTGAAGAAGATGCCCAATAAATGGTTATGTCGCCAGCCCAGAATTAAGGGACTACAACTGGAGGGGGCCCATTAAAGCTCACGCTGGGTGGGTTTGACTGTTGTTTTTTTCACCTAAATGACAAACAAACTCCAGACCCTACCAGTTAAATAAGGGGGGTTTTCCCATGTGCCCCAGCTGAGCAAGTGCTGCAGTTTGCTGGTGGCTGGGTTACAACCTGCTAGTTTTAACATCTTGTTAAGTCAACCTGAACGACGGAAAAACAAATTTGTTTATCTCCATTGCGATGGCGAGCGTGACTGACCTGGCCTCGCCCATTAAAGTGATGGTGGCTTTAGCCTGAACAGGAGAGTCGGATAGACAGACACAACTCATGAAGCGCAACCTCTCCTGCTCGTTTCCGTCACGACCGAAGACTTTTAATGTCATGCCTGTTGAAGCAAATTGGCCATATGAGTGTTTTTCTATTTTAAAATGTATTATTCGGTTTTGTCTACCTTTATTTGAGGCAAAAGAGACGGTAGCTCCTGTGCTATTAGCATTTGGGTGGATCATATATTATTTACAGCCTCAGTGTGATCTTGCCGCTGTTATTTCTGGCGGATACACTTTGATGAGGCATGAACCGCTCACTCCTGTACAGGGGAGAGCGTTTCCCAAATGGATGTTCAATTCACGCTTCTGTAGATTGCTTTTCCGCAAAACTATACTCGCCATATCGACTTCGCCCCGGCACTTCACTCTGACACACGGGGGTTTTCTACAAACGTCTGCTGTCTTATCGTTGGTGGTAAAAGGGATGAAACTGTCCCTCCATCGCAAAGCTGTTTCTCTCTGTTTTTCCCCTTCCCCCCCGTAATCCCCACAGCTCCTGCTGTCTCTGTGTGTCTCGATCTGAGGAGTTTTCCCATCATGTTCCGTTTTAGCAAGTTAAAATTAAGTTCTAACGAAACCAAATCTCATGACTGCTCCATTTTTTTTGTCTCATTAAAAACAGAGTATAAGATTTTCACACACCGGCAAACCAGCATTGCGACTATGGTACCTTACTGAATTGCCACATGAAAAAACTAAAAATATGTTGCCTTTTCTGTTGCTTGCACTGAAACACGGCAATTTCACACATAAATATGATTTCAGCAGGACTCTAACCACTAAATATTCACTCTCGAGAGTTTCAAGAAATGCAGGTCATTTTCTTACATGTGGTGTAAAAAATGTGGAAAACGCAGTTATGTTCTGCTGAAAACACCTACATTGCTTTACATGACATAACATCAATTTTCCAGTGAGCCAAATGATAGACTCATAGGCGATGTCTTTTCATGTATGTATGAGTCATGTTTCCTGAAGGGACATGCAGTTCAGCTTCAGCATTTTTCTTTTCTTTTTTTGCTTAAAAAAGGGTCCTTGCCCCTTTTTGTCAAAGTGCAGTGCTTTCTTAAATTTTGTAATGGGGTGTGGTGAGAGTGAGGGGCAAAGGGGTGGGTGAGAAGTGTGGTTTGGGGGTTAGAAAGGTCTTTCTTTCCATCTGTAGCATCAATCGCTGTGCACTTAAGCAGTGAGTAGCATTAGCCAGATAATTCCTGGGGTCTGGCATCAGGGCTTTTTCAGAGAGATGTTCAGTTGCTCTGCACAAAATGTATTACCTCAGAATTTCTGAGCTTCACTGGAAATAATAGCATGTTTGTTCTCTGAATATACCTGACCTGTGGCTTAAAGCCACCTGGAATCACTTTTGCGGAGGGCTGTTAAAAACACACATGCACTCCCAGACACACACAGACACTCAGATGCATTCACACACACACAAACACAAACACACAAGCATGCAAATACACACACAGATGCACGAATATGCAAGTACACATACACACGCACACGCACACACATATAGTAAACATTTGCATGCACACCCTCTCAAATACTCGCACCTCCAAAAGGCACATGCATGCATGAGGACGCAAAAACACACTCAAGCACGCGTGCGCACACACACACTCAAGTAAATAAAACCACAAGTGGTTCCCAGGCAATACTTCATAACAAACAGTCACGTTTGCAAATTTATTGTCATAAAGAATGGTTTGTTGGTGCTTTTATGGTGCTGTAATTCAGTGGAGACAACATGTGTGATGTAAGTTATGATGACAAGGGCTGGCCGCTCCAATCAGTTTGTCTCCATGGCTGCCTGTGATTTAGGGCCAGTCTCTCTCTCTCTCTCTCTCTCTCCTTTATTTCCCAGAAGAGCTCTGGGTCTCTGATTTCAGCACCCCTCCCATGAGCTCATCAGAACCTCTGGACTCTGTTTGAAAACCTGTTATTGGAGAGTCTGTGCAGAATTTTTTATTAGTCATGTTCTCCAATTCCTGCCATGGAGAATCTCTTCAGCTTAATCTACCCCACAGAAGCCAAAGTAAAATACCGTAAACTGATCACTCGTTGGTTTTGGTTTGCTGAGATACACTAATGTGAAGCAAACCCTCACAATATTTTTTTGGCATTCTGTCATCGTGGTGGAAAAAATAAAGTCTTTTCCACTGCATTTCATTGTTGACTGTAAGTGTTTACCCCCTGCTGATCTTTAATGAGATATAAGACGTGCTTTATATCAGTTTTCCGGGCAAACTGCCCTCCCCGCTTAACCCACCCCAGGTATTTTAGTGCAATCATGGGGCAGCGCATCTGACCCAGCTCCAGTTCTAAGGCCAGTGCCGTGGTCAAGGATATCAAATCTGATAAGCCTATTTTTAATTTGGTTTAGGGAATAACATCCTCGGGCTCACATGTTCAATATTATACTCAGGTCATCTCATTTCCGTGCAATTTCAATCATTCGTCGCTGTCCTCTTGTGGTTTGATTGCCTTCCAGTCCCGCTGATGCTGTTAGATTGCGTACGCCCACACCGCGGCACCCCGCGGCTAAATCCTGCAGCGGAAAGCGTGGTGAGCCGTGCCTCTGAGGTGTCTGGCAGTGGTCCGCTGCAGATAAGCTTCACCCAGGTAATCGGCGGTCCAATCTGGGGGCGAATGCTGTTGGCAAGCTAAGTGCCATGAAAGGTCCCGCATGCTAATACGCTCATGCGAACATCAAAGTTATACTTATGACAAATGTACAATGAGAGATCCAATTTAATTCTTGTTTAAAAAATTCTAATTAGCGCTGCTTTTTCCCGCACGAGACACATTAAATGACAGCGCCATTAAAGTATATTGGCACATTTTCTATGCAGATTCCATTACATTGACGAGAAAACAAAATTAAATTAATGGCTGCTTGATTGTATCAGGAAATGATTTGGCTTATTTTAATCTCAAGCGAACAAGCTTAATCAGTATGAGTATGCAAATGGGAGCAATTCTTTTTCAGGAGTTCATATTGTTTTTCGTTCTGCTTTATACACATCTCTGCCTTCAGTTTGATACGTTTGTGGCCAAAGCAAAATGCTTAAGTATTCTAGAATAATCTGGTGCAGGCATATCCGATCTCCCCCGATTAAGTAATATTCCTCAGTGCTTTAGCAAGAAGGGACTGGAGAGATGGAAATTTAACAATGTTTTTTGCGCGTCTTTGTCCAAAGACACAAAGAGCTGACTGGCGTAGCCCTCTTGAGCCATTTTGTAAAATCGAATTAATATCAAAAGTTTGGAAACGCATCCTCAGTTGTGTGTAATACTCTTAGTGACAGTACAATCCAATAACATGAAGGCTTCCGAACACCATTATGAATGGGCATTGACATTATGAAGAAGCTGACTGAGCATGACAAACAACCTCAAGAAAGTGCCAGTTGCCCTCCGTTGTGCCTGCTTTTACACTGGACGGTGTGAAAGCAGCTGTAAGGTGATGGTGCCTCCTGTTTGCAGGAAGCCCTCAGAGTACAACAGAGATGAATTTTATGATCAGGCCGGCTGAAGATGACTAACCGCTGCTAGGCTTATTACCGATCACCCTCAGCGGCGCATGACTGTTGTTCAGATGAGATTGGAGCTGCTTTTTGGTCCTGGGGAACCTCAGCAGGGATAGATGAGGAGAGATCACACGAGGGATGGAAAGAATGTTGCCAGAAGCAGTTCCAATTCAGTGAAATATGTTGATTGGTTCGGGTGATTTTCTCGACGCAGAATCAAAGCGTTGCCTTGTCTCTGCCAGGCTGGTGCCTCTCCCCCAAACTGCAGCAGGCTGCATATGATAAGCACAAGCGTGGCCCGGATAAACATAGCATCCTTCTGCAGCTAAAATTGGCGCTATGGGGTGGAAAATTACATCCTGTTCTCTGGTAGAATGTCAGGCAAACGCGATCACACACCGGTAAATGGCGACACACAAAAATTTGGTAGCTGGAGCCGCAGTCGTGCTGTTCACGCCATTTTCTCTTAGCCACATTGTAGGCGTGAGGCTTAAATAAATTAATAAACAGCTCCGATATATAAAATGTGCTCAATGCACTTGCTTTTAAAAGAACTCGGGAAGTTGTTGGCAGTCTGACTGTAAAGGGCTAATGAGCACTGGAGGTGAATCTGAAAGGTATGTTGCCATTTATAATGTAAAGATGTAATAATAAAAATAATGGTTTAAAGCACTTGCATCAAAGATGGAGCCCCTTAGATGGATGGACAGATTATTCCGATGCTGGAGTGCCTGTTTTTTGTTCCACTGACTCAACCATGGCTAACTTAATTGAAAACTCTTTCCTCTGCCTTCGGCTCATCGAATAGGTTGTCTGCGGGCTGTTAAAATACCCCTGTAATTAAACGGTTTGGTTGAGAAGGCACAGAGGTCCCTGGTTATCCTATCGCCTTACACTACACCCCCATAGGGACACTTTTCAATTAAGGCTTTTAGAAGCTATTTCCTTTGAATTGAGTGTGTTTGTTTAATTTTTATTGTTACCCCTCAGCCCTCAAGGCCGACGGGGTGTTGCTATCCTTCGTGCGGTTGGGCGGGCGAGCGGGCGTCTCCAAAAACTTCGACATCGGGCATGGTATTCCATGCATTGCACGCCTATTTTTTGCTTTTTTTCGTACTTTTTATTAATTATTTTTTAACTGTCAAATAAGAGCAGATCTGTGATTATAGATTTTAGTCAGTGCCAAGATGGGCAGTCAAAACATGAACCAATATTGTAAATGTAATGAGAGAAAAATATGAATGTTAATATTTTAAAAAAAACTGTTATTGTTATTGAAAGTTCTTGACAAAATGGCTCTGAGATGCAAATAACCTCCCATAATTATGTTGTGCAACTGAAAATAAATAAGGATGCCATTATGTTAATGCTTAACAGTTTTGAAGGGAAAACAGCATTGTTACTGACTGCTCAACGACACATTTGCAAGCATTTCTCTAAACCTCCTATTCAAGCATCCAGGAAATTAATTCCCATTGCTGCTTGTGTAGTGATCAGTCAAGTATGTCAATACTGAATTATTTTCTCAGTAATGACTGCTCCAAGCAGCAGTGCCGCTTTGACACGAGAGTGACAGCATTGCAGACCTGTAAGAGAAGAGGAACTTGTCTTTTTCATGTTTTCCTAAGAGAGGGAGATCAGATGGGAGACGAGGTGGAGGAGCATTCATCAATCCTAAGTGAAAACACAAACGAAGACCACAATGGTAAAACGATCCAGTCCAAATTTATAATTTTTGTATATTTTAGATATTATTATTATTATATTTATAATAATATAAAACAATATCATATATTATGATGACATTTAGTATATTGAATATTTTTTGCTGATTTTTTCAGTGCTTCATATCTAAGATCATTTTGTATTTTTAATTCTCCATTTCTTCAAATGCTTACACCAAAAATGCATCTGTGCTATTCTGAAGAGGAACACATTCTCAAGGGCTCATTCTGAGGCAAACTGGTTCTTATGTGGGGAGCACTCACACTTGAACACTTATGACAGGTACCTGTGTTGATACAAGGCAAACAACCTTTCTTTTCTGGGAGTGTACCCTAACAAAATTTATCTGTAGGAATCCTGTGGGACTCTTTTCCATGAGAATCTTATGGGATTTCAATCGGATTTTGTCCCAGGGGATTCCAATGGGACAGACAGGGGATTAATGGTAATTTGGTTTGAAAATCCTGTGCAATCCCATCGCTGAGAATTTAGTAGTCCCACACCAATCTAGTAGAAATCCCACATTAGTCCAGTGGGACTCCCACAAGAGTCCTGTGAGAATCCAACATCAGTCCTTATAGTCCAATAGTAGTTTCACAGTCATTCGACACTTGTCCCATCTTAGTGGTGCATTAGTCTCATAAAATCCCACAACAGTTTCATGGTAATCCCTTACTAGATCCTTACTCTTCCTTTAGCAATCAAATAGGAATCCTCCGTCAGTCCCATAGAATCCCACATCAATCGAATTCTAAACCCACACCAGTCCCATTAGAATCCTACACTAGCGCCATGAAATCCATTGTCCCACTTTGATACCATGGGAATCCCATGTCATTCCCATAAACTAAAAGTACTAGTTCAATGCCATTACACATTGGTCCCATAATAATGCTTTACCAGTCTCCTGGGAACCCAGCATCAGTTCAACACAGTCTTGCACTAGTGCCGCCTTCTTTCAATGGGAAACGTATTTCAATGGGAATCCTGCTCTTGTCCGATAAAATCTCACACCAGTCTCATCTTGATCCCATATCAATCCCGTAGAAATCCTAATGGCAACTTTGAGTACTTTGAGATTCCTGTGGAAATCCAATGTGACAACTTAAAGTCCTATGGGAATCCCGCAGGATTCCTACGAGAAATTTTTGTCAGGGTACAAACAGCAAGGACATCCATGTTACACACATTCACATGCACATATTCACCTACAGGTGCACTGTACCTCTCACCTGGCACAGGCTAAGACGCAAATATACGTGATTTTTTTTAATCCTCATGTTGTTAGAGAGAGAGAGTGTGTGTGTGTGTGTGTGTGTGTGTCAGGGAGAGAGACAGAGGGACAGATGCCAACGCTAACGGTTCCAGTGGAATAAGAAATCTTCTGCAGTCTTTTGACATTTCAGTTTAAGACCGAAAAATTTGCAATGCCAATTTTTTGTGAGGATCGAATGAATTCATTTAAAAAAAGAATCCGCACAACCGCTCAGCTTTAACCCTTAAATGCCCAACTATAGTAAAAGTTGAAAGAAAAATCGATGTATTCTGTTAATATGTCCTGGGGAGGGGCTAATTACAACCCAGTAGCAATTTTTAATTTTTGGTGACCTTTGACCTCATTTTAGTTTTGTGACATATATGTCACTATGAGAATTTCGGGGACCTTGTTGCTAAAATGACTTGAATGATAAAACAGTTGACTTATAGCTGAAGTATTAGGCATAGCTTATTTTTCATTTGCCTACCTGTTTGTCTATTTTATCCAGTGATGAATGGGTGCTGATCTATCATGTGGATTCCACCATGGGGGCGGCCATATTGGAAAGGTTCGCTGGTGCAGCCAGTGTAGTGTCAGTTCCACTTTTATGCATCAGATGGCAGCACTGATGGTCTAAATATGTAACTTTGGGCATTAGGTCGCAAAATTTATGTGGGGTCAGTGGTTTTAACAACCCCCAAAATCGTGTGGCAACTTTGTCACAAGGGGCATTTAAGAGTTAACATAGATAGATGAACTGTTGAACAAAAAAGCTGCACATTCACCCCGCCTACACAGCTTCACTGGAATGAGTCAGACTCTTCCGCTACCCCCCCCCCCCCCCAGGGGCAACTATCGCTCACGGAGGGGTTGCGAGTTATAATGGAGTTTTTATAATCTCATCTCAAAGTAGGGCCTGAATTAGGCTACGTAGTGCAGCCGGGGAATGGGGGGTATTGCTTTGCGTGCCATGCTGTAGTTTTCTGAGGAAAATTGTGATCTAGGTACTAATTATTTTTGCACTTTGTGCATTGTGAGCCCTCACTTGAGTGACTGAAGAGCTTGCTCAACACCTTTCACAATCATCTTAAAATGTTCTGGCAGTGAAAAAAAAGCTCAAGAGAGTGCTAGATAATATTTTTGCAAGCGTTCCCACGCCTTAGTCCGGTGATACAGGGTATACTCTGAATGACACAAATCACGTGTGCATTTAACACCACCAGCGCAATCATTGTTGAGTGGCCCGCTGGCGAAGGAGTGATTCCTCTGAAGAAGATTGTACATTTTTTTTTCAGTAGTGTTTGAAGCCAAGACCAAGAACGGAGATGATGATGAACTGCTCTCTAGCCCGAGCTCGCGGAGATCCCGGTCCTCCTGCGCAGAATAGGCTGCTAGAACATACTTTGCGCTGTGTGGTTGGATACATTCCATGACTAATGCATGTAAAGTCATTATGATTTGAACAACAGAAATGTGACACATAAAAATATACGGCAATCTGTGCCCTTAATCCTCATTACATAAGACCAATGGTAGAGTGGGGCGCACGAGGCGCAGCGCGCTGTGAGTGTCAGTAACTGCGCTGCGCGTGAACCTTATGTCTCAGAATGGATGTGGACTGACTCAGATTTCGAAGTTCTGCTGTGGAAACTGACCGTGACGGAATAGCAGACGAACTTTCCTCATTTTAAGAAATACGTGGTAGGATTTCGGGTTCATGATGTGGAACAATAATTTCCTCAAACAGATTGAAATGACGGGAATATCCTATAGTTATGTGTTCTGCGTACACTTATTTCGAATTCAAACGCATTTCGGCTGTTGGAAAATGCGAATTTAAAAAGAAAAAGGATTAGACTGACAGAAAAATCAAACCATGGCGCTAAACACTGCCGACCAAATGGAGGACTTGCGCGTGGGAATGAGGTTCTCTGACAGCTGGCTGAGAAACAGAAACGTCTGATCCTCTGTCACTAATAAGTTGCTGAGGCTTAAGTTTGCGTTGATACTCGTGAAAAGGAACAAAAGTATAGAGCTATAGGCTGCTTCGGCGATCAAGAAAATAAATAAATGAATAAATAAATAAATAAACCATAGACTTGGCTGCTAATGCGTGAAACTGGACGACTTGGGGTAAAATGAAATAGGATGACGAGGGGAAGGAGAGAGAGAGAGGGAAAGTGAGCGGGAGGGAGAGAAAGTGAGAGAGAGAGAGAGAGAGAGAGAGAGTGTGTGTGTGTGTGTGTGTGTAGTGAGACCCTGGCGTCGCGAGTGAATAATTGCTGGAGAGGCTTAATGGCTTAATGGTGTAATATGAATACCATGAAATTTTTACCAGCGACGAGGAAAATGGGAAGACAATGACAGAAGAAATGGCGCAGGGAAGCGGCGCAAGAGGGATCGGAGGACTTGGTTTTTAATTGGTTGTCGGCGATTTATAGAGTGGCTCACAGCAGCGGTTACTGCTGAGGCTTATAATGTGGGGTGAAGACCACGGATCAGACACATCGAAATGATGTTTGAAGCTGCACCCTCTAATGCGCGTAAAAGATGCTCCTGAAGACAGTGGTCCGTTTGACTTTTTAACGACGCCGCTGTATGATGACACACTTTCATTGATGGGACCACCGGACGCGTGGCGCCCTTCCTGCTTCAGCACCAGTTTCGCGAGCCTTTTTGGCCGATGGAGACTCGTACGGCTCGGACTGGGCACCGGGTGGTACAGAAAGTGCTTTGACAAACAGCTGCAGCGTGGACCAGCAATAAACGCCCGCACGACAGCATCAGGGCATTCTGGATTCCTGCAATAAACGACTGATAAAAAGCAATAAATTTAGCGGTAGATGAGTAATCTATCGCGCCATGGGCGATCAGGCGACTAACTTCACGGGAGTAAACGCGGGCGACTGCCTCCCTCCATCCGCTGCGCGGATATGTTTGCCGTCTGTAAGGCTGACTGACCGCGCGTAGAGAGAAAAGGACTCTCGGTCGGACTTGAAAAACAAATCATTAAAGTTTTGTCTGTCAGTCGGATTGACAAGCAATCGGATCTCAAGCGGAATTAGCACTGTGAGCGATTTGTTTTCACCTATTTCGCCGAGGGCGCTCTGTTTGGAATGCGTAAAGCTCCAGTGCCATCGTCGGGCTTAGAATGAGCCATGGAAATATACATATTTATTTTACCAGTTGAAATATTGCTTAGCCAAATAATCGAACTTCGCTCCCGTGCCTATACTTAGCTACTATTTACTTTTGAGTATTTAAAACCGCGCTGTAATGGAGCCGCCGTCCTGCTCGAAGAAGAGCTTGTCTCTGGCGCTGCCCGTTCCCCGGGAAGGACAAGCGACCCTGCGACCCCCTCAGCACCTGTGGAGGCAGCCACGCACCCCAATCAAAATTAAACACCGCGGATACTCGGACACGGACCGCCATCACCACCCGCAGATAGAGCGTTCTAATGCGGTGGACTCGACCGATCGCCCGGGACTTAAGACGTCTCGGATGACCTGGCCCGCTTCCTTTCACGGAACAACTGGCACTTCAGGTGGAAATAGCACGGGAAATAAACGGTAAGAATTCAGGAGCACTGTTCCGCATTTCTGTCCAGTGTGTTTTGTGGAAATGTTTGAGGATCACGTATAATTAGTTAACCGAGCCAAAAGCGTTTGGCATTTGCCGAAATAATTGGGTAGTAAGAAACCGGGCGCAGAGGACCCGTATTACGGCTTTATCACCATACCATGAATGACTTTGAGGTACAAAGGGATCTCTGGAAGTGCCATGAGAAACGACGGGCTGCAGCCCTACTGAACCCTTCGCAGCGCGCCCGCTGAGAGACATGGACACAGACGCTGGCGCGTACCAGTATTCGCGCTTTCAGCGATGAAATTTGCACGGGAGGCAGTAACGCTGAACGCATGCGCACTGTATTCAATTCCTTCTCGGTGCTTAAAACGAAATACAATAAATCGCCAATGTGTGTGTGCACGTTGTTGCCCAGAAATAATGCACCTGACTATAATCATCCAGATCTTCCTTTAATAAAGTTCAGGTCAAGCTAATGAATCAGGTATTGGGCAATTTACCGTTTTTGTTAGCGGTTAGACAACTCTGAAAAGGTTGATGTGTAATGTTTAATTAGACTTGACCTTGGGGAGAGAGATGCTCAGTGATTTTTCCAATAATCATTAGCTATAGTGGTTTGTTGCCAACTATGCTTCTGAGAAATGTAACGTTACCTCAGGGCGATTGCATGGGTAGTTTCTAAGATCATCTGAATGGTTACTATAAGTGTCCTACTAGCATGTTTTTCTGTTTGCAGCTCAAAGAATCAGGCAGATGTCCGATTTGATCTCTCTAATATCTGGTCCATCCTGCCAATTTAGAGAACCATCACAGACTCCATCAGGTCTCCCCTTGTAACAGCTTAGAGCATCAGCGTGGTCTCTGTGAGATTTACCCCTTTAACAGCTTACGGCATCCGCATGGTCTCCATGAGATTTCCCCGTGTAACAGCTTAGAGCACCAGCATGGTCTCTGTGAGATTTCCTTCTGCAACAGCTCAGAGCTCTAGCATGGTTTCTGTGAGATTTCCCCTGTAACAGCTTAGATCAGCAGCATGGTCCCTGTGTGATTTTCCCTTGTAACAGCTCAGAACATCAGCATGGTTTCCATGAGATTTCCCTGTGTAACAGCTTAGAGCACCAGCATGGTCTCTGTGAGATTTCCTTTTGCAACAGCTCGGAACACCAGCATGGTTTCTGTGAGATTTCCCCCTGTGACAGCTCAGAGCACCAGCATGGTTTCTGTGAGATTTCCCCCTGTGACAACTCAGAGCACCAGCATGGTTTCTGTGAGATTTCCCCTGTAACAGCTTAGATCAGCAGCATGGTCCCTGTGTGATTTTCCCTTGTAACAGCTCAGAACATCAGCATGGTTTCCATGAGATTTCCCTGTGTAACAGCTTAGAGCACCAGCATGGTCTCTGTGAGATTTCCTTTTGCAACAGCTCGGAGCACCAGCATGGTTTCTGTGAGATTTCCCCCTGTGACAGCTCAGAGCACCAGCATGGTTTCTGTGAGATTTCCCCCTGTGACAACTCAGAGCACCAGCATGGTTTCTGTGAGATTTCCCCCTGTGACAGCTCAGAGCACCAGCATGGTTTCCGTGAGATTTCCCCCGTAACAGCTCACAGCACCAGCATGGTTTCTGTGAGATTTTCCCCGTAACAGCTTAGAGCACCAGCATGGTTTCTGTGAGATTTCCCCCGTAACAGCTTAGAGCACCAGCATGGTTTCTGTGAGATTTCCCCCTGTAACAGCTCAGAGCACCAGCATGGTTTCCGTGAGATTTCCCCCGTAACAGCTCACAGCACCAGCATGGTTTCTGTGAGATTTTCCCCGTAACAGCTTAGAGCACCAGCATGGTTTCTGTGAGATTTCCCCCATAACAGCTTAGAGCACCAGTATGGTCTCCATTAGCCTCCGTTGCAGACGTCTTGGTGTTCGGTTAATTTCCCTCAATCTACAACTTCTGCGCACTCGAGCGAGGTTTTGTGGTCCGTGACGTAATGTGATTGTGCTTGATGAGCCAATCAGAATGCTGATTATATGTTATGATCTCTGTCATTACTATGGCTTTTCCCTGAGGCTTGTCAAAAATAGTGAAATGGTGGATGAAGAAACTCCTAAAAAAACTTGTAGAAAACGATTTGTTTTGTGTGTAAAACAAAAATCCTCTCAAATAAAGACAAGATACGAGCGCATGGAAAAAGCAAGCTTGATATCGCGGCAGTAATAAGCTCTGTCATCTCTGTTAACACAGCGGTATACACGAACGAGTTATTCGTCTGCCGAACGGGCTGCTATCGCTTACTTGAAAAAATTTGAAAATAGAGAAAGGACTTGATGATTTATTATGTGAGCTTCATCGACAGCAACAGCATAAATATTGTTTGAATATGCGGCATTCAGCAGCATCTTCCTCCACCGTTTACTTAGCCAAAACTCTGTGGAGAACCGTATACTATTGAAAAGGATCCACTTTTCAACACTTCTCTGCTCCATTTCGGTATCAACCAGACTTAAACTCATTGCTTTCACTCCTATGTTATTCAAATAATTGACTTGATCCTTCATAAGGTTAACAAGAGGAGAAACAACAATAACAATAGGCGATTCTTTATTAGAAAACGCTTCTCCGAGGATTGGAAGAGCTTGGTATATGAGCGATTTGCCAAATCCTGTAGGCAAATTTACGTAGACATCTTTCCTCTGGATAACCAAGTTGTTCATTGCTAGTTCTTGTAAGCTATTCATACTTTCAATATTGAAGGTTTTGCAGATTTTCTCCAAAGCTCGAGAGAAAACATGTTCGCCACCATCCGCCAATTTGGCTTTATCTGTTTCTGCGTACATAATTAGCTCCTGGATTTTAGGAGCTAGTTTCTGATTGGTGGAACACAAAACCTCGCTCGAGTGCGCAGACGTTGTAGGTTGAGGGAAATATACCGAACACCAAGACATCTGCAACGGAGGCTAGGTCTCCATGAGATTTCCCTCTGCAACAGCTCTGAGCACCAGCATGGTTTCCGTGAGATTTCCCCAGTAACAGCTCACAGCACCAGCATGGTTTCTGTGAGTTTTTCCCCGTAACAGCTTAGAGCACCAGCATGGTTTCTGTGAGATTTCCCCCGTAACAGCTCACAGCACCAGCATGGTTTCTGTGAGTTTTTCCCCGTAACAGCTTAGAGCACCAGCATGGTTTCTGTGAGATTTCCCCCGTAACAGCTTAGAGCACCAGCATGGTTTCTGTGAGATTTCCTCCGTAACAGCTTAGAGCACCAGCATGGTCTCCATGAGATTTCCCCCTGTTACAGCTTACAACATCAGCATGAGCTCCTCGAGGTTCTCCATATTACAGCTTGGAGCATGTGCTTTGTTACCATGTGGTCTTCCTCCCTGCAAGCATTGAGCACCTGCTTGGTTTACATGAGATTTTCCCACTATTACAGCTTAGACCACCAACGTGATCTTCCTGAGGTCTGACTAACAACTGCTTAGAGCAACAGTGGTCCACACCGGCTCTCCCCCCTGAAGCAGCTCAGAACAGTTGTGTGATTTTACATCAGGAGCATCTGAGGGAGTAGGTCTGTCTGTGTGTTTGTGAGTGTGTGACTGATGTATTAAGTGTGTTTCAATTGGCACAG
This sequence comes from Gymnothorax reevesii, assembly GCA_029721435.1. Taxonomy (NCBI): domain Eukaryota; kingdom Metazoa; phylum Chordata; class Actinopteri; order Anguilliformes; family Muraenidae; genus Gymnothorax; species Gymnothorax reevesii. Next base: position 100,047,043 of record CM056582.1, on the reverse strand, counting down.
AGTGGATACAAGAGTAAAATTATGGGGTTGCACCTCCTATGCTTAGTCATACCAGTAAATGAAAAATAAAAAAGGAGTGTGTGAAAAAGAGACTAAAACTATAGTTTGTGTGTGTGTGTCAGGTTTTACACTCTGATCTTTTTGAGAAGGAGAGAATCGGGCTATTCTGTGTGGGTGGATATTTGTGTGCGTGGGACAACTAGAGTGTGTATGTGTTTGTTTTCTTATGTGTATGTGTGTGTGTGTGTGGGCGTGTGTGTGTGTGTGTGTGTGTGTGTGCATGAGAGAGCCGTATTGTAGAGAGTGTTGTACTCATAATTTAGTGTTTATGTGTGTGTGTGTGTGCCTGAGAGAGACATATTGTAGAGTGTGTGGGCGTGTGTGAGAGTCATACAGCAGTGTGTGTGGAGGTGCGTGGGCGTGGATGACTCAGCCTGTAGTGTCTGAGTTTGTGCCTGACTCAGTGTGTACGCCTGTTGCAGATTCAACCCGCTGCCATTGCACGGCCGCATTTACATGAACCTCGCGGATAACCGTAATTCTCATGTCATTGCGGCTCTCTATTTGTCGATGAGAGTAATTGTTTTAATGCTCACAATAACGGTGAGTGATGCAGGCAATTTGTTTACTGTCAACTCTGAATTTATTGAGCAGTCGGTAAGAAATTTTCAAAAGCTGCGATTTCGGACTCGTAATGGAGCCATTTTCACTCCGGGGCCTGGGCTTCGTTTTACGTGTCACGACTGGTCGTGACAGCTTGCAAAATTTATCCTGCTTTTTTCTTCTCATTGTTCATTCAGGGTCTGGAATTTCACACCGTGGGGCAGATATGTCAGCATGGGAAAAGCCTTGTGCTATTTTAGCCTTGAAAGCTTCAAGTTTGAGGGCTAGTTAGAATTATGCCAGCGTAGTTCTGTTAAGCCTTTATTTAACCAATGTTGCCACATGAGATGGACGTCTCCATTTGCAAATGAGCCCTAAAGCCTACATGTACATACACAAGCCTTCTGACTTTGGTCGGAAACTTGTGTGCCGGGAGGAAATCCATGGAAGAGATGGAAAAAATATGCAAAATCCACACTGTAATGTGAATATAGGCCACTGGATGGCAGTATTTACCTTTTTTTTGTTAAGCTCAGACTGGAGTCATGTTTAGACATGTCCTGGACATGTCTGGGGCAAGTCTCAGAAAATTAAAAAAAAAAAGAGGTCTAAATGTGGGTGGGGTCTGCAAAAGAGTATATAAGGAAAAGAATTGAGACAGTAAAGTAGTAGGAGAAATTGCAAGAAGATGACCAGACCTGCCATTCTGTTCAAGACCTGTGACGTTTCTTTTGTGGATTTCTTTGCCTGTGTTTGAGCATTTCATCATCCAGGACATCACCAAGCCACCCCCACGAAAAGGGATTGTAAATATTTATGTTTTGTATATAATTCAATCTTGGTCAGTAGTGTAGGTTAGTGTTAGTCTTTGTCTGTGAATTAAATGTGTTTAAGTTTTTAAAAACTGTGTGTCATCCCTTGCTGTTGCTGTTGTTTTAAATGTAATAACAAATTAGGGCCATAACAAATTGGGGGCTCAAGGTCTGGGATAGACCATTGTGTGAGTAATTTATTGAAAATCTAACATTCCAAATTGTGAAATTGTTTTTGTGAATTTTCCTAGATATATATTGACAACAGCAATGGATGATTTCTTGGCATCACCAACCGTAGGGGTTTTGAAGTCTTTTAAAAAGACAGAACTGCTAGAAATTTGCAGACGGTTGGAGCTGACAGAGGTAAAACCAGCCATGCGAAAAGCAAGACTGGCTAGAGAGATAGTTGAATATTACATTGATGAAAATGTGTTTGCACCAGGAGATCTGGAACAGTTTCCAATGGAAAATCCAAATATAGAAATGGAACTTAAATTAAAAATGCTAGAGATTGAGAGGGAAGAAAAAGAAAAACAAAGGCAGTTTGAGTTAGAAAAATTAGCAAGAGAAGAAAAACAAAGAGAATTTGAGAGAGAGAAAGAGGAAAGAGCAGAAAGAGAGAGACAGAGACAGAGAGATTTTGAATTAGAGAAGTTGGATAGAGAAGAAAGACTCCAAATGGAGCAACTAAAAATTAAAATAGCAATGAAAAAGAAATTTTGTGCTAGTCAGGAGGTAAAACAGGTGCCTCCATTTTCGGAAAAGGATGTTGACAACTATTTCCAGTGTTTTGAAAAGGTAGCAAAGAGTTGCCAGTGGCCAAAGGAACACTGGCCTCTGATGTTGCAAACTGTCCTCAAGGGTAAAGCTCAACAAGCCTATTCGGCTTTGTCTGCAGATGATTCCTCTGATTATGAGGTTGTCAAAAAGGTTATTTTGAGAGCTTATGAGTTGGTTCCAGAGGCTTACCGACAGAAATTCAGAGGTCTGAAGAAATCTGAAAATCAGACTTATGTTGAATTTGCTAATGAGAAGCAGGTTTGCTTTGAGCGCTGGTGTACTTCTATGGAGGTCAAGGATGATTTCAACTCACTAAAAGAGATGGTGTTAGTTGAAGAATTCAAGAACTGTGTTAAAGATGATGTTAAGACCTACCTTAATGAGAAGCAAGCACTGAACTTGCAATCAGCTGCCAAATTTGCAGATGAATATGTTCTCACTCATAAGTCCAAATTTCAGTCTAGCAGTAACAATAAATGGTCCCAATTTCAGAAAAAGGGTTACGGTGATACCCAAGATTCCTCACCCAAAGACAAAGACAAATCTGGTGATGGTGCTCAGAAATCCAGTAACAGGTCTGATCAAAGTGTGAAAGCTGACAGTGACAAAAGTGGTTTAGTTTGCAGTTATTGCAAGAAATCTGGTCATGTTACAACTAACTGTTGGTTCCTTAAAGCTAAGAAAGAAAAAGAAAAGGATACCAAACCAAATGCCTTTGTGAAAACAAGGTTAGAAACCCCTGTAGCAGATAACCAATCTGCTAAATTGCCTGCTTCTTGTGGGGCTAAAAAGCCTAATACAGCTGACTTTGTGAGGGAGGAATTTCTTCCATTTGTGTCAGAGGGATTTGTGGCTCTGAATGAGCATACTACTCCTGTCCCCATATATATCCTAAGGGATACCGGAGCTTCTCAGTCACTTTTGTTGATGGACTCCTTGGAGTTACGTGATGAGACCGCTTCAGGGGATTTCATACTTGTACAAGGTATTGAAGGGAGGACTGTATCTGTACCCCTGCGCTCTATATTCTTGAAGTCAGATTTAGTTACAGGACAGGTAAAGGTGGGACTTATGTCAAGTCTACCTATAAAGGGTGTTTCTCTGTTGCTAGGCAATGACCTGGCTGGGGGCGAAGTAGTTCCCCCTGTACATCTTACTTCACAGCCGAGCACTGAAAATGGGGATGAGGACCCATCTCTGTATCCTTCTTGCGCAGTGACTCGTGCTATGGCCAAGAAGGCTAAAGAAGATGATGTTGTGGTGCCGTCCAGTACATTGAATAGTCAGGACTCAGGTGGTTCGCCTCATGACTCTGATTGGCCTACTATGGTTTCTCCGTTTGAGGACTTATCAGATACTTTTATCAGTTCTCTATTCAGCCAGCCGGATGGGTCTGGCGATTCTGATGTGTCTGGAGACTTGTCTCTGTCCAGAAAGCGGTTGATTGAGGAGCAAACTAATGATCCTGAAATTGGTGTACTAAAGAGGAGAGCCCTTCCTGAAAAAGAAATAGACGCAGTTCCAGTTGGGTATTATCTCAAGGATGGTGTGTTGATGCGGAAGTGGCGCCCTCCTGATATCCCTGCCAATGCAGATTGGGCAGTGGTCAGGCAAATTGTTGTTCCGAAGGTCTATAGGAATGAGATCTTAACAATGGCTCATAGTTTACCTTTAGGAGGTCATCTTGGTGTTAACAAGACTGTTGATAAGATCATGAAACACTTCTTTTGGCCTGGGCTTCGGAAAGACGTTTCCAACTTTTGCAAAACCTGTCACACTTGTCAGGTAGTTGGAAAACACCAGTTAGACCCACCTGTAGCTCCATTGCAGCCTATCCCAGCATTTGGGGAGCCATTCTCTAGGGTCATTGTTGATTGCGTTGGTCCATTACCCAAGACTAGATCTGGAAATCAGTACTTGTTGACAATCATGTGTGCATCTACCAGATTCCCCGAAGCCATACCTCTACGTAACATCAAGGCAACTGCAATCTCGAAGGCTTTGATAAAGTTCTTCACGTTGTTTGGTCTTCCCAGGGAAATTCAGTCAGACCAAGGTAGCAATTTCACTTCAGGATTGTTTCAGCAGGTTGTGTATGAACTAGGTGCAAAACAGATTCTTTCTAGTGCCTATCATCCAGAAAGTCAGGGTGCCTTAGAGCGGTTTCATTCCACTCTCAAGACAATGATGAGGACTTATTGTTTGACCATGAGAAAGACTGGGATGAAGAGGTTCATTTGCTGTTGTTTGCAGCTAGAGAAGCAGTGCAGGAGTCTACTGGATTCAGTCCATTTGAGCTAGTGTTTGGTCATGAAGTGAGAGGACCTTTGCTATTATTGAGTGAACAATGGCAAGAGGAAGAGCCGCAAATCAGTCTGTTGGACTATGTTAGCAAGTTCAAGGAAAGATTGCGTGCAGCTTGTGACCTTGCCAAAGAGAACTTGAAATCAAGTCAGGGAAAAATGAAAACTTGGTATGATCATAAGGCTAGAAGCCGTGAGTTTAAACCAGGAGACAAGGTCCTTGTGTTGTTTCCCTTGCAGTCCAATCCATTGCAGGCTAGATTTCATGGTCCATATGAAATTCTGACAAAACTCAATGATCTCAATTACATTGTGAAGACTCCAGATAGGAGAAAACCAAAACAATTGTGTCATATTAACATGCTAAAGCCTTATCATGACAGAAATGCTAGGGTCGCAGCTGTCACTTCAGATTCTCCAATGGTCGAAACGTGTGAAGATGAGGGGGAGTTTCAAGATGATGAACCAAGAATTAAAGCTGAAGTTCTTTCATGTAAATTGTCAAACACTGAAGTGTTGCAAAATCTTGATGTAAAACTCCAGCATTTAGAACCCTCACAGAGAGATCAGTTTGAAAGGTTGATCAAGAAATATGAGGATTTGTTTCCTGATGTTCCAAAGAGAGTTACTATAGCCTCTCATGATGTAGATGTTGGTGATGCCAAACCAATAAAACAGCATCCATACCGGATGAATCCTGAAAAGAGAAAGATTGCTGAGAAAGAGGTTGAGTACATGTTAAAACATGATATTATCAGACCCTCCAACTCAGATTGGAGTTCACCCTGTGTGCTAGTTCCAAAACCTGATGGAAGTACTAGATTCTGTACAGATTATCGCAAAGTCAATGCTGTAACTAGAACTGATGTGTTTCCAATACCTAGGATTGATGATTGTATTGATAGTGTAGGGCAAGCAAAGTTTCTGACCAAGATTGATTTATTGAAGGGTTATTGGTGTGTGCCTTTAACTGAGAGGGCCAAGAGCATCTCTGCTTTTGCCACACCATCTGGATTATACCAGTATGAAGTCCTACCCTTTGGCATGAAAAATGCCCCAGCCACGTTCCAAAGGATGATACAGTCTACAATCGCCGGATTGCCACACACGGGTGCATACATCGATGACCTGATCACATGGAGTGACTCCTGGGAAGAACATCTAAAAGATGTAGAGACGTTGTTCCAGCGCCTGACCCAGGCTAACCTGACTGTTAACCTGAACAAGAGTGACTTTGGTTGTGCTACTGTCACCTATCTTGGCTACGTCATAGGCCAGGGTAAGGTGGCACCCATAAATGCTAAAGTCCAAGCCATCATGGACTTTCCAGTTCCTGACAACAAAAAAGCTTTGCGCCGCTTCCTTGGAATGATCGGGTACTACCGCAAGTTCTGCAAGAACTTTGCTGAGATTGCTCTCAGTCTAACTAACCAACTGAAGAAAGGCGTAAAGTTCACCTGGGATGATGCATGCCAGAGAGCCTTCGATCGCCTGAAGTCTCTGCTGTGTCACTTCCCCGTGCTCAAATCTCCTGACTTCAACAAACCGTTCTCCATCGCGGTCGATGCTAGCGACCAAGCTTGTGGATCTGTGCTCCTACAGAGAAGTGACTCTGATGACATTGAGCATCCCGTGGCATACTTCTCCAGGAAGTTCAATCGCCACCAAAGGAACTATTCCACAATAGAGAAGGAACTGTTGGCTCTGGTCCTTTCTTTACAACACTTTGAGGTTTATGTTTGTACAGGCCAAAAGCCAATGATTGTGTACACTGACCACAATCCGTTAATGTTTTTGAGTAAGATGAAAAACAAGAATCGGAGATTGTTGAATTGGAGTTTGATTTTACAGGAGTTTGACTTGGAAATTAAGCATGTGAAGGGTACAGACAATGTAATTGCTGATTGCTTGTCCCGTGTTTGAATGTGTATATATATATCATGTGTTTGAATATTGTATGATATGTATATATAGACAAGTGTTCACTTAACCATTTTGTATTGAAAAGAAAAATTTTGCCTTTATGAGTCAAAATTTTTCCCTTTTGGAATGGAGGTGTAATGTGAATATAGGCCACTAGATGGCAGTATTTACCTTTTTTTTGTTAAGCTCAGACTGGAGTCATGTTTAGACATGTCCTGGACATGTCTGGGGCAAGTCTCAGAAAATTAAAAAAAAAAGAGGTCTAAATGTGGGTGGGGTCTGCAAAAGAGTATATAAGGAAAAGAATTGAGACAGTAAAGTAGTAGGAGAAATTGCAAGAAGATGACCAGACCTGCCATTCTGTTCAAGACCTGTGACGTTTCTTTTGTGGATTTCTTTGCCTGTGTTTGAGCATTTCATCATCCAGGACATCACCAAGCCACCCCCACGAAAAGGGATTGTAAATATTTATGTTTTGTATATAATTCAATCTTGGTCAGTAGTGTAGGTTAGTGTTAGTCTTTGTCTGTGAATTAAATGTGTTTAAGTTTTTAAAAACTGTGTGTCATCCCTTGCTGTTGCTGTTGTTTTAAATGTAATAACAAATTGGGGCCATAACAACACACACACACACACACGCACACACACACACACACACACACACACACACACACACACACACACACACACACACTCTAAAACCCAAAACCTCCTTCACCAAATATTTCTGTGATGGGGTAGCTGAGTGGCCTTGAGTTTAGTTGCTTTCTAGCAACTGTAAAGTTGCTAATTTGAGCCCCCATGGGGTTTGAGATTTTGAATTGCATCTGGAGAGATAATAACTGGTAATAATGGCATAATAATGGCTGGGAATATCTGCCATTGCACCTTTGAGTGATACTTCACCCCAAAATCGCCTTAAAAAAGAAAACATGTTCTCAGTGGAGGTTCTCTGTTTATTAAAAGGTTAGAATAGAAAGGAGGCTTCTGGAGAATCCTGGTTTACCCCTTCAGGCTGTGACAGGTGATGAGGTCAGGGAGTCATGTTTCCCCCTCTCTCCTGGACCAGATGAACATAGAGCACTAATACCCCTGTGCGCTGATGGGACGCTGTGCTTCAGGCGGCCGGAGCAGCAGGTCATCGGCTGCCCCGCCGCCTGCACCACTGTCCAGTGTCCGACCAATGTCACTTCTCCATGAGAAAAAGAGGATGAAAAAGATGAAGAAAAGAAGAATTTTGTTCAAGAAGAAGAATAGGACAACAACAAAAAGAACAAGAAGACTCTAGTGTCTATACAGTGCCCTCCAGAATTGTTGGCACTCTTTAGTAAAAAAGCAAGACGAGTGCAAAACAAATCTCTTAAGTTTTGTTCCTTCTCTGTATTTTTTGTTCCTTCCTTTTGATCTTTCATTCAAAATATTGACAAAACTTCTGATATTTAGTTGAAGGAGCACAATTGAAAGTAACATCAAATTCTTATCAAGAAAGAAATATTTTTTCTAAAAAAAAATATGTGTCACTATTTCTGGCACCTGTTTGTTTGAAAAGTTGTTTGGCCTCCCATTGCCAGGATAGCAGCTTTGAGTCTGAATCTCTCCAAATCCTTCAGATTTTGAGGTCAACACTTGAGGATTCTCCTGAAGAGCTCATCCTACTGTTTTTCCATGGATTTCAGGTCAGGGTACTACGATGGCCACGGAAAACTGTAAACATGACTTTGTCTGGGCCATATCTCGGAAACTATACGTGCTAGCTTCACCAAACTTGACACACTGGTCAATCATGATGTGTAGATGTTCCTTTTAAAGGTTTTTACACAACCTACAGCCGGGGGATCCGCCATTGCCAGATGGCTCTTGTTATAATAAGTGCAGCTCAAAAGCTTTCGATTACACATCATCTCTGTCCTCAGGTCTTTCCCATGAGGATGAATGACTGTGGGAATTTGACCTTTGTCACCTCATATACTCAGCAACAAAAGTTTCTGTGACACCATTTATGTGTATGTTATAAATGACACGCAAAGATCTCAATGCAATCAATATGTTTATTTAACAGGAGAAACACTGACTTTTCAGTGCCAACGTCACTCAAAACGAAAAATGTCATTTTCATGCGTCATGAAGCACTTGTCTGACGTCTAACCAATTGTGACCTTCACACTTCAATACTGGGTGTGACTTCCTCGTGCCATGATGCAAGCAACGCATCTCCGGCGCATGGACCGAATCAGATGTGCCAGAAATTGCTGTGGGATGTCATTCCAAATCTGACGTAGACGTTGTCGCAATTCCTGGAGTGTAGCTGGCGGGTTATCCAACCGCCGCAAACGTCGATCCATCTCGTCCCAAAGATGCTCGATTGGGGACATGTCTGGGGATCTGGCTGGCCATGGCAGGACATTGACATGTTGTTGCATCAGATACTGCTGTACAATCCTTGCAACGTGTGGTCTGGCGTTATCATGTTGCAGCGTTATTCCGGGACCATGTTGCATCAAAAACGGTACCACCAATGGCCGTAGCACTTCATCGCAATATCTTTGACCTGTCAGATTTCCATCAATAACAAGCAAATCTGTTCTGTTTCTAGCCGTGATCCCTCCCCAAATCATGACACTACCACCTCCAAAACGATCAAATTCCTGAACACAGTTGTTGGCATAACGTTCTCCACGTCGACGGTATACACGTAAACGACCATCACATCGGTTAAGCATGAATCTTGATTCATCAGTGAAGAGTACAAGATCCCACTGACGTTGGATCCACCGTCGATGTTGTTGTGCCCACTGTAGACGCAGTAGTCGGTGTTGTACTGTGAGTATTGGACGTCTTGCTGGCCGACGTGGGACAATGCCAAAATGACGGAGACGGCGACGGATTGTCTGTGCAGACAGTCGCCTCAAACCAGGTATCGTTCTTGCAGTTATGGTGGCAGGTTGGAATCGATTTCGGAGATGGGTTGTTCGAATCCAGTTGTCCTGTCTGGGAGTGGTTACTCGTGGACGGCCGCTGCGAGGACGGTCTCTGACATGTTTTGTCTGCTGATGACGCTGCCATAAGTTCCAAATGGTGTTTCGGTGGACATTCAGGCGATGAGCAACTTCCCTCTGCGAGGTTCCGGATTCAATCATCCCAATGGCCCTCCACCGATCATTTTCAGACAGTCTTGGCATTTAGAGGGTAGAGTTCCTGATCCGAAATGGCTGTGTTTTCGATAAGTGATGCTTCCGTCGTTCATCAGGCACAATGTGAACATTCCAAAAATTCTCCTCTTTTATTGCCATCCACAAGCATGATTTACGCACATTTTCACGTGCAAAGTCATTTTCTCGCATTTTCATGAGTTCCATTTCAATGTTGTGTTTACGTGTACTGTTTCAGTCTGATATCACCATGTATGACAATTTCATAATTGCGTTATGAAAAATAATTAACAATATTGGTGTCACAGAAACTTTTGTTGCTGAGTATATTTACGCCCCAGTGAAACAGGAAGTCATGGATGACTCCTTCAGAGTTCCTGATCAAATGTGAATATAAAAATAGAAAATATGACCTCAGTTAGAGTTTAGTTGTGAGTTGTGAGGGGAAACAATAATTGTGCCGCATATGTTTTGGAGCAAAAAAAAAATTAATGTCTGCACACCCACTAAGCTCCCAGAAAAGAGAAATTTTAATGCAAGTTGACGTTTCAAGCCAACCGGCTCGTGTTCAGACTTGTGATCAGTGACAGAGTCGCCATCTTAAATACCCACAGTTAATAAGTTTTGGAGAAAAAACATTTATTGAATATCAACTTTTTTTTTTTGCTTTCAATAATTTTGATGAAAATGTAATATTTTGGAGAATACATAGTGTGAAAGACCAAGAGGATAAACAGTAATGACATTTTTTCTCTGGCTGTTTTGCTCATATTCACTAAGGATGCCAATACATTTTTGAGGACTCTGCATGTCTGCCGGCACCATTGTTTCTGGCCTTTTCTGTGACGTTTCCTTTGATATTTGACATTGGCCAGTGAGAATCTAATCACCTCCAACTGTTGTCATCTACAGAAATCTCATACATGTTCATAGAAATCAGCCCAGAAATTTTCTCTTAATCCTGATTAGCAACGGACAGACAGACAAACAAATGCAGGCGAAAACATAACCTCCATCCAACTCGTTGAGCTGGATAATATTAGTGCTCAGTTCTTTGTCTGGAATACCAGGATGAGTCACTGATCATTTAACCTCCGAGTCCTGAGCCGTGCATCAGCTTCTTTCGTTCGGAAAGCACATCTTTTCCCTTCTCGAATACATTAGTGCAGTGTGCTCTGTGTGCAAGGCTTTTCATGTTAAAGTGACGGACCTGGTCTCACATTTCACCGAAGTTAAACACATGCAGCAGTGTCTCCAGTTTCATCTGGAGAGGGGTTGGCAGACGGTGCCCAGGGAGGTTTAAGTATTTTTATGAGAGATTCGATATCGGGCTTGGCATCAGTATGTGTGACGGAACATAAAAAAGAAATAAAAATATCGGAGGGAAAGCTTGCACAGTATCAGGGAGAGGGGGAGAACGCGTTAGCCGGTAATGGCGGTGCAGGCACACAATACAGGATTTTAACTTTAAAGCATGATACAACTATACATCTATGCTGGGCATATTTCTGATGCACTAAAATTCTGTCTTGGCACATCTTTGTCTAAGCCACATTCTGCTTAACTATTTTCATTGAGAATTATTTTCAGGGTTTCTCGGGGTGATGCTTGTGTGTTTTGGGATGTGGGTTGCTTCACAGCCCACAGAGGTGAAGAGGCAATATTATGCTGCAAGATAGTAAAATCAAAACCAGAGTCAGCCATTGAATTACTTTCCCTTACTTGATAGCGCTATTGAAAAACGTGAATATTAACCCTAGTCCTAATGCTTATCGCGGACTGGCTTACAGAGAATTAGCTATGGGCCACACAGGATAACGAGGGAGGGTCCTCTATATATCAACGGCTGGCAGGACTAGGGTTAAGTTAAAAGCCTACTCCTCTGCCTGTGTCTTTTTCTCTCTTTGTCTGTGCACCCCCCCCCCCCCCCAACACACAAGGAATTAAGACTACCTGTTTTTTTTCACTTGATGGTTAGCATTTCAATTTCCAGCTCTGCCTTCAGTCTCTAACGCCATTTAATTTCCAAAACGTATGATTTACAAACAGACAATTACTTGTTTATTGCTTGTAGACCAGTATGAAAACTATGCCTCTTTGAGGATGATTTATTCTCAAATTAAATGACCACACAGTGCTTAGCCCAGGCCTAAAGGTCAGAGCCGAGTCCCCAGGCCCAGCGCGGGTGGGGGCGGGGCGGGCCAAGCCTGGGACATTGGGGAGGTCCCCCGGGAATGACCAGGGAGCAGGCCTGGACTCCCAGAGAGGTGCAGGGTGGAAGGGGAGGGTAGCCAAAAGTAATCGGACAGGGCAGGTTCCTTTCGCGGGCCGCCCCGGGCCTCTGTGGCGCCGCAGCCCGTCTGGCCCATCCCGCCGGAGGCGCCCAGCCAGGTGGCAACTTGGTCCCGCCCACCCTGGGGAGGCCAGGGACTCTAACACGTTTGCGCCTGCCGCCGCTCCCTGAGTCCAGATGGAGGTCGCCTGAAAGGGCTCTCCCCCGCCTTAACCCCTCCAAACCCCGTCTCGATAGCTTGCTGCATCGCTGATTTATTAGCCAAAAAGCTTTACCGCCCCCCTTCGAGTTCTGGCCACGACTTTTTCCCCTCCATGTTCAGAAATTCAGCTGTCCTGCTTTGGGTGATCGGTTGTGCTGCAGAAAAATGACAAAGTCCAACTTTCAGAAAATCGGCTAAGTCCATCATCATGGGCCCTGAACCTCAGAATGAATCTATCTTGCCGTAACATGCCCATCACAGCAAAGAATTTTCTTGCGAAAAATGCTGTAGATGTCCTATCTTTCCATTCTTCCGGTTGCTCCAGCCAAGTAATGAGCCGCTCGCCAGAAAATTTTAAAAGACAGTGACTGCCATTTGTCCTATGACCCTGTTATGCTGTGAGGGCATTTTCCTGGCATGGTTCAGGCACACTGCAAATCAATACAAAGTTATTTTGAGTGTAAGCTCGTCATCATGGGAGAAAACATTTCCATCCTGATTGCAGTGGGCTATCGCAGGATGTCAATGTCCCCATGCACTGGACTCAAGAGAAAATTAAGTTACTCATATTGTAACCATCATAGTCACTAGATCTCAACCTGGTTGAATACTTTGAGAGATTTTAGATAAATGGGTCAGACAGTGCTGTCCGCTATCATAATGTTTTTGTTTTGTTTTTGGAAGACTGTTATTTCAGTCCTTCAGTAGAGTTCTAGATACTTGGAGCATCCAAGCCAAGGCATAATGAAGTTGTTCTGGCAGCTTGTGGCCCAAATCCTCACTAAAACTGTGTCCATGTCCTGTCCATGTTAAGCCTGTTACCTGTATGTCTTCACTGGATTTCACAGTTAATAACTTAATTAAAAAAAGTTTTCAGACTTTTTACTATATGTGCCACAAGAGACTTGTAGGCGGGGGGGATTACTTTTTAATGTCTTTATATTAAAAGTATGAATTTTTTAAAAGTAAGTAATGAAACTGTGAGATCAAAGTGAAGTTAAGTCTTTGCTCTGAAATTTCCAGCATGACATTGCTGTATTTGATAATTATATCCCCAAAATAGAGTTTTAAGGATTTTATGCTTTCGCATCGACCACTGCGTCCACCATGTCCACCACCGCAGAGATTAGGCGTTACCGCGATAATAGCGACAGTTCTTTAAGTTGGTTATCCATTCTTGGGAAGTAGCTTTATATCACAGAGAGGAAGATCTGATTAAATTTTGGCAAATTTTGGATAATACCCTTGCCACCTGGGGGCACTTTGTGTGAAAATTAAACATTTTGTGCTGGTAACTGCAACATTTTGTAAATTTAATTTTCCATTCTTGGTAGGTAGTTAGAAATCATAGAGAGGAAGAACTGAAGAAAGTTTGGCAAATTTCTGATCACTCAATTTGCCACTATGGGGCGCTTTGCACGAAAATGTTACAATTTTGGGCAGTAACTGCAACAGTTGTTTTAACCCTCGGCCGACTCCGTCCTGGAGGGGTATTGTCGTCCATCTGTCTGTCGTCCGTCGTCCGCTGTCTGTCCATGATTTTGTCCGGGCTAGTACTTGGCAATTAATGATTGCAGCTTCACCAAATTTGGTATGGTCACTCACTATGATCCACAGATGTGCAAAGTCAGGTCTTTTTTGCTGGATTTCATTGTTGACCTTAGCGCTGTGACCTTGACTCTGGAAATTTTGTCCAGGTGACATTCTCCGGGCCAGTACTCAGCAATTAAAGATTGCAGCTTCACCAAATCTGGTATGTTAACTCACTATGATCCATAGATGAGCAATGTCGCATTTTTTGCTGGATTTGACCTTTGTCCTTAGAGCTGTGACCTTGACCCTGGAAATCCTGCCCAGGTCAGTACTCGGCAACTAATCATTGCAGCTTCACCAAATTTGGTATGGTAACTCATTATGGCTCATAGATGTGCAGCGTCAGGGTTTTTGCTAGATTTGACCTTTGGCCTTAGCTCTGTGACCTTGACCCTGGAAATCTTGTCCGGGTCAGTACTCGGCAACTAATTATCGCAGCTTCATCAAATTTGGTCTGATAACTCACTGTCACACACAGATGTGCAATGTCATGTTTTTTTGCTGGATTTCACCTTTGACCTTTGCGCTGTGACCTTAAGGCAGGAAATCTTATATGGGTCAGTACTCAGCAACTACTGATCGCAGCCTCACCAAATTTGGTGTAACTCACTGTGACACATAGTTGTGCAATGTCACTTTTTTTTCCTGGATTTGACCTTTGACCTTAACGCTGTGAGGCAGGAAATCGTGTCCGGGCAGAGGGGTATTCAGCAACACGTTATGTTTTAAAGCTGGCTGTCCAGTCTTGACAGGTGGTTACATATCATAGAAAGGAAAAACTGATTAAATTTTGGTAAATTTCTGATGACACATTTCATTAACAGGGAGCCTTTGCACAGATTTTTTACATTTTTGGACTTACCTGAAAAAAATAGTTGTCCAATTTGCCTGTCATTTGGTTCATATTATAGATCTTGTTCAGAGCTTGCCATGATTGGTGGCCAAGGCTGATAGCGGTGCAGGGGATTTGGGCATTTTGGGGATATTCCTTTGCCATTGTGGGCGGTAGCATAGGCCTTGATTTAGAATCTGGTTTACTAATTGGCTAATGGAGAGGGTAACTACTGACTGACAGATTGAGATCCGTCCCGTTTGTCCATCTTTCTGCCCGAGAGCATGATTTTAATTGTGTCCTCCCACCTTCCGCTCATTTCCCAGAGTGCACCGGGTGAGGATGACCAAAGGCTTCATTTCAGCGAAGAGTACAACTCTAGAGCCTGGAGCCCTGTTGTCATGGTTACTTGTTTGTGGGTGTAAAAAATGAATATATTTTACCGTAGAGGGGAAGGAGGCTGTGATGATTTCGTCAGTCAGTATATTGTTTTTCAGAATATACAGGGAATTTAGAAACCACATTCTTTGTGCTGTTGAGTCTATGAGATTCTGATAAAGGTGTAGTTCTTGCAAACTGCGTTAAAAAATACAAACCTACAATGGTTCAGGTTTGACAAGCAAAAAAAAAACCCCAAAACAATTAAACCCACACAAATACATGCATGAAGGCGCATGCACACACTAACACAGCGTTTCCTATTCTCTCTGTTTCACGAGCACACACAATTCTAATTTTTCCATGCACATAGCACCTCACTCTCTCTTTTGTCAAAAACACAGTTCCTAATTAGATTTTTTTCAACTGACTGTTCATATTCCTTCTTGAAAGAGAGGGAGGGAGAGAGAGAGAGAGAGAGAGAGAGACATACCGCTACTTCATTAATGTTCTACTCTCTGCAGAGAATCCCCTTCCATACCAATCTTCACTCTGATTGAAGGTACATCCCTGCCCTATATTAAACATTTCCATGGACCGAACATTTACATAATGTGGAAAAAATGTGCTTCATTGTATTGTATTGTATTGTATTTATAACTCTGTTTTAAATTTCTGAAAAGGAATCTTTTTAAACTATGTTATTATTTCAAGACTGTTCTAGCGCTCCGCTGTTTTCATGCTCCGGTACTGGCTGTTAAATTGCCATTAAAATGCTCTGTAAGAGCATTCTATTCAAATATCCATGATCTAACAGCCTGACAGGTTGAGCAGACATTACAAAAGGTATTTTACTGTGGAGAGGTGAAGAAAAATAAAATAAACATTTATTGATAAAGAGATAATTTGAAGGTGATTTGGAGGTCACCTGCTTTTCAATTCATGGGTCTATTTAGTGAGAAATGCATACTGAACAGTTTTTAGTGCTAAGAGAAGGGCTGCTTAGTTTGTGGAACCCACCAGCCAAAGAAAAATAATCCTTAATGTTTGAGCTGATTTAGTGCAGCCTGTGTTTTATCATGTTCTACTCAAGCATATGAAATTTGATGATGTTGCATTTCAAATGAGGCCTAATACGTTTTGGCCGTAGAGTTTTTCTATTTGAAGCTTTTATTTTGGCAACATCAAAAAGGCTAAATACAAATGGCAGACTTTTAATGGTTAAAAAAACCAAGCATTCGCCCTTTAATGAAGTGCACAGGATGGCATTTCTCTTCCAATTTCACTTTGCGGCGAAAGATACATTTGCATGACAACTTACTCCACAACAATCCTGGAAATACTTTTTTTCTCAGATAGATCATTTTAAAGCAAACTCTATCAAACTGAGCTCCTTATGTCGAACTAGTGTGGCACATTTTTTTTGCAGTGCAAGCAAAAAACAGATGGTATTCAGTTGAGTGGAGGACAAATAGCTGTGTAGATTTAAAGAGAATTACTGTCATCGCAGGAACAAGGGTGCATTCCCTAACTGTGCAAAAAGTGAGTCAACAAAATTACTCTTCCCAGGGCAGCGATGCGTTTTTACCAAAGAGACTGAAGAGACCGATGAAACCTGCTTAAACGCACTCAGTTCCTTGTCAGAAGTATTCCTAAGGCTGTCCAAAGGACGATAAAATATTTACATATTACCAACTGTCCTCAAGGCTGTAAAGGCTTTGATTGCCGGCTTTTTTCCCTTTTTTTTTCTTTTTTAAAACTTATTTTTAAATGACTGTCGGCACTCTTCAAACTGGGACTGTTGGAGTAGCACAGAAACAAATCTTTTTATGGTATATCAGAAAAATGAAAACCTGGGTCAGAGGTGTGAAGTCCAGGTTCAGAAAGTAAAAATCCTCCCCAGAACTTCATTCCAACCGCCTGGATTTACTTCTGACAGGAGACCGAGGCAAAATGAGGGATCAGCTCATTCTGTGGAAGGCAGAAAAACATGGCAGGATTTCTACTGTCTGACCCCTGGATTTTACACCTCTGACCAGGGTAAAATAGAGATGGAGTGTGCTAAAATGTGGCAAAGACCCAGAGGTTCCTTTAAAAAGTTTTTTGGACATTGCAGTGACACAGTACAGTGACTTTCATGGAAAGCTTGGAAATCTAACACATTGCGAACATTCACACTGAAAATGCTGCTTTGCTGTAAATGCATTAGGCATATGTTGCAGGCACTGTGGAGCGGAGAACTAGCCTTCGGAGATGGAATGTGCAGATGGATCTCTTTTTCAAACATCTCTTCATTGTTTAGCCTGCTTGCTGCGGGTTGGTTGGGTTCTTGATTATACAAGGGCTGAGGGTACACGGTGGACTGATCGCCAATCTATCACCAGACACGCACATCATTCGCTCACCCACTCGTACCTAGAGGGAACGTTGTCTGCCCGAGCTAGCTGAGGGGCAAAGGAGCCAGCTACACACAGAAGGGCCATTGCTGGGATACTGTGAGGCAGGGTTAACTGACACAGGTGAGTCCAGCCCTGTGTTTACCCTTCAACAAAACATGTTTCCACAGAGGAACCCTGTCATGCCAAAGGGTACCTCAAAAGTCAGGCAAAATGGCTCTTCTGCACCTTTCACATCCATGAAAGAAGGTACTATGAAGAGCCAGAATGGATTCCTCTGTGGAGACAAGCCAATACAACGACACACACAAAAAATGGAAAACCACAGATCCGGTGTAGACACACTAGACAGGGGATGTATGCTGCATACTGAGGTATTTACAAGCAGATAAGAGAGCATTGCCTGGAAAAGGAGACAGTGGACACCTCCCAGAGGCCAGGCTTATGTTACAGAGGGCTGGAGCCTCAGTCTGTGAGAACAATTACATCCATACATGAGTCTCAACTGGGAAGTTCAGATTACATTGAGCAAAAGTGAATGAATCCATCAATTATATTAGTGAGCAACTACAACAAACTATTTATTTGTTTGTTTATTTATTTGATATTTTTAGCAATTGTTGTGTTGGCGTTCAAGATGTAGCATCCAGGTTCACTATATGTAACAGTTTACCTCTGTATATACTGTTTCAACCACCTGGATATGGTAACTAGGCTTATGCCGTCGGAGGCGACGGCTTGGGGTATATCCCCGAACGCCCCCAATCCTCCAATTTCCCAATCCTTGAATAGACCTTGAACAGACTTTCATTTGAACTTAATTTCAGGTCAATCGGACAAGTGGTTCTGAAGATATGGCCAAAATGGTAATTTTCCACAAAGCGCCACCTGGTGGCAAAATATTGAACCATACAGGTATGATGTCATCATGTGACATGTTGTGAAGTCATGATCTTGCAGTTGCACATAGTTTCATATCAATTGCACAAATGGTTCTAAAGATATGGCAAAAATGGTGAATTTTCTGTGACAAAGCTCCACCTTGTGTCAAAATTTTGAACCAAACAGGTATAATGTCATCGTGGGACACATCCTCAGGTCATGACCTTTCATTTTCACTTGATTTGAAAATCAAATATTCCAAATATTTGGACAAATATTTCCAGAGATATGATAAAAACAGTGATTTTTCAGTTTTTGGCCCCTGGAGGCCTATCTAGAAATTGTAAATTGTCCAAAATCGAATCTGTTCTTCCTCCTTATGATACTTATTTATATGCAAGACATGAAATTTCTAAATGAAATAGTACTGAAGTTATCGCGTTAACACATAGGGCGGCGCGGCGGTCGGACCAAAAACATGATATCCCCGGAACGCCATTCAGCGTTCGGGGATCAAATGAAGGCAATATCCATCGCTGAGAGGAAGTAGATGAAATTAAAGAAATAAGTTTATTGCAGTTAGAAGTTGAAAAAGCACACGGCAGCATTGAAGGCCTTTTCTCACCAAGGACTAATTGAAAAAATTTTTTTAAAAAAAGTCTTTTGAAATATTTGAATCCATTCATCTCTATAAGCCTATCCACATCAAATCCTCCGTCAATGAGAATTCTGCATTGTCGTTTCATTTTTTCATTTCAGCCTTGGAGTGAAAAGATTTTTTCACTTCACCTCTCGGACATCTTGACTGAGGCAGTGATTCATATTTTGGGCTGGGCATTTAAGCGCCATCATTTTGGTACGAGTCCTTGGACAAGCGTCCACATGCATTTGACGGATATGCATACATGTTGCATATGTATATATGGGTTGAATGGTTATGTATGAATTGGGCTTGTGATATGATGACTTTGTGTGGTGATGACTTGTGTGGTGATGACTTTGCTTCTCGGGCATATGATCGCGGGTGGCAGAAACAGTTTGTTCTGTTGGAAAAATTCACCGCAGTCGCACTGGCAAAAGAGTATCAACAGCTTAGTGTGTTCTTACAGGTGCTCAGTGGTCCTATCCATGCAATTCTGAACAAGTGTACATCATATCCATTCCTGTGACAGCCTGCATGTGTACTCTGTGTATGTTCCTGTGGAAGTCTGTTTGTGTTCACGATATATGTTCGCACTGCTCTCGTGTTCTTTAGCGATGCCTACTAGTGTTCATTAGCAGTGTCTGTTCCCGTAGCTCACTGCGACCATTAACTAACCCAGTGTGCTCCCCTAGTACTGTATAATTGATCACTATGGCCATTTTTGAAGCTATTTACAAGTATTGACTGACCCTGTCTGTTCCTATAAAAGTCTATGAATGTCCATGAGCTATGTCTGTTCCTGCAGCTCTGCAAGTGCCAACTAACTATTCACATTCACAAAGCATCTGTGAGGATTGACAATGTCTATCCCTGTTGCTACAATTGATGACCGACCTTTTCTGGTCAGGCAGCCCTGTAAAAGTGTTCACTCTGTTTATTTGTGCTGCTATTTTCTGGTATTGAGTTGAGTAACCCTGCCTTCTCCTTTAAATGTTCACTAACCACATGTTCCTGTCGCAGTCCACAAGCCTCCACAGCCTATATTCCGTCTTGTGACAGTCTAGTACTCCTGACCCTTTCAATTCATAAATATGGAAGTAACCCCAAATCTCCCTGCTAAATTCCTGTATTCCTGTATTCTGGAAATGATTTCAGGTGTTCACCAACACTGATAGATGAATACAAAGTAAAAATGAAAAAATTTTTGCATTAAATTTTAATTTTGCCTTTTTGTTTTTCGTCCAATGTCTGTGTTATAGAGGAACTCACGCTGTGTTTGATGAGAATGAGGGAGGGATGGAGCAGAGAGAGGGAGAGGAGTGTGGGCGGACGTTGAAAAGAGGAGTGAGAGAGGGGAGGAGAAAAGGGAGATGAGAGCAGCAATCAAGGGGAAGTGCGGGAAAAGATAAAAATAAAGCAGGTAAAATGGAAAAAAATATGAGAGCGAATGAGCAGCTGCAGTGAAAAGCAAGGGAAAAAAAGAGAAACAAAGTGCCTCGCTGTGATAGGATTGGACCGATCTGGAAGAGGAAGTCTGTGATGAATCGGCTGTAATTAGCCTGACAGTCTTGTTTTTCTCAGGATCATCAATCACAATACCTCAGGACCGCAATTACACTCTACTGTAAGAGCTGTAACGCAGCATTATAATCACAGAGCCCAGAAAAAGTGAACACTTCTATCTATTGGTTCTGCACAAAGAGAACCACTAATTATTCCTTCCTGTTCATTGTGTTCTAAGCACTTATTGGAAGTTCCTAATGGGTTAAACAGCAGGTTATTTGTCTTATTTTAATTGCTTCATTTCCAATAGATGTCTCAGCTATTTAATTTTTTTTCTGAGCGAAGATATTTTGCTCACATGAAATGCAGATTAACATACAGTACCTCTAGCTCAATGTACTCAAAACAAAAATATATATATATAAGTTAATACCGCTGTAAATTTCAGCCTTTATATTCCGTGAGGCTACTTCAGTAATATGGCAGACAAAAGGTGCCCTAAAAAAATTTGTGGCAGGGAACTGCTCTCCTGCTTAAATGTCATCTTGTTTCCTGAATCTAAATTAGGTGCTGATTTTATGGCTAAATAAAAATCCAGCAAAACGCAACAACTCGACTAGTTCCAAGTCTCAAAGGTGTGATTTCTGAAAAAAAAAACAAAAAAAAAACAAAACAAAAAATGATGACATTGATTTGCATGCATATCACACAGACAGAATAAGATGGCATTTGATGGAGGGTCTTCCTAAGCATTTTAAAGGGATTAAGAAAGTTAATTATAGCACTTATCATGCCAGTCTCGCATAAGGGAATCAGGGAATTATGTAGACAGAGCTGGGACTGAATGATTGTGTTGTCTGTGTGCACTCAGGAGCATGATAACCACACAGGCTAGCATGGTTTGAAGTGCCCAAGCTAAGCACGTTACACAGGCTAACACAGCTTGAAGCACCCAAGCTAAGCACTATTAGGACCAGCCAGGTCCTCTGTACTTATAGTTTGCATATTCTCTGTGTGTTAATTTGGGTTGCCCCCGGTTTCCCTCCACCAGTAAAGACTTGAAGGTTAGGTCAGATATACTCCTGCCTTTGGCCTTTATTAAGAGTTGAGGTTTTTTGGTATTCGCGGGAAGGAGGCGGGCCACACCGCACATTTTCAACTATTTTGACTCCTCGCAGAGTTCTGTATTTAATAAAGAGCTCTGAACTTATTGAAAATGTAAGCAAACAATAGTTTGAGAGAAGGCTATATTATTTGGAACATTTCAGACGGAAACCCCTTTCTTCCAAAAATCGTTGAGTGAAAGCTACGAAAAAAGATGAAATAGTGCTAATGCTTCCCAAGCATGGGCAGTAGGCCACCTACTTCCAACAGATACCAAAAAATCTCCTCCATCAGTGAGGCTCCGGCCTCATAACTGGAGTTGGACACTGAGTGCGGTACTGTGGCCGTCCACTGCTTCGCAGTCACCAAGAAGGGTTAAATTCAGTTATATCACCCCAATTTGTTCAATAAAGTATATTTAATCTAGTCTTATCCCCCTTGTTGAAATTATCTAAATAGCCCAAGCCGAGCACAGCTGAGTGGCTGTCATGGGTTAAATTACCCACGATAAGCACAGTGCAGGGTAACATGGGGTAAATTTGCCATGTACAGCACAGCACAGGCTAACATGGGCTAAATTACCCATGCTAAGCACAGCACAGGCTAACATGGGCTAAATTACCCATGCTAAGCACAGCACAGGCTAACATGAGCTAAATTACCCATGCTAAGCACAGCACAGGCTAACATGGGCTAAATTACCCATGCTAAGCACAGCACAGGCAAACATGGGCTAAATTACCCATGCTAAGCACAGCACAGGCTAACATGGGCTAAATTACCCATGCTAAGCACAGCACAGGCTAACATGGGCTAAATTACCCATGCTAAGCACAGCACAGGCTAACATTGGCTAAATTACCCATGCTAAGCACAGGACGCAGGCTAACATGGGAGGAATAATCCCCAAGCTAAGTATACAGCTTTGACTTGCAGTACCCTGCTATCAGTCGAGGCACTGAGACAGTCCAAATAACCACCTGCTCTGCTCTCTGGCTGACATCATTACTCCTCTTGACTGCGAGGGAAAATCGTTTGCATTTTAGCGGAAACCTCGTCTCTCACTGGGGTTGCCTAATGTCTGGTTTACGTACGTCTGACTTTAAAATGATTTACACACATCTACTTTGTAGTCTTGACTGAACAACGACGATAACGCTCTCAGCTGCATGCACAGTAAAGAAAGAACAATAAACAGTTTTCTGTTATTTTAACTTGTTTTAATCTGTCAATTCAACAAGAAAAAATAAACATCCTAGCCTCCATTTTGTTGAATATAAAAATTTTCAGCTGAATTCACCATTCAAAACTTACTGATATAACACAAGGAGCAGTACTTTTTCCTTTCTTTGCAGTGCATGTTTTCTGTTTTTGCCAAATAATTAGCCATCCTATCCCTCCCCGGTCTGTGATATCCCCTCCCCAAGCGTTTTAATTGAACATTAAAGTTGTAGATACGTCCCTCCTACCTTACCTTCAGTGAAAATTGGTCAAACCTACTTTATAACGTGATAAAAAATAAAAAAAGCGGCCATGTCGAATGTAGAATCATTATGACAGGACACGAAGAGCAGTTGTGTCCTCAGGGAGAAAAAAAAATGCTATTAATTCAAAATGGCCACATCCATGCAGACCACTTCAGGGGGCAGGGGGTGGGGGACTGCAATTGCGAAGGGTGATGATCGTTCAGACCCAATGGCGCCGGAGCTGTCCCGGGGGAGGGTTTGTGCGCTTTATATGGTATGTTGGTGTCTACATGAATATGCCAGTCCTGTTCAACCAGGCGAAAAGAGCACACATGGAACCAGAGTGCGTGTGCAGGCTGTCAGCAGTGCACACTCAGGTTTATAGTGCACATGTTCGGATTATCAGATATTAATTGCACGCATGGCATGAAGTTTTCAACCTTTTTCCTCATCCAGAGACCCCCTCCTAGGCTCAGAGGCACGGGATAATCGGATAAAAAGGGTTGGGTGCTGGCAGTCTGAACATAAACCTGAGAATAAGTACAGTGAGCTCCGTAATTCATGGGACACCGGCACATTTTTTATTTTGTCTGCACTTTAGCACTCTGAGTTTGCGAGGATACAATTAGGATGAGTTTGAAGTGAAGACTGACAGCTTTATTTTGAGGGTGTGTCGTCCATATTGGATGAACTGGTTTGAAATGAACCTGTTGTACATATATAGTGACCCCCCCTCCTTTTTTTCAGGCGCATGAACAATGCTGGAAAGGTTATTGTGATGTAGAATACAGTAATCATATTTCATATTTGGTATTCTTATATCCTTCACATGCAATGACTGCTTAAAATGTGTGTGACACACAGACGTCCTGAGACGCTGGGCGTCTCCCCTGAAGCTGCTCTGTGGGGTCTGGACTGCAGTCCTCTTCAGATCCTGCTCGTTTCAGCCATTTTTGACCCTCAGCGTCCTTTTCAACAGCAAAATGCACGTTTAGCTGCATTGAGACATGGTGATTGACTCGGCCAATGGAACCAAAGTAACAAAAATGTGTCACTGTCCAATAAATTATGATGCTTACTGCACATCCACATCAAGTGCACTGTGTAGGAATTGCATCCCTTAAAAATGTATTTCCATTGGTATATATATGTAAGTTCCTCACTGTCTTTTTCAAATGGAAAGTAAATTATCTGAAATCTGTGTGTGGTACGAGCAGAGGGGTCGGGCAGGAGCGCTGGATCAGGTGACCCTGTCCTCCCAGGTCTCTGTTGAAAACCCAAGATGCACTTCTGGATGTAATTATCTTCCCTGCGCTGCGTGGCTGTGGCGGCTGTGTGTAAATATAGTGGTGCTGGTGATGGGCCAGGCGTACGTTGGCGGAGCTGCTAAATGGCTGGGTGAGGTGTGCGGAGGCTCGGGGGAAATAAGGGATGGAGCTCAGCGGAGGATGAGCCGAGCGGAAGCGGCCGCCGCTCGCAGCTATTCCTGCTCCAGGGAGAGCGAGGAGGGGGAGGGGCTTAATCACAAACTTCAGCACGCTCTCTCTCTCTCACACTCTCCCTCTCTCCTTCCCTCTCTCCCTCTCTGTATGTCACTCATTTACTCTCTCAATCATTTTCACTCTTTTGCCCATGATCTCTCATTCACCTGCGCTCCCTCCTTCCCTCTCTCTCGCTCCGTCTCTCTCACTTTCATTCCCCCCCTCACTCACCCTTACTCCCTCGCTAAATTCAAATTCAAATTCAAATGTGCTTTATTGGCATGACAAAACATAAGTTGAGTATTGCCAAAGCATGGAACAATAGTAGCAACAGCTATTCGAATAAATAAAATAAACGGCTGTGTTTTGTTTGTTTTTGTTAAATATGATCACAACTAATTAATGTATGAACATATGGGGGGAGTAAGTATAAAAATATGGGGAAAAAGTAGAACATATACCGGTGCACATCTACATACATGCTCATGTACATCCACATACATATACACACATGCACATGCAGACATATAAACATATTTGCACATACGCAACATACAGCTCTCTGGTCCCTGACCCTCAGGCTATGACAGCCGCTACGTAATGAGCTGCTCGCTGAGCTGTGGGTCCCTCCCCCAGCAGTATTGGTCATTTTTCTGATTCGGCTAATTCTCCTAATTCGGGGAGCTTCGTCTCGAAGTTTGGGAAATACTTTCCCCTCAATTCAAGTTCATCTCTGTTTCCCCCAAACCAGTCTCGCAGTGACCTCAGAGCCTTTCATTTTTCGGCAGCCATGACTGTTTGTAGTGGAGTTTCTCTATGAGCTGTACTCGGTCAGGATCTGTCTCTGCTTTATATCTCTGACAGTGAAGAGATATTCTGCCTGTTTCTATGGTCAGACTGTGGTCACTGAGCCTGTACTCGGTCAGGATCTGTCTCTGCTTTATATCTCTGACAGTGAAGAGATATTCTGCCTGTTTCTATGGTCAGACTGTGGTCACTGAGCCTGTACTCGGTCAGGATCTGTCTCTGCTTTATATCTCTGACAGTGAAGAGATATTCTGCCTGTTTCTATGGTCAGACTGTGGTCACTGAGCCTGTACTCGGTCAGGATCTGTCTCTGCTTTATATCTCTGACAGTGATGAGATATTCTGTCTGTTTCTATGGTCAGACTGTGGTCACTGAGCCTGTACTCGGTCAGGATCTGTCTCTGCTTTATATCTCTGACAGTGAAGAGATATTCTGCCTGTTTCTATGGTCAGACTGTGGTCACTGAGCCTGTACTCGGTCAGGATCTGTCTCTGCTTTATATCTCTGACAGTGAAGAGATATTCTGCCTGTTTCTATGGTCAGACTGTGGTCACTGAGCCTGTACTCGGTCAGGATCTGTCTCTGCTTTATAACTCTGACAGTGAAGAGATATTCTGCCTGTTTCTATGGTCAGACTGTGGTCACTGAGCCTGTACTCGGTCAGGATCTGTCTCTGCTTTATATCTCTGACAGTGAAGAGATATTCTGCCTGTTTCTATGGTCAGACTGTGGTCACTGAGCCTGTACTCGGTCAGGATCTGTCTCTGCTTTATATCTCTGACAGTGAAGAGATATTCTGCCTGTTTCTATGGTCAGACTGTGGTCACTGAGCCTGTACTCGGTCAGGATCTGTTACTGCTTTATATCTCTGACGGTGAAGAGATATTCTGCCTGTTTCTATGGTCAGACTGTGGTCACTGAGCCTGTACTCGGTCAGGATCTGTCTCTGCTTTATATCTCTGACAGTGATGAGATATTCTGTCTGTTTCTATGGTCAGACTGTGGTCACTGAGCCTGTACTCGGTCAGGATCTGTCTCTGCTTTATATCTCTGACGGTGAAGAGATATTCTGTCTGTTTCTATGGTCAGACTGTGGTCACTGAGCCTGTACTCGGTCAGGATCTGTCTCTGCTTTATAACTCTGACGGTGAAGAGATATTCTGCCTGTTTCTATGGTCAGACTGTGGTCACTGAGCCTGTACTCGGTCAGGATCTGTCTCTGCTTTATATCTCTGACAGTGAAGAGATATTCTGCCTGTTTCTATGGTCAGACTGCGGTCACTGAGCCTGTACTCGGTCAGGATCTGTCTCTGCTTTATATCTCTGACAGTGAAGAGATATTCTGCCTGTTTCTATGGTCAGACTGTGGTCACTGAGCCTGTACTCGGTCAGGATCTGTTACTGCTTTATATCTCTGACAGTGAAGAGATGTTCTGCCTGTTTCTATGGTCAGACTGTGGTCACTGAGCCTGTACTCGGTCAGGATCTGTCTCTGCTTTATATCTCTGACAGTGAAGAGATATTCTGCCTGTTTCTATGGTCAGACTGTGGTCACTGAGCCTGTACTCGGTCAGGATCTGTCTCTGCTTTATATCTCTGACAGTGAAGAGATATTCTGCCTGTTTCTATGGTCAGACTGTGGTCACTGAGCCTGTACTCGGTCAGGATCTGTCTCTGCTTTATATCTCTGACGGTGAAGAGATATTCTGCCTGTTTCTATGGTCAGACTGCGGTCACTGAGCCTAGACTCGGTCAGGATCTGTCTCTGCTTTATATCTCTGACAGTGAAGAGATATTCTGCCTGTTTCTATGGTCAGACTGTGGTCACTGAGCCTGTACTCGGTCAGGATCTGTTACTGCTTTATATCTCTGACAGTGAAGAGATGTTCTGCCTGTTTCTATGGTCAGACTGCGGTCACTGAGCCTGTACTCGGTCAGGATCTGTCTCTGCTTTATATCTCTGACAGTGAAGAGATATTCTGCCTGTTTCTATGGTCAGACTGTGGTCACTGAGCCTGTACTCGGTCAGGATCTGTCTCTGCTTTATATCTCTGACAGTGAAGAGATATTCTGCCTGTTTCTATGGTCAGACTGTGGTCACTGAGCCTGTACTCGGTCAGGATCTGTCTCTGCTTTATATCTCTGACGGTGAAGAGATATTCTGCCTGTTTCTATGGTCAGACTGCGGTCACTGAGCCTAGACTCGGTCAGGATCTGTCTCTGCTTTATATCTCTGACGGTGAAGAGATATTCTGCCTGTTTCTATGGTCAGACTGTGGTCACTGAGCCTGTACTCGGTCAGGATCTGTCTCTGCTTTGTATCTCTGACAGTGAAGAGATATTCTGCCTGTTTCTATGGTCAGACTGTGGTCACTGAGCCTGTACTCGGTCAGGATCTGTCTCTGCTTTATATCTCTGACAGTGAAGAGATATTCTGCCTGTTTCTATGGTCAGACTGTGGTCACTGAGCCTGTACTCGGTCAGGATCTGTTACTGCTTTATATCTCTGACAGTGAAGAGATGTTCTGCCTGTTTCTATGGTCAGACTGCGGTCACTGAGCCTGTACTCGGTCAGGATCTGTCTCTGCTTTATATCTCTGACAGTGAAGAGATATTCTGCCTGTTTCTATGGTCAGACTGTGGTCACTGAGCCTGTACTCGGTCAGGATCTGTCTCTGCTTTATATCTCTGACAGTGAAGAGATATTCTGCCTGTTTCTATGGTCAGACTGTGGTCACTGAGCCTGTACTCGGTCAGGATCTGTCTCTGCTTTATATCTCTGACGGTGAAGAGATATTCTGCCTGTTTCTATGGTCAGACTGCGGTCACTGAGCCTAGACTCGGTCAGGATCTGTCTCTGCTTTGTATCTCTGACAGTGAAGAGATATTCTGCCTGTTTCTATGGTCAGACTGTGGTCACTGAGCCTGTACTCGGTCAGGATCTGTCTCTGCTTTATATCTCTGACAGTGAAGAGATATTCTGCCTGTTTCTATGGTCAGACTGCGGTCACTGAGCCTGTACTCGGTCAGGATCTGTCTCTGCTTTATAACTCTGACGGTGAAGAGATATTCTGCCTGTTTCTATGGTCAGACTGTGGTCACTGAGCCTGTACTCGGTCAGGATCTGTTTCTGCTTTATATCTCTGACGGTGAAGAGATATTCTGCCTGTTTCTTTGGTCAGACTGCGGTCACTGAGCCTGTACTCGGTCAGGATCTGTTACTGCTTTATATCTCTGACAGTGAAGAGATATTCTGCCTGTTTCTATGGTCAGACTGTGGTCACTGAGCCTGTACTCGGTCAGGATCTGTTACTGCTTTATGTCTCTGACAGTGACTCGGCCAATGTGTGATTGTGATTTAGGGCCTGATAGCAATTAAGTTTGCTTTGAGTTTTGGTTATTTTGTCCCAATGTTTCAAATATAAGTTTTTGTTTTGCGTCATAATTTGGTTTATCCTAATTCGTTGTTGATTATAAGCAGTGCTGGTCTGTGTTATGATAGAATCTGTTATTTGGTGAGAAAGCTTCAAAACCATCTGACTTAGGGGACTCCTATCAGGGTTCAGCTCATGGGATTTTAAAGCTTTAAATTGTAGTGAATCTTCGGGATATACGGTATCAGAGAAATTGGCCTAATTCTGTCCTTCATGCATTATTTTGAGTTTTTCTTTGGACTTGTAAGGTGTTTCTGCCGAGCTCTACATGTAGGGCTTCAGTGGGATGTTTGTCCCATTTAGTGTAATCGTGCACACTGAGTTGACCCCAAATCTCACTTCCATATAGGGCAATGGGCTGAATAATACTGTCAAAAAGTTTTGACCAGATTGGGATTAGTAAATTAATTTTGTAGAATTTTGTCTTGATGGCACAAAGTGCTCTGCGAGCCTTTTCTTTTAGCACATTCACCGCCACGCCAAAGCTCCCGGATGCACTGATTGGCAGACTGAGGCAGGTGTAATGTACCGTGCGCTCAAGCACAATACTGCCTGAAGTGAAATGGTACCAAGTTTCCTGACATCTGAGCTTTTTTTGGAAGATCATAACTTTGGTCTTCTTTAGGTTTACCACTCGGGCCCAGGGCAAGCGGTGCTCCTGTAACAGACCCAGGGTCTGCCGTCGCCCGTCCTCTGTGGGACACTGCAGAACCAGCCGTCTCTCACCCCCCCACCACCTTCCTCTCTGGGTCTCACTCATTCACTCTTTTTCTCTCACTCATTCTCATTGGCCCTCTCTCTCTCTCTCTCTCTCTCTCTCTCCTATTTTATATTTTGTTTGGGTTTTCAGGTTGAAGTAATTTCATTTCTAGTTTCTTGTTTTGCATAATTTTTTTATACGCATGAAATTTGTCTTGAACCTGAGGAAGACGGTGTGAATCCGAGGTGTTATTCGAGTTCAGAAAATCCATCTCTCTCTCCGCTTCCGTCCGCCGCCTCTCATCTGCTTTTTCTTCTTCTCTGCTCCTGTCTGTCTGACTCTCAGATTTTCTCCTCGCCGTCACCCTTTCCCTTTCTTCTCCTTACTGTCAAATTACAGTTGCTTTGTTGTCAAGGAAAATAAGCCGACTTGTTCGGAAGATGTTTCCACAGCGTACTGCAATCCGTTAAAAAAAATCTTTTTCTCCCCTTCATCCATCTCTTTGTCTAAATCTCTCCCTCAATGCCCGTTCATTTCCTCCCCAAGCCTCAGACAAACACATTCGCCCGTTTCGCTCTCTGTCAGCATGTTTCTGCCCTGTCTTCTGAGCCCACGAGATTTCCTCTCTTAATGTGAGCGCAGTTAACTCTCGGATGCTAAAATGCGCTGCGTGTAATTAAGGTGCCCCGGCTTTGTCCCTGTTACTGTGAAATGCTCCCCTAGGTGAGCCCATTAAGACAGAAAGCTAAGAAAGTGTCAGGTTGCAGACAAGAGTTCTAGCCTGAGTGTCTCGTTAATCTGCACAGTCAGAAAAGAATGGGTTCAAACAGAACCCCGTGGTTCCGCAGAGGAAGCCTATCTAGTTCAAGGTTTCCCTGTTGGGTAAAATGGCTTAGCCTGGGAGCTTTGACATTTTTCACACCAACAGGAGGGTTCTGCAAAGGAATAAAAAGGGTTTCACAGAAGCATTTTTATGGGAGCACACCATGCCGAGGGTTTTCACGCCAAACTTTAACGTAGCACATTTCGATCAAAAGCTTGAGATTTAGTCAGATGTGCCATATTAGGCGTGGAATGAAAACCACAAAAGCAAGATTCCTTGAAACAGGGTTTAATGTTGTTTATTTATGACTGAACCCACAATTTAATTGATATGTATTTAAATCTAACTTCTTCAACGTCTGTTTTTTTTTTTTGGCAGAATGTAGCTTTATTGGATGTTCATGCTTTCAGACAGCAACAGTGTCCAATGAAAACAATATTTGAGCTTATTTCCATCACACAAAATATAACGTAGCCTTATTCTTTGAGTCCAGACATTGACTGTAATGGTGTAGCTCAAGACTGCAACACGCAAGTGGGATTATTCAGAAGGATGGCCGGCAGTAAATTGCGCAGAAATGCAGAAGGACCCCCTCTGAGATAATGAAGACGGCGATTTCGTGACACTCGTTTTCGCTAGCAGCGAAACGCTGGGATAATGACCTGTTATCTCGTGAGAGCTTTGACGCGTCGTGGCGATAATAGACATTTAATCTTAATATGTAAAAAGCTTTCAGTAGACAGTGAGATCATTCGCAGCGGCTGCTCTCAGGGATGGTGTTCAGGGGTCTGTTCCTCACTCCTGCTTCATCTTTCACTTTCCCCCTCCATTTCACTGCCACTTATAGTGCCCTTGATGGCAGAATCTCATTTCTGCAGGGCGGTGTTATGCTGTGTGCGCTGGCCGGCTGCACGAGTGTGTGCAGGTCCTCTGTTAGATTGGCCAGTTCAATCCGCAGCAGAATCCACGTATCACAGGAGTGGGCTTATCACTTTGCATTATACTCACGCTGTGTTATCCATATGGAACACACGCGCTTCCACCCTGTTTCTTTCTCTTGTGCAGACACACACACACACACGCACGCACACACGCTGACACACGCACACACGAAGGCGCGTAATGTAATTCTGACCTCTGTGGTCACCATGCGTCCTACCTTTCCTCGGAGAAGACTCTCTCTGCCTCCTGCTCTCCGACCCACTATCCCTCCCTCTCTCTCACCCTCCCTCCCCCTCCCCTCTCATCTTCTCTCCTTATCGCCGTCTCTCACTCGTGGGAGTAAGAGAAAGGGAGTGAATCACAGAGAGAGATGGGGGGAGAGGCAGAGAGAAAGATATTTATTCACTTTTTCCACATTTACTCTGAAAAGCAGGTTCACCTCGATATAAGACAGGTCTTCTGGGGAGACCCGTCAATCAGCCATCTCTCCAGCTCAAGTCGGTAGAGATTCATCTTCGCTGCAGACCCGCTCCGCAGACATGAGCAGTGTATCCGCACGCTCCATGTCTGCAGCTGAAGTACGCTGCTTCGGGGAGGAGGGCTCATGCTCTCTGAATGACTGATAGGAACACTTAGCTTATATTATCACCCTTTTTAAGCCAAGTCTGTCATCATCCTATATTAAGTCCATGTATTTCACTACATAGTATGTACTCAGTGCATATACACTCCAATTAGAATGAAAAAATCAAATAAATATATTACATTTTTTACTGATATATTTAGGGACGAACTCTCATTTTTCTATTACTGTTTTGCTATGGACAAAAATAGTCCGAAAGAAGTTTGGCCTCACCAGGGTAATAACGTGTTTGGATAACACAAGATAATACCGTCTACTCATATGAAAGAAACAATTGTAAATCAATCGAATATTCAATTTGGTTGAATGGCATGGCAGAAATGTATTTTTCATTCGCCAATATATGCATTATTAAACAACAAAACAATGAACAACACCCAAAGGGGTCTTTGCCATTAAATTATGAGTGTCATTATGAGACTGAAAGTCAGAATTTAAAGATACTTTTTATCCATGTATGCAGTACACATATTCTTTTTCTTCAGATAAATAACAGTAATTTGTCAACTGTCAGGAAAACAGTTTTGAATTGTTATTAATTTTATGTGTGTGTGTGTGTGTGTGTGTGTGTTGAATTAGTGGTGGGTGCAGTTAAATACCCCACCAAAAAACATGTCTGACTGTCACACAATACCAACTTTCACTCGCTTTAGTGTGTGTATGTGTTGGAGAGAGAGGGTGAGAGCGACGGAGAGAGAGAGAGAGAAACAGACTGAAAGACTTAGAGATTGTAAGATTGTAAAGAGATTGTAAAAGCTGAGGTACTTAGCTCAAATATTAGTTGGCAGTAGTGCAGTGTGAGGCAGGAGCATGGCTGTGAAAGGGGGCGTGGCTTTATGGAGGTGGGCCCTTGCAAATGTGGCCAATCAGCAAGGGAGCCACACAGTTGGGGTGGAGGCCTGACCTGCCAGGCAGACAGAGCTGATGAAACCAGCCTGGCGAATGATCAGAGCTTCTTTTTTTTCAAGATT
Organism: Gymnothorax reevesii; assembly: GCA_029721435.1. NCBI lineage: Eukaryota > Metazoa > Chordata > Actinopteri > Anguilliformes > Muraenidae > Gymnothorax > Gymnothorax reevesii. The sequence continues at coordinate 100,014,376 of CM056582.1, read as the reverse complement.
ATTTTTTTGGGAATTTTTCCCAATGGAAATGGGGGAGGACGTGCAGCAAATGACCTGAGCCGAAATCGAACCCCCAAGTCACTGCGGGAAGGACAAAGCCTTTATGGTACACGCACAGACCGATGAGCCGCCGGGGCTCCCCACGATCAGAGCTTCTGAGAGCAGCTTTGAGTACCTGTGAGTGGTGACTGGCTGGAGGTGGCTGTTGAAAGTGCATGAGTGTATATGTGTGTGCGTGTGCGTGTGCGTGTGCGTGTGCGTGTGCGTGTGCGTGTGCGTGTGTGTATGTGTGTATGTGTGTATGTGTGTGTGTGTGTGTGTGTGTGTGTGTGTGTGTGTGTGTGTGTGCGCGCGCGCGCGCGCGCGCGTGTGTGTGTGTGTGTGTGTGTGTGTGTGTGTGCGTGTGCGTGTGCGTGTGCGTGTGCGTGTGCGTGTGCGTGTGCGTGTGCGTGTGCGTGTGTGTGTGTGTGTGTCTGTGTGACTGTGTGTGTGTGTGTGTGTGTGTGTGTGTGTGCGCCCGCGTACCTGTGTGCATGTGCCCATGTGTGAATGGACTGCAAAGTTTACTTTATTCCAACTCTGCTGTTTGCTACATTTTCAAAATAATCTCCACTGGCCTCGAAACTTCCCTTCCTGAGTCAGTCTCTCCCGTCTCCTCACTTGGGCTCTTCTCAGCTGTTACGCTCACAGGCTGTCAAGTCTCTGTCCTGTAACAAATAAAAGAAGAAGAAGAGAAACGTCGCATGAAGATGCTGTTTTGTATTGTTTTGTTTTGTTTTCTTTTTTAAACTTCAACAAAAGAGCTGAATTTGAATCATTAGCATCTTTAAATGAAATTTCCAAAAAGTCCTTCACCCGTTTTCAGAATTTATTTATTTATTTATTTTCTTAGCTTTAACCTGCTGCCACTGTTCATTTATATATCAGCGCTGTTCACTATGGAGCATTTTAATAATGTGTTTGTTACCTCACACACTAAACCGCATCCTACCAACATATGAGGATCATTACAGGCTGGTTACACAAGAGCAAACTCCTGTAAGAAACAGCAATCTAACAAAAAACCTTACTTATTTCTTCTCAAAAAAGATTTGTTCCATAATTAATGTTGTCTAAAAAAGCAGATTATTATTATTTTTATTGGAAAGCTGCAGTTAATTTGCATATTGTGTAGAACCTCAGGAAGAGCAGTGTTGAGGATGGTGGACAGAGGATTTGGGGAAGTCTGTCTCTGCCGCATCTGTGATCTGTCTGTCTCCTGCCGTCCCCCATAGTGTGCCATACTGTGCATTAAGAACGATGGCATACCTCAATAAATCGTCCCAGCTGGTAAAGCTGCATGAGTGTAGTTGAGTGCTTTTGACTGGGTTCCCAGATGACCCTCATGTTGTGGTATTTTTTAAAAGAGAATTAATTCAACCAGAAACACAAAACAATGATATGAAGTTATAAGAACCAAATTGATTGACCAAGTCATGGAAAATATAACAACAGAATGAAGCACCTGTGAGATAAAAACAGGTGCTGACCCCTGGGGTCGGCAGGTATCCTTATCGGGAGGATTGAGGTTAAAGCAGAGGTTGTCCAGAAAGGGCTAATGTGGGCACTGCTGTTCATTCCAGCCATGCAGTTACACATCAGATTCTACTGATCAACCCCTTGAGTCTTGCAGAAGGCTCTGATTGATAGAATCAGCTGCCTGACAGATTGGTTGGATTGAAAGCCTGCCCCCTCACTGCTGTTTCTGGATGAGAACTTCCTACTTTAATGGGTTAAATGTTGTTTATTGTATTTTCTGAATGTTAAAATTCTTAAATGGACAGCCTGAATAATAAGAGCATTTTTACAACATTCCCCTGATCAAGTCAATACAGTAAAAGCAACACAAGACCTGTTACTCAATTTTTTTTTTTTTTTTGCTGGAAAAATATAAATATGTTTACGTGCCTCTTTTAGATTGACCAGGGCATTCCGGAGGCTTAAAGGCTTGTGTTTGCTGGCATCCCTCAGGATTGATAAGGGATTACGGCCACGAAGTATGAATGCTGTCAGGCAAATCAGGCATGCCAAACCCTCATAACGAAAAAAGGCCGAACCGAAAACACAAAGATTTTTTCTTTCTTGAGAGGCGTATTATCCATGTGAACAAAGCCATGGATGCCTGCAGCTGGGAGATCAGGCATAAAGAGCCAAACTATCCACTAAAAGCAAAGGAAGGCGAGGATTTACTTCACAAACACAGACATCACCATCGGAAAAAGAGGACAAAGTGAAAGCAATAGACACGACGGAAAACAGGAGCACGCCGAGTACGCAAACCTCCCCGAGGCATTCCCAACTTCAGTCCTATCTCGTGGATTTAAAGATGTAAGGCCTTTATCATTCAGATCTTTCAATCCCGTAATGGGAAAGAATCCTTTAAAAAATTCATGGATCCGGAATTTGATCCGGATCGCTTTTAAAATGAAATCACCTCTGGTAAAAATTTCATAAAATTCTGTTTTTCCATAATGTTACTTCCGAATAAACAAACATAACAACAAACCGAACGTAAAACATAACCCTCTTGGCAGAAGTCATAACAACAAATCATCATCTAGATGATACTAAAGAGGTGTGCATAAATAAAATAGCGCCTCTTAGTGGCAGTTCCTTCTGACTACATCTGAAAATGGAAAATACTGAACTGCCACTCATACAGAGCTGAAATTATGTGCCTTTTGGACATGAGACAGTTTGGATCAATACGTTTCTAAGAAGACAAAGTTGGAGCTCTGGCAAAAGATATATTAGCTGTGAGACACGAGGTGGCCACCAAAGGCTTTGTGCGTTTCGATCACACCGTCTCAAACGCTCTCCTATACAGACATAAGTACACATAACGAGGCCATTCAGCCAATCCAGGCTCATAATTTACCTGCAGACTGGAGAGTGGTGCCTGCTCTGTGTCAAACCTGCAGCTGAACGTTTTCTCACGGTGGTTTTCTATTGCTGCAATAGATCAATTTATCCTGAAGCCCAAAGCGGGACAGAGGAGGCATTTAAAGTTTCCCATTCATGTCTTTGTATGAAATCCTGATAGAAAATGGCTCCTTTAAAGCACTCAGGGTCACAGATAATTCCCCAAGGGCGAAGCACAGTTTAATAAGTTTATTGATTACTGATGAAGTAGTAATGTTGATAAAATTGTATCAGAACTAAAAAAAAAAAAAAAAAACTGCCACAATACAGTACACAATTTTTGGCACCCCTGGTAAAGATGGGTAAAAAAGGTGATAACATAATTCAGTCTCACTGCGACATACTTGAGCACACAACAGCACACTGCATACTGCAGCTCTGTGGAGCCCTTAGGGGTCGGCGCAGGCCTCTCCCTTTGCTGTGATGCATCTCCTATCGGTTCGAGCAGATGCGTTCCAGTGCTTGCACATAACCTCTGGCAGTGCAGCCAACCGTGCAGTTTACCCGCTAACCGCCAGCAGCTACAGCACGCCACGCCCTGCAGGGGTCGCTGTGGAGCCGGCGGGGGGGGGCTGAGGGATGTCCTGTCAAATTTTAACATTCAGCCCTCACCCTGTGCTCTATATCTCAGTCCTAACTGATGCCTACAGGAATCCATCTGCTCCACACAGCGCATCACTGCATTTATGACTCACAGAGAAACTGAATCGCTCTGCACGTATCAGACCTATTTTGGATTCAGATACTTTTTTATACTTTTTCTGCGGTTTGTTGACCTTGCCTGCCGCATCATGAGACTCAGCTAAAAGGAGCGAATGGGCAAGGTTTTTCCACTGTGGGATTATTTCATTTGTTGCTTGACGCCAGGCAAGCTTAATCAATTGCAGAAAAGTGTTTTATAACATGATAAATGCTATTTGAAGCCAGGTTTGTGCCCCATTTTTACAATGCTGGATTATAGAGTTAGTCAAATATTTGCACAGTGTGGAACCACCCACGAATCTGGAACTTTGACTGACAAAAAAGAGGTTTTCCAGGTTTCACTGGTTGTGAAAGTGAAGGTTGTGCGGTTATCCAGCAAACCCAATGATCCTGGTGTACGGAACACTCCTTTTTCTCTCTCACTTTGCGTTGTAGAATTACTGCACCACTGTGCCATTGTTACCATATCACTGTCCCTCAATCCCACTGGTGAGAACTGCCACTCAGGAACACGACAGCGTAAAATCATTAGTCAGTATTAGTTCAGGAACTCTATGGTTTTTCTGGAGAAAAATACTGACTCAGTGCTGCGCACTGCACATTAGTGACAGCTGAGCTAGGCTTCTTCATGCAAACTCTGCCTCAGCTGCCATCTTGTCTGAGACGGCCTTATCTGTCCCAGTCATTAAGCCCAACTGTCACAGGCTGTCCTTGAATTTCTAAAAGCTAGCCGATGGTGTCCAGCTCAAGGTTCAACATCTCCTTATTTTTAACCCCAGCTTTAAAAAAAACATTGGGACGATGTGAGAATGCACGTACAAACAGAAACAGTATTTCTAAATGTACTTTTATGTTTTGTCTGGTCAACTTCATTTTATGTGTAAATATACATTCATTTCAGACATTCAGGCCTGTGAAGTATTCCGAAATTTAGAAAAAAGTTATGATACGTAAAATGTAGGACTGGTATTCAGGTACAAAATTTGAATAATGATGTTATTTAAAAGAGCTCATGTCCGCTGGTATTTGTAAACCTGATTTGAGGCTGAAGTTCCATCCTAGAAAGACCTAGTCCTTCAGAAGACTGTCGTTTAAATTTAAGTAATATTGTAATTTAACTGTTTTGGCTCAAGATTACTTTAGCAAACATTTTTCAAGTACAACTATATATAGTAACATCTGCAAATGATCATTAAAACTTTGCTGAGGGAAAAGGGAAACGTGTTAATCGTGTCCAGCAACACCACCAGTTTCTCTGGGCTCAGAGGCGTCTGCAGTGGACCATCACATAGTGGAAATGTGCACTGGGGTTAAACAAGTTAATATTTCCGGTCTTTTTGGAAATGTACACCAAGCGTTCCAGACCAAAGAAAAGTAAGATCAGAACTTTTACCAGCAACAAGTCCAAAAGCCGTGCTCTGTCATGGCATTGGGTTGAGTCAGTGGTAAAGGTCACTTGCACTTCTGTGGAAGCACCATTAATGCTAGAAAGAATTAGACTTTGGAGCAACAATTGCTTCCTTCAATGTGACTTCTATTCCAGAGGCACCCATGTATGCGTCAACAGTACAATGCAAGTCAACATTCTGATCACATTATAGAGGCATGGCTGTGTAAGAGGAAGGTGCAGGTGCTGGCCTGCCAGCAGTCCTGACTTATCTCCAACAGAGGACATGTGGCGCATTTTGAAAAGCAGAAAAACAGACAACTTAAACCCTGTACTGTTGCCTGCCTGAAGGCTTGTTCTCAGGCAGGATGGGACAAAATTAGACCTGAATAACTTGGTGTCTTCATTTGCTATCATCAGTTCCAAAGCATTTATTAAATGTCGTGAGGTAGAACGGTTAAATTGCAAAGTGGCAAATGCTTTACTGTTCCAACTTTTTTTAAAATATGTTGTAAGAATCAAAATTGAATTGTGTTTATTTTGAAAAAAATCAATAAAATTAATGTAGTGAAACATTGGATAGTGTGCTATATTGTTTTCAACATAATACAGGTCAAAGTTAAAATACAAATCACTGTTTTAATTTTGATTTTACTAACCATCCTAACTTTTTATGATTTGGGGGTTGTAATACTCATGGATAATTTGTTTTGCTGGCAGGATGTTCAGCTCTTAAAGCTAAAACGTTACAGACATCAAAGATGACAGACAATTTGTGAGCAGTTTATTAATTCTCAGTTTTCTACTTCACTGTATAGCTAGTGGTCTGACAGCAGAGATAAAGCAGGCTGATCTACCCCTCCTGAGCCCATATGAACATGTCTGCAGAGCTGACATTCATTATATTAGCAGAGTTTCATTATATTTCCCCGTTACACTGCACATTATTACATATCCAGAAATGTTAAGTATTTGGTTAGAAAGCAATACAATTTACCAAAATCCTGTCATCCCAGAACAAATGCGGGAAGAATAATTGTATGATAGTAGATGAAAAAATTGAACATTGTTTAGAATAATTAGAGCTGTATGCATGCATGTCTCCTGGTGAAGCGTTCTCCGATATTTGTACTTCGGCTTGACATTCTATTGAATAAGCCCTGCTGCCTCCACCCCACAATGAAGGGGTTTATTTAAAAAATTGGCATCTCCAACCTAACAAGAATCTGCAAAGATCAAGTAGTGAACTACATACAAACAAGCCTGTATGTGACTCATACTGCCACCTCAGGAGAGCGCAGACGATTCGCTGTTCTCCTTTGAAACGCACCTGTCAGCCGCCACATCTTCACACGCTGGGGTCACTGTCCAGGCGGACAGGCGGAGCAGGTACCGGGAACCTGAACACAGTGGGGTCAGAAAGCAACAGCTGGGCATCCAGATGGCCAGTAGGAGGTGCAGTGCTAGCTCAGACCGACTGTAGGCCTCCTATATCCCTTTGTGTAGCGAAGCCAGTATGCGCTCGTCCCACGAGGCAGAAGTTTACAGTTGACACTGGCAGTGCCTGAGGTGCTCCCGGAATGCAATGCTAGCCACTGAGTGAGCCAAAACCCGCAGTCAAATAAGGTATTTTTTTTCCTTATTTTTTGAAGCTATTTGCCAAAAGAAGCTATTTGCGGCAGCAGATGGCAAGAGACTTATATATTCCCCCAGATCAATTGAACAAACCATCTATCAAGAAAACATCAATAAAAGTGTTTTTAGAAAAGCTTTCACATCTGCCCACGACAAATTACTGAAGTTCACACTCTGCGCTACTCCGAGTGGTGTCACATCAGTTGTAATGAACAATACAACAAAAAAACCTTAGGCTGAGGATGGAGAGCACAAAGATGCACACACACTTACTCGCACTAACACAATTGCATACACCAGCACAAACACACACTCACACGCACTAACACAATCACACACACGAGCACAAATACGCACACACACTCACACGCACTAACACAATCACACACACAAGCACAACACTCACACGCACTAACACAATCACACACACAAGCAGAAACACGCACACACACTCACACGCACTAACACAATCATACACATGAGCACAAACATGCACACACACTCACACACACTAACACAATCGCATACACCAGCACAAACACTCACACGCACTAACACAATCACACACACAAGCAGAAACACGCACACACACTCACACGCACTAACACAATCACACACATGAGCACAAACACACACTCACACGCACTAACACAATCTCACACACAAGCACAAACACTCACACGCACGAACACAATCTCACACACAAGCACAGACACGCACACACACTCACACACACAAGCACAAACACGCACACACACTCACACGCACTAACACAATCACACACACAAGCACAAACACTCACACGCACTAACACAATCACACACACAAGCACAAACACGCACACACACTGACACGCACTAACACAATCACACACACAAGCACAAACACTCACACGCACTAACACAATCACACACACAAGCAGAAACACGCACACACACTCACACGCACTAACACAATCACACACACAAGCAGAAACACGCACACACACTCACACGCACTAACACAATCACACACAAGCACAAACACGCACACACACAGACACGCACTAACACAATCACACACACAAGCACAAACACTCACACACACTCACACGCACTAACACAATCACACACACAAGCAGAAACACGCACACACACTCACACGCACTAACACAATCACTCACAAGCTCAAACACGCACACACACTGACACGCACTTACACATACACACGCACAAGCACAAACACTCACACGCACTAACACAATCACACACACAAGCAGAAACACGCACACACACTCACACGCACTAACACAATCACACACATGAGCACAAACATGCACACACACTCACACACACTAACACAATCGCATACACCAGCACAAACACTCACACGCACTAACACAATCACACACACAAGCAGAAACACGCACACACACTCACACTCACTAACACAATCACACACATGAGCACAAACATGCACACACACTCACACACACTAACACAATCGCAAACACGAGCAGAAACACGCACACACACTCACACGCACTAACACAATCACACACATGAGCAGAAACACGCAAACACACTCATACGCACTAACACAATCACACACACAAGCACAAACACGCCCACACACTCACACGCACTAACACAATCGCACACACAAGCACAAACACGCACACACACTCACACGCACTAACACAATCTCACACACAAGCACAAACACACACACACACTCACACGCACTAACACAATCTCACACACAAGCACAAACACGCACACACACTCACACACACTAACACAATCACCCACACAAGCACAAACACACACTCACACGCACTAACACAATCTCACACACAAGCACAAACACTCACACGCACGAACACAATCTCACACACAAGCACAGACACGCACACACACTCACACACACAAGCACAAACACGCACACACACTCACACGCACTAACACAATCACACACACAAGCACAAACACTCACACGCACTAACACAATCACACACACAAGCACAAACACGCACACACACTGACACGCACTAACACAATCACACACACAAGCAGAAACACGCACACACACTCACATGCACTAACACAATCACACACACAAGCACAAACACGCACACACACTCACACGCACTAACACAATCGCATACACAAGCACAAACACGCACACACACTCAGACGCACTAACACAATCACACACATAAGCACAAACACGCACACACACTCACACGCACTAACACAATCGCATACACAAGCACGCACACACACTCACACACACTAACACAATCGCACACACGAGCAGAAACACGCAGACACACTCACACACACTAACACAATCTCACACACAAGCACAAACAGGCACACACACTCACACGCACTAACACAATCTCACACACAAGCACAAACACGCGCACACAGTCACACGCACTAACACAATCACACACACAAGCACAAACACGCGAACACACTCACACGCATTAACACAGACACACAAGCACAAACACGCGCACACACTCACACGCACTAACACAATCACATACACAAGCACAAACACGCACACACACTCACACGCACTAACACAATCTCACACACAAGCACAAACATGCGCACACAGTCACACACACTAACACAATCTCACACACAAGCACAAACACGCACACACACGCACTAACCAAATCTCACACACAAGCACAAACACGCACACACACTCACACGCACTAACACAATCTCACACACAAGCACAAACACGCACACACACTCACACGCACTAACACAATCTCACACACAAGCACAAACACGCACACACACTCACACGCACTAACACAATCTCACACGCAAGCACAAACACGCACACACACTCACACACACAAGCACAAACACGCACACGCACTCACACGCACTAACACAATCACACACACAAGCACAAACACTCACACGCACTAACACAGTCACACACACAAGCACAAACAAGCACACACACTCACACGCACTAACACAATCACAAACACAAGCACAAACACTCACACGCACTAACACAATCACACACACAAGCACAAACACTCACACGCACTAACACAGTCACACACACAAGCAGAAACACGCACACACACTCTGACGCACTAACACAATCACACACACAAGCAGAAACACGCACACACACTCACACGCACTAACACAATCACACACACAAGCACAAACACTCACACGCACTAACACAATCACACACACAAGCAGAAACACGCACACACACTCTGACGCACTAACACAATCACACACACAAGCAGAAACACACACTCACACGCACTAACACAATCACACACAAGCACAAACACGCACACACACTCACACACACTAACACAATCACACACACAAGCACAAACACACACTCACACGCACTAACACAATCGCATACACAAGCATGCACACACACTCACACACACTAACACAATCACACACACAAGCACAAACACGCACACACACTCACACACACTAACACAATCACACACACAAGCACAAACACGCACACACACTCACACGCACTAACACAATCGCATACACAAGCACGCACACACACTCACACACACTAACACAATCGCACACACGAGCAGAAACACGCACACACACTCACACACACTAACACAATCTCACACACAAGCACAAACAGGCACACACACTCACACGCACTAACACAATCTCACACACAAGCACAAACACGCGCACACAGTCACACACACTAACACAATCACACACACAAGCACAAACACGCGCACACACTCACACGCACTAACACAGACACACAAGCACAAACACGCGCACACACTCACACGCACTAACACAATCACATACACAAGCACAAACACACACACACACTCACACGCACTAACACAATCTCACACACAAGCACAAACACGCGCACACAGTCACACGCACTAACACAATCTCACACACTAGCACATACACGCACACACACTCACACGCACTAGCACAATCACACACACAAGCACAAACACGCACACACACTCATACGCACTAACCAAATCTCACACACAAGCACAAACACTCACACGCACTAACACAATCTCACACAAAAGCACAAACACGCACACACACTCACACGCACTAACACAATCACACACACAAGCACAAACATGCACACACACTCACACAAACTAACACAATCTCACACACAAGCACAAACACGCACACACACTCACACGCACTTACACAATCTCACACACAAGCACAAACACCCACACACACTCATTCGCACTAACACAATCACACACACAAGCTCAAACACGCGCACACTCACACACGCACTAACACAATTACATACACAAGCACAAACACGCACACACAGTAACATGCACTAACACAATCTCACAAACATGCACACACACTCACACGCACTAACACAATCTCACACACAGGCACAAACACGCACACACACTCATATGCACTAACACAATCACACACACGAGCAGAAACACGCACACACACTCACACGCACTAACACAATCTCACACACAAGCACAAACACGAACACACACTCATACGCACTAACACAATCACACACACAACCTCAAACACGCACACACACTCATACGCACTAACACAATCACATACACAAGCACAAACACGCACACACACTCACACGCACTAACACAATCACACACACAAGCACAAACACGCACACACACTCACACGCACTAACACAATCTCACACACAAGCACAAACACGCACACACACTCACACGCACTAACACAATCTCACACACAGGCACAAACACGCACACACACTCATACGCACTAACACAATCTCACACACAAGCAGAAACATGCACACACACTCACACGCACTTACACAATCTCACACACAAGCACAAACACGCACACACACTCACACGCACTAACACAATCACATTCACAAGCACAAACATGCACACACACTCACACGCACTAACACAATCTCACACACAAGCACAAACACGCGCACACACACACACAAAAACAATCACACACACAAGCACGCACACACACTCACACGCACTAACACAATCACACACACAAGCACAAACACGCACACACTCACACGCACTAACACAATCTCACACACAAGCACAAACACGCACACACACTCACACACACTAACACAATCTCACACACAAGCACAAACACACACACACACTCACATGCACTAACACAATCTCACACACAAACACAAACACGCAAACACACTCATACGCACTAACACAATCACACACACAAGCACAAACACGCACACACACTCACGTGCACTAACACAATCACACACACAAGCACAAACACGTGCACACACTCACACGCACTAACCGAATCGCACACACAAGCATAAACACGCACACACGCTCACACGCACTAACACAATCTCACACACAAGCACAAACACGCGCACACACACACACGCACAAACACAATCTCACACACAAGCACAAACACGCACACACACTCACACGCACTAACACAATCGCATACACAAGCACAAACACCCACACACACTCATTCGCACTGACACAATCACACACACAAGCTCAAACACGCACACACGCACTAACACAATCACATACACAAGCACAAACACGCACACACAGTCACACGCACTAACACAATCTCACAAACAAGCACAAACACGCACACACACTCACAGGCACTGATACAATGTCACACACAAGCACAAACACGCACAAACACTCATATGCACTAACACAAACACACACACGAGCAGAAACACGCACACACACTCACACGCACTAACACAATCTCACACACAAGCAAAAACACGGACACACACTCACACACACTAACACAATCTCACACACAAGCACAAACACACACACACACTCACATGCACTAACACAATCTCACACACAAGCACAAACACGCAAACACACTCATACGCACTAACACAATCACGCACACAAGCACAAACACGCACACACACTCACACGCACTAACACAATCACACACACAAGCACAAACACGTGCACACACTCACACGCACTAACACAATCTCACACACAAGCACAAACACGCGCACACACACACACGCACAAACATAATCACACACACAAGCACACACACACTCACACGCACTAACACAATCTCACACACAAGCACAAACACGCACACACACTCACACGCACTAACACAATCGCATACACAAGCACAAACACCCACACACACTCATTCGCACTAACACAATCACACACACAAGCTCAAACACGCACACACGCACTAACACAATCACATACACAAGCACAAACACGCACACACAGTCACACGCACTAACACAATCTCACAAACAAGCACAAACACGCACACACACTCACACGCACTAATACAATCTCACACACAAGCACAAACACGCACAAACACTCATATGCACTAACACAAACACACACACGAGCAGAAACACGCACACACACTCACACGCACTAACACAATCTCACACACAAGCACAAACTCGCACACACACTCATATGCACTAACACAATCACACATACAGCCTCAAACACGCACACACACTCACACGCACTAACACAATCACATACACTAGCACAAACACGCACACACACTCACACGAACTAACACAATCTCACACACAACCACAAACACGCACACACACTCATACGCACTAACACAATCTCACACACAAGCAGAAACACACACACACACTCACACGCACTAACACAATCTCACACACAAGCACAAACACGCACACACACTCACACACACTAACACAATCTCACACACAAGCACAAACACGCACACACACTCATACGCACTAACACAATCACACACACAAGCACAAACACGCACACACACTCACACGCACTAACACAATCACATACACAAGCACAAACACGCACACACACTCACACGCACTAACACAATCTCACACACAAGCACAAACACGCACACACACTCACACGCACTAACACAATCTCAAACACAAGCACAAACACGCACACACACTCACATGCACTAGCACAATTTCACACACGAACACAAACACGGATACACACTCATACGCACTAACACAATAACACACACAAGCACAAACATGCACACACACTCACACGTTCTAATACAATCACATACACAAGCACAAACACGCACACACACTCATACGCACTAATACAATCGCACACACAAGCACAAACACGGACACACACTCACACGCACTAACACAATCGCACACACAAGCACAAACACGCACACACACTCACACGCACTAACACAATCGCATACACAAGCACAAACACGCACACACACTCACACGCACTAACACAATCGCATACACAAGCACAAACACGCACACACACTCACACGCACTAACACAATCACACACACAAGCACAAACACGCTCACACACTCACACGCACTAACACAATCGCACACACAAGCACAAACATGCACACACACTCATACGCACTCACACAATCGCACACATGAGCACAAACACACACACACACACTCACAGCACTAACACAATCACACACACAAGCACAAACACGCACACACACTCATACGCACTCACACAATCGCACACATGAGCACAAACACGCACACACACTCACACGCACTAACACAATCGCACACACAAGCACAAACATGCACACACACTCATACGCACTAACACAATCGCACACACAAGCACAAACACGCACACACACTCACACGCACTAACACAATCGCACACACAAGCACAAACACGCACACACACTCATACGCACTAACACAATCACACACACAAGCACAAACACGCACACACACTCACACGCACTAACACAATCACATACACAAGCACAAACACCCACACACACTCATACGCACTAACACAATCGCACACACAAGCACAAACATGCACACACTCACACGCACTAACACAATCACACACACAAGCACAAACATGCACACACACTCACACGCACTAACACAATCACACACACAAGCACAAACACCCACACACACTCACACGCACTAACACAATCTCACACACAAGCACAAACACGCACACACACTCACACGTACTAACACAATCACACACACAAGCACAAACACCCACACACACTCACACGCACTAACACAATCTCACACACAAGCACAAACACACACACACACTCACACGCACTAACACAATCGCATACACAAGCCCAAACACGCGCACACACTCATACGCACTAACAAAATCGCACACACAAGCACAAACACGCACACACACTCATACGCACTCACACAATCACACACATGAGCAGAAACACGCACACACACTCACACGCACTAACACAATCGCACACACGAGCAGAATCGCCCACACGCATGCGCACGCACATCTGGTATCTGTTAAGGCTCTGTTCCAGAGAGTGGATTGGCCCCATGATCTAGTGCAGGGGTTCCCAAACCTGGTTCGGACCTCAGTGCATGCTGGTTGTTATTCCAACCGCACTTTCAACTGCAGGATTTTAATGAGTTGCCCATTTGTGCTATTTAGACGCATTTCATTTTTAATTCTTATTTAACGTCTCTAGCCACATTTTGGCAGAAATATCCATTTGGGTGTAACGCCACGGCTCAAGCCTTCCAATTCACTAGCCTATTAAGACCCTGGACCGTATTCCACCGGTTATTTTGAAGAAGAATTAAAGAAAACAACTAAAAAAAAAAAAAACCTTCAAAATCCTCCAAGCACTGGGATGCAGAATTTTGTTTTTTGAGGAAACTTTTATTCGGTTTTGCCTGTGATTACCGTAGAAATCTTTTTTTTTTTTAACTGTTCTCTTTAATTCTCCTTCAAAATAACCAAGACATCATTGAGATCAGGGGCATACAATTATGAGATCTCCTCTGTTTATCCCACTTCTCAAGTATTGCTCAAATGGTTATCTCAACTCAACCTCCTTTGTCTCAGTGATGTCTTGTCTCTTTTTAGCTTATCTCTTGCTCCTAAGGGACCTTTAGGAGAAGTTACTCAGAAACAAATGATCACCGAATGATACAAATATGAGAAGCTCAAATTCATCTCAAGAGACGAGATTGAGCAGCAGATGAGCAAGACACTTTTCCTATGGGTAATTACTATTTTTACTTCATAGCATTTATAAAAATGTCACAATGTGGATGAGGAGCATAAATAACAAATATAACTGCAGCTAATTTAGGCAAATTAACAACTTATTAAAACCCAACAACTGCTCCATGACTGGGTTTGGGAACCACGGATCTAGAGTCTTGCTCGGTTCCAGGGTGTGGATGGGCTCGATTGTCTGGTATCTGCTAAGGCTCTGTTTCTGTGTGAGGATGGACCCCATGGAGTGGTGTCTGTATTGAACTGTTTCTTGGAGACACATGCTTTCCACTTCTTAGGCCAGGTAGTATTTCTGAGCTATTGACTGAAAACACATTACTATCAGTGTTTGTACTGTAAAAGCCCTATAACTTTTCCTCAGCCTGATTTTTGCAAGAGTTAAAGCCTTATAAATCTAATCTTTGTGGATTGCCAATTTTGTTCAATGTTTCAAAATCACAAAAAGCAAAACTCCCTGGCACCCTCCATGACCATGCCTTTACAATAAAGGCATTTTATTGTTTTTAAGAGAGTGCCTTGGAGTTTTCCTTTTTGTGATTTTGAAGTTTAAATGCATCCTGTTCCAAAGAGCACAGCAAACTAGTTTTGCGTCCAGGAAGAGCTCCTTCCTATACAGTTTTTTTCATTTTTACATTGTTTTTTTTCCAGCGTTTGTTCTTTTGTTTGTGATGTGCAGAATTCTAAAACGAAACCTGTGGCTGTTACAGCTTCTGTGAAGCGATCCTGTGAAGTGTTTGGGAGCTGGACGGCCGGGAAGCTAAATGCTTCGCATTGTCAGCTGCTGTTGCTCTCGCTCGCGCTATGCTAATACAATTGGGAAAAGCTCCGCAAAAATTAACTGTGTCATATCAAAGTGTATTACCCCTTTCAGGCAAATCCCTCGGCAATGTTTGTTTGAAAACTGAAAGTTTTCTAGCCAACTAGTACATTGTCTGTTGTGAAGAAGCTGAGCTATATTGGGATTAGCCTAGTTTTTCTTCAAAACTTCTCTCCTGCGCGTACTGTATTTCCAACACTCTATATGTCTGGAATCTGGCTTCGTCTACCTGGGTCCCTCGCTTCCGTTCCACTGCGCTGATCTAAAGTGACCGCTGTGTGGATGCTGTCACCAATCCTTATGAAAATATCTCATGATATTTACTTTTTTGCATGGGAAAATCTTAGTTTCATGTTAATCTGATACTTTTATGAGCACTTAGTCATTTCCATTTGTGATTTAAAATATGCACATGTGGACAGAAAATAGGTCATATGATTTCAGGCTCAATTTCCTTCGTCACAAGTCACAACTGCTTGTGAACTTGGACTAGGCGAAGGAAGGAAGCGAGGGATGAAGGAAGGCTGTAACTGTGGTTATTGGAGGCAGTTAAATGTAGCAGGTGACTTGAGGTGTCAGTCGGTCAGAGGGTCACAGGCTCACAGAGAAGGTTAAGTGCTGAGAAGAGGGTCGTGACCTTATTCGTTTCCCTTTTGTGCCTTTATCACTTATAACAGTAAGTAGGATGTGCTTCGCTGACTAGCAACAATGTTAACGAAAACGACAACGCTGCAGTAAAGCATAATTTGATTCATTTTTAATTTTCTGCAATAATCAAATTTGACGACAAATAATTTGAACTCATACATGTATGAGTATTATCTATTTGATTGACAGCTCTTAGCTTCATGTATATGCGAGAGGAACACCTTTGTTATTTGAAGCTTGACCTATTGAGTAATTGCGCTGAGGGTTTTTCAATTCTCCCTGCAAACATAAAACAG
This sequence comes from Gymnothorax reevesii, assembly GCA_029721435.1. Taxonomy (NCBI): domain Eukaryota; kingdom Metazoa; phylum Chordata; class Actinopteri; order Anguilliformes; family Muraenidae; genus Gymnothorax; species Gymnothorax reevesii. The sequence continues at coordinate 99,996,807 of CM056582.1, read as the reverse complement.
CTGTTCCATATTAATGTTCTGTCGATGTCTTCATTATACTGTACATCATTTCGCGATGTTCTCGTTCTCTCGCTCGCTCTATCTCCCTCGCACTGACTCTCCCTCTTTCTTCGTCTTTTGCTCCATAAATTGCTCACAAACTCTCTCTTTCTCTGTCTTTCTTTTCTCCTTCGATCCCGCTCTTTCTCCGCACTGTCTCCTTGCTCAGTTGAACTGGAAAAGCGCGAGCCGCTAACTCGGAGCGGCCGACATCCCCATGCAGCACTGCGCTGCCGCCCCAGCTACATCTGAAATAGTGTGACTAATCGGCGTTCTAAAAACAAACCCTGCTGCAAAATCAGCTTCCTGCCCAGTCCTCGCCCACCTAACTCCTCTCCGCGCAGCCGTTACAGCAGCCCCGGCAGTCTGCATCTCACATCGCAGAGAGTAGGTCAGGTGAAATGTCAGTGCTCGTCTGCCCCGGCACTAAACGCTACAACCCCAGTCACTGATAGCAGTAGGGTTCGGCTGGTCTTCTAGGCTGTCACTTTGTACTTATTCGCTCAATAAAATTAGTTGTTGTGCAGGTGACTCCCCTCACTGGTATTGTTAGGGTGGAGCTGTTGTTGGTGTTGAAGCTTTGAAGGAGTTTGACCCCAGAAAAAGCCGTGGCTTTTCCTCAGATGTGCAGAGAGCCCTGAGTAACCTCACCCTTTACCGCATGGCTGCTCTCAAGCTGTTCCCATTTATGTTCGCCTCATTAACAATCAAATTATTTACTGACTAAACAACCAATACATGACCTGTGATGATTAAGAGGTGATCCTGATAAAGTGAATTAGCTTTTTGCTACATTTATATAATTGATGTGACATTGTGAGGTGGCAATAATCTGAAAATAAATGCAAAAAATCTTTAACTTTTGCTTATTTCCATCTTTCTTGGATTTTTTTTATTTTTATTTTTTTGCTTGTATTTGGATTATTGCCGTCCTTACAATGTCACTGCGTTTTGCATGGTGCCTTACAACGCCCTTTAAGTGTGACTATATTGAGAGTACGGAACAGATTCTCGTACTTTATTGCTTCATGAGCCTCGAAAACTAATTTATGCAAATCTGTGCCAAACCATGAGATACAGGCGTTCAGAATTTATAAAGGCATAATGACATTTTACATTATCATTTATGTGCTGAAGAAAACTCCTCATAACTACGTGATGCAACACAACAATTTTATTAAAAATAAAACTGACAGTCATTTTATCAGTTAGTCTTCGGAACTGTTGGTGATCAGGCAAAGTAAACTGTGAGAGGATTATGCAATGAAGCATTTAAAGGTGAGGTTCTCAAAGGCCTTTGTTACTGCTGATGGACCCCAACTGCGCCAAAGGCATTACAGGGTTCGTGACTGAACATCCCAGTGCAGATGAACCTGCCATGACAGGTAGCTGAAAGCACTGCAGTTCTAGGATATTTACTTGGAATTTCGAATGAAAAAAGTAAAAACATTTGAAACACAGAACGTTCTGGATGCTGAAGGTGTAAAGAGGAATCAGCAGCCCAAAACAGGAACAATACAGCGTCCAGAGGTCGACATGAGCCCCAGGGGTGAGCTGCCCACAAACCGACGGGAGATCAGTTACTCGCAGGATGAGTCCTGACCTCCTGCAGGCAAGACTCTGTTTAGAGGTGATGACTGAGATCAGCCCGACCATCCATCCGCCGATGGCACAGCCCTGCCGAAAAGCATCGAGATCCAATCATATCTCGCTGTCTTACTCACCGATGTTTCAGACCAGTAGTGTCCAATTATATGAGGACAGTGTTCCGAAACTCTGTCCCGGGGGACCACAGTGCATGCTGGGTTTTGTTCTGACCACAGTTGCCGGCCCAGAATTTTAAGGAAGTGATCATTGCTCTTAATCTGTCGCATTTCATTAGCCTCTATAATCACTTCATGATAAACACGACTTTGCATTTCTGGAGCAAGAAGAACATTTTTCTGTTGTTGTTGTTGTTTGTTTGGCTATTTTAGAAGCAACGACAACAAAAATGAAAACTTTTCTTCACAGATCAAATCCAAGACTGGGGTGAATCAATAAGTTGCAAATTATATTTCTGAATACCTGTCTCTGCTCTTTCAAAATGTGTTTCCTTGAATCAAACACAGAAATAAAACTGATTATTATACGCACTTTGCTTTATCTTTGAATTCTTTATTATCTGATCAAGTTTTAGCTTTAATGAGCAGGATGAATACAGATCTCAGTAGGGCTTACAGAACTATTTCAACCATAATATCGCATGAAAAGGTCAGACATGAATAGTTAAATTTCGAAAAATTAACTTGATAAATTCTGGCACTGCAGTTGCAGTTAGATGAAAAATCAACAATCAAAAAAAAAAATAAAAAATCAACCCCCCCCCCAAAAAAAAATAAAAAAGACGGGGTGTAAGAATCTGTAGAGAACACGCGTTTGCATTTTTTTTTTTATTCTAGCCAATCACTACAATGATTAAACTGACAGATTAACTCATCCTCAGCCAGAGAAGAGGGAACTGGGCAGTGAAATTAGCAACTGAAGGGATTGATCAGATCGAAATGTCTGGACATTCACAGCCCACAATGCCACACAACTCAATGCCCCTGTTATGACACACGGCAGCTGGAGTGTATGGGGCTGATGGACAGCAGTTATCTCTGTTCTGGAGGCCTGCAGAATGTTTGTACACTGAGGTAAATCCATCCTTACCAAGGCCTTGTGTCACCAATGTCACACACAGATGCCATGCTGTGTGTAATCAGTCTGATTCTGCTGTATGTTTGTTTGTGTTTGCTTTAGTATTTAAAAAAAATGAAAGGGAATGTTCCACTTAAAGTAAATGTGCTGGCGAATAATCGGACCGTAAGCTTCGGCATAAGCAGATTTAAAAATTTAAGTGTGCCAAATATTTGTGACTGAGAAAACATTGCATTTTATTAAAGAGCTGGTCCCAGGAAACAGCCTCGATCATTAAATCATATCGTTTGTGAAACATTGCCTTAGCTTACCTGTGCTCTGGGGCTCAACTCCATTTCGAATTAAGAACTTTATTAAAATTCAATGCATGAATTGGCCATGTCATTGCTTTTTTTTCTCTCTGGTTCTTGGAATGAATTTTAACACGATTCATGATGCGACTATATTTTTCTCAACACCACTTTTTTAATAAACGCCTGCTCGCTTGCTCTACAATTATGCCCTCTAGTGGTGCAAATGGTGAACTACTTCAGTCAGAAAATGGAGCCGTTCCTTGGCATACAATGAAGCGCATTGTTTCCTGCTGAGTGATCCTGGGATCCCGCGCTGACCTCTTTCCAAGCAATGCAGAGGATTTATTTATATTATCCCGGGCTTTGTTTACAGCTGGACTTTGTAACCATCTTCATAGCTGAGGCTTAAGTTGCATAGTACATATGCCAATTTAGTTTTGGGAATGAATCACTCAAATGTTGTCCATATGGGTAAAGGTAATACAGTTTTTATATGCAACATTTAATACTGGCTTTTTCAGCCAATTAGTTTATGGGGCTTTGATCACAGAAATCCGGATCAAGACACAGAAACGATCCGGATCCTATCTGCCCAGTATGAGGTAGAAGTGATCCGACATAACATTCTCATCTTCATTCTTGCTGTTTCCGAACATTAGCTAAGAAAGAAAACCCCTGAGTGTACATCAGATTTGGAAAAGGGCATATGTTACCACCCCAACATGGAGAGAGTTTGGACTGTATGGAAAATTCACGCAAAATCAAAAAGCAGTCATTTCTAGGTTTACTTGAACTTGTTTTTCACTGCAGACACTATGAAGACAGGATGTTTAATGTTTTGTCCAGCCAACATCATTTTACTTGAAAATATACAGCTGTTTCCGCCTTTTAGGCTTGCAACCTGTTCCAAACCAAGAGGACTCTGAGAGCACAACACCCCCTGCCAGAGTCGCCACTGAGATAAGCCTCTCATCAGTCTCTGCCGCATGTGTCCAAAGTTTCAGGGATGTCAAATGAATACTGTTTGAGGAGCTGATTCCACCAACCAATTACCTTCCCTTATGGACAGACTGACGGACTGTGGCACGACATCCTCCCCCTTTTGGGCTGGGGATAAAAAGTGGGGATGGGAGCAATTCAGGACAAATATTGACGTAAAAAATGAATTGTGGCGTAATTCGAAACAGCTGATGTCAGCACTCAGCAGCTTATGGTATCAGTGCCTTTGGCAAGTGCAGATGGCTCCTCTTTGAAAGGACCATTAATGATGAAAAGTACACTTGGAGCAACTCCCGCTCATCTTTTCCTGGAACGCTTGGGCTTATTTCAGCAACACGACACAAAACTGCATTCTGTAAGCATTACTAAGGCTTGGCTGCGTGAGAAGAGGGCGCAGATGCTGACATGATCTGTCTGTAGTTCCGATTTGAAGACCACAATGAAAAAATGAACAGAATCACATTTCATGTTTTGTAGAAATGATGAATTAAATATTCAAAATGATGTTAGAAATAAAGCACTGAAAAAATATACAAAAAATCTACAAAATATAACAATAATAATAATAATAATAATAATAATAATAATATATGGCAGTATTATGAATATTATAATAATATATAATACATGAAATGAAAAAGAAAATCCAAATTTTGGACTCTGATTGTTTTTCCTTTGTGGTCTTCATTTGTTCCAAATATAGAACGTTTAAAAAATTAAAATGCAACAGCACACGCCCCGCGCTGTTGAGCTGTTTGCAGGAAGAATGACACAAAATTACACCAGAATTGCTTAATAACTTGATGTTTTTAGACCCTATACATTTATGAAGGAAAGTAAAGCGGTAAATACTTGATCGTCCCAACTTTTTTTTTAAAAATATGTTGCTAGAATCAAAATGCATTCTTATTTTGAGAAAATTAATCAAGTGAATGTGGCCAAACATGTTTTTATTTTGTTTTCAATGTAATACAGGTCAAATATGATTTACAAATCACTGCTTTCAGTCGTAATTTTATTTTAACACAAAAACTCATCTTTTTCTGATTTTGGGTTGTAACAGCGCTGGCTTAAACCTGGGATCCTCTGTCTGCTGATCCAGGAAAGGTTTTATTCACCTGAAGAGCAGAGAGGCAGCTTTTTAGCTGTCAGCGACAGAGTTGAGCCGGTGTCTACTGGAGAGAACCAGTGTGGACTGCTGAGATGGATGGGGGCAGGGGGTTAGACTGTCACTGGTTTCTCCTGAAGCTGGGATATTTATGGACTGACGCCTGCACAAACTTGTATGAGTCACTATTGAGGGCATAGACCTGTCTGCAGATTTCTCAAATTTGGAGGATAGTTACCTGCCAGTGGGTCAAGGAAGTTCTCATTTTTTCAAAACTCACTCATACCTGCTCCAGTGATCTTTTCAAATGCTGGGCAGAGTTTATCTCTCGGAGCTGGACTTTGCTGGTAAGCACACCTGTGGGGCTCAGTCGAATGGAGGATGGCAGGCTCTGTAGCTGAGCAAATGGGCTCACATTCAGTGCGAACACTTCACAGACTCCTGGAAGGGATGAGAGGAGGCTTTGCTTGTCACACTGCAGCAAGAGCTTGAGAACAGGCTGGTTTCACAGGAGAAAAAGCTGAGGAGCTGATATTCTCTGGGCGATTGAGGTGTCTGCAGAATAGCAGGAGGGTAATTCCATCTGAGGTCACTGGAGGCCCCCCAACTGACAGCATCAGATTTGCTTCAGATGTATTGAAAATAATGTTCTTGTATCCAGTATATGATATGCAGAATAATATCCCATATCTTGGTCAGTTCTTGAGATATTGAGAAATCAAAAAAGGGGGCGTGACTCCCAGTTTAGTGTAAAAATGAGTGCTACTAAAAAATATGCCAATTTCAATGAGTCATAACTTATAAAATATCAGAGATTGATACGTGGAATTTGCTGGTTTGGGTCCGTGCGTAGCCTCCCCAAAATGACTCACAACAGTTTGATTCTGCACATGAGCCCTGGTTTGGCCCCCAGTATCTCTGGAATAAAACACACAATCTTTCTGGTCTCAGAAATTATGGGTCATGTTATAGTACTTTCAGAATAACTTCATGTTTGTGCCAGGGAATTTGGACTTTCTGATTTATACGTCCTTAAAAACCAAAAAAAAAGGTCTGAACTTAATTTTATTTTTATATTGCTGAAGTATGACTGGGTATACCATAATACACATTACATTAATGGAAAAAGCATGTTTCCACTGTTAGAAGCTTATAAATCAGAAAGTTCAAATTCCTTAGCATAAATACCAAGTTGCTAAAAAAGTATTATTATCTGACTAATGAATTCCCAGACTAGAAAGATCCAGTGTGTTTCCCAAAAAATAATTAAGATAAGGATCTAAAATTTTGCACACAACATATTGGATACAAAAACATCATGTTCTGTAAATCTGAAGATAATCTGAGGTGATCAGTCTGGAACTTTCTGAAATCTGTTGATTTAAGATGGAATTACCCTGGAGGTAATTAATGTCATTTAATTTTACCGTCATGAGGAGCTTTGAGAGGGTTGGGGAAAAAACAAGTGTATGTTGTGTTTTTTTCAATATGTGTCTCCTAAATGCTTAAAAATGTTTAACAGAGCAGGTCGCTGGAAATTCTGGGTAATCAGGGCCTATGAAAGAGGCCTGGAGGGTGTTTTACAAACAACATTGCCCAAAAGAGCTGAACATATCAGGTGGAGAGCGGTCCACTGAGCGTTAGCAGTAAATCCTCATCATACACATTAAGACCTGGAGAACAGTGGCAAGTATCTGTTTTGCCCAAGGATTAAGGAAACATCTCATATATTTGCAGATTGACCTTGACTAACTGAATTACTTTTGTGTTGGGGGATGTGTCAAGGAAGTTGGATATAAGCTTCTCGCTAGAAGTTTTTGCATTTGGCCCGGGGTACTCGTATGCATGGATGGAAATGTTATCTTGCAACTTTCATTTTTTGACTAGCAAAGATGTTTGTTTTGCTAACAAGTGCAGAGAAGAAGAAAATTAGGTCAGAGGGGCATATTTGTGCTAAACTTGGGGAATTAGTTTTGTCACGGATCAGGACTGAAGCTTATGCTAAAATGATGATTGACAGGATCGGATTTATGGGGCCGTAGGCAATGGGGGAGCCGTTGCGTGTGGGTGCAGAGGAAGGGTATGTAGAGTGTCATCCATAATGTCCGTGACCTTAAAAAAAAACTGATAACCCGATTATGCTGGACTATGTCTCTCTCTCTCTCTCTCTCTCTCTCTCTCTCTCTCAGTTTCGATGTGGAGAATGGCTCTTCCCCAGGCGCTCTGGATTTGCAGGCGAGTCCAGGGCTGGTTCTGCACCCCTCTTTCCCCCAAAGCCAGCGACGAGAGTCTTTCCTGTACCGCTCGGACTCGGACTACGACATGTCCCCCAAAACCATGTCCCGGAACTCCTCCATCGCCAGTGAGGCGTGAGTATGGCCCCTGAGACACTGCCACACTTGTAGTGCACATTCATGCTAATGTCAGGGCGTTCAGCCATGGATATCACCCAGGGTCACTTATGACCGTGTTTGGCGAAACACAGAGTAGAGCGGCAAAACAAGTCAAATATATTTTATCTATTTAACTATAATTAGTAAAAAAATGTGCTTTACAGAGTGACTAAAGGGATTAAAAGAGGCAAACACCAGGCCCTACCCAACCTAAAGCCTGCATACTCCAACACCCAGTGCAAACACCCTGCATAAAGCAACAAGACAATTCAAAGTGCCATTATTTGAGGTCATAAACATTGGCAAAAGAAACATGCTGAAAAAATACTATCACAAAAATAAAGTTAATATTATAAAAGTGATAAAAATGATTAATATGACAATACAATGTAATGTGTGTGGCAATAAAGACACGCAAACAAAAGTAATAAATCATTCTATATTCAACAGGGTATTACTGGCTGAAATGAATTGTGCCACAGTCATATAGCTGGTCCTTGTCCAAATAAAATTATGCATTTTTCATCATTTGATTGAGAAATTAAATAATTTAAATGAAAAAATGGCCTGCTGACCTGAAGGCCTTGTGTCCCCCGTCGCAGAAGTGACCAGAAACATGTGGAAAAAACTTTTTTGATGGCTGAAAATAATGTGGTGCACTGTACCACTAATAATGTGAAGTACAATGACACTGTAGCTCATTGGTCATTGGTTGAACAGAGAGATGGATGAGGGATGGATCATTGTGATATGAGCCAAATATAACCATGGGTTATGAGAGAGATTACAATTTTCATGACTTGTGGATGATGGACGCATCACCAAGGCATAGTTTTGTGCCCATGGCTGAGATCAACCTAACAAGCCAATAAGAATGTCATATGAATTTGGTGAGCCTCCATCAAAGCTGTGAAAAGTTATTGTGAGTACAGTGTTCCTCACATCTTTTTGCTCAGTGACCTTGAAAACTAGGTCAAGGTCACTCATCATTAAACTTGAGCCAGGCCTTCTTGAGAGGCATATGTGGTGTGAATTTGGTGATCCTCCATCAAAGCTGTCAAAAGTTATTGCGAGTACACTGTTCCCAGACGTACGCATGGACGGACGGACGAACAGCATTTCTATGTCCCCCGTCCCGCCGGGGCGACGGGGGACAACACGTGGTGCTAGAAGTTTTTGTGCTTTGGGTGTTGAATTACGGGGACCCCTTGATATAAACCACACTGCGAACGAGCCTGATGACGTCACGTTAGAGTGCAGCATGTGCTCGGATACCGTATTTTAAAATGCACAGCATACATCTCGTTAGGAATGGATCAGATCTGATGAAGGAAGTCATAGTGAAAAAACCTTTCATTTTTTTGGTGACTGTGACCTTGACCAAATTAAGTCCGAAATTGAATCAGGTCATCATGGACAACTGCACCATGTGATCAAATGGTTTTCGCACTAAACTGCAGAGAGACTCATGCGAGCACGCTCACAAACAAACACACAAACAAATTTCATTAAAAACATCACCCCTCCCTATTAGGCTAAATAATGATCATTTGTGGAAATTTACTCTCCTCATAAATATTTTGTAATCTCTGTCTCTTCTGTTTTTCATTCAGCTCATATTCACTCTTCTTTTGGTGACCATCAACTGTTGTGCTGCCTCTGCCTTTTTTAATCCTCCCTCTCTCTCTCTCTCTCTCTCTCTCTCTCTCCCTCTCTCTCTCTCTCTCTCTCTCTCTCTCTCTCTCTCCCTCTCTCCCTCTCTCTCTCTGTAGGCACGCAGAGGATTTTATTGTCACCCCTTTTGCTCAGGTGAGTTTCTGGACTCGAAGGCTCTGTCACAGACACACGCTCCTGCAGCTCGAGGTTCAGGCTGCGGACCTTTACTGTTCCGGCTCAGGCTTTTTGTAGAGATTCCCTCTTTCCAATGGCCTTTGTCTGAGATCAGATCTGAAGGATGGGTAGTTATTATCATCTCGCACTCATTCTTGTCCTGTTGAGTAGATTATTAGAAGTCAAATTTATTCTGGGATTTTGTTTTAAACCCTGCCTGCAGGTGCTGGCCAGTCTTCGGTCAGTTAGAAGTAACTTCACTATCCTCGCCAATGTTACCACCCCAACTAACCGGTTAGTATTACCCTGCTGCCAATCAAAATCACCCCCGCTGTGGCTGATTGGTTTGTGTGTGCTTGTGCTTGCACTGATGAATACGGTTGTATGTGCATCTGTGTGTGTGTGTGTGTGTGTGTGTGTGTGTGTGTGTGTGTGTGTGTGTGCGCGCGAGTGTCCTTACCAATCTGTGTGTTTGTGGTAGTGCACGTGCATTTCATTTGTGTGCATGAGGACAGTATGTGTGTTCATATGTGTGATTGTGCTTATTTATTTTTGGATGTGTGTACATGTGTGTTTTTGTGTATGTCTATAGGTGTGTGTGTGTATCTGGGGGCCTTGTATAGCTATACTTGCAAGAACCAACTCTTGAGAAACCACATATGCTGTGAGGACATTAGGGGTTGCGGGGATATTTTGGTGGTCCTCACAGAGGAGTATGGAGGCTTACAGATAATTGGTTAAAGTAAGGGTTACAGGTCCGGTTAGGTTTAAGTTGAGGTTAAGGTTAAGGTTAGGCACAATTGGGTAACAGGGTTCAGGAAAGGTTGTGCAGAGCAAATATTAGTCAGCACAATGTTCTCAGAATGCAGGGGTGTAAAGTCCAGGGTCGGAAAGTAAAAGTCCAGCCAGGTTTTTCTCCCTCTCACAGAATGAGCTGATCACTCATATTGGCTCCATCACCTGTCCGAAGTAAATCCAGCTGGTTGGAATGAAGTCCTGGGGCGAATTTTTACTTTCAGAGCCTGGACTTTACACCTCTGTCAGAATGATAGCTATACAAATGTGAGTGTGCGTGTGTGTGTGTGTGTGTGTGTGTGTGTGTGCGTGTGTGTGTGCACGTGCCTGTGTTTCTGTGTCCATTTATCTGTATATTTGTGTGTATATTTGTGTGCATATGTGTATTTTTTTGTATTTGTACATGCATATGTATTTGCATGTGTGTATGTTTCTCAAATAGACTCTTTTAATATTTACCTTTATCAGCCACAAGAGGGCTTAGTTCAATTCTCTTAGATGCTATTTTAAATCTGTCCACAGGAGGTCACCCTTGGGTAGTCAACCAACTGTTCCCAAGGCAACATTGTCAGGTACAGTAAGGTTGATTTCTGTGAAAACATTTGCTCGTACTATTCATGCTTCTCTGCACACAGTCCATTAAGGCACTTGTAAATGCAGATGCACATTTAAAAACTTAGAGCTGTTCCCATTTGAAAAGCACCATTTCTATACCTTTGTTTTTAATTAATTCACATCCCTACTCCTTATGGTATTGTGATGAGTTTATTCATTTCTAGGCAGTAGTGTGTAACATTTAAATATTTATATATTATGAATAATTACTTGACACCGGGCTGATTCATTTACTCAGACACAAAATACAAATCGGTGTTTTTTTAAACCTTTATTGAGTACCATCAATTTCACTGTTAAGTGTAGAGTTGCTGGTTTTAGCCCTCAGAGCGGCTTGGGATTCTCCCCTGCTCCTGGAGGTATGATATTAGGACTTTCTTTTTTGAGGCCTCGAGCAAGGCCTATAACTCCAAAACAACATCAGGGGCTTAACCTGGTTCCTCTGTCTCGCTCTGTACTGGCCACAGTTCAGTTAAGCATTTCCTCAGGCCATCCCTGAAAATAAGAAACATGGTCTGCGTTGATGTTAAAGGGGCACTGTCACGAAATGTGTGAATTTTGCTCTAATCTAAAATTGTTCATCTCATTTTTTCAGGGGATACAAAAAATTTGAGGAACGTTGAGTACAATGTGTTATTGTTGCAGTCCTTGTACTTTAGAATATTTTGGATGTTTCGTCATTTAGATTGATTATTGTTTCGTATTTTTGGACTGCAACTTTTGTTTGAGTCCTTACGTGTTTGTGAACTATACTTCTTTGTTACCTCCGCCAAACGAAGATGGCAGGAGGTTATGTGATCGGTGCCGTTTGCTTGTTTGTGATTTGTGAACAAGATAACTCAAAAAGTAATGAACGGACACCTCTGAAATTTTGTGGGTGGGTCGCTATTACACCATGGATGGACCCTAGTGATTTTTAACCGCAATCAGTCAAACAATATGGCCGCCTCAGCAGCCATCTTGAAATTGTATGACACGCGATAACTCAACTTTGCTCCCACTCACCAAAACTTGGACTGTGCTGCCTTAGCAGAGGTTTGCGCTCTAGGAGCGCCTCTAGTTTATAATTTTGCATTCTAGTAAGTTCATTTGTTGGATGGTGAACTCTGACAGACCTCAGAATCACAACTCAAGTGCAGGCAGCAGATCAGGTTCAGATGTGTATTAAGGGGTTTTCTCGATATCGTACAATCCAGTTCGGAGCCGCTCAGGAAGAAAGCAGTCCAGAACGGAAAATCCAAATTGTAATGAGGATACAGTCCGCAGGTCAAAGGCCACATGGGATGACTGCCAAAGCCAAAGGAGTTACAAATCCTACACAAGCTGTAATCATTACCAGAATAACACAATACATGTCACAAAGGGACAGGCAACCTGAGAAACCTGGAAAAACAGAATCAAAACCAGGAGAGCTCTCAGCAATCAGGAAATTCTTTTAATGTTAGGCAGAGGAACAAACTCACAACAAACCGCAGAAGGAATGGAGTTTTACAGAGAACTTGGTCGTGAATTCAGTTGTGCAACGAGCTGGGAACGTGACTGAGGTCCTGGCTGTAAACAAGGGAATGAACCAGACAATTAACAAGCGGAACAGGGAAGGCGAGTGTAGGAGCGAGTGAAGAAACTACGGTGCACGAGGAACTGAGTGGGCGTGAGAATGCAAACGGGAAACCAATCAACAACAGAAATACAATAAAAACATGAAAATACAATAAATAATATGAAAAGCAATAACCTCAGATCTCAGGTCCTAACAGGCGATTTCAAGCACGATTCAGCTGGTTTGAGTTCTTATTTCTGAAGGTTTGGATGAGGCACCACAGAGGCACAGAGGGCAACACCTGATATTTCCTCCTTTATTTGGGCCTCCCTGACTGCTTTGTACTGTTCACTCTGCAGAGCAGTTGCCCTCAGCCCTGCAGAGATATGAGTGCCCTCAGGTAATAATATGCCCATTAGTTTTAATTTTGCAAGGAAGTAAGCTAAAACAGCAAATCTCTCAGCACTGAAAAGAACTTCACTGCTGTCGTCTCCACTGGAATAGTCACCCCATTCGGCACCATTATTGCGAAGAACTGTAAATCTGTGCTGTTGTCTTGGCAAAAACTGGACTGCAAAACACTTTCAAAATCCTTTCAAACACAAAGTTCAAAATATCCTTGAGACTCTCAAGGTAAATCTTTGAGCTTGTGACCTTTGCAAATCTTTGCATATTGACGTTCACGTATGCGAAAATTGTGCCAGTGCCCATTTAACAGAGGTGTGATTTTTAACAGCCTGTACCTGTCTGTCACAGAGGAAGCAAACTAGTTGACCAGCAGTGTATCATTAACTCTCAGTCTTTGAGATGTCCGAACGGAGACAGAGGGTGCGGATTGAACATCATGTTTCTGTCTTCCGCAGACGAGACCTACCAGCAGTTGGCACGGGAGACACTGGAGGAGCTGGATTGGTGTTTGGATCAGCTTGAAACCATTCAGACTCACCGCTCAGTCAGCGACATGGCCTCCACCAAGGTACTGCTCTACCACGATGACCGTTACTTAAAAGTAACCGCTCTGTCAGCGACATGGCATCTCCCAAGTTACTGCTTTACCATGGTAACCGCTACTTGAAAATAACCACGCGGTCAGGGACATGACCTCCACTAAAGTACTAGTCTGCCACAGTAACTGCTATCTGAAAATAAATGCAGTCAGGGACATGACCTCCTCTAAGGTACTGCACTGTCACAGTAACTGCCACCTGAAAACAACCACTCACTCAGCATTATGGCGTCCACCCAGCTGCTGCTCAACGATGGTAACCACCGCTGGAAAATGACCGTTCTCTCAGGGACATGACCTCCACTGAGGTACAGCTCTATCGCAGTAACTGCTATCTAAAAGAGACCACTCATTCAATGACATGGCCTCCACCAAGGTTTCATTCGACCATGGTAACTGGTACCTAAAAGTAACTGCTCAGTCAGCAACATGAGCTCCACAAAATTGCAGCTTTACCATGGTAACCGCTGCAAAAAAATAACCTCTTAGTCACAGACATGACGTCTACTTAGGTTCTGCTTTAACACAGTTACTGCTACCTGAAAATAACCGCTCAATCAGGGACTTGACTGCCGCTAAGGTACTTCTATGCCACATTAATAGCTACCTTAAAATAACCACTCAGTCAGCAGCATGGCTTTCACCAGGTTGCTGCTCCACCTTGGTAACTGCTACCAGAAAATAACCGCCCAGTCAGGGAGGTGTCCTCCGCTAAGGTACTGCACTACTGTGGCAACAGCAACCGAAAATAACTGCTCTGTCAGTGACATAACCTCTACTAAGGTCCTGCCCTACCATGGGAACTGTTACCTAAAAGTAACCGCTCAGTCAGTAACATGCCCTCCACAAAAGGTGCTGCTCTACCACAGTAACAGTAACCAGAAACGAATAAATCGCTCAGTGACATGACCTCTTCTAAGCTACTTCTCTACGGCATTAACTGCCACCTCAAAATGACAGCTCCGTCAGCAACAAAGTCTCATCTAAAGTTACACAGTCATCCTTTGACCAGCATTGTGTTTTTTTAAAAATTGGATTTTTAAAGCATAATTTGGTCAGCTAATATTTATTTATCGCATAACTTCAATACTTTTCTCATAGCCCAGCCGATGACATATTTTTGATATTACCCTATGGTAATATCACTTTTACAAAAATTTCATTGGCTGAGAGTGTGGGGAAAAAATCACTCCGAATTACATCTCGCTGTTAATATTTAGCCAAAATGAATAGTGTAATGTTGGTTAAATTGGTATACTCAGCGCTGTTGCAAGCTCACTAGGTTTCACTCACATAACTTCACCTTACTTAGCTAGCTAGCTAGCGTGTATGCAGTATGGTTTTATAACCACTATATTAAAAAATGCCCTAAAATTAATATTCTAAAATTTTTTGAATATCCATTTACATAGGTTGATAGACAATAGTTCAGTGCTTTTTCGTGCAATTGCACAAACTCAACATGTCACGCATGAGTGAGCACAGGCTAATTACGTAAATTTCGATACATCTGTTTTGCGCAAAAAAATACTGGGAAAACAGGATCTGAGACCATGAGAAGCAACGTCTGGTGTGCCCTGAAGTGTCCCTAAAAATTTTCAGGAAATTGCTTTAACCCTTAGCCAGGTGGCTAACATTTATGTCATGTTATATAACAATTAATGGATGTCCTCAGAAAGGTGCAATAGAAATGGCTGATTTCAAAGAGTGTGGTGAGCACAGGATGGTGCCCCACCCAACAAACGGAGGTTTGTAACAGACCGCCTAACTCAACTGTTCAAGACTTTTCCACTCTTGACTTTTTCTTGTGGGGGTCATCTTAAGTCAAAAGTGTACGTTACTCCACCAAGGAACCTGGATGACCTTGAGGAACGCATCATAGCAGAAGTCAGTGGTCTCAGAAGGGACAGAGCTTTGATCAGCGGTGCAGTGTATGATATGCTGAGGAGGGCCCAAATCTGCCAGGAGAGAACAGGTAGACATGTTGAGGGCTGAAAGTAATGGCAAATTGTGATAAACAAAGGGCACACCAAACATTGCTTCCTATGGTCTCAGATCTTGTTTTCATCCCAGCACTTTTTCGCGCAAAACAGATGTATCGCAATATAAGTAATCAGCCTGTGCTCACTCATGAGTGACATGTTGAGTATGTGCAATTGCACAAAAAAGCACTGAACCATTGTCTATCAACCTATGTAAAAGGATTTTCAAAAAATTACAGAATATGAATTTTTGGACAATTTTTCAAAGTGGGAAATTTTTTTATACACCTTGTAAAACATTAGTTTGTTAGCTAGCAAGCGAACGATAGCTAGCTACTTAGTAAACTGAATTTACAAACCGTTGCTGGTTCAGCTGCGAATGTCTGGGACTCAGTGATTGACTTTGTAAGCAGAGCAATTGAATTAGCTCAGGGCTACCAAACAAACAAAAATTATATTTCTTTTCTATTAAATTATGCTATTCAGTTGTGTGATGAACGGAATTGGTCATGTTATTTGAAAGTTATGAAACTCGTTGATTAAATTTTGGTTTTGATGCTCGCAAAAAAGCTTGCAACAAACAATATTTTCTCAACTCGTTTCATAACTTCCATTTGACATGCTCACTTGTGTAAGATCCTCTCTGTACTGAATGGGTGTTGCAGTGGGTTGAGACAAAGATACCTTAATCCTGAACTATTGACAGTAATAAAAGATGATAGGAGTGGAATGAGTAATGCTAATTAGTAATTCTAAAGAACAGACTTTTTGGCATTACCTTTGAACATAGTTCATGTATTCATCATTTCACGAATTATTGCAGGTGACTTTCCTTTGTCATGACAGCTTACCATTTTTATTTTATTGTTACTGTTGCTGTAACCAGACATTTGTTCACATTATGGGGCTCCATTTCTATTTCTTAGCTAATGGCCTGAGCTAGTGTTGCACTCAAGTTTCCATAGGGGAGCTAAGAAGAGGCCAGAAATCACTGGAGCACTCCTAAATGCCACTACCTTCAGAATTTTTGCGGAAAATCTGACCTGATATCTCCACATAAAAATATAGGTAAAGTTATCTTTTAAGTTGATTACAGTTCGTTCACACATCGGCAAGAGAAAGCGATTTAAATACGTCAAAATCTTATACACTTTTTTATACACTTTTAAATACAAACCTATAACAAGAACTTAACCTCAGGCTGTTAAAATGTGTGTTCACTTTTAGCCGCGATCAATATGCAACCCTAAAGCTATTATGTGACCGCATCTGTTTAACCATATCCTAAGCACTACCATCTGAGCATTTCCAGCATACGGTCAGCCATCACATACCAAACTCCAAATCTATAAAACAAACTAACCACAGCATTGTGATAATGACAAACCCATAATACTTTTAAGACTCATCTATGCAATATCCTAATGAACTATGAAAGCCTTGCCACCATTTCTGAGTTACTAATGAATTATAAATTCATAACTCTCCATAATGATGGTCCCGTGTGTCTATGAATATTATAGCCTATGAGCAGAACACAATTAAAAATTAATAAATCATAAATATCTCAAATCAGCAACCTATGAATTAACAAAGGCTCAATACAAAGGCTCTAAACCAAACTAATTGTCTTGTTTGAGCTGCGCGTGTTTCTTTTGAGTATGTGCGTGTGTGTGGGTGTGCTACATATGACTGTACACTTGTGTGCGCATATGTTCGCATGTTGAAATTTATTCACCAGACAGCGCTTGCATATTTTGTGAGAAGGCAAGCATGTGTGTGTCTCTGTTCAACATTTCATGGAAGAACCCAGCATTAATATTAATACCCTTGCAGTACAGACGTGACTGTAACTACTCGCGAAAGATACGAATACAGAAAGGTAGCAGAAAACCAGAGGCTGTAATGTAATATTCAAGTTACAGAAAGAGGGTGGGACAAAGGAGAGGTTGAGTGGGGGAGGAGAGAGAGAGAGAGAGAGAGAGAGAGAGAGAGAGAGAGAGAGAGAGAGAGAGAGAGAGAGAGAGAATAGCAGGAAGGGAATTTGGTCCTGATACTGATGTCGTTGCCGTAACCTTGGTTGCTACAGTACAGAAGCAGGCTCTGCCCTTCCCTTGCAGCCATTGGCCAGCTACTCTGACCACAAGGCATTCTGCTCAGGTATTCACCAATGGCAGAAGTGCAGCTTTCCCTCAGCCTGCTGCCTTAAAGAGACAGGCTCCCATTACAAGTTGTTTTTTTTCACCAGAGGAGAAATTCTGTCAGATTTGCCTGTTAAATATCAGGGTGATTTCGTTCTATTCCCATAAAAGCCCCTCAGAGAAGATCTCCCGGCGTGTGTGTAGTCTGTGACGTGGGCGAACTCATGGCACACGCGCACACAGTCTAGCGGCTCGCTCCTGCTCAGGCGCGCGCGCACCCGCTCACACAGATGCTCACATACAGATACACACGCACACTCGCGCGCATACACATACACACACACACACACACAGACCACCTGATTTGCCTGCAGACTGTTTGCAGAAGCCTGGGATCGGAGAAAGAGGACGCCGCGGCGACACGGCAGGGAAAAAAACGCAGAATTGGGAATACAGAAATGTGACTGACCAACGGACAGACGAACAGATCTGCCGGCAGGACAGACACCCAGGACGCACCCCACCACCACCCCCCCTCCACCTCAGCCTGGCGTGGGGAGAGGCAGTACTGTTTCTCTCGTTTGCCTGCCTGCCTGCCAGCCTGCTCACTCGCTCGAACAGGACACGCTAGGCGTCGGAAGGGCGCCGTTGTCGAGGGAAACAAGGCGGCTGTCGACTGCGCCGGCTGTCCGGAGGAGGATTATTCTTTCGTTTTTTTTCCATCCCTCTCGCGCTCGGAACCCCAAGGATTCAGGACTGTCACAACGCCTGATCAGCCCAAACCCTGCGTCGTCGGCCTGTCCTCTCTCTCACACACACAGGGGCGCACACGCACACTCACATAACCATACACAGGAACACTCAAGCACAAACGCGCATACACACGCTCACACGCATACACACGCTGAAATCAGGCACATGCGTACGCGTTCGTACACATAGGAACACACACGCAAACATACACGTGCGCACGCACATATACACTTTCAGATACACACATATACACACACTGTGAGAGGCTGGTTAATTCTGGGTTGGATATCTGCAGTGTACAGGCTGAGAGGAGGGGTGGGGGGTGGAGCGGGAGGTCTGCAGTGTATCCTCTCTGTCTCTCTCTCTCTCTTTCACTGTCTCTCTCTCCCTCTCTCTCCCTCTCTCTCCTCTGTGTCCTTCAGCAGTCACGGCAGTGTCCCGTTGTGTTGGTCTCTCTCTCTCCCTCTCCTCTCTCTCTCAGTCCTTGTGCGAGGGCCGCTCCATTTCCGGGGGATAGGGGAGAGGCAGAAGGGGGAGGGGGTGCTGTGATGTGGTCTTTTTCGGAGTCACTCAGTCTGCAAAGGTGGCGGAGCGCCGGTTGCTCCTAAAGGAGAGAGGAAGAAGTAAGAAGAGAAAGAGGAGGAAGAGGAGGAGGGGGGGTCGCTGCCCCCCCTCCCCTCTCATCTGCCATCATCTAGACCTTTGACCTCTGACTCAACCTTCCATTTCTACTTAATTATACTGCCGACTGGACCCTAACCCTAACTCCGAGTCTGACTTTAATTCTCTGCCTCTTCCTGCCTCTCCGCCCCTCCCTACCCCCTCTGGGTGGGCACTGGAGTTCTGGAGTGCTCCGCCCCACCCAGCCGTGGCCCCGCCCCACCCCAGACCCTGACCACGCCCACTTGCTGCTGGGCCCCACCTAGTGACCCACCTACCACCTCTCATTCCTGCTCCTCCTGCCTGGGCCACATGGGCGTGGCCGAATCCCCCCCTCGCCCCGCCCCTTCGCCCTGCTACACGCCCGTTTGGGGTAGAGAAAGGACCAGGGGCAGGGCACCCAGCATGCTGCTGGGCCGGGCGGGGCGGGTCTCCGTGGTGGAAGGAGTTGGGGTGGGGGGATTCGGAGGACCGCCGGACCTGTTTTTGGAAGGGGGGGGAGGCCCCCCTGCAGTGGAGGTAGAGGGGCGCAGGGCACCCCTGGTGGACTTACTCTGTGAGACCTGCTCCAAACCATGGCTCATCAGCTGGTGGGACCAGGTAGGTCCAAGTGGGCGGTACTAGCATGAATGATGGGAGGGGCTTGGATAATACAGGAGAGGCATGTTACATATAAGGAAATAACAGTCATAGGTTTGTAGTTGCTGGGTAAATAAGTTGACGTGATCAGTTTGCGGTTGTTACAGTTATAGGACTGTGGCTGCAATGTGTTTAATCCTGTTCCTACTAAGGACATTTGTGTGCAAAATGTTTGTTTGTGCCGCGCGGTTTAGTGAGGTCAGAGGAGGAAAATATCCATTTTGAGGATGAAGACAGTTAGGGAGAGGGAACCACAGTTGATCGCACGTGATCCTAATTTCATCTTATGAACTTTCCTCTAAGCCACTGGACACTCATCTCAGTCACGGCATGAGTGGTGTGATTGTATTCCCACAACCAGACTGTGGGTCAAACGGTTTTTCTGAGGACATATGGATATATAGATCCTGGGTCACTGCATGGCTGCAGCAAGGATATATATATATATATATATATATATATATATATATATCTTTATATATACATATATGTCCATAGTAGTGAAGGGGTAAAGTTGGTGTGGTCAGTATGTGGTTGTTACATTTATGGGATTGCAGTTATGATGTGATTAAGGTGAAGTGTTCAGCAAATATATGGTTTTGGTTGTGCTGTGATGAAGTTTGTATGGTCTGTTTGTGGTTGTTATAGTAATGGGATTGTGGTTGTGGTGTGGTTAAGTTTGTGTGGTCTGTTTGTGGTTGTTATAGTTATGGGATTGTGGTTGTGGTGTGGTTAAGTTTGTGTGGTCAGTTTATGGTAGTTACAGTTTTGGGATTGTGGTTGTGGTGTGGTTAAGTTTGTGTGGTCAGTTTTGGGATTTTTTTTATGGCTGTTACAGTTATTGGATTGTGGTTGTGGTGTGGTTAAGTTTGTGTGGTCAGTTTATGGTTGTTACTGTTATGGGATTGTGGTTGTGGTGTGGTTAAGTCTGTGTGGTCAGTTTATGGTTGTTACAGTTGTGGATTGTGGTTGTGGCGTGGTTAAGTTTGTGTGGTCAGTTTATGGTTGTTGCAGTTATGGGATTGTGGTTGTGGAGTGGTTAAGTTTGTGTGGTCAGTTTATGGTTGTTGCAGTTATGGGATTGTGGTTGTGGTGTGGTTAAGTTTGTGTGGTCAGTTTATGGTTGTTACAGTTATGGGTTGTTACAGTTAAGTGTTCAGCAAATATATGCTTGTGGTTGTGCTGTGATGAAGTTTGTGTGGTCTGTTTGTGGTTGTTATAGTAATGGGATTGTGGTTGTGGTGTGGTTAAGTTTGTGTGGTCTGTTTGTGATTGTTATAGTTATGGGATTGTGGTTGTGGTGTGGTTAAGTTTGTGTGGTCAGTTTATGGTTGTTACAGTTTTGGGATTGTGGTTTTGGTGTGGTTAAGTTTGTGTGGTGAGTTTTGGGATTGTGGTTGTGGTGTGGTTAAGTTTGTGTGGTAAGTTTATGGTTGTTACAGTTATGGATTGTGGTTTTGGTGTGGTTAAGTTTGTGTGGTGAGTTTTGGGATTGTGGTTGTGGTGTGGTTAAGTTTGTGTGGTAAGTTTATGGTTGTTACAGTTATGGATTGTGGTTTTGGTGTGGTTAAGTTTGTGTGGTAAGTTTATGGTTGTTACAGTTTTGGGATTGTGGTTGTGGTGTGGTTAAGTTGGTGAGGTCAGTTTATGGTTGTTACAGTTATGGGATTGTGGTTGTGGTGTGGTTAAGTTTGTGTGGTCAGTTTATGGTTGTTACAGTTATGGGATTGTGGTTGTGGTGTGATTAAGTCTGTGTGGTCAGTTTATGGTTGTTACAGTTGTGGGATTGTGGTTGTGGTGTGGTTAAGTTTGTGTGGTCAGTTTATGGTTGTTGCAGTTATGGGATTGTGGTTGTGGTGTGGTTAAGTTTGTGTGGTCAGTTTATGGTTGTTGCAGTTATGGGATTGTGGTTGTGGTG
Organism: Gymnothorax reevesii; assembly: GCA_029721435.1. NCBI lineage: Eukaryota > Metazoa > Chordata > Actinopteri > Anguilliformes > Muraenidae > Gymnothorax > Gymnothorax reevesii. The sequence continues at coordinate 99,975,414 of CM056582.1, read as the reverse complement.
TGGTTAAGTTTGTGCGGTCAGTTTATGGTTGTTACAGTTTTGGGATTGTGGTTTTGGTGTGGTTAAGTTTGTGTGGTCAGTTTTAGGATTGTGGTTGTGGTGTGGTTAAGTTTGTGTGGTCAGTTTATGGTTGTTACAGTTATGGGATTGTGGTTGTGGTGTGGTTAAGTTTGTGTGGTCAGTTTATGGTTGTTACAGTTGTGGGATTGTGGTTTTGGTGTGGTTAAGTTTGTGTGGTAAGTTTTAGGATTGTGGTTGTGGTGTGGTTAAGTTTGTGTGGTCAGTTTATGGTTGTTACAGTTATGGGATTGTGGTTGTGGTGTGGTTAAGTTTGTGTGGTCAGTTTATGGTTGTTACAGTTGTGGGATTGTGGTTGTGGTGTGGTTACGTTTGTGTGGTCAGTTTATGGTTGTTACAGTTATGGGATTGTGGTTGTGGTGGGGTTAAGTTGGTGTGGTCAGTGTGTGGTTGTAACAGTTATACACTTGCGGATGAAGAATGGTTTTGCCACTGAGATCAGTTTGTGTTCTTAGGTTGAGGTATGACTAAATTGTTGTGGTGGGTTTCATATATAAAGGTAGAGTACTATGTGTGTTTGGTCATGTGACTTAATCTTGGTGCCTGTGGAAAGGTCACAGTTGGATTGAATGGATAAAATTGGATTGGAAGGGCAAGATTTGGAGATAAGGAAGGGGTATATACTGCAAACATACAATTGGAAGACGGGCCTATGTTTTTTTTGTTTTTTTTTTTGAGGGGCACATGTGATTAGGGGCAGGTGCTGTTGGATTTTGAGGGGAAATGAATAGAATTGAAGGAGAGTTACCTCTGTAGCTTTGGTAATTTTGGCAGTTTCGGGGAGGGACATGTTAAACTGAAGAGGGAAGCACTTACATTATACCAACATATTAAGGTTTACACGTGTCTCAATTGCTTTGTTCTTGATGGTCTCTGATTTGCTTTCTGAGGTCTCCGTGGGTCATTTCTTTTGTAGTTTCTTCTCAGATACGTACTATTAAGCAGGAGAACGGAATATTCCCATAAATTCACATTCAGGCTGTAGGCCTGTTACATCCAGTAAAACTGTGTACTTAGCTTGGTCGAAGCAATTAAATTCTTTATTGAGTTACTTTGAAGAATAAATGCTGAATCTATTTGAGAAAGGAGCCAACATAGTGTGTGTGTGTGTGTGTGTGTGTGTGTGTGCGTGTGTGTGTGTGTGTGCGTGCGTGTGTGTGTGTGCGTGAGTGCGTGTGTGTGTGTCTGTGTGTGTGTGTGTGTGTGTGCCATCATTTGCATTTGTGTGTACAAATGTGTTGACTTATTTGAGCAAAGTGAACCTGTATGAATGTCTCAAAGTGAGCAGCCTTACCAGATTTGTGTGTACGATATGTGTACACGGTATATGTGCTGTATGTTTGTATTGATGTACTTGTGTAAAAATGCACATGAATGTATGTACCTGTACACGTGTATAAGTATACGTGTGTGGACATGTGTGCCGGTGTATTCGCACAGACAGACACCGGCGGGCGGATGGAGGCAGCTCTTCAGTGGATGTGCAGACAGCAGTTTGACCTTGAGATGGGTCACATGCCCCCGGCTCTGTGCAGGTTCCTCAGATTGTCATCTATTCAGCCTCCGCCATCCCAGCAGGCCCTGGGACCGATTAGGAAAGATCCGTTGCTAGGGAAACCTTGCAGGTTGCCATGGAGATTACGCTGTGTGAATGGATTGGTCACTAGATCTTTCAGCTGGTGCTATAGTGCATATTATTTATTTGTGTGAGCGTATGAATGTATGCATGTGTCGGTCACAGTTCAGTTGTGACTCTGCATTTTTGCTTTTGCAGTGCATTACGGTGTATGTGTCTGTGCGTGCGTGCATGTGTACGGTCATCTGTGTTTGAGAGTGAACGTCAATTTTAAGGTCTTTTTTGAGACTTAGATCCTAGCTGTATGGAAGCATAGACCAAATAAGAGTAATGCCAATATTTCTGTTGGAATACAGCATTGGAGTAATGACATTTTTCTCATAAAAATGTTCAGCTGACAACATGAAGGTTTCTAAAATAGGCCACTCCCCTCCTGTTCACACTAAATTATGGGTCATAGCCGCAGTCATACAACAATTACTTAATGGATTATGGGGTCATATTTGTCCTGCTTCTCGTGTGAATGGATATAGTCGGAGTTGGCAGCGCTCTAGTGACCAGATTATATTTATAATTCTTAAAAGTGCCTCTGTGGTAAATGGGTTTGTGTTAACAAAGAAGGGTTTGGAGTGCAAGTGAATGGGTTTATGTTATATCATTGGCAGTACCTCTTTTGCGAATGGGTTGGTTTTATATGAGTGCTATAAGAGCGCTTCCTCTCTGGTGGATAAGTTAACATGTCTGGTATTTATAGGCACTTTGTGAATGAATTTGTGTCGTGTTTGAGAACTCCTCCGGTGAATGATGCTACAGTTATCAGTGTTTGCTGTGTCACTCATTTGAATTAGTTTGTACTGTCAGTGTTTGTTATGCAATCTTCGAAATGTCCAAAAAAGTTGGTGCTGTGTGGAAAATGCTAAAAAAGAAAGCAGTATCTTCCCTGATTTGACCTGAATTATTCGATAAACAGCGCAAGACATCGTATTTCATGTTTTGCCTCATCAGCTTAATTGTTTCTTGGATAAAGATGCCAATTCTGAATTTGATCCCTGCAGTATGGTTGGAAAAAATTTGGGATGTTTTGATATGTTGGAATCCTCCACCTGTGGTCAAGGTTTCCCCCTTTGAAAAAAATCTGCCTGGCTGAATAATTCAACATTTTGAAAATTACAGATCTCAGGGATTTTAGGGATGTCAGACTCTCCAGAGCATAATATTATTAATAGATTCAGGGAATTATGGAAATCCAGGTTCCCCTGTTTTTTGATCATTTTCATGGTACCGCAGTGAAAACCAACAGGCTTTTGTGATGGATGTAACCACTTGGGCTGGTACTACTTTGGAAAACCTTTTTCCAATTTAGAAAGTTTGATTCACGATTGCATCTAGAAATGCAAGTAAAGATTGCAAAATGTTGGAAGGAGCCGACTTGTCAAAAAACTTTAAAATTGTTGTAGTAATGATGGACTTTAGTGTACTCCAGGTCAAAGAATTGAGGGACCACTATTGCCAATGTAAAGTTCAGAAGTAGGCATCTGTCATGATATGGGGGTGGGGTGGTAATGTCTGGGTTATTTCTGCATCTGTGAAAGTACCACTGTTGCTGAAAGACAGCTGTGCATTTTGGAGCAAAATATGCTGTTTTCAAGGCAACATATTTTGATATATAGGATTTCCCTGCTTATTTAAAAAAGACAACATCATGATATATACATATTTTGTACCTGTAATCTAAGATTGCGGTTGCTGAATGGCAATACCTAGCCTGGTAAAACCAGACTCTGCTACTTCGCTGTGCTTCGTACACAGAGTCTGGACACTCGTCATCGACAAGTGTTTACTTCCTGGTGGGTGGGCACTTATCTGAAGCTTAAAATCATTGATATACCCGTAAACTAATCACAAACATTTGGTGATGACGTATGTTATGCGCCGGCTCAGCCACCTAGTACTTCTGCTGTAAATACAGTCCTTCATACCAGGAATGCAGCGAAAACAAACTGATCAGTACATTAAAGTTAATACTGTACCCATACATATGCCCATCTACCAAATTTTAGCCTTCACTCATTCATTTAAAAGAACCAAAGGTGCTCTTTTTGTTCTCCTTACAAGAAACAAACTGTTGTGCTGTCGTTTTTCCTGCAGATACTGCTGCTGTTCAAAAAAAAAAAACCTAAAAGACCCAAAACCAACGGCAGAATCGACAAGAATATTGTATTATTTACATCAGGACGAAATTTGCGTTGACACGAAAACTGAACCGTTAACCATACTCTCGCTAACATCATACCCAGCTCACTATCTACCTTTATAGCAAATACAGTTTGGCTCTAAGAGTTTGGTTGTTTCAGACAGCCATTTAATTCACAGGTAATAACAACATAACATTGAGACAGCGAATAGGTCTTGTGACACGAAAAAAAACACGGCTTTTAAAAAGTTTGCTGCTAACTTAAATGGTGTGAAATTCGCGGACAATGAAGAAGCTACAAGCTAGCTGAGGTGGTTTGACTGTCTCTCACAGAGATTAACACTGTGCCTATTTCATGTTTCAGATTGGCTATTAAGTAGGTATGACAATCTGTAGGGAGTAGTGCTACAACATCATTTCCATTCAAAAAACTAACCAAATATTCATGTTGTTGTGGCTATAAGTCACTGATACCTGGGATTTTCTCCACGACAGAGTGAATGGCATCTCGTGTATCTATGTCCGTAGCCATTGTTGATTTCAGAGACTACAATTTCAAACTCGTTGGAGCTGCTACATTATGGCTCTTGGCCACACCTTCTGTTCGTTGGTTGGTCCAGGGTACTGTCTGCCGAGGTAAACAAGGCAGAGCTCTGAGTGACCAGACTGAGTAGTGAAGCAAAATTAAATTAAGCGGAAGTACGAAGGCTGGCGGGGTCAGGTTAGGGAATACCTGCAATCCAGCCCAGTATCCCATTGAAAATATTCAGACTGGCTCAAAGAAAGTTTACAGTCTAAAAAAGGCCAGTGCCCTGCCTAATCCCCAAAATGGAAAATAAGGTTTAAAAAAAGAAGAAAAAAAAACATCCAAATGTGGGGAAAAATCAGCAAAAAGTTGTGAGAAAAAGAGAAGATATTGTGGAGAAGACCATCTGCCAGTGTCCAGCTTATTGATAAAAGTTGGATGAAAGTTGAATGAAAATTTTTGATAAGAAATCCAAACAGCAATGTCTGCAGCTCCAGGAAGTGATGCGACATAGAATGGATATAAAGCAGGAAGAAGCGGATAAGAGCAGCTGTGGCCAGTGGCCACACGGTGACGAAGGTTCATTGACTCAGGGTAAAGGAGGTAAAGGAGCCCTGGAAAAAGACACAAAGAAGGTTCGGCACTGTGTCATTCAACAGCGCACAGGATAAATTGTGGTCTGGTGTCAGGTTCCAAACTTCCCATTTTCAGTGAGGAGTTATAATCCTGAAGTAACGGGATATGATCATGCAGTCAACCCACTTTCATCCCCTTATTGTTCCTCGGAACACTCAGCAACACTCAAAGCTGTATCTTTCATCTGCTTCTAGCTCATCTTTGAACAAGAAGTCAGCATCTTGTACTTAAACGTAGCCACCAGAGCCATGTGGACCTCTCCAGTGACTGAGACCATAACTTCCCCTTCTGGTACCTTTATGGCCACTCAGTGCCACCACATGGATTTACTCACCACTAGCCTCCAATTTCAAATGGACCTCCCAGGTGACTAGCCCTGTGAGTAGCCCCACTGGCTCTGTTAATTCATGCTCAGTGCCACTGGTGACTCTTGGATTTCCTTAACACTGGCCACCAATGACATAAGGACCTATCCAAAGGCCCTGGCTGTTACTGGCACACCTACAGGCTGTTCACCGTCACCAGCTCCTCAAACATTTATATAACTACTGATCTGTTTCTTAAATATTGGCTTGACTACGGAAGTATGTTTTCAGACAGAGTGTGTCTAGGGAGGTTATTCCACAAAAATGGATGTCTGAACAGCAGAAGGCTGGGAAAAAATCTTCGGACAGCTCATTTTTCCAAACGGTTACTTGAAGGACTATTAAACGCGATGTTACACAACAGTACACACACCCCTGTCCTTATTTTTCAGGAACGTATTATTGGCCTAAAATTGGAACAAGCATTTGTTTAAAAAAAAAACATAAATAAAAATAATAATCCATCTGAAAAAAACAAATTAGACAAGGATAAAAGCATTAAAGGTGAACTAAAACATAACTGAATTTTTCACGATTTTGGCAGTTTTAGGTACTTTATATTACTCTTTCCCCGAATACATTAGTAACCGAACTCAATTGACATATTTGTGTTGAAAAAAGATCAAAAACCAGCCCTGCTGCACTGCAATTTCCCCAATTTCCGAAAAGCTAATTACGTATTAATTTATGGATGTGACATCGTTCTAAGACTCGTTTCAGCTCTCCATTCAACATGGATATACACAAGTGCGTGTATTCCATGTAAAATATTCGAGATAAATCTTTGTCTTTGGCTTTGTTTTCAAAATATTTTATTAAACAAATATAGAAAGGCTCGATTTTGTGTAGGTGGAAGCTGTACGAGGGACATTGTCAAATATGTCACTTTCAGTGTCGTTGTGAGATCTTGCTCACTATGAGGACTTTTACTGTGCCAAAACTGAAACAACTGAAATCACCGCTGACCTGCAGAAACATCGACAACTCCAAAAAGCCATGAAACTCACATTGCATTTATGAATCAATGCTGTTCAGGATTTATTGAATATGGCTAGCTAGCTATAAAACCGGAGAGTTGACAATTTACAGAACTAATAGCAAGTTATAATTAAATCTGTTCAGATGCCGTATTTCAGGAGAGCACAAAGGTAGGCTACTGGTGCATCCTCATATTCTAAACTGCTTATTTTCGCGAACAAGTTAATCTGCATGTGAGTGAAATATTGCAAAAAATTGCATTTGTTTTGTTTGCAAAGTAGGGGGCAAATTTGCTAGCTAGCAAAGCTAACTCCAGTTTGCTGTGATTACCGTTTCTTCCCCTCAATGGTTTGTCATCATTTAGTGACTTATGCTATTCTGAACCATTAAGCTATACGCAGTCTATGCTTTTAAACAGCTTTAATTATTTATTTTTCACAGGCTAACATTTGTTATGTGCTCTTTCTACCTCTCTGTATGTATTCATGCTTGTGTAAATAGATAGCACCATCCCGCAATTCAAACGCAGCCTCTACCTCGGACTTTGAGTTGATACAGCGGCAACAAAAACCTTATTTTGCATAAAAAAATTTTTTTTAACTCGTGTTGCATTGATTTTATTGTGAAGGCAAGACGAAAACACAACATGAATAATCTGATAACGGCTCGATTTAAGACAGTGGTTCTCAAACTCCTGGCGCCCCACTATAATGCTGGTTTTTGGTCCAACAACAACTGGAATCTTAGGATTTTAACGAGGTGTCAAATAGTCTTAATTAGCTGCAATCCATATTTACAGCAGTTATTTACCACCTTTAGCCGCATTTTTGTGGAAGTATCCACTGTGCCATGAAGAATAAAAACCCTAAAACATGTTATGCTTATTTTTACATATTGTGAGGATTTTCATGTAAAATGATTTCTAAACAGATCAAATTAGACTCTGAGAAAATCAGGAAGCTCCAAATTGGGTTGCTGAACACAGGTGTTTTGTTCATTCATCTTCTTTACCCGCTTATTCCTCACTAGGGTCACAGGGCGAGCTGGAGCCTATCCCAGCTGACTACGGGCAAAGGCAGGGACCCACCCTGAACAGCTTGCCAATCCATCACAGGGCGCACACACCATTCACTGACCATTCACTCTCACACTCATACCTACAGGCAATTTAGTGTCTCCAATTGACCTGATATGCATGTCTTTGGACAGGTGTTTTGAATTCTTTCAAAATAATTTGTCTGAACTTAATAAAATGAACATGAAATGAAACAGGTGTGACTTGCCAAATAAATTGCTGGTTTTTGCAACCATGTGTTGACAGTTTCATCAGTGATGAACCTATTGATTTTCTACATTGATTAAGGGTTTGGTCAAATTTCCCTCTGCAGTTATTTATACTGGTTTCTAACAAATCTCATTGTGGATATGAAATTTTAACTCTTCATGGCATGTGCAGATTTGTCAAATGTGGCTTAAGAGGAGAAATAACTGCTCTAAACATGAATGCACCTAATTCAGGCAAATCAACAGCTTGTTTAAGTCCTGAGATTGCAGTTGTGGTCAGAACAAAAACAAGCGAACACAGTGGGGCACCAGGATCGGGTTTGAGAACCACTGATTTAAGCAAACAGTTCTGTGACTGTATGCAGCACTAAGGCTTACTTGTACTGCTAGCACTGAGTGTCAGAATGACGTCAGGTGTACACATACATGATCACACTTTTTAGATTTCTGACAAGGTAGGTGCCGTAACAAAGTGCCTCTAAATATATACTTCTTACCCAAATCTCTCAACTTGATTTAAAAAAAATATGAAATCCATAATCTACCACTGAAACATTGAAACTTCAAACCTCTTCATAGTTCCTCTTTAAATATACCGTCTTAGCAATTCAATAAAGGTTGACTGTAAAGTACTGTTTTCAAGTTCATTTGCATTTTCAATAAAGTCCTAACTCTCTTTGGAAATAGTCTTGTACTATCAGCACTTTTAGCTCCTCACTGATGAGTTTATGCGTATTATCAGTGCTGGTATTTCTTATCCAGCCCATGGATTTATGTTGTTGGAGTTGTAGCCTAATGCCTCTTTGGTGGAGTTACTGTTATATCACCAAGAGTACCTCTGTTGTTTCTGAATGGATTAGTCCTATCAATGCTTGCAGTTCATCGCTAGTGACTGGATTAATGACATTAGTGTTAGTAGTGCCTCACTTATGAATGGTTTTATGTTATCAGTGCTGGGACTTCCATTTGTAGGAGTCAGTGTAATATCATTCACAGTCAGACTCTTGTGGAAGGGTTAAGGTTATCAGGGGTTTAGTGCCTCTTGTGAATGGGTTTGTGTTATCAGGGGTTTAGTGCCTCTGGTGAATGGGTTAGTGTTATCAGGGGTTAGTGCCTCTGGTGAATGGGTTAGTGTTATCAGGGGTTAGTGCCTCTGGTGAATGGGTTAGTGTTATCAGGGGTTTAGTGCCTCTGGTGAATGGGTTAGTGTTATCAGGGGTTTAGTGCCTCTGGTGAATGGGTTAGTGTTATCAGGGGTTTAGTGCCTCTGGTGAATGGGTTAGTGTTATCAGGGGTTAGTGCCTCTGGTGAATGGGTTAGTGTTATCAGGGGTTTAGTGCCTCTGGTGAATGGGTTAGTGTTATCAGGGGTTTAGTGCCTCTGGTGAATGGGTTAGTGTTATCAGGGGTTTAGTGCCTCTGGTGAATGGGTTAGTGTTATCAGGGGTTTAGTGCCTCTGGTGAATGGGTTAGTGTTATCAGGGGTTAGTCCCTCTGGTGAATGGGGTAGTGTTATCAGGGGTTCGGGCCTCTGGTGAATGGGTTAGTGTTATCAAGGGTTAGTCCCTCTGGTGAATGGGTTAGTGTTATCAGGGGTTCGTGCCTCTGGTGAATGGGTTAGTGTTATCAGGGGTTCGTGCCTTTGGTGAATGGGTTAGTGTTATCAGGGGTTTAGTGCCTCTGGTGAATGGGTTAGTGTTATCAGGGGTTTAGTGCCTCTGGTGAATGGGTTAGTGTTATCAGGGGTTTAGTGCCTCTGGTGAATGGGTTAGTGTTATCAGGGGTTTAGTGCCTCTGGTGAATGGGTTAGTGTTATCAGTGTTCAGTGTGCCTTGTTTAAATTTGTCAATATTGTCATTTCTTGCAGTATTTTTCATCTGAAAGAGTATGTGATATCATGGACAGGGCTTCTCTTGTGTGAATGGGTTGGTGTTATCAGTCTGAGTGCCTCTCTAGTGAATGGGTTTGTGTTATCAGTGTTACCCACACGGAAAGAACCTACATAAACATGTAGGTTTTAATATAGGGCCACATATAGGTTTCACATATATGTGAAATTCATATATTATAGGTACATATGTACCTATAATATATAAAAATGACCAATTTTATGTTTGTCATATACAACCCCAATTCTGAAATAGTTGGGACAAAGTATAAATTCTGAATAAAATCAAAATGCAATGACTTTCTGGTCACATGATCCAATATGTTATTTACAATAGAACATAGTTAACATTTCAAATGTTGAGCCTGAGACTTTTTACATTTTTATCCACAAAATGAGCTCATTTGAAATTTTTGGGTTGCAACAGGTCTCAAAAAAGTTGGGACACAGGCAAAAGAGGGCTGAAAAAGCAATTAATATATAAGAAAATCAGCTGAAAGAACATTTATCAAGTAATTAAGTTAACTGGCATCAGGTGTGTAACATGATTGGCTATAAAAGGGATGTCTTAGAGAGGCTGAGTCTCTCAGAAGTAAAGATGGCCAGAGACTCTGCAACCTGTGAAGGCTTGCTAAAAAAAATTGTGGAATACTTTAAAAACAATGATCCTCAACATCATTGCAAAGGCTTTGAAGATCTCATCATCGACAGTCATCATAACATCATCAAAAGATTCAGAGAAACTGGAAAAATCTCTGTGCGTAAGGGACAAGGCCGAAGACCTTTACTGGATGCCCGTGATCTTCGGGCCCTCAGACGCCACTGCATCACTCATCGGCATGATTCTGTCATTGACATTACTAAATGGGCCCAGGAATACTTCAAGAAACCACTGTCCGTAAACACAGTCTGCTGTGCCACCCACAGATGCCACCTAAAGCTCTATCATGCAAAAAGGAAGCCATTGTTGAGCATGATCCAGAAGCGCTGGGATGCATTAGTGCACATGGTGTGGGACACTTGCATGTTTTGAAAAGCACCATGAATGCTGAAAGGTATATAAAGGCTTTAGAGCAACATACGCTCCCCTCCAAGGACATCGATTTCAGGGAAGGCCTTGTGAATTATGCATAACCACATACTGCAGCTATTACAACAGCATGGCTTCGTAGTAGAAGAGTCCGTGTGCTGAACTGGCCTGCCTGCAGTCCTGATCTTTCACCGATTGAGAACATTTGGCGCATAATTAAAGGAAAAGTCCATCAAAGGAGACCCAAAACTCTCCAGCAGCTGGAAGCCTGTATTAACCAAGAGTGGGATCAAATTCCAATGGCTAAACTCAAGATACTCGTCTCCTCAATGCCCAGACACCTCCATTCTGTGTTAAAAAGAAGAGGGGATGCTACACCACGGTAAGCAGGCCCCTGTCCCAACTTTTTTGAGACCTGTAGCTGCCATCTAATTTGAAATGAGCTCATTTTGTGAATAAAATTGTAAACTTTCTCAGTTTCAACATTTGTTATGTTATCGATGTTCTATTGTGAATAAAATACTGGCTGGTGTGATTTGAAAGTCATTGCGTTTTGATTTTATTCACAATTTACACTTTGTCCCAACTATTTCGGAATTGGTGTTGTATATGCGAAACCTATATGTGGCCCTACATTAAAACCTATGTTTTTTTTTTTAGTTTGGCTTTTACAATTCCACCCGTACCTGGAATAACCAATTAGGGAACTTTGTACAAGCACTGAGGCTTTTTCGCAACCGCGGCCCCCTGCGGCCAGCTCAGGAGAGGCACACACTTTGCGGCCCTCCTCCAAGGCTCCCGCCCTTTATACATCGCTCTTTATACACTGAACAAAAATATACACGCCCCATGTAAAATTTTTGAGTTTTTATTAACATTAGCGTTATGCAATATATGAAGCGAATAAAAATTAATTTTTGTTAATGACTAATCTTCAGATCACTGTCCATTACATCTTGATATTGGCGTCTGCAAAGGAGTGACAATCCTCTGAACACGCTGGGGGTCAGGCTGAAGAAATTGAATGTTCAATATCTTGTGTGTCCACCATTTGCGTCTCTCAGAGCAACACGTCTCCTTCATATGGAGTTGATCAGGTTTATCGTGGCCTGTGGAACGTTATTCCATTCTTCCCAGAGGGCCACACGGAGCTGGCGCACATTATCCGGAACTGGAACACGGTTGCGGACACATCGATTGAGAACATCCCAAAAATGTTCTGTGGGCATTACTCAGGCCTGTCCAGAACTGGAATGTGCTCTGCTTCAAGGAACTGCATACACACCGCTCTGGTGGACATCCCTGCATCCAGCATGCCAATGGCATGTTCCCGCATGACCTGAGACATCTGAGGCATGATGACTTTTGACAAAATTTGACATTTTGGGGTGGCCTTTTATTGTCCCCAGTATAAGGAGTGTCTGGGTACTGTTCATTCTGTCTGATCACCATCTGGAAATGCCACACCCATGTACTGACTGACATCACTGCATCACTGAGCAAATGCTCACTGACAGAGAGATTAAAAAATGGTACACAGACCAAGAGAAATATGCATATTGCATTTATTTCTTGCACTATTTGTGTACTCTGGATATACATATATACATATTTTGCTTGTACTCTGTAGTAAAATTGTCAATATCAAAACTTATAATTTACTTTACTTTACATTATTTATCAATTTGTGACATTTTGCTTGTCAGTCACTCTGATTGTTTTAATTTAGATTTTTTAAATTTTTAAATTTTTTTAAATTGGCTCTTTGTGGGTCAATGCACAGTAAAATAAATAAATAAATAAGTAAAAGTCAACATATGCTTACTTAGAGTTATTTACTTGATATGGCATCAATATTTAACGCAGGCCATCTATATTTCAGGTCAGAGTATATATATTGGGTGACTTTATGTAAGCGTAAAATGAGATTGATACCCTGGTACTTTCTAAGATAGAATCTTCGTTATTAGCACCCGTCTGGCCAACAGGAGACGCCTAAGGGAACTCTAATCTACATAAGCCTTCCCAGCAGGCCCCTCCGAATTTGCATCCCTGTAGCGCATTGGCCAATTGCTCGCTACTTCTGAAAAGAGTTGCCGACTACTGCTGGTTGATACGAGGCAGGGATTAAAGCCAATTTGTTTATATAGGTTCTTTCCAAGTGGGAATTTAAGAATCCTTGTTTTTTTCATCCCTGTCATACTTGTCAACTCACTATGACTTTTGAGCGTTTTTTTTTTTTTCGGAATGAAACGCCCCAGAGGCGGTGTTAGACCCGAAAATTAGTGGCTATTGTCCCACCCTTTATTGACAACAATTTGTCCTGGCTAATTCTTCATGGTTTTCCTTCATTAACACGTTTTCCAATTTAAGAATAATCAAGTGACAATTGCCTCACTCCCCCATACTATCTAAAAGCGACAAAATAATGGGCTACATTTGGTACAGAAAAGTAATTTAATAATAATTAGGTCTATGCTCCGGCACTCGGCAACGGCATTTCAGACCACTTCAGCGAATTAAGGTAATTTTGATGACTAGTACCCGGTTTGGTCTGATTACATTTTTCAATCAGACAGCTGTTTACTTTATACAGCGAGTTGCGTGACCGTACTGCAAAAACAGGTGTACGCACTTGTCGCCGGAATGACCTTAATTCACTGAAGAGTTCTGAAATGCCGTTGCCGACCGCCAGAGCATAGACCTAATTATAATTAAATTATTTTTCTGTACTGAATGTAGCCCATTGTTTTGTCAATTGTCACTTGATTATTCTTGAATTGGAAAATGTGTTAATGAAGGAAAACCATCAAGAATTAGCCAGGACAAAATTATGTCAATGAAGGGTGGGATAATAGCCAATAATTTGCGGGTCTAACACCGCCTCTGGGGCGTTTTATTCTGAAAAAAAACGCCCAAAAGCCATAGTGAGTTGACATGTATGCCCTGTAGGAAAAAGTCTTGGACCTTTAGTTGCTACACAAGCATCTCAGACAAAAGACAAGTGTCTGTTCATTAAAACTGTGAACAGAAATGTAGACTTTGTCTTCAAATTCATTAACCACAGTGAAATGCTCAGATAGATGTGGGGATGAAAATGAGTTTTGAAAGGCATGTTTACTTGAATGTACGTTCTTCTGTGTACTTTTATTTTGTTATTTTTGTTTTACTTTTGCTACATTTAGACGAAGGACCTCTGAGCCATATTCATCTAGAAACTGCATTACAGACGAGATAGAAAACATTGCATTTGGTGGATGTTACAATGTAGTGTATAACCTTTCAGTGGATGTGTATGAGCTGTAATGATGTGAATCCAATGTCATCAAATGTGGTGAATCTGGCAGTGACTTAAACTTGAAAAAATGCTGAATTGATGAAATAAACATAATTATATATTTTGTTTTTATACATTTCCTTCTCTTCCACAATACACAACTCAAACTTCATAGAATGGAAAGTATGGTCAAGAAAGAATTGATGACCTTGTTATTGTTTATGTTTCAGGAAAAAAATGTAACAAATAGTATTAAACATTTGTATTGATATCATAGCTTTTTGTCTCCTCTCACTTGCCATAGTTGATAATGACTTACACATTACACACATAACATGGCGTTGTCACATGTCAACATGTATATAGGATCAAATGTGATGCCAAATTCACATGTTTGCATGCAATTAATAATTTATTGCATGAAATTCATTCATTGTTATTTCTGTAAGGGACTTTGGTCTAATATGCAGATATTACCTTGAGAATGAAATATGAGCTCGGCATCATGTCTGACAGTTGCAAAAGTGAGATATGAGCTATACAATAGGTATGACAAACAGAACCTGCCACTGGGTATATGAGCTATATAGGAGACATATACCTTGTATGTACATATAGGGCCTATATTTAGATATAAAGAAGCAATATAGGAGCCCTATATGCCCTCTATAAGCACATGTATGTACCTGAATTTGGCCTATATGTGACCTAAATGCGGCAAATATCCGCATCTATGCTGTATATATGCAGCATATATGTGGCATATATGCTCATACATGTGGCATATAGGTGTCATATATATGCGGATATATGTTCATATAGATTCTTTCCATGTGGGTAATAGTGCCTCTCTGGTGAATAGGTTCGTTTTATTGATGTTGATAGTGTCTCTCTGGTTAGTTAATTTGTTTTATTAGAGCTTGTGGTTCCTCTCTCGTGCAGAGTCAGTGGTGTCAGTCTTGTGTTTGAGTTATTTGTGCCTTGATGCCTATCCAGTGACTGGGTCAATGTTATCAGAATATTAGTGCCTCCCAAGCGAGGAGATTTCATATAATATCATTAACTGAGCCTCTTGTGAATGGGTTGGCATTTTCAGTGTTTCTAATTCCTCTCTGGTGAACGGATTAATGTTGCCGTGCTGCGAAATTCTCCTGGTGAAATGATTTATCTCATCAGTGTTTGTAGAGCCGCTCTGGTGCATTATTCAGCGCAATCAGTGTTTGTTGAACCCCTCTGGTGAATAGGTGAGAGATATCAGTGATTGTTTATTCGTTTGTTTGTTTTCTTAATGTCTGATGTGAAAGGGTATTTTTACTGGTGTTTGAGCTCCTCTCAAGTGAATTGGTCAATCAATCAGTGTTTGAATTCCTTTCTGGTGAATTGTAAAATGTTATCAGTGTTAGAGTGTTGTCAGTCAGTGCGTTTTCATGACGTAAGAGAAAATCTAATTATTGTGTTAGTCCGACTATAACCGGACATTTGAAATGCATGTAAACATGTTAGTCTAACCAGAATTGCGCTAAATCGAATTTCTCATAGTCTGACTAACACACTCGGATAATGCGGTCAATAGACGCATTATTCCTGCATGTATACGCCTGAATCGAACCAAACTGGACTATGCGCTCTGAGCTTGCTCCACGTTCTTTGTGCAAGGCTTTGATCCGAAAGTCTTGTGGACATGTCAACACCAAACTGCCCGACTAGAAAGTGTGTTCTGAACAATCCTTGTCCGCAAGGATATTGGTGCTTGAACAGTCATGGCTTGGGGTCTCTTAACTTCTAACATCAGTCTGCATGATTTATCGAATGATTCTCGCGTCATCCAAAAATTTTTCTCCTACTCGCCATCGGAATATGACACTCTTGCACTAGTCATTACTCCTGATCTGCATCCAACATACTCGAGAAGACCAGGAGTGTGTTTCCGGAAAGCACAGATGCTAACTTGTAAAGTTGGAACCACAGACTATGAATGGATGAACTATGTTAGTCGCTAGCAACTACGCTTCTGGGAAACATACCCCGGGTGCGTAATTTCTTTTCCTACATTAGCTGAGTGTATATCCAAAAAAGTGGGTGTGGCCTGCCTTATTTGGAATAAGGTGACCTATATAAGGTCCGGAAAGTGCACTTAAGAACGAATTCTAAACCCACCCAACTATACACCGAAAAGCGTTTACCAAAACGTTGGCTCTTTATCAATTTATTTGTTTTTGCTCATCATGTTAATCTTCAGCAGTTAACCTTGAGTTAGCCCAAGATCATCAGCAGTAGTTAGTAACATATTGACAATATGACGGCAGTAAATAGCTTTCCTGCAAATACAATCTATGTTCGCTGGCTGCCGGGCTTCTCACCTAACACAACTGTAACGCCTGACCCATTGCTGGGACCGAGCCGCTAACAACTCAAGCTTGGGACATTAACCCATGCTACGATTGTAACATTAAATTTAATTGAATTGACATAGCGGCATGTACCTAACGTTACTGTAACACTAATTAAAGCCAACATTGTACTTCATGTTGTTATTTACCTGTCCAGGAGAAGAAGAGCTAACGTTAGCCCTGAGTCAAATTGTAGCCCCTTTAGCTCCTGCAGTGCTCTCCATTTTGGAAATACATGGCCAATATTAATCCGGGTTCTGTCCCTTTCTTTATTCGACAACTTCTTTGCCAATGACCGTTATTTCTTTAGAGGTAATCTTGGATCCTGGTCGTCTTCAGGTAAAGGTTTCAGTCCGCTCTCTGCCATTTCGCTTTGAAAATATGCGCTGCCACGGCTCACTGGCTGTAGCCTTTTATAGGGATGAAGGGCCAAGGGCTCCGAGAGGAGTGAGGAGGCAGCGATTCACATGAACGTACATGAACGCGCAGCCGGACCGGCTTGTAAACAAGGGGCTGGAGATCAACACAGAGAGCAGGTGTGTGAGGTCCTGCTATAGTCCAGATGAAATTACATCTCTCGTGCTTCACATAGTGATGTTTTAATTCCTTCAATCTAGAAATAATGCATTTACACTTATTGCCCCTTTAATTCAAATCAATTCAATTTTATTTGTATAGCGCTTTTCACAGGCAGGCTGTCACAAAGACGCTTTTCAGAGAGAAAAGAGCAGAGCAGAACTGAGTTCCGGGGGATGGCGTTCCTCGGAGAAAACACAAAAACAAAAGAGGGTTAGGTACTAGATAGACTCATGCATACTGCACCAAATGCTGTCCTGTGTTGGGTATCAAGTTATGCTAAAATACTACAACTCCAGGGTAACCAGTATAGAGCAGTCAACTCTCCTTCATCCACTTATTGCAGCACAGAGGCCCGAACTTCATCCGACTAATGCCGCATAGTTTTTCAATTAGACTCTACCAACACCATGTGGACCTGCCTGATGACTAAGGCCGTAGCAAGCCCCACCGGTGCTGTGTAAGTGCAATCTCAGTGCCACCGGGTCCACATGGATTTAAGCAATTTTGACGACTAAAACCTAGTATCCTTCGTCCATTTTAACATCTCATACGTTGTTCATATTCTATTGTGAATAAAATGTGGGTTTATGAGATTTGCAAATCGTTGCATTCCGTTTTTATTTACATTTGACAAAGCAAAAGAGAGGTGGTGGCAAAAAAGCCTGGCATGAAGAGTGAAGTTATTGAGCAGATAAGTGAAGGCATAATCATAATCAAGGCGTGACCTACATAAACATGTCATGTTTTGCAGTTGAATGTCTGAATTACAATGGCAAGAACCAAAAACATGATACTATCAGAAGAATATCATCCAATTGTAATCATATTTTGTTCCACCGATCATCACACAGAGCTCAGTTTTACTGAAGCACAGAGCCTAACAGCTGCCGCCAGGCCCCTGGCGCCCAGAGGTGTTAACAGGGCACCAAGACAAGGATTGGAGATGAGGACCCAAATGCAGGGACGTGGATTTTATTGAATAAAGTAGGTAAAAATAACAAAAATGAATAAAAAACTTCAAGGAGAACTGAAAAGGGAGAGCGCTAAACAAAGAGGGAAACAGACTAAGGCTACCTGCTATTATTGTTGTGATTATTATTTTGGTGATATCCATTTTAGTTGCAAAAATGGTCTTCCATTTCCCTTGCCTTTAAAAGTAAAGAGACAATAATAGTAATTGACATCTGTCACTTTTTTCCCTTTTTTCCTTCATTTGTAATGACAGGTAATTATAATCTCATGGGACACAATAGTGAGTTACCAAAAGAAATGGAATTTGGGACAAAAAATGCTTCATTTTCTGACAGGGCTGCCGGTTATCACCGCATTTATCAATTATGGCAATAGAAATACTCGCAATAAAAATACGAATGAATATCTAAGGCTTGGAAATCCAAGGTCTAAATCTAAAAATTTCAATTTATGCTGATGAAACAATTTTTCTATTGAGCCCTCCTTTTACATTGTTACAGACCCTCACAAAAGGGATAACCTGGGTGACTTTTCAAACCTATCTGGGCTGAAGCCAAATTATGAGAAATATTGAGGCTTTGTTCCCTGAAAAATAGAAATTTCACTCATCCATGCAATTTACCAATTAATTGGAAAGATGGATTGGTCAATGTACTTGGTATACACATCCCAGAAAATATGAAATATGTGAAATTTCAACTATTAATTTTAATAAGAATTCATTAAAATTGAAAAAATTCTGCTGCCTTGGAAAGGGAAACATCTGACCATTTATGGCAAAATAACTTTAATTAACTAAATTAACTAATTAACTTTTATTAGTTGTATCCCAGTTTACATACTTATTTGTGGCATTACCAACCCCTAAAGAATCATTCTTCAAAATATACGAACAGAAGATATTCAGATTTATATGGAATGATAAACCTGATAAAGTTAAACGTACATATCTCTACGTCGATTTTTTTATCTGGTGGGTTAAAACTCAAACTCAAAAGCTTTAAATCTTTCACTGAAGGCTTCCCTTATTCCAAAATTCTACTTCAATCTAAACGGGTTTTCTAGCAAATTACTTATAAGTGTCCATCCTATGTTTGATAAAGGCTTCTCTCCATTTCTGCAAATTAAACCTGTGCATGTTGCATTAATTAATGACATGTTTTCTGATGTTTCCACTTTTCTGGAAGAAGCTCTACAAAGTTGGTTACAATTTCAGTTTCACCCACCAGAAAATGCTGAACAAGCTCTATAACAAATAATATGGTTAAATTCTAACATACTTGTTGATAGAATGATGATTTTTTGGAAACGCATGTTTGATATAGATATTGTTTTTATAAGGGATATAGTGAATGAGGTGAATGAACTCATGTCCTACAAACAATTAACTAGTTTATATGGAACAGTCTGTACACTGCAGCAATATAATCAACTTACTGGAGCTTTACCAAGTGCTTGGAAATCAAAAATTATTAAAGGAACAGGAGGGCATTTAGTCTGTAGGCCTCACATGAAAATGGTAAATAGGTTAAAGAGAATAAAGATCAACAAGCATATATAAACATTTTGTTTAAGAATAAAGAGCTTAGTCGCTGTATCATACAGGATTCTAGACAGTTGGGAAAATATGTTTGAAGCCCCAGTCCCATGGAGCCAAGTTTTCAAAATCCTTTATAAAACATCACTTGATCTAAAGATGAGATATTTTCAGTATAAGCTAATGTATAAGTTTTTAGCAACAAAAAGATGCTAAATATATGGGTAATAGAGTCATCATCCTTCTGTCGATTCTGTCAGGAAGAAGTAGAGTCAGACCATTTACTTTGGTGCTGTCGTATAATAGCCTTTTTTTGGATAAAGGTGCGAGGCTGGATATCTCAGTACAATAGTATACAATTAGATTTATTTAAAGTGTTCCTTGGTGATGTAACAAAAGGAACACACATAATCTGTAATATAATTATATATTTAGCAAAAATATTTATTTTCGGGTTGACATCTGTTGAGGCATTAAGAATTGAGAAATTAAAAAATTTAATCAAGTATTACAGTAGAATTGAGTGTGTGACGGCCCATGAGACAGGACTTGTAATTCATGCCAAAGATGGGATATAGTGAGGGAGGCTGAAGGTTGGGAATAATGAGAGATAGAATAGGTGAGCTAATAACTACTCATGCAAAAGGTAGATAAGCTTTGTGACTGTAATTGTTATTGTATTGCATTTCTATTTTTATTTGTTTATTATTATTATTATTATTATTATTCTGTGTGCGTGAGTGTGTGTGTGTGTGTGTGTGTTTTGTTTTGTCGGGTGATGGTAGGAGGACACACAATTATATAACTGACTGAATTAATAAAATGGTTCTCCAAAGTGGGGGGGGGGAATTAAAAACAAAAGTCTCCGTGCCCGTGTAGGGTCAATCTAAGCTTTAAATAAGAAAAGGAATAACAATTAACACATGAGAAACAGGTGAAACAGTTATCTAAAGGAACAGAAGCTTAACTGAATAATTGAGAAAGGGCAGGTAGGTGAGCTTCTGGAATGCCAAAGGGGAGGGGCATGACAGCTACATTAACCTGAGCTTGAAAGAATAGCTAAGACCCTCATGTTAAAAGGAAATTATTATGGCTAATCAGTATTTACTGAAAGTTTGTAAAAAAGATTAAAATTAACCACCACATACTGAAATAACTTTACAGTGACTTTCTTTGGAGATTTGTAAAAGTGCTTGTCATAGCCACCACCTGCCTAATTTTATTTGCTAAACTACGACAGGTATCGTGGCTAGCTATCGCAGTGGTCGTATTTTAATGTGTAACAGCAATCAAACACAGTTTACCCAGCCACGCAGGAACAATTTACCGTCAAAATGTTGTTTCGTTTTTTTATTTAAAATGACCCAGGAAAAGCATGGTACTATCTAGAGCTGTTATAGCCAACTTGGGAGGACCTCTGCTGGCATAGTGAAGAAACTGTCGGTCATTTCATGATAGACATTTCTACTCACTGAGTGATTGATAAGCCTTCATGTCTTTGATTGTCATGGCCATTATTGCATATGAGTAGTGGAAAAAATTTTCTGAATGGATGGAAAGTAAAAGAAATCTTGACCTTTAAAGTTTATAATGTCCATTCATTGATTCACTCATCTAGTTAACAAAATTCACTTGACCTGAAATATTTTTTGACACCTCTTTGACGACACAAATTAAAATACTGTATGTGAACACATCATGTAAACATTAACGTCATGACACTTTAGACCACACGACCTAAAAAATAATTGATGTCAAAAAATTAGAGTGATTTATCTCTTAGATTCAATGGAATCATGGACAAAAGTGACTTGATCTATTGCTGATCAAGTAAAAAGTGCCTAACTTTAACAGCCTTTATCTCTAAATTAGGAAGTGTCTTGAAATGTCGTCGATGTGCTCGCACATGTGATTAATTTAGATTAATGAATCAAAAAGCATGTAATTTATTAGATAATTTTTTAATTGCTTGACAGCCCTCATTTTAATATTTGAAAACATAAGAGCATAAGATTCACTTTTTCACTGCAGCTGTACGTTAATAGAAGTAGCTTTTGTTGGATCTTGTATTTGAAATATCAGTTTGACTGTCTTTCTCTCAAATGGCACATTTAATAAACAATTGGATCATATGACAGTAGACGAATAAGAACAGACAATTTGTCTTAATCCCTAAACTTTTTACCGATAGTCTTGAGCACAGGTTACCAAGGTGCCTGAGTCAGTGACTCACCCTCTGAGTCAAGATACAGCACATGGCCCACCTCCCTGTAAGATACTGTCTGATATTTATCAATTATTACTTTAAATTGTTTTTGTGCCGTCCATAAGTGTCTGGACAGTGACAGTGAATAAAAATAGCTAAAATTATTGCACAGTTTGCATGGAGTTGTATAAATACTGTAGCCTCTGGACAGTCTCAAATCTGATATTTATTGTTTCCGAAGCCGATGTGCTTGAGCACTGTGGCGAACGCAAGAAGTGTGTCTCTGTGCCAGTGCACATCGACTCCACTCCATGGATTTAGCAAATTGCATGTAACGGAAGTGAATACTAATGAACACTACGTTACGGATACACATACAAGCTGTTTCCCTACACAATAAAAAGATAATTAGAAGGTATGTTAGAGAGTGGAAAACCCGCTGTTGTCATCAAAAGAGCAACTCATGCACCTATGGTTTGCCAAACAGCAATCAAACTTCCACTGGGACTGGGTTCTATGGTCAGACCAGAAGAAAACACAGTCATCTGCGAGGGGTAAAACTAATATGACTATTTTGTAAAGAACCTCATTCCCACTGTTCTGTATGGGTCTAGATCTTCTGGACCTCAATAATAATTCAGAGAATATGCTAGCAGCTCTGCTTTTGGGAAACGCACCCTTTTGGGGCCTTGCCTTTTTTTCTGTCAGAAATTTTTACTGCTGTCCAGACCTCAGTGACCTTATAGCTGGTTACGTGATTGTGGCACTTCGGATGAGTTACACAAGATCACAAGTGACATTCCTGGTGAAACTTGTTTTTCCCACCATGAGGTAATATAGTGGTGCCCCCTTAATTCATGAGACAAAAAACATGGTTTCAGCGGGAATGTCACTTGCGACCTTGTGTTACTCATGTGATGACATGTTCTTGGAAAAAAAAAAAACTCTTTTATGACAATGCAAATTATTTTCTTTAAATTATTTTATATATATATGAATTAAAGGATCTAGCTTTGTTAATATTTTTAATTGTATATTGAGAAGATAAAATCTAAAGGCATTGATTCATAACCATATTTGTTCATATTTTGCAATGGTGGCAATATTAGTTGAGGACACTGGAACATTTTATGAACAGTCGCTGATCAGTTATACCTTTGTAGAACTCTATTTTTTTGTTATTGTTGTTGTTTGAAGGTTTGGGCAGCTCCACAAAGGTCTCCAAGTATGTTGCCTACAAACAACTTTAAATACTGAATGGTGGTTTGGTCTTGAAAACACATCATGAAGGAAGTGTGTCAAATAGATTTTCAGGAAGTTGGGCATTCACAGTAAACAAGGCTGCTTTCACCTTTCTAACATCACATAAACATAAGTTGCCACCCAAATGATTTGGATTCTTTCCTGGCAAATGGCAGTTTCTGGCAGTTTCCTGGCAGTTTCTGAAGAACAAACATAGGAGGTCATAACCCACTATTTAGGGGGCAGCAGGGTAACCTAGTGCAGGTTGGGATTCTGACGTGATCTGGAGAGATGAAGTTTGGGGAAAATCCGCGATTGGGCCCTTGAGCAAGGTCTTTAACCCCAAAAAATTTCTCTGGGGGCTTTACCCCTATTAATCTCCATGCCTCCTCACTTGCAACTGTTCTGTTATGCACTTCTCTTAGGATGTCCTTGAAAAAGAGAGCCAATCTCAATGGAACTACCTGGTTACATAAAGGTTATAAAATACCCATAGATATGTATGTACACCAATGCACATTAAACAGATTTATATTCAAATGACAAAACAGGACTTTTCATCCTTTTTAATGTGCATTAAATGTTTTTTTCTAAAAAATAAATGGTAAGTCCTTAAAGATTTGAGGATTGTCCGTATAAATTTTCCCTTGGACACTGTATAACATTAAAATGAAACCATTTTTCTTTCCTGAATATTAAAAATGTGTTTATTACTGTAATGATTGAAATTATTGACAGGAGCTACCAAAGATGATTATTTTGCCCTCCAAATGAAACCTCAGTCTCGAGCTCCCTCCTTCTGTCATTTAAGAAAACAGGTATAGTGAATATGGGTTCATGTTTTTCATGGAAACTGGGTTAATAAAGACCCTGCCTGCCATCCCCTAGCTTCCATTCTGCCTGTCCTGCTAGAGTAAACAGGCTGCCTCTGCTCACTGCAATGCCTCATCTCTGTGACAGGCCAGGGGAGGGGTGTGACTGCAGATTTTAACAAGCCTGGATGTTGGAAACAAGGCAGCAGACGAGACAAATCATGTTCTGGCCAGGCTGATGCCTTATTAAATAATGACACAAGGCAGGACGTTCACTGCTTATTCAGTTTTTCTCTGTTTAATCAGTGGGTCCTAGTGGTAACTGTAGTCTTTTTACTGTTGCACTTTCACGTTATAGCTTCTGCTGACACAAAATGGCTGCCTCTTAAAGGGATAACACATCTGTTAGGAGCACCTAAACAATATATGGTAGCCTCCCTAAAATGCTTGCCTTTAAAAAACACGACTTTTTGGAGCTCTTAAATGAATTCTCGTAATTTGTGGTGTGATTTTAAATGCATTAAATTGCCAAATTAACAGTGTTCCAGTTTGTTTTTCTCTTTTTTTACATTTACTTTGAGAGATGTGTGTTTGCAAGCTTCAATTTCAAGAGCTCTTCAACCAAAATATTTTTATACAATCATTGTGAATAATTTTGTTGTCCACCGTTTCTCAACCATCAGTTATACAGTTACTCAAGCTACATAATTCACTTTAAAGGAGTGTCCCACTTCGCACATTGGAAGAAGGTCCACATCTAATTCATCAGCACTGACCCTCTTCTGCATACTGAACACTGAGTTTGTGTATGAAGCATTAGTGCTGAGTCAATCCCCGGAGACAGGGGAATGCAATGAATTAAAGCTCAAAGGCCCTCAAATTAAAACTATTTGCCTCTGCTGTGTGTGTCAAACATTTCTCTCTCTTTTTCCCTTTCTTTCTTTCCCTGTCTCTCTCGTTCTCTCTCTCCATTTATCTATCTTTGTCTCTTTCTCTCCAGTTCAAGAGGATGCTAAACCGGGAGCTGTCTCACCTGTCTGAGATGAGTCGCTCTGGGAACCAGGTGTCAGAATACATATCCAACACCTTCTTAGGTGAGCTGCTTATCCTTATGCCTGACATAATCATATACGGACTTTACTTTTTTACCCACAAGTGCCACTCGTCACAGTGCAGTCCATAAGTACTTGGACAGTGACTCTGTAAACAACCTTAATTCTGAAAAAAGTTGGCACTATGGAAAATGCATATATGATCAAAAAGGATTGATTTGATCCATTCACCTTATACTATCTTGACAACACTTCAGCAACTCATTATTTGACTGTTATAGTTGAAATCAACTGGTCATTGAAAATATACTCTTATTTCAAATCTGATGACTGCAGCAGACTCCTAAAAAAATTTGGCACGGGGGCCATTTAGGAAAAATAATGATGTGACAAGTTGTGATAATGAGGTGATGTGATACAGGCCATATTAAACAGGTGAGGTATCCATGTTATAGTACTAACCTAGTCTCCAAATAGTCTTTTTCTACCTTAACAGGAGAAATGGGTCAAGACTCACCAATATGCTGATATATGCATAAGCTTATAATCCATCACTTTGAGAACAACGTTCCCCATCTGCTCCTGAGACGTCTCAGAATTTTACAGCATGGCAATGCCGAACCGTTTTCTGAATGGATTACAGCTATATGGCTGTATTATCAGGAAGTATGGGTGCTAGATTGACCTGCCGGCAGTCCTGATTTGTCTCTGATTGAGAATGTATGCTGCATTTTGAAGTGAAGGACTGATGGCAATGGCAATGTGCGCGGCTGAAGACCCATGTATTTGAGGAATGGAGGGAAAAATCTGTTTGATAGACTTTACCAGCTGGTGTCTTCAGTGCCTAAATGCTTTATGGGTGTGGAAAGACAGGGTGATGTTACACAGAAGTAGACAGTGGACTGCGCTGACTCTTTTGGACTCTGTAATGCATTGTAATCATCTCATTGTATATTTTTGACAAGCAAATAAATTCACGCAAGAACATCAAATAATGTGTTACTTGACATTTTTTTATGTTGTTGATTGTGAATGGTTCTTTAAAATAAGTACTTTATGATTTTATTTGCATTTCCATGATGTGCCAAATTCTTTTTAGGAATTGGGGTTGAAATGACGCCTGCAGCTCACACAATATGGATGTTCATACTTGCAAATCAAACCTAAAAGTTTGCATATGAGCTTTGACAATATCACAGCAGATCTCTCCTTCTCTCTACCTCCCTCTCTCTTCCTCTCTCTCATTCTCTCCCTCTCTCAGATAAGCAGAATGAGGTGGAGATCCCCTCTCCCACACAGAGAGAGAGGGATAAGCCCATGTCTCACATCAGTGGGGTGAGGAAACTGACCCACAGCTCCAGCTTGTCCAACTCCACCCTGCCCCGCTTCGGAGTACAGACTGACCAGGAGGAGGCCTTGGGACGGGTGTGTGCCACGCTCCGTACTCACACACATTCACACACACAAGCACACGCACACACACACATACATACTACACAGCCGGCTTGAGCATACAGAATGAGCAGGAGGATGAGTTAGCGAGGATGTGTATAACTCTTCTTTCTCCTCTCATATGCACACACATACACCACATATAAGTTACACACATGCATAAACACACACCAACAGATGCACTCTCTTGCTCACATACACAACACTCGCATGTATACGCATGTGCACAACCATGAATAACCTTTGTAAATGTCTGCTTGCAGGAGCTGGATGATTTGAACAAATGGGGCTTGAACATTTTCCGAGTTGCAGAATTCTCCAACAACAGACCCCTGAGCTGCATCATGTTCGCCATCTTCCAGGTGACTGACTGTGCATGTGTGCGTGTGGCGTGCAAGAGAGTGAGCGAGAGTATGAGGGAGAGAGAGAGAGAGAGAGAGAGTGAGCATGTGTGAGGGAGAGAGAGAGAGAATATCCAATTTCATTTAATTTGACATTACAACAAAATATTCTTGTTGAACTGAGAGTCAAAGAGAGCGTGTTTGAGTGGAAGAGAGAGGGAGAATTTTGTTCTGACTTCAACCCTGAATGGCTCTATATACTTCAGTCCATTTTCCTAATAGTCAAGATATTCTCAGCGGTGACGTAGCCAACATGGTGCCGAGACACGTCCCTTTTTTGACTGCAATTAGTAGTTCTCAATCATTTTCCTTTATTGACGCGTTTTCCAATTATTGTAATTGGCAACCGAAGGCACGTTTTCTCTCCGTATGCGATCTTACAGCGATGAAATCATGGGCTAAAATCAGTACAGTTGCAGAACCAAAACTGAGAATTGGGTGCACGAAACATCTGTTTAAAACAATTATAAATCTTGACCTGTTCTCAGTCATTTTCATAATTAACAGAAGATTCACTCCGAGAGCACTCCACACTTAACAGGTCCTGGTTTTCCCAGATTAGGAACAGGTCAGGACTAATAATTGTTTTAAACGGAAGTTTTGGGCAACCCAATTTTCGGTTCTTGTTCCGCAACTGGACTGAATTTAGCCCATGATTTAATCGCTATTAGATTGCATATGGAGAGAAACCGTGTCTTCGGTTGCCAATTACAATAATTGGAAAACGCGGCAATAATGGAAAATGATTGAGAACTACTAATTGCAGTCAAAAAGGGACGTGTCTCAGCACCCCGTTGGCTACGCCACTGATTCTCAGTGTTGTCATCCAGCTGACTCAGTAATTCTGTTTTGTGAAATAAGATGCGAATATAAGGAACATTGTGTGTTTTGGCAGGAGAGGGACCTTTTGAAGACATTCCGAATTCCAGTTGACACCTTTGTCACATACGTGATGACCCTGGAAGATCACTACCATTCCAACGTGGCGTACCACAACAGCCTGCACGCTGCCGATGTAACTCAGTCCACACACGTGCTCTTGTCCACGCCTGCCCTCGACGTGAGTGCAATAACCCCCTCTGCCGTAATTACATACTTAGTGGTTTTGAAGTCTTTACACTGGGTGCGAAGTTCTGACTTGGCTGTGTCAAATTTTTTAACCCTTTTTTGCATTCATTGAGAGCAGTGGGTCAGTTTGGCTACTTTTGAAACTACTATGCAGCAAAGGATTAAAGCAAGTTTTGCAAATTATTACAAATAATCACTCCACCAATCAACAAAGTTCGGTGGAGGTTATGTATTCACCCATGTCTATTTGTGGGTTTATGTGTTTGTTGAGACAATATCTTTCAAATTTCTCAATCAATCTCGTTGATATTTTGTGGAAGTGCGGGCCATGGCCCAAGGAACAATCCATTAGATTTTGCTGGTGATCTAGATCAGTGTTCCCCAGCCCTCTCCTGGAGTCACACCTGTCCTGCTTGTTTTAGATCTCTCCCTGCTCCAACACAGGTGATTCACATGATCAGGCTGTCATCAATTAGATTTAGGGGGTGATTAACAAGCTGATCATGTGAATCACCTGTGCTGAAGCAGAGAGAGATCTAAAGCCTGCAGGACAGGTGGGCCTCAGGAGAGGGTTGGGGACACTGATCTAGATCACCATTGGGATCCAGAAATTTTGGAAAAGATTTCTCACAATTTTGGGATCGCAAGATTGGAATAAACTCCATACATATTAAAATCCACTGGATAGAAGTAAAGTTCCAAATGTGTTGGTGGAGGCTTGTGGTCACTTAGTGCTTTCTAGTTCTTTATGGTGACTCTTTGTTTCTCTATTATTCTTCTCTAGTGGATTCTCTCTTACATCTCATACTACTAATTGAGTGCTTCAAACACTTTGTAACATAGATCAGCACTTAGCTTTCTGTGAAACAATATTGTGTCTAATTTAGTGGGCAAACGCCATACTAACTTCATGCATTGATAGCGTACTCCGCAAATATACATACTCCTTGGGTAACACGAACCACCAACACTTAATTAATTCAGTACAAGAGCGCCATTTTAATGTAGTAAAATGAACTGAAATCTTTATAAAGCATATATTTACTTAACTCAGTAAAACTATGCTATAATCACTCTGTACAATAACAAATGTCTGCGACATAACCATCAGTCTATCTCAGTACATAAACTTTATGCTGACTTACTACGTTAGTACTATGCCAGCCGGTGTTGGGCTTACTCAGTGCACTGTGCTTACACTGCAATGTCGTCGGTTAAAAAACTAAAATGAACCATTTATGATTGATTGATGGCTAAGAAATTATTATCTCTTACCTCAAACAGGGGTATCATTGGCACATTTACAGTCAAATCTACATTTGTTTTCATTCCTATTCAGAAAAAAGAAATTAACTATGACGATTCATTAAAGTGCATAAATATGCAGTAGTAGTAATGTATGTACTTACCGCTTGAGTTTCATAAATTTTATGTCTTGGGCTCACTTTGAGATCCTATTTATTCCATGAATGTTATCGTTGTATAATTTGGAAAATTAAAAGAAAGTGTTAGCTTCCAGTTGGCGGGCCATTGAAGTCAATACAATGAAT
Source organism: Gymnothorax reevesii (assembly GCA_029721435.1). Taxonomy (NCBI): domain Eukaryota; kingdom Metazoa; phylum Chordata; class Actinopteri; order Anguilliformes; family Muraenidae; genus Gymnothorax; species Gymnothorax reevesii. The sequence goes on along the minus strand of CM056582.1, from coordinate 99,946,322 downwards.
TAGCTGGCTAGCATGCCATTAAATTAATAAATTCAAGTTTCTTCAAAAACAGTTGCTCATATAAGTTATCATATTTATGGCAAAAAGGGATAGCATGTTAGCTTGTCAATTATTCATCCTATTGACTTGAATAAACCACAAACTGGAAACAAACGCTAGTGATGGTTACCGGCTCCCAGCAGGAGGAATGGTAACATTACCATGTTTGCCAATAAATGGAATCCAACCAGTAAAATATGGAATCAGAAACACTTGAATATTCAATTCCTTCAATTTACTTAAATCTTATTGTCATAGCACTTTTTACGTAATGACTGCCGTGAGCAGGCTTTACAAGTAGCGGAAGGGCCAACGCCAACCTGACCGCAAAACATACCAAAAGCGTTGGAAAAAAACTTCCATTAGAGGGTTAAATCCTCAAACTGTGGTGAGAAAAAATCCTCCCAATGAAAAAATCAAACAAGACCTTCAGGTGATGAAAAAACATGACCTCGAGGTGAATATGACTCATCAAGAATGCAGAAGAGGTGGGTGTATTGTATCAAAAGCGCCAATCACACTTCAAATGTGTGATGTCACCTTCTGCTGCCAACAGTCGCTTTTATAGAACATCCACACCTGTAATGTGGCTTCCCTCTAAATTCAGCTCTGGTGAAGAGAAATTGCATCTCATTGACGAGGAGAACATCAAACATGAGATGTGCTGACCTCTGATTACCTTTACCTGAGCCTCTCTGTGTGTCTCTTTATCTTTTTTCATTCACTCCTTTTTGACGTGTAATTTTAGACAACACACAACGAATTGGATCAATGAAGTTGTCCTGTTGTTCACTGGCAGTGATTGGAAGGTCTCTGGAACTGATGTGTGTCTCTGCCACCACTCAAACACACACTGTCGTCTCTCCCTTTCTCTTGCTAACGTTCTCCTCCTCTGCCCTGCCTCTCATTCTCTTTCCATGTTTCCCTCATATCCTCCTTCTTTCACCTTATCCATCACCTCTTTCTTGCTGTCTCTTTTGCTGTCTTTTACCCTCCGTCTATCCCCCCTTCACCTTCCTCATTTCCCTCTTCCCTTCTTTCTCTCAATGTCTCTTTGACACTCTCGCTCTCACCATCTCTCCTCCCTCCCTTCGTTTTTCCGTCTCCCCCTCCCTTTTCCGCCTCTCAGGCTGTTTTCACAGACCTGGAGATCTTAGCTGCCCTGTTTGCTGCAGCGATTCATGACGTGGATCATCCAGGAGTCTCCAACCAGTTTCTCATCAACACCAGTGAGTCACTGCTGCTCAGCCGTAACGAAATCAGCATCATTTTAATCAGCTCTTTCCGCCTGCAGCCTGGTACTTTGGACTTTAAAGCATAAACATGCAAATTGAGCAGTAGTAACTAGTCCTGTTTATGAAGTTCTGTCATTTTGTTGACTTTAATCTCGGCCAAAATTTGGCAGTCAGATCAACAATAACATATATATATATAATGATATATGAGGTGTGCATTGTTCGGTTTGAGATGAGAACCTACTGGATTTCCTGCCTCCAGGTTGGACAGCCCCGCTCAAGCTGATGAAGGAGATGAGCTTTGGTAGAGTTAGACTGAAAACCCAGCAGATGGTAGATCTCTAGGAATAGGGTGGGCAGCTATGCTCTAGCTTTGAATGAGGTTGGCGTGAATACCCACATTATGGTAGACCTTCAGGAACCCTGTCTGCAGCACTGTTCTAGCTGTTTAATGTGGTGTGTTTTGTTAGGTGTGGAGATGAACTCTTCCGGATGGTGGCCGTAATGAACTTTGTTGGGCAGCCCTTCGCTGGCTCTGTTATCTGGTGTGCTTTTTATGGGTTGAAAAGAAAATCGGCAGGATGTTAGATGTGCAAAACAGGGATGGACAGACCAGCTTGTGCCGTGGGTGAAGATGTGCTTTTTTCGTTATTTAAGCTTATATATTCCTTGTGGAACATTGGCTTTTGATCAATGGTTTCCCCCCGTGTCTTTCTTGGGCGATTTTCCCCATTTGTGGCCATGTCTGCTCTGTGTCTTTAAATACCTGCTCTGAGCTTCATCTTCAGGTGTTTCTGGGTCTCCCCCTCCTTCATTTATTTATGGTTTTCATGTTAGTTCCTGCTTTGTTATTGCAGTGTTGATTATTCTATAAGTTTGACCATCCATCTCCACTTTCTGCTTTTCAACTGCTCCAGAGGTGGGTGCTGTTAACTATGTTTGGCTACTTGATGTCCAGCATATGCCTTAGCAGTTTATGAATACCTGCAGCTTGATGAGGATGCTAATGGTTGTCTTCTGGGTTTCTGATACTTGGGGCAGGATGGTCTTGATGTCGTATTTTAAGATTTTGCGTTTTTGTTAGGCTTGGAGTGAATGTCCTCAATTTTGTACGCCTGTAATTTTGATGAGTTGGGTTGGGCAGCCCTGCTCCAGCTGTTAAATGAGGTTTGCTTAATTAGGTTTGGAGTGAACACCTTCAGGATGTTGTAACACTTGGAACTCGGTGGAGCGGCCCTGCTGTTGAGTGATGTTTAAGGGCCCGAAAGAAAACCTCCTGGATGGTTGTCCCCAATTGACAGATTTAGTCATCCTTCACTAGCTGTTGAATGGGGTGGAATTGTTTTGTGTGGAGTGGAACCGTACAGGAGGGTAAATGTCCTGGAACAGGATAAGTAAGCTCTGCTGTTGCTATGGAATGAAGAGTTAGTTAGAATTAAAGTGACAGTTCATCTCCTCGATTGGGGCTGGACAGCCCTGCTCTGGCCGTTGAATAAGGAGTCAGTTTGACTGGAGGTGAACACCTATCACCCAGAAACAGGGTTGATTACCACTGATGGACCATATAGTGCAAACATGAGTGAGAACAAAGACAATGATAGTGGAGATTTAACATTCTTCCTACTATGTTTCCTTGATCACAATGAGAATTCCTCAGACAAGTATTAACCAAGATCGAGGTCTGGGCTCAATGTGGAAATCTATGAAAGTAGATGAGATGAACCAATTTCATGATTTCAGCAGTGTACCTATAGTTCAACAACATTGCATTTTGCTTTAAAAGCCAGAGATAATTATGCTAACTTGACTCTGTTTACGCGCATTCTTTATTATGCATGTAGCAGTGCACCGAAATCAATGAGGCCATTCTAAATATACTGTAAAACCACATTGAAGGTGTTAAAATAGATAATATTACGAAAGAAACTCTCTGTGAGATGTTTCACGTATTAGTCATTATTTATTAGTGCCTGTATCTATCTAGAACAGGGCTGCCCAACCCTGTTCCTAGAGAGCCGACATGCTGAAGGTTATCACTCCCACCAAAGCAAACCACACCTGCTCTGAATCAGGTGTGTTGAATTAGGGTTGGAGCAGAAACCTACAGGATGGTCGCTCTGCAGGAACAGGGTTGGGCAGCCCTGATCTACAGGGTGTATCAAAAACAGTAGACTCTCTGAAAAGTACCCACTAAATTTACAGTCGAATATTTTAATGAAATTTCTTCGTTTGCATATGTTGTTATGGACGTCCTGCTTCGATCCAAACCAAAATTAATTGCATAATTTCATGCATGATTGAACATAGGCCCGTTTTCCGGTGGGCAATAAAATGTCCTTCTTCCAAAAAATGAAAGGGTTAAAATTGGATGAAAAGTTTAACACTGTAATGTACGATGTGAATTTTTGTTTTTCTACGCCGTAACACTCAAATTAACCCTTTCTTTGCTGCTTTTTGCAAAAAATGAGTCGACACCGGTATTAAAAGCTACAATGGCTAGAGCATCATCTGATACCAAAGATTTCTGCAAAGAAGAACTCAGGTCTTGTGTACTGGTGCGTCTCCATTGCCCATCGTCATTATCTGCAACATACTTTGAAAACTTTGAACCCCAGAATCTCAAAAGTATTATTTTGTGACTTAGGTAATTCTCGCACCCAGGTCTTCAATTTTGGAATAATAATGATATGACAAGCTGCAATTATGATGTGCTGCAAAAAAGTGGCTTTGAACAGGAGAGCTCATTTTGTTAGAGTGAAAAAGGAGCCTTCAGAAAGACCTGGTCCCTCAAGTGTGACGATGGGTCGAGGCTGACGAGCAGATGTGTGTTCCCCGAAGACAAATCCGTGGAATTTTGGGCATTTCACCAAGCACAGTACATAATGTGATTAAAAGATAGAAGGACTCCGGTTAAATCTTTGTGTGTAAAGGGAAAAACCAAAAACCACTTTGGTGACTCTGATCCCTCAGATGTCACTGTGTGAAGGTTTGTCATGCAACTGCAGTGGATATCAGATCATGGGTTTTGAATTCTTTGGTAATCCTTTGTCAGTGAATCTGCTGCTGCAAGTTAAATCTAAACTAAAGCCATACATCAACACCGTCCAGGAGCGTTACCTAATTTTCTTGGCTCTGTGTCACCTGAGCCTAACAGAAGCACAGTGGAAGCATACTTTGTGGTGCGACAAATCAATGTTTTAAGTGTTTTTTGGAAGAAACACCTGCTGTGTTCCCTGTACCAGAGAGAAAATCGACAACCTAAGCTGCTGTCAGCTTCAGTTTTGAAGTTCAGCCCCTGTCATGATAAGGGGATGTGCCCATGCACATTGGTTGGGTGACTTTCACATTTGCAAGGGGACCATTAATGCAGCTATAGATGTTCAATTTTTGGAGCAACATTTGCTGCCATCTAGAAGTTGTCTGTTCCGGGAACTTCCCTACTTTTTGCTAGTATTACAACGCCAAACCACATTATGCGTGGCTCGCGATTGGATGGCTGGGAAAACAGAGAGTGCAAGTCCTAGACTGGCCTGCCTGAAGTTCTGATCTGTCTCCATTTGATATTGCATGGCATTGTATTATGTGCTAGACTTGACCAACTGTTGTTTGTAATACCAAAACGCTTTTGCATTTTTTGCTTTTGCAAAATTGCTAAAATGAGTGTGTTTGAAAGATATGGTGATGTTACCCGGTGACTGTGCCACCTACTTTGGACCTTGTTGCAGTCATCACATTGAATATTTCCGTTTTATTAAGGAAATAAATTCATGTCAGAACATGAAATAATGTGTTGTTGTATTGTTTTCAATATAATAGAGGGTGAATGGACTTCACAAATTATTCCTGTTTGATTTTATTAGCGTTTTCCGTGATGTGCCAACTCAGAATTAAGGTTGTGTATCATACAGCGTATGGCTGCAAATACAGGGGTTGCATGTTTCACTGTTCAGAGCCAAAAAAACTCCTGCGCAATGCATATCAGATTCCCAGTGGTCCGTGCAAATAGAGTGTAATGTGGAGACTGCAGAACTTAGGTGTTTTTCGGAACCCGATTTCACCCCGGACATAGTGCCAGGATCTGTAATTCTGTCATTTGAGGCAGCATCTGTTTCAGAACTGCAGTGGTGGAAAAATATCAATACGCCTTTATAATTTCTCCGCCCCTATAGCACAGATTTGCATAAATTAGTTTGCGAGGTTCATTGAGCAATAAGCCATGAGAATCCATTCTATAGTCTGAATGTAGTGACAGCAGAAGTGCGTTGTTAGGTACGATGCACTGCTGAGTGATGGCGAAAATAATTTCTGCGGAGTCCGCGAATGTTTCAGATTTTTTGCAGATTGTCATCCTTGCGGAGTCACATCAGTTATATCAACATAGCCAATAGGCAATCGCTTTTTCATTAGCATTTCTTTATTATTACGAGTCATGCATTTCTGGTTGTTCAGTTAATAAATTGTTTGATTGTTAATCAGACAAACTTGATCACAAACAGTTTAAGAGAAATTATGCGGGAAAGGGTGGTGTTACTGAAGGCCTTCCTGACATCATGCACGCCACTGCGCTCCATGAATTCATCCTCGAACCTTGCCGCGGAGGGACTGAAGAATACGGCCTGCATCGCAAATCTAAGGTTACGTTACCCAGCTGACTAACTTGCAGTATTATGGCTGTCATCATTATTGCTAGATAATGTACCGGGAAGCCAGCTAGGTTATAATGAAGCTTCCGATGGGTTAGCGTGTTATATTTCATGAATCATTATGAAACAGTAAAGTTATTGTTATAGTTATGCTATGCTGGCCGTATTCTTCAGTCGCTCCCTTGTACATCAACGAGTCAATTGACAAACCACTGAATATTGCATCTTTTTAAGCGGGGCAAAAACTAGTTTTATGGCAAAATAATACAGCAAACTTCTTACCAGCCAATCCTATGTTAATCAGCCAGCTTGGAGTCCGTCATAAAATTATAAAGCTCTATTCTCGATCCCTGTGATGGTTTCTATGGCATCCAGGCACAGAACACGTGTAACCCAGCATCCTGAAGCTCCGAATGCCTGGCAAATTATGCTGTCAACATACGTGTATATATGTGTATATGTATATATATATATATATATATATATATATATATATATATACAGTGCCCTCCATAATTATTGGCACCCCTGGTGAAGATGTGTTAAAAGCCTTAAAATAAATACAATTTTTATTGCCGAAGCATACTCTCACGCAGAAAATTGTAGAAAAATGTAACCTTCAACTCAAGTGAATTTTAAGAGAAAAAAAAATCACCAACTAAGAAATAATTTTTTTTCATAAAAACACCTGTTCCACAATTATTGGCACCCCTAACAATTCCTAGGAATTAAATGTAATTGAAGTATTTCTGTCATTTCTACTGTAGTTTCCAAAGTTGATCAGAGTATCTAGGAACATTTAATTAGTAAATCATCACTTCCTCTTTCCCTGGGGTATAAATATGACGTGACACAGAGGCCATTTCTCTTATCCACTCTTTAACATGGGAAAGAGAAAGGAACACACCATTCAAGTAAGGCAGATTTGTGTCGACCTTCACAAGTCAGGCAATGGCTACGAGAAAATAGCCACTCACCTGCACCTGCCCATATCTACTGTCAGAGGAATCATTAAGAAGTTTAAAACAACTGGAACAGTAGTAAACAACCCTGGACAAGGACGCAAGGTTATTTTGCCACTACGCACAGTGAGGAGGATGGTAAGAGAAATGAAAAGTTCTCCAAAGCTCACTGTTAAAGAATTGCAACAAATGGTAGCATCTTGGGGTCATAAAGTCTCCAAAACAACCATCAGGCGCTACCTACATGCCAACAAGCTGTTTGGGAGGCATGCACGGAAAAAACCTTTTCTCACTCACAATCATAAACGCAAACGACTGGATTTTGCTTTGCGGTACTGGGACTTCAACTGGGACCGTGTGCTTTGGTCAGATGAGACCATGATAGAACTTTTTGGCAACAAACACTCTAAGTGGGTCTGGCAGAACACAAAAGATGAGTCTGCAGAAAAGCTACTCATGCCCACTGTGAAGTATGGGAGAGGATCAGTGATGCTGTTGGCCTGTTTCTCTGCCAGAGACCCTGGGAACCTTGTTTTGGTGCATGGCATCATGAACACTTTGAAATACCAGGACATTTTAAATCAAAATCTGGTGGCCTCTGCCCGAAAGCTGAAGATGGGTCATCACTGGGTCTTTCAGCAAGATAATGACCCTAAACATGTGGCCATATCTACACAGAAATGGTTCACCAGACACAGAATCAAGCTCCTCCCATGGCTATCTCAGTCCCCAGACCTCAACCCCATTGAAAACCTGTGGAGTGAGCTGAAGAGGAGAGTGCAGAGGGGAGGACCCAGGTCGCTGGATGAGTTAGAGAGATTGTGCAAAGAGGAATGGTCGAAGATCCCTCTTTCTGTATTCTCCCATCTTGTGAAACATTATAGGTGAAGATTAGGTGCTGTTTTGTTGGCAAAAGGGGGTTGTACAAAGTATTAACATCAGGGGTGCTAATAATTGCGGCACACATGATTTGATGTAAAAGAATTATTTCTTAATGTGGGATTTTTTGTTTTCCCACTGAATAAATGCACTTGAAATTAAAGGTTGAATGTTCCTCTTTCCCCTATATTATTAAGAAGAAAAAAAACTTAATTTATTAGAAGCTAAATAACACATCTTAACCACGGGTGCCAATAATTATGGAGGGCGCTGTATATATATATATATATATATTTTTTTTTTTTTTTTTTTTTTTTTAAGCTCGTCTGGACCAAGAGGTCCGATGAGCTTATGGCATGGTCTGCGTGTCCATTGTCGTTTGTCGGCCGTTGGTTGTCATTTTTTGTTCATCAGTCAACATCTTCTTCTCTAAAACCTTCTGGTGGATAAACTTGAAACTTTAGATGCAAGTTCCTACCCATGAGGACACCAAAGTTTGTTCAAGGGATTCCAAATTGATTTCAGATACGAACGCCAGCAGCCATCTTTAAAATGCCAATTTCCACTTCATCTAAGGCAATTTTAACATAACATAACATAACATAACATAACATAACATAACATAACATAACATAACACAACACAACACAACACAACATAACATAACATAACATAACAAAACATAACATAACATTACATAACATAACATAACATAACATGAATGGCAAGAACAGGCCTTTCAGCCCAACTAAGCTTGCCAGTTTCTTTATACTATTGTGTATATATCCCTTCAAATACTGACTCAATGGTATCTAGCTTTAAGTCAAGCCTGCTCTTGAAAACCCCCAAGGTCTCTGCCTCAACGATATGGTCAAGCAGGCTATTCCACATTGAAATGACTATTTGGGTGAAGAAATATTTCTGAAAATCAGTGCTAAATTTACCTTTGGTCAACTTCCATTTGTGTCCCCGAGCTCTATACACAATACTTGATTGAAGGAATCCAACACAATTCACTTTGTTAATCCCAGACCTCGATCAAATCACCCCTGAGTCTCTTTTTCCTAAGGCTAAAGAGATTAAGGATCTTCAGCCTCTTCTCGTAGCTTTCATCTTTTATACCTGGAATAAGCTTAGTGACTCTTCTCTCAACTATCTTTAGAGCCTCTATATCTTTCTTAAAGTATGGTCCCCAGAACTGTACACAATACTCCAGATGTGGTCTAACGAACGTGTTGTACAAAAGAAGCATCACCTCTTTAGATTTGTACTCAATACTTTTGGCAATGTATCCCAGCATCCGATTAGCTTTTTCAACTGCTCCGGCACAATGGCTAGAATCTGTGAGGGTTTGGTCAACAATCACTTCCAGATCTTTCTCGTGTGCAGCACATTCCAGTTTTAAACCTCCCATAAAGTAATCCCGTCTAATGTTTTTATTACCTACATGTGCAACTTTACATATTGCTAGATTAAATTTCATTTGCCAAATTTCTGCCCAATTCTGGATTCTATCCAAATCGTCCTGAATCACTTTAGTGGACCCTAAACTACTTGACAAAACCCCCAGTTTAGTATCATCTGCAAATTTAACCCATCTGCTCTCAATATTCCTATCAAGGTCATTAATGTAGATGAGGAACAGCAGGGGTCCCAACACCGATCCCTGGGGGACGCCACTCTCCACCATACCTAGCTCAGATGAGATACCACTGACCACCACTCTTTGTGTTATGTCCTGTACCCAGTTTTGAATCCACTTCAGAATACCTCCTGTAATTCCAATGGAGCTCATCTTAAAAATTAGTCTCTTATGCGATACTGTATCGAATGCTTTCTGAAAATCCAAGTATAGGATGTCATAAGCCCTGCTGGGTCATAATCCTGGTGGCCTCTTCAAAAAATTCCAGAAGGTTCGTTAGGCATGACCTTCCCTTCCGAAAACCATGTTGGCTATCCCTCAACATACTGTTACGTTCAAGAAATAAGTCCAGCTCATCTTTTATGATAGATTCCAATATTTTGCACCCAATGCAAGTTAAACTGACTGGCCTGTAGTTTCCGGGCTCGGTACGGTCCCCTTTCTTATATATTGGTATTATATTGCCCTGTTTCCAATCATTTGGTATTTCTCCAGTTTCTAAAGACCGTCTGAAGATGGCGGATAGCAGCTTAAAGATGATCTCACCAACTTCCCTGAGCACTCTAGGATATAAGTCATCAGGACCCGCCACCTTATCTCCCTTTAGTTTATGCAACTTGTCTAATACTTCGTTATCCCGACCTCCTCAATTTCTGCTAAATAATCTTGAGCATTTCACATTCCCTCTGGCCAAATAAAGACCCCCTCTGAGGTAAAATTCTCAACAAAGTAACTGTTTCAGGCATCCGCAATATGCCTGTTATCATATAGCAGCGATCCGTTTTTATTCTTTATGCACTTAACCTGAAAGAAGCGCTTAGGGTTAGTTTTTGCCCCCTCTGCAATTTGTATTTCCTACAGTCTTCTAACATTCCTCAGCTCTTTGTTCTCATTGTTATCCTTTATGTACATCCTATAAAGATTCCTCTTTTCCCTCAAAATCCTACGAATACTTTTGGTCATCCACTGTGGATTCTGCTTTTTCAGCTTACTTTTGGACACCTTTGGAATGAATCTGCATTGTGATTCAAGTAAAACCCCCTTAAATCTTTGCCACATCTCATTTACTGACTCACAGTTCAGGAGTGTCTCCCATTTTATTTCACCTAGATATGAGCGCATCCTGTCAAAGTTTGCTCGCCTAAAATTGAAAATTTTTGTTTTAGAATACACCTTTTTAACTTCCCATGAAACATCAAAATTAACAGCAGTGTGATCGCTTGTCCCAAGTGGCTCCAGTACCTCAACATTGCTAATTCTATCAGGGTCATTACAGAGCACTAAGTCTAAAATTGCCTTCTCTCTGGTAGGTTTATTAACATACTGCACCAAGAAATTATCATTTATAACATCTAGAAATTCTTCCTCCCCCCCTACCTTGTCCTTTCACCATTTCCCAGTTGATACTGGAAATTTATTTTTTATGCTTCTTGCATTTAAATAAAAACATTTCAGGTTATTACTAATGCTCTTCCCCCTTGATTTCCCACGTGGCCGCTGCTTCAAGGCCCCTACTACACTTTGTGGCTTTAGAAGTAAATCATCGATAGTGCATGGAACGCCGTCAGCTTCCATTGGGGCAGTCTGCATTTCCCTATGTGTAACACTCACTGACCTCCCTGCCCTAGTTTAAATTTTGCACCAATCAGGCTGAAATTTGGTACACAGGAGCTAAGTCGCCGGACTCCTAACAGTTTTACAGGTTTTGTCAAGCAGTGCATTTTGACCTTGATTTCACCTTAGAAGTATTTATTGGTGTGGCAAAATGACTATCATCTGTAAACATCCTCTTCTCCAAAACCATCAAGGTTTTGAAGCTGAAACTGGGCATATATGTGGTCAACAGAGATTTGAAGACCCCAAAGGAAAAACGATCAGTCCCAATTTAGCGTTTTTGTATATTTCATCTTTTTGCATATTTTATCAGTGCTTTGTTTCTAAGATCGTCATCATTTCTCCACAACGTGAAAATGTGACTGATAATTTTTCCACTAAAATCTTAATTTATTGTCCTGATGCAGTGACTGTGGCTCTGTTTATTTATCTGTTTTATCACCATAAATTGTTTTTACAGTCAAATATTTAAAATATAAACCTAAACATTTTTAGAAAAAATGTATGCACTCAATGATTAACTAGTTCTCAACTCCGATGGTGCGATAAAACTTTAGAGCACGAGTTGCAGTATCTCTACGTCAGATGCCAGAGTTTACAGTTAGCAGGGCTACAAAAGGCCCACCAAGCATTCGTAAAGAATATCAAGATGAATGTCCGCCAGTAATATTTTGAGTCATTTGGTCCAACCCAGGCTGCACACAGAATGTGGGTTTTACTGCAAGAGGGAGAGTAACTATCTTCAAACACTGTATAGTAGTATCTTTTTATTAATACTCGTGCAGTGCCTGTTCAAAATGTCCCATGTCAGATTAAGCCAGTTGCTTAGTCTCTGGTACAGCCGCTTGCAGCTTTCTCCAGAACTGCAGAGCTACTCACCCTCATACCCGACACTGCACTGTCTTGGGTTGTGAGCAATTCGCTAAGTGTGAAATCAATCAGATAAACTGTTGTCGAGACAAATAAAGGACAAAAATGCATATATACAGACAGACTAAGACTACAATGATTGACATTGTTTGGGAGTGTAACCATGTCAGTGTTAGACATTAGAACACGCAAAATTTGTGTGCATGTTGAAGATCTACAAGGACATGTCTGTTGCCTTTTTATTTTTCAAATGGTCAAATGGCACAGATTGAATATTGTTGACCCACGGTGCAGATTATAGTATGTAAACTGATGTAAACTTTAGACTATACATTATATGGGAATTATTGGTGTAGGTGGGGTTATACAGCATTACGGTGGGTTATATGCATACAGAGTGTCACTGCAGCACTTTCTCACTGCATCTCCCTCTGTCTCTCTCTCCCTCTCTCTCTCTCTCTCTCTCTCTCTCTCTCTCCCTCTCTCTCTCTCTCTCTCTCTCCCTCTCTCCCTCTCTCCCTCCGGATCTCTCAGACTCTGAGCTGGCGTTGATGTACAATGATGAGTCAGTCCTAGAGAACCACCACCTGGCCGTGGGCTTCAAGCTGCTGCATGAGGAGAACTGCGACATCTTCCAGAACCTGAGCAAGAGGCAGCGACAGAGCCTGCGCAGGATGGTGATCGACATGGTGAGGCCTGTCTGTCACAGCCACCCTCCAATGGAAACTAGGGAGGGGGTGGGCCTCTCATGGGGAAGAATGCCTGTCTGTCAAACTGGACCTCCAATGGGAGCAGAAAGTGGGGTGGGCGGGATCTGCTGGATGATTATGAATGCCTGTCCGTCCAATGGGAACGGGGGACCTAAAATATGGGGGGTGCGTGCCTGTCACTCGACTCTTCCAATGAGACTTGGAGGGTAGGGAAAATCCTGCTGATGTTCTTATAATAATAATAATAATAATAATAATAATAGTTTTCATAATACTGTGTTACATCTTGCTGTGGAAAATACAAAGTGCATGGACAGGGTCCAAAAAAACAGCGAAATCAAAAAAAGAAAGAAGTCACATTAATTTAGAAAAAATTATATAAGATTAGGTAAAAGCAGTTTTATATAAGACTGTTTTGAGTTGACTGGAAAGACTGATGGACTTTTGAGTATTTGACTAAACTTTCAGGATCCAGATATCAGGACATTTATATTTCACCTTTGAACTGTATACCTCACCATTCTGTGGTAGTTAGAATGGTCATCTTATTACTTGTCGTAAACTGGCAACATAATCTTGAAACACAGGTATTGAATAAGGAAATTAAACAGCTGCATTAACCGTTCCTCTCGCTTCCTTTACTCGTTCTCTTCTTCTTGTTTTCTTTTTGTCTTTCTGCCATCAATGTCTCCTCTCTCTATAGGTGCTGGCGACTGACATGTCGAAGCACATGAGCCTGCTGGCTGACCTGAAGACCATGGTGGAGACCAAGAAGGTGACGAGTTCTGGAGTTCTTCTGCTCGACCACTATACTGACCGCATACAGGTGAGCTAATGACCGTACGCTGACTCAATACAGGTGAGCTAATGACCATACACTGACTCAATACTGGTGCGCTAATGACCATACACTGACTCAATACTGGTGCACTAATGACCATACACTGACTCAATACAGGTGAGCTAATGATCATACACTGACCGCATACAGGTGCGCTAATGACCATACACTGACCGCATGCAGGTGAGGTTATGACCATACACTGGCTCAATACAGGTGTGCTAATGACCATACACTGGCTCAATACAGGTGTGCTAATGACCATACACTGACTCAAAGCAGGTGCGCTAATGACCATACACTGACCGCATACAAGTGCGCTAATGACCATACACTGACTCAATACTGGTGTGCTAATGAACATACACTGGCTCAATACTGGTGTGCTAATGACCATACACTGACTCAGTACAGGTGCGCTAATGACAATACACTGACTCAATACAGCTGCGCTAATGACCATACACTGACCGCATACAAGTGCGCTAATGACCATACACTGACCACATACAGGTGAGCTTATGACCATACACTGACTCAATGCAGTTGAGCTGATGACCATACACTGACTCAATGCAGTTGAGCTTATGACCATACACTGTCAGAGTATAGGTGAAATAATGACTTTGCACTGACCGCATACAGGTGAGATAATGACCATACACTGACCGCATACAGGCAAGCTAATGACTGTACACTGACTGCATACAAGTGAACTAATGACCACTATACTGGCGGAATACAGGTGAAATAATGACCACAACACAACACTGTCCGCATACAGGGGAGATAATGGATGTTACAGGTGTACTCTGTGAGAGAGACAGTAATGTTACTTGTGCTGTGTGCTGTAGGCATATTGTATGTTACAGACTTGTGTTGTAAATTGTGTTACAGCAGCAGTAATGTTGGCTGTGTTGTGTTCTGCAGGTCCTGAGGAACATGGTACACTGTGCTGACCTCAGTAACCCCACGAAGCCGCTCGGCGTGTACAGGCAGTGGACTGAGCGCATCATGCAGGAGTTCTTCCGCCAGGGAGATAAAGAGAGAGAGAGAGGCATGGAGATCAGCCCCATGTGCGACAAACACACTGCGTCTGTGGAGAAGAGCCAGGTAACGCAGATCCACACACACCACTCAACACACACATCACTCCACACACACCACTTCACACACACCACTCCACACACACCACTTCACACACACCACTCCACACACACCACTTCACACACATCACTCCACACACATCACTCCACACTCACTTCTGCCTCAGCTCACATGTACTGTACATCCATAAATGCACACTCACACACACATCAGTACAGGCACATTCACACCTTCACCAGTTGCTCAGTCCACACATCAATACACACAGTCACACTCTCACCAATACTCAGGACCACACATCAATACACACACATTCACACCCTCACCAATAAATATGTAGACTCAAATCAATACACACTCTGCACCCAGTAATACGTACACTCATACATACAGATCGGCACATACACACAAATGCACATGGATGTCAAAGCATGAGCACACATACACACACACAAACACACACACAGACAGAAATGCATGCACTGACATTAGTACGAGCACACTTGCACAAATACTCAAAAATATAAACATACGCTCAAATACTCATACACAAACACACACTGACACACTCGGAGACAAACACAGATTAACTCGTTAACACGTAGACATGCTCACACTGGCTTGTAAACACACACAACTGCACATATAAACTTATATGCAGACACACACATGCACACACACACAAACACACCTGCATGCACCCACATACAACGTACAGGTTCTCTTCACATTTTCACATCTTACACATCTGCATGTGTGTGTTTCTCCAGGTGGGCTTCATCGACTACATCGTGCACCCGCTGTGGGAGACGTGGGGGGACCTGGTGCACCCCGACGCGCAGGACATCTTGGACACACTGGAGGAGAACAGGGACTGGTACCAGAGCACCATCCCTCAGAGCCCCTCCCCTCCGCCGGACGTCCCGGGTAAGGAGCTGGGCCCCTGCGCCGACAAGTTCCAGTTCGAGCTCACGCTGGAAGACGAGGGGGACGAAGAGGCCAGCCACAACCACTTCGGAGAGGTGTGTCTTCATCACGAGGAAGAGGAGGGCGAGGGAGGGGAGCAGATGGAGGAAGATGAAGGTGAGGAGATGAAGGAAGAAGAAGAGGATGTCGAGAAAGAGGAGGAGTGCGCGAAGGAAGAGCCGGAGGAGGAAAACGGGGAGGGGCCAGGGGAGGGGGAGGAGCCAGAGGAGGAAGGGGAGGGGCCAGGAGAGGGGGAGGAGCCGGAGGAGGAAGGGGAGGGTAGAGGGGAGGAGGAGGCGGACTGCGAGCAGGAAACGGTGGGAGAGAACGGACTCTCGGACGAAGGGCGAGACGAGGAGGAGGAGACGGATACATGAGGAAGAATCGAACTCAGCACCCTGGTCTTTATATGTGTAAACATGGACAAACATTCACACGCACACACACATACACACACACATGCACACACACACACACAGGCGCGCACACACACACACACACAAACACCTTCATCCTCATCCATCTCCTGCCACTGCTGGGGGATGTAGAGTGTGTTTGTATGTGCTTGCGTGGAGTGAGGTGGGTCTACGTCAGAATAGGTAAACGTGTGCCATGTGGCAGGGTTGGTTCCTTTGGGCTGTGAATTCTGTGTGTGTGTGGGTGTGTGTGTGTGTTTGTGTGTGTACGTTTGAGAGTGTGCTGTTATAGCTGTACTTTTGAGAACCAACATTAAGAGGTCCTCAATGTTGTGAGGACATTTGGGGGGGTCCTCACAGAGGATTGCGGAGGATTACAGCTGATTGGTTAAAATATGGGTTGCAGTTACAGTTGAGGTAAGATTAAGGCATAATTTTGTTATGGCAAGTGCTCAGGAATGGCTGTACAGAATGAATGTAAGTCAATAAAATGTCCTCACATGTATAGCAGTGCAAACGTGTTTGCGTGAGCGAGTGCATGTTTGTGTTTGTGCCAGTATTTGTGCGCTTACGTGTGTGTGTCTGTGTGTGTGTGTGGGGGGGTGTTGTATGGGTATTGCAGAGGGATGCTGAACTGTTACCTCCGCCCTACATGTGGAGGGAAAAAAAAGAAGAAATGTGACAAGAAATAATTATGTTTATTGATACAAAAGACATTTATTTTTTAAGAAGGGAACAAAATATGAACAAAACAATTTACACTGCAGCTGTAGATTTGCGATATGGTGGCGCCACTTGGTGGTTATTTGAAGAACTGCACTTGAGGAACAACTCAAAACATAATCACCATTAAAGACAATGTAGCACTCTGAGCTTAGACACGTACACACATCACTGCGCTTGCGTGCGCATACCCACACACCACACGCATATACTTATGCACTCTCAAAAATGTGAATACAATGCAAAAGCACCTGTACCTGTATTAATTTGTGCACATACTGTATACTGTAAAACACACTGACAGGTGGATTTGCGCTACTTTCCCATGTACATGTATTTGTGTGTATGTATGTAAATTGTCGGACTGGGGAAAGCCATCCGAATATTGGGTATATGTGTCGACCTGTCTTTGTGTGGAACGACGCCACCCAGGAACCCTGTCCGGAACTCTGCCCTGGAATTTTACTTTGTTTCACTGAGCAGTCATATGCTGCTTGATTTTTAATTTCAACTTGTTTGTTTTTTTTTTTACGGGATTTTCTATTTTTATCTGAGAGGAAGACCCTACGTTTCAGTAATTTTGTTTTGTTTGAAACAAAGACTTGGGTAGGAGAGGCTGAGAACCCGCCTCCTCGCAAACCCCACCCCAAACATGCCCCACCCCACCCCCTCTTTTCGTTTGTGCAGCAGTGCTACAACTGCAATATGGCGGTGTGCCTTGGTGAAAGACACTAGCGGATCTCACTCGGAACCGTGGGAATGCAGTGGCTAGTGGGAAGAGAGAGGTCGGCGTGGTTTGCTGTTGTCTGTTCTTTTGGTCGTGCTCCTGTGCTGTCTGTTATTATTGTCATATTTACTCTCTGTGGGAAAAACATAGCGCTGCAGTAAGTCTTCCTCCCAGCCCATAGAGGGCGCTAGTGTCAAACACGGCTACACATGATGTCTGAAGAATTGTTGCTTCGAAGCGAGCTACAAGTCTTGCCATATAACTGAATCTAAAGTCTTTGAAAAGAAGAGCACAGTTTTATTTATGTGTTTGTTTTATATTGGAACTTTGTCATAGGCGCTACACGCGGGCGGACTGCATATACACGCACGTTCTCGTGGGGAATACTTTGATATACATTGTCCAGCGTATAGAGACACACACAGACACACACCACACAAAACCACCGCTACCAGTAATTCCAGCTTAGGACCTACCAGGGTTTTTACCCATATATAAAATGGTCTCAGTTGCGTTTTCAGCGCTTAGCGGTGGTTATTTTTGGTTAAGCTAGAAGCGTAGGCTGGGGGTCAGTTGGTTGTTCAGCTGATAATATGGCCCGTTCTTATGGTGACCAGCTAACTGAATGGCAAAAACGTTCTTAAATTGCAGTTTTGACCAGCTAGACAGGGTTGAGTTGCTTTCTGTTGGATTTACACACACAGAGAAACACACACACACACACACACACACACACACTTGTGCTCAGTGAGAAACGTGAGTGTTTTTTTGTGTTTTTATGTCTTAACACCTGAGAGTAATACTGAAACGCTTTAAGTCAACAGAAGTTTCAACCCTTTTAACCTCCTCATTGAACCCTCAGTTGTCGGTATGAAAAGTGTTAAAGCTTTTTGTCTGAAGGAGCTTTCACATTTGCCTGAAAAAGAATGCCTGGTCATTACGGAGTTTCTCTTGGGAATTACAGGGTTTCTGTCAGATTTTTTTCTTCTTCTTTTTTAGAGTCTAGAAACCAGCCCAAGTAATTCCTACGGAATCTCCATCTGTGTGTGATCTGAGTAAAATACAGAAAACACAAAGATCGCCATTTAAACACAATACTGTAGCATTTATCTCTTATCCATTACTGTATGGGTTCCTTGCTGCCATGCTTCTTCAATGTTGAAAACGCTAGAAAGTGGGAGAAAAACAAGCAAATGCCTCAAATGTTTCCTTTAAAGTGATTGTGTATAGTTTTTTATTTTTTTAATGATACCTTTGGATGAAACGAAATGCGTTTAGTTCCGTTTTCGATTATGATTATGACATCATCAGGGCTGAAAGAGTTAATGTATAATATTATGTCCTCCTGGGCTTGTATATACTGTATTGTTGGACTGTACATGATGAATTGTGTAAATGACAATGTCTCATTTTACTTCAGTGTTGAGCTCGGAATTAATCATGTGGAGTGGGTGTGGTATTGTCTGCTGCTCCGTCATCGCACTGCGATTCCCCCCTTTGGTCTGTCTTTCTGTACCCCACCCCTCTCTCTATCTCTCACTCCCTTTCTTTCTTCACCATGATGATAACGCCATATCTTCCGTTACTGTGTCACTCCCTTTGAAAATATGGAAGAGTGTAACTCTGGACTCGCACCTTATCTCAGGGGTGGCCAACCCTGGTCCTGTAGAGCTACAGTGTCTGCTGGTTGTCGGTGTTACTCAGCACTTGATTGGTGAATGAAAGCAGTTTATTACTCACTTCACTTATCTCACCTGGTGTCTTAGGTTTAAACTGGGTGGAGAAAAAGAGAGTTACTACACCCTGCGGCTCTCTAGGACCAGGGTTGGCCACCCCTGCCTTATCTCATTGGTTGAAGAAGGGGTAACGACGATATTGGACATCTTTACTGCACTTTACTTTGTTTGAGAGCAAATTGCTTTATGGTCATTACATGTAAATCGAAGCAGCAGGGATTTACGTCTCTACGTGTGTTACTGCGCATTCATGTGTGTGTGTGTGTGTGTGTGTGTGTGTGTGTGCGTGTGTGTGTGTGTGTGTGTGTGTGTGCGTGTGTTTGTGTGTGTGTGTGCGTGTGTGTGTGTGTGTGTGTGTGTGTGTGTGTGTGTGTGTGTGTGTGCGTGTGTGTGTGTGTGTCTGTGTGTGTGTGAATGTTTGTATTTCTGTCAACATGTATGGATGCGCGCGTATGAAAGTGTGGCTGTAATTGTCCTTGTGCGCATACAGAAGTATTATTTTGAGTTTACATGTGCACATAAATGTTTTAAAGTGTGTTTGCGTACATGGGTGGGTATGTGCAAATGCGTTTTTGAATCCTCATCTGCTTACATGTGGGTGTGTTTGTGATGTGTAGCTTCATGTGTGCACATGCACTCGTGCTCATGCGGTTGTGTGGAAGAACTGTGTGGATTGTACAGAGGGGGCTTCAGCGCTCCAGGGTGACAGACACCAACCAAAGAGACTGACTAAGAGGAGGCAGACAGTAGTTGGATGTAAAACCTATGCTGTGTCAGCCATGTTGTACATTTAAGTTCTCAGTGTCATTGTTCACCAATAAACAGTGAGTATCTATGGAAAATTAATGCTGGAAATCAGTAATGAGAGACCATGAATGAAAACACCTGCTGGTTTCAAACGTATAAAGAATGCTCTTAGAGAACACTCATTTAACGTCCAACCCTTTTTTCTTGTTGTGATGATCCCCTTATGAAGTCACTGGTAAAATGCAAGTGCACAAAAAAGTTTTGTAAGGTGCCACATCCTCAGCATGATACAACAGTATCAGAAAAAGCCTTGCACACTCACTTAAATGTTCCAAAAACAAACAAACATGCAATCAAAAAAAGGGTACTGTATGTGGAAATAATACCGTTAAGGGTACAACTCAAAGAAACAGAATGTTAAATGTATGATTTCCAATTAAGTTATTTATTTATTGATTTATTGACTCTATTGAGATAAGTTCCCTTAACGCAAAACATTGGTCAATCCAGACAGTGCTCTCAGCAGTCAATGATTGCAGCTAAGAATATTTTCCTTAATTTACCAAGTCACAGAGTTTAAAATGGCTTGAGTCTTCTTGACACTGCAAGATACCTACAGTTGAGAAACTGGTAACAGTTGCCAACTGGCCAGCTGTGACTCTCTGCCCATTCAGACCCTGCAGTGCTGGACCAGTAGAGCTGATGTGAGCTTGGCACGGTGCAGACGTCCATGAGAATGTAGGAGTCAGCTCTATGGCAATAATAGACCCAAAGCTGGCCTGTCCCAATGAGTGACATTGTCCAGTTATCGTTTCTGTTGTGAAAAGTAATCTACTCATTGTGTTGAAGATGTGACCAGGTGGATGACAGCAAGCGTTTTCCAGCCGGCTAGAATATAAAGTATAAATCTTGACCTTGTCAGTCTGTCCCAAATGAACCATCACCTGCTTCTCCACCTGTCTTGGCACATAGATTTTCACATTCGTTAACTGCGCAGTGGTTGGCTGCTTAGGGCTCCATGGCCCTCAGGGGGCCTCCAAATCATTGAGGATATGTAGACTGTAGACTGTAGACTGCAGTATTTATTTTGGGTAGAAGTCATCTCCAAATGAAATGCTGCTAAGGGCTGGTGAAACAGGCCTGGTTTGGGTGAATGAACTGAGTAGGTTTCAGACCGCAAAATAAGCTTGAAATGTTAAATGGAGTTTAAGAGTATTCAAACCTGTCGTATCACATGATCTTTTTAGATGCTGAAAACACTATGGGTAGTTTTGATGAATTTCAATGAAGCATCACTAACCCAAAATCTGTGAGCGAATAACAGATTAATTTCTTTGTGTAAATTGGTTGTTATGTGCTCAGTCTTTTACATTTCACCTCTCTGAAATGGATGAAGTTTGAATACAGCTATGACTACGGCAAATTAGAGGTTTTAAAATAAGTGCTTACCTGAGCCGATGGTTGTGTTCTATATCTCAGTCCTACTCTTTGAAACATGGTGAGCCAGTCAGAAATCAATCAGCTGAGATCCATTCTGTGGGACCAAAGTGGCCCTCAATCTGTCATGCGGCATCATTAACATAGCTTTTATTGTTTACAAGCCATCATGGGTTTTAAATGCAAGGGTTAACCATGTTGGCCTCACTCTAAATACTTCACACACTGAGATTGGTATTCCTGCTCATGTAACATAATTGCAGTGAACAGTAAAAACCTTTCTTATGTACTTGAACTGGAGTGAGGGCAGATGTTTTCTTTTTTGTTTTTACATGTCTTCTTGGTCATCGTTCCTTGAAAGCTCAAAGGTCGCTGGTTCACGTAGAGTCATCGTGCCGCGCCAATATATCCACTAAGTGAGAGAATGCTAACTCCATCTGCACTTTAGCTGAAGCGCATTTCAGGTCCAGTTTATTTTTTATTTTTTTATGGTGTTTGTGTTTATTTCCTCTTCTTCAAGCCATATTTGGTTCAGAATCCATGGCAAAGCATTGGTCAGCAAATGACTTTAATGAATCTTGTTACAGAATTCAAATTGTGGAATATTCACATGAAAATATTGCAATTAATGTACATTATATTGCTGTAATACTGTATGTAAAATGTGTCAAAGTAAATTTTTTGTCATATTATGGTCATATTTTAGCTTTCTGAGGAGAGAGCTGGGATGAGGATTTTGTGAATAAAATGCATCTAACATATATGACGAATATATAAATAACTTTACATAATATATAAATTAATATTTTTGTGGATCTCTGTGTGTTTCTGTAAAGTGTGTTTAAATATTACCATCAATGATGATTTTTACAATTGATAAAAATTAAAAGCATTATGACATTATGCAGTAAGTAGGACTCGTGGAGTTGGTGTGGTCATTGAGTGTTGTTTTTTTGTTTGTTTGTTTTTGTTTTTGCTATTTAAAATCATGAATTATCATGATTAGTGAGCTCAAGCAGAGTATTTGTTTATCTTACTGTGAGGTGGAACAGAGGAGAATGGTGGTCGGAAAATGACTGCATTACAACAAAACTAAGAACTTGTTGACAGCTGAAGAAGCATGAGGCTTATAAACAGTAACTCATCAATATTTAACAAAAAAAAAATGGAATTATAAATTGCTAATGACAGAAGCCCCATATAATCAACGGCAAATAACATTTGAATACCACTGAGAAAAGTTATGCTTCATTCCTCACCCACTTAATGGCTTTCACCTGAAACCAGGCACAATTCAATCAGGAAAGACTAGAACACAATGAAGATATGACATTTTAAGGAAAATTCCAGTGTGAAATTGACTTGGGGTGTATTGAAACATGATAATGAGTACTTACTTTTGTCGAACACCCCACATCCGTACGCATACAACGTTTTGAAGTAAATTGATTTTTAGCCGAAGCTCCCAACAGGCTAACAATGGTAGTGAATCGGGCAAAGCATTGCCATGCAAAGAAATCGCAATTTTTTCATCATTAACTAGGCTCAAAGTAGTTCCACACTTCATCGGTAGAATTCCACGAGCACTGAGATTTAAAATGAGGAACTGAGAACTTTGAAAATGCACAGGTAGTTTATTAAAAAAGACTGTTTATGCAAACAGTACCTTGAGGTAGTTTCCAGTCGTCTTTATCTTGAAACTCACAATAAGTCGATTGACGAGCACGAACGAATAGATTGTAATCTGTTCCTATCCTTCCTATTCGCTTGTGCTAATAAATCGACTTATCGTGACTTTCAAGATGGAGGCGACTGGAAACTACCTCAAGATATTGTTTGCATAAATAGTATTTTTTTTTAACACTACCGGTGCATTTTCAAAGTTCTCAGTGCCTCGTTTTAAACGTCAGGGCCCTCGGAATTCTATCGATGAAGTGTGGAGCTACTTTGAGCCTTGAAAATGATGAAAAAATTAGTGATTTCTTTGCATGGCAACGCTATGCTCGATTCACTACTATTGTAAGCCTGTTGGGAGCTTTGGCTAAAAAGCCATGTATTTTGAAATGTTGCGTGCGTACGGAGGTGGGGTATTCGACAAAGGTTAGTACTCATTATCATGTTTCAATACACCCCAAGTCGATTTCACACCGGAATTTTCCCTCACCAAAGTATTTGTAGTATTTACAAGTACTAATTTAAGAACTTTAGTGGTTAGACCCCAGCATTGAACAAATAAAGCATTTAGAGAATCTGAGCATTAGATGCTTCATAGAGATGAAATTTCCCCCTGGGGGTGTAAACACCGGTGGTGGTGAGAGGCTGTTGCTGGGATGAGTCCTGGGACCTGAGTGGTAGGAGAGATGAAGAGGGGTCTCGGCTGACCCCAGAGGATGGTGGTGGGGAGGAGGAGGGTTGCAGAGCAGATCAAGCGTTTGACAGCTGGGCAACTGCCGGGAGAGAGAGAATTTTTAAAATTTGACATCTAGCGAATGATTGGTCCAAAGACATGGAGTAGGATTCTGATTGGTTAATAAGTTAGGCAGTGTAAGTTTTAAGGGCAAGCAGAAACTATACAAAGGCGTAGTGGGCATGTGCGAAGAGAAAGTCTTCCTGCTTGAATTTCCGCTGAGCTTCATTTTGATCTTGTAACGTAACATTGTTTCAGGATCAACAAAATGATGCTCGCCCAGGAGTAACAATGGCCGTATTCAAAAATGGACTCGCCCAGCCTGCGCCGTGACAGATTATTAATGTTAGCAAGTCTGCCAGTCAAATGGGTTTTTGAGATCTTGACAGTGGTGCTTCAACAATGGAGGAATCACCCGAGGAGGAAGAAGTAGTAAAAACATGGCGTCATACCAGAATAAAAGAACAAGCAAAGAAAAGGGGATGGTTTGTGTATTTTTCCCGGTTTGTGCAGTTTGTAACAATTCCTAAGACAAATCACAAACATTTCAATCAATTCAATCAATTTTGAGTTTCAATCAATTTTGAAGATCCAGTTGATGTTAGAAATATTTTCACGCAGATGCGCAAACTTGCAGTTATACATGTTATCCAAAAAAAAAAAAAAAACTCAAATTAGTTTTTGTCTTGTGAATGTAATATAATTTTCACATAACTTTCACTCTTTTTAATTTTCAGCCAAACCACTCTTCAATCTGCGCCAGCTGTGTGACCTTTAGCAAAGCAGATGTGGGCTCTGTTAGGACTTGGATAGGAGACCACATCACAAAACTAAATGGCTGCTGGAAGTGGAGTTGAGCCAGCAGGTGGCAGTCTTCCCCCTGCCGAAAGAGTCCCTAATGCGCCAGTACAGCGATGGGGATGCAGTGCTGTCAGTGTCGCCATCTTACAGATAAGACATTAAACCAAGGCCCTGACTAAAGTCCCCGCCTGGTTCCTTTGACCTGCCACCTAACTGTCTGCTGATTTAACTGGTTATGTCAATTGCCCTGCCCCCTTCCACCTCGGTAGATCAGTGGAGAGCATTTTGGTGCAAAATGGCTGCCATCACATCACCCAATTGGGTGCTTCACATTGGTGGTCAAGAGACGAGATCACCCCGAATGACTGTAAATTACCTGAGAGTCTATGAGGGTGTTTCATGAATGCAGTGTTCATTTATTTGTTCACTCAGTCATTCATTAAATGTTCACCTTCTGGGATTTTGCTGGTTCCTCGTCAAAATTCCTTGCTAGCCACATGCAACGCAAGGTTATGAAGGCTTTCAGGTTTCATGACGGCATCATAGCACACCTGCAATTCATTGGTGGACAATATTTTACTCCTGGATGAGCATTTTTTTGTTTATTACGGAACACTTATCGTATGATATCAGACCTCACTCTTTCTAAAGAGCCCCAGCAGAATGTCTGGTTGTCAGGTTGTCACAGTGTAGGTCAGTGATGCAATTTACAAGTCAAACTTCAAAATTCCAGTACGGCAGAATTTTGTTTTGATGGTAATTATTTTATCAAATTTCAATCTATATTTCATAAACACAACTCATAAGAACACTTTGGGCTCTGATTTTATGCCTTCAGGAATGGAAGCACATCCGGCAGTAAAGTCATGCACAATTTTATTTGTTGCAAACAGAAATTTAATTGTCTTCACCCCGTCTGTTTTTTTTTTTTTTGTGCACTAAAATAAAAGTGTTTGGGTCTCATTTCGAACAACACAGAAGGAGATGAATCCATGCATAACGCTGGCATTGTGCAATTTTTGTGTCATAGACCTCATTTACATTTTTGACCTGCCCAAAGCTTTTAAGGCAAATACTGCTGTTCTATGGTCGTTTCATACAACTGAATTGCAGTCTGCAGAGCTGCTCGCAAATGAACACATACCATCACCTTCCCAATTTCTTTTTCGTTATGTACCCTAGAAATAATCCCTTCAAAATGGTGGTGGGGTCCAAAGGGAAAGGGAGGGTGAAAGGGTATTTTTATTCATGCGAATATTTTCTTTTTGTGGGGGAATACGAATAATTGACTCCAGTCTCGTCCTTGTTTTAATACTATGTGTGCCATTTTGATTTAATCAACCATATCTTTTCATGCAAAATACCTTTGCCTTACACATGGCCTGATGAAACAACTTCTGTACCCCAAACACTTCCATGCATTACTACATCACAGTAGGGTACTCAGAGGACCAAAAGAGGTGGCATGGATCCAAGTTAGGTGGTTATTTTTCACCTGACAAAAATGACTAGTACGATATTAACACACTGCCTTAAATGCTGTAATAGGAATGAGTCAGCTAATTTGATTTCCTTTAATGGAACCAAACTCCCATCACATCCCCAGATAATTAATTCATCTTAGTCCATCCCTTTAGGCAACATCGCCACACTTGCGCCACCGCCTTCTGCCACACAATTACCAGAATAGAGTTGGACCTGCCCATTTTTGATCTGTGATATTGCTAGCTTTTGTGTTTACTGGCTGTGTTTAGGTCATCAAAATAGGGTCCTTTATTTTATCACAGGATAATAGAAGAGTAGTAGCAAAGAAATAGAGGGGATATAGTGAAAGAGTGAGATCCGAAAAATTAAAAGAGCAGCTGGCTGTGAATAGATCAAGACCCCTGTGAAAATACAAACACAAAGTGATGCAGGTAAAATCTGTTGGTGTTTTGTTTCTATAGTGTCAGGAGGGGCAGCGTAGGCCTACTGCCAAGTGTAGAAGTACAGTGTTACTGATCTCGGGCAGGGGTGTCAGAGCTGGAGGTAACTGCAAATCATAAAAATACCAAATTTATTGTTGTCTTTATTCTGTTTCTCTTTTTGATTTAAACTGGATCAAGATGCAGTGCCAGACACAAAAAACCCCACCCCTCATACATGCTGTATTTTAGCTGTTCAATGAGTTGACCCAGTTTTCTGGTAAATGTGTGCTTTGGTTTGACCTTTCAATGTCACTCAAGGTGAAAGGTCATAATATCATTTTACCAGTCGAGTATGAGTTCCCATATTTGATTGTTACCAAGTGGCTATCTTCAGCTGGTTTTGAGATGTAGCCATCTGAAGTCTTGTGTCTTTTGGTTTCACCTTTCAAGATCACTCAAGGTCAAAGGGCATGGAGTCATTTAATCTCCATGTCTGATTTCCTATCATAGTAACCAAGTGGCTGTATGAATCAGTAACATTCTGCACTAGCCAAGCAAACAAAAGCTAATTTTTACAGCTATCAACAACTAGGTTACCTTCGTACCGCTTTACACCATCAACCCAGATATTGTTGTGCACTCAAATGTTTTGTGGAAACTGAACACAAAAATACCACAAAAATAGTGTAACCAACTTAATGATCCTATGTTCACAGTGATTAAAAACTTTTTTCAAAATAACATACCATGATTTTTTATTACTATCCACTAAGTCATTTCATACAATTTATTTGAGGAAATAGGTTTCCACAAGATATTTGAGTGCACCACACGATTTGGATTTACTGTGTAGCCATGTTGTAATCAGCAGTGTGCACTGCAGATCAACAACTAGAAGCGCGCAGGGGCCAAATTAGCCGACTTTAAAATATGTCCCACAATATAATTCTAAAACAATAGGTGAAAGCTTAAGGTAAATTATGGGTGTGCAATAGGCTCAGTAAAAACATGTAGGGCTGCTATTATTGAGTAAACTAGCAGGTTTCACCCCAGGCCTAACAAAATGCATCTCATTCAACAGCTTGATGTCTTGTTGATCCAGGCTATAGTTCAGATTCTGTGTGAAATAGAGCTGTCCTGAGTGTGAGCACGAATATTTAATGAAGAAACACACAAGCCAAGACAGATTTTTAACTTTTATTTTTTTCTAGCATGAAAAGTACAAATAATCAAACGATTCCATGAAAAAGTTTTAAAGCATCAGCAGCTGAAATCCCAGTAATAAATATTCTAAACTAACCACACGCTTTTCTCCTCTTTAATTTTATTCATTTATTTGACATTTTAGTTGTTGTTCGTTTGATCTCTTGTTTAAGGTTGAAATTATTTTTGCTTATGTTTGGTGGTTTTGCTTGATTTTCCCGTTTCTCTCACACACACTCCATCTTTCTTTATGATTTGATCGTTTGTTTGTTTTTTTGTTCGACCATCCAAAGAAAATATTGAAAATTTAACATTGCAAAGTAACGACGAGTTTCCTCCCCCATATCAATCAAGCAATAAACAGAATTTTTTGAGAAGTTTAAGAAATAATGAAAACGAATGAAGACCAGAAAAGCTGCTAACCCCAGAAGAGGCTATTACTCAGGTGAGTACACGCCCACTAGTCGAAGTAGAGCTCTCATCACCCCTCAACCAATCAGTGTGAACTTCCCAGAGTTACCTCTCAAGGCAGCCTCTTCTTAACTGTCATCATAGTCATGAGCCCTGAGTGTCCCAACGAAAGAATTCCAGGTGTTTAAGTCATACGAATTAATTACTACAAACCAAGTCTGACTTTTTGACAGTCCTGCATTTGCATAAATTCGTACCACTGCAGTCTTCTTAAATCAAATTACGTGCCAAAATCCATTACCAGCAGCAAAATATTTTCTTTGACAGTTTCGTTGCGAACTCCATTCTCAAGAGTGAATGACATACACCAAAGTTTTTCAGAAATGTTCATGCGACGTCCGACTCGCGAAAAGTTGGAACGGCATGTAAAATGCACAAAAAAACCGAAAGCAATGATTGCATGTCTAATTTGACTTTCAATGCAGTCAGCATAAAGACAAAATATTCAATTTTTGTCTAGTCAACTACATTTCATTTGCAAATATACATCCATTCTTTACATCAAGGCTTGTAACATATTCTATGAAAAGTTGGGACAGGGCAAGTTAGGCCTGGTAATGAGGTAAAAACTGAGTAATGATGTCATTTTAAACAGCTGAGATCAGCATGTGATTATATTCATGATTTTGTACAAAAACAGCATCCAGGAAAGGCCTAGTCCTTTCGGAGTAAAGATTTTTTTTTTTTTGGATCACCGCAAATGCATGGGAGCATCATTGAAAGGTTTTAGATCATTCCTCAAAAACAGATGAAGGATTTGGATATTTCACCCTCTATGGTACATAATATGATTAAAAGATTTAAGGAATCTGGAAGAATTCTGGTGAGTAAATGGATTAAAATGCTAACCAGTGCTGAATACCTGTGACCTCTGATCGCTCAGATGGTAATGCATCATTTATCTATAAGTGCTATAACCACATAGGCTCGGGATTGCTCAAACCTTAATCAATTACTACAATACTTAGTTACAGCCACAAATGCCAATTAAAACTTTACTGTGCAAAAAGGAAGCCTTGTCGTAACCCTGCCCAGAAGCAATGTCGACTTTTCAGGGCTTTGAGGCATCATGCAGTGAAAATGTGAACAGTGCTGAGAGATATAGTTCACATGTTTTTTGATACAAATGGACACCATGTGCCCCATACAAAAGAAACAAGTCTAAACGTTACACCCTGCCATGGTATGGGGTTACCTCAGTATCCTTAGCAAGGGTAAATTACACGTCTGTAAAGGCAGCAATAATGTTGCAAAGTACATACTAAGAATTCAGAGCAACATATGCTGCCTTCAAGATGACATTTTGTTCAGGGATGCACATGAATATTTCAACAAGACAATGCAAAACCACATTCTGCATGCATTACAAAGGCATGGGCGTATAAGAGGAGGGTGCTGTACTGGCCTGCCTGCAGTCCCAACTTGTCCCCAATAGAAAACCTGGGGCACATTTTGAAATGCAAAATGCAACAACAAAGTACGGAAGCACATACCTGAAACACTTAATCACTTGGTGTCTGAAGTCCCTGGACATTTATTAAGTCTTGAGAAACAGAGGTGACATTGCAAAGCGGTAAATTCTGCACTGTCCCAACTTTTTAAATAATATGTTCCAAGAATCAAAATAGAAATAAGTACTTGTTTTGAAAAATAATTTTAAAAAATTAAATACAGAGAAACATCAAGTAATTTGCAGTTGTATTGGTTTCAATATAATGCAGGTTAAAGATAATTCTCAAATCACTGTTTTTAATTTTAATTGAGCATACTTTCCTAACTTTTACTGATTCGGGGTTGCATGGGAAAAAAGGTTACTCTCTCTCTCTCTCTCTCTCTCTCTCTTTCCAGTCTTTGAGCTTGACTCCTGTTTTAGTTGATAGCATTATATTACGCCTGTGAAGAGAAGCTTAATTGGCTTTTTTATTTCTCAAAACAGGAATTGATTTTGAGCTTCCTCTCTTTCAATTAGCAGATGTGATTTTGACATCACTTACAGAACTGTAATATAAAATTTGAAATACTTATAATATAGTACCTCAAAAGATTGAAAGAAGGGTCAGCCCATTTAGATTTATAGACGTTGGTTTGTAGTAACTAAACGGTCTGTGTCACACATCTGGATAGACTGCGGGGAGACACACTCAGGTTGGCTCTGGGGGGTGTTAAAATAAGACTGAAAGTGTCAAGCCAAAACTGAACTGTAAATGGAAGAAAAAATTCATTTTTATACATCATGAAGAATGAAGGAATATAAGGTTCAACAAGACAAACAGAACACAGGTAGTAAAGTCGTAACATCTAGCACACAGAATGTTTCTAAATATTTGTAGACTACACAATTAAACTTTTTGATTTTTTTAAATCAGTGCACTCTGCCTATGGAGAACATTTTTCAAGCATAACTTTTGAGTTGTTTTTTAATCTTTTTGTTCCCTTTACGAAATAAAATGGCGGAACCACATATCAGCAAAAATGAAAAAAGTCCTTTAAACTTGCAAATATAATTAAATAAACCATAAATATACACAAAACATACTTTTATACGAGGCAATAATGATAATGATAATAATAATAATAATCATAATAATGGTAATAAATAGTTCATAAGTTAACAATAAGTTAAAACTACGAGCTTAAAGTCACCCAAATAATTACAAGTTTGTTGGCGCTATCTTGTAGTAATTTTTCCATTTTATATATATATTTTTGCCGCAATAAAAGCTACCACAGACTTTTACAAACACAATTGTACACATTTTGTATTGAAATAAAGGCAACTAATTCTAAAATCTGCAAACTTAAGATCGGCAACTAATTATTTAAACAATAAAACAAAAGCCATTTAAATGTCAACCCAATGGAAGGGAGGGAATCAAATAATATCTTCGACCCAAGTTAACCTACTGTTAGGCTATGTTAAACACACAAAGACGCTAAATTAGCACATGATTCCGATAAAACAAACCTAGAAACCAAAGCCATTGATTCTGAGATATACACAAGGTAAACCAAAGAGAACTGATGCATTATGGGTAGACCCAATAAGGATATAACCGCAAAATAGCGTGATAAAACAATCGAGACTGAAAGGAAGAAAAAATAGAACAGCACATGAACTTAGGAAAATTTTTGTGAAAATGAAGTATCATTTGAGCAAACTTGTTTTGATGCAATTTTTTTTGTTTGTTTCTTTTAACGATCAAAAAGGATAAGAGATTGAAATTTCATATGCCAAACAATTTGTTTGCACTACTGTATCTTTAAAGGAAATTGAATTTTGGGCTAAGGAGGTGTTCAGTTTCAGGGGATCAGAGCTTTTAGTGCTACAACTTTTTTTTTGTATTTTATTTCTTCAGTTGCTCCTTTTTCTTCTCAGCAGTTTCAGTGTGATGTTTGACTTTTTTAAAAAATATATATTTCATGTTTTAAGTTGATATAAAAACAATGCTCACTGCACTTGCTGTTCAGAAAAAAGGAATTGTTGTATTTTTTGTTCACCATAAAATTGAGGGGGCATCTGCTAGGAACTGCAGCCTTGTGTCTGTAATTTACTGGGAATCTACAGTTTCAGCCACTGGACAGCAGGAAATATATATGTGACTCCATCTTTCTACATCTCCAAAAAAGCTGAAGCTCTGAGTCTCTGCACAGCATGCATCACAGAACGTCAGAACTGCCATTCAGAGAAGAGGATGGAGCAACAGTGAAGTGGGTGGGGATATGGAGGAATGGGGGTGGGCTTAATCAAATATAGAACTGAACCAACATGAGAAAATAGTTTAAGAATTTAGGGTAATGCCTGATCTTTTTTAAATGTCTTGACTACTTTTTTTTGTTGTTTTTTTGTAGATTTTGTACCGAACAATCAAGTGTTCCCACACAACAAAATGGTTCTTGTGTCCCCCCTCCCCCCCTTCTGTAATCCCTCCTCCTCGCTTCTTCAAACACCGTAAAAGAAACAATGTGGTCTGTCAAAATATTTTTGAGGCTCAACAATCAGTAAAAAGTCTCAGCATGTTCGTATTTTCTCCTTTTTATATAAAAATATATTTATTTCTTACGTAACCCTCTCACCTCAAAGAGATCGGCGTCCTCTTTGGCTAACTCAGCGATATTTAGAAAATCAAACGGTGATTTCAACACAGTTAACCATATTTAGGTATATATATATTTTTTGCCTTTATATAGTTTTTTTTTTCCCGGTCTCATTCCCACCAGAAATGTGGAAAGCATTTTTTCATTATTCTTATGAATGTTCCCTTTTCTTTTTTCCATTAAAAGTAAAAAACGAACGAGGAAGAGCTAGAATTTGAACAGATGGCTAAAAAAGCATACTATAATTTATAATTTACTGTACATCATATATCATATCATATGAAATACTTTCAAGAATTTGTTTTGTTCTATTTTTCTGTCATAAGAGGGCACATTTTTAAATATTGGTCAATTCCATCGGGGAAGTTTTTTTTTTCTGACATGAAATTTGACAGGACCTGGAGCTGAAGTTATGGCTTCAGTGTGAGCATTTGAACTGGTTTACAGTGTCAGGTCTGTGGTAAAACTCCTCTACAAAGCCAATACTAAAATGTTGTCACAACATTTCATTCCTCTACCAAGCATAAAGCAAAATGCTGCTGCAAAAAGCAACATTTCAGTTCTCTACTAAGCCAATAATAAAATGTCACAACGTTTTACTCAACCAAGCAAACGATAAACGTTGTAACAACGGTTGTGTTCTGATGCAGTCGCTGTGGGTACTTTTTTGTTGCTACTCAACATTCAGGGCAGTTTAGCAGACCAAACTATAAACATGCAAGGAGCTCTACTGACACCACGGGTGGTACAGTCCAACAGTCCATTCAATGAGTGTGTGTCTGTATATGTGTGTGCAAGGCTCCTAACCTGTCAGTATAGCTTTATGTGTACAATGTATATATGAGTGAGTGTGTGTTTCTGTGTGAGCATGAGTGAGTGATCACCCATCAGCCTGTGTGAATGAGGTGCTATGCAGACCTGTGTAGGGTGAATGTAATAGGGAGCTTTGATGCTTCCCCAACCGATTTAAGGAGTTGTGGCAATCCCTCTTACTCTCGCTCTCTCTCTCTCTCTCCCTCTCTCTGTCTGTCTTTCTCTCCCTCTCTCTAGGCCTTGTGCTGCTTGCTGGTTTTGAAGGACACCTGCAGCACTCGGTCTCCCAAGCGATATCCGTTGAGGCTAGCGATGGCCATGGCCGCCTCGTCGTAGTTGGTCATGGTTACGAAGCCGAAGCCCTTGCACTTGTTGGTGGTGAAGTCTCGGATGACCTTGACATTTGTGACAGCGCCGAAGGGGCCAAACAGCTGCCACAGGACGCTCTCGTCGGCCTCGGGGGACAGATTGTAGACGAAGATGCACCATCCAGCCCCCGTGGGTCCTGTCAGGCTCACCCCGGCCAGGCTGCTCATGCTGTCGATGGTGATGGGGGAGAATCTGGGGAGGAGAGAGGGAGAGCTAACCTGGACGTCATTCTGCCGTTCCATTTCGCACATTATCACAAAGAAAGGTCCCACGCTGTGGATAAGCCCGAACTGCGCAGTAAACATGTTGTAACCATACCCAGAACCCACTGTAACCACACACTAAACATACTGTCACCACGTCCCTCACAAAATGTAATTATACCCTAAAGGTAGTGTAGCCAAACGCTCAGACTCTGTAGCTACACCCTCAACTCACTGTAACCAGACACTAAACACGCTGTATCTTCATCCTAAACACTCTGTAACCTCGCCGTAAACACACTGTAATTACACCCTTAAAGGGGAACTCTAGCATAATGCATAATGTTGTTTTATACAAACATAATTATTAAATAAATGTAAAACACTAAAATATGGAATTTTTGTTTTCAAAGTCGAGATAAATGAGGTTTTGTTCCCCCTAATTAGCCGCCGTCTGCTACAACAGTCACATGACCCTTCGCCCAGAGGTATGCGGTTATTGCGTTGAATAGTGTGATTGTCCCACTCCATTAATTGATGATAAATGATCAGTCAATACGGCCCATTAGCTAGTTGCACAAGATGGTGTTGAGTACTTTCTGAAATCTGCCGGGTTGCTTCAATATTAACGGTTTGCTGATGTTACTTATCAGTGTATATCAGATGCTGAACAGGTGACAGTATATCTTCCTGGAAATGTGATTTTAGTTATCGCCAATATTCCCAGGATTTGGCTTAATTAACTGCGAATGATATTCGCAAAATTTGTCTCAATCACCAGTGACTGATGTTTGTTCTTTGGCAATCTTAATGAGACATCAGCTGCTCCACCAAGAAACGAGAGGGTTTTTAAACTTGCTTCACATTTCCAGCTGTTCTCACTGATGAGTGATGAACTGGTTTTATGCGACAGACAGCAAATGAGAAAATATCTGGTAATTAATGTGTACATATTTCATGACATCGAAAATTTAATAAATGTTTCATAAATCTAACATGCGATCAACGCATATTTTAATATTGCCGATACTTCGTTTACCTTCCCACACGGCATCAGTTGCACTGTCACGACAATCACTTCTGTAGCTATGGTTCGCTCTAGCCTGACTCCGCCAGCCTTTGTACCTCCACTTAATTTCATTTTGCTTCAGTACTCAGTCTGGTCACCCGGAGGTCTGCCTCGTTTACCACGGCAGAAACTACGCCGGACCAACCAACGAACAGAAGGCGTGATCGAGAGCCATGACGTCGCCCCTGCGCCGAGTTTGAAATTGTAGTCTCCGAAATCAACAATGGCCACGGACATAGATACACGGGAGGCCATTCGCTCTGTCGTGGAGAAAATCCCAGGTATCAGAGACTTATAGCCACATCAAAATGAATGTTTGGTTAGTTTTTAGAATGAAAATGATGTTGTAGCACTACTTCCTACAGGTTTCGAGAAAAGTCGTCTTATCTACTTAATATCCATCATGAAACATATGAAATAGGCATCTCTGTGAGAGACAGCCGAACCACCTCAGCTAGCTTGTATCTTTTAGTGTTACATTGCTTGCAAATTTCACACTATTTAAATTAGCAGCAAACTTTTTAAAAGCTGTGTTTTTGTTCGTGTCACAAGATCAATTCGCTGTCGCAGTGTTAGGTTGTCATTATCCATGAAGGAAATGGCTGTCTGAGACAACCAAACGCTTAGAGCCAAACTATGTCACTATAACGTTAGATAGTGAGCTCGGTATGTTAGCGCAAGTAAGGTTAACGGTTCAGTTTTCGTGTCAATGCAGATTTCGTCCTAATGTAAATAATGCTTTATTTTCACCGATTCTGCCGTTGGTTTCGGGTCTCTTACGATTTTTTTTTTAACACCAGCAGTATCGGCAGGAAAAACGATAGCTCAACAGTTTGTTTCTTGTAAGGAGAACAGAAAAATCACCTTTGGTGCTTTTAAGTGAATCAGTGAAGGATAAAATTTGGTAGATGGGCATATGTATGGGTACAGTATTAACATCAATGTACTGATCAGTTTGTTTTCGCTGCATTCCTGGTATGAAGGATTGTGTTTCCAGCGGAAGTACTAGGCGACCGAGCTGGTGCGTAATGTACGTCATCGCCAAACGTTAGTGATTAGTTTACGGGTACACCAATGATTTTACACTCCAGACAAGCGCCCACCCCCCAGGAAGTAAACATTTGTCAACGACTGGCCAGACTACGAAGCGAAGTATCAGAGTCTGGCTTTACCAGGCTAGAATAGCTGAGCACATCTAAGAAAACCATAGTGATGTAGCAGTACTAGCTAGCAGGTTGCATCAGAAAATGTCAAAGTAATTTCAATATGAAACCGAAACAGAAAATCTGGCCCTGGAATATCGGCGATAGCTAAAATCACAACTCTTGGATGATATACCTGTCACCTGCTCAGCATCTAATATAGGCAGATAAGTAACAGGAGCAAACCGTTAATATTGATGCAACACTGCGTATTTCAGAGAGCACTCAACACAATCTTGTACAACTAACCATTGGGCCATATTGAATGATCTTTTGTCATAAAATGATGGACTGGGACAATCACCCTATCCAACAGGGACAATCATCCTATGCAATAACAGTGCATACTTCTGGGCGAAGGGCGATGTTTTGTCATTATCACGCGACCGTTGTAGCAGACGACAGCTGATTAGAGGGAATAGAACCTCATTTACCTAGTCTTTGAATACAAAAATTCCACACTTTTGTGTTTTAGGACATACATTTACTAATTAAGTTTGTATAAAACAGCATTATGCATTATCCTTGAGTTCCCCTTTAACATACTGTAACCACCCCTGAACACACTGTAACCATGCCATAAACAGACTGTAACCACTAGGGTGCCCCTCAAAAATTAAGTTTCTAATTTTCATTGACCCACGACCTAAATGTGTTCATAATGTGAAAAGAAAAAACATGACAAAGTTTGGATGTATTATAATAATATTTACTGGTAGCTCAACCGTTCCAAAGTTATACAATGATGTGTAATGTTCTGAAGAATTCTGATATAATCATATAATGTTAAATTTAACGTAAAAATCTGAATATTCAAAAAATCAAAATCAAAGACTTGCAGTTACTTCAAAAGTCAACAAATTACTTTTGAACATAAACAGATTAACACAAACAGTGACCAAAAATGTCACGGTGTAAATTGGCTGTCCGCAAATTAATTTTAAACAGCAGCTGCAATGAATGCAGTGGAGGTGGATTTGTTTCTGTTTGGAAAGTCACAGCTGTGTTTCTCTACAACTTGCAACAAGAACTGTTTCTGTTCTTCTTGATTGGTCAGGACTCCATTGAATGCTTGAATCAGGGCTACCCCTCGCTCAGCTTCCTCAATGATGACTTTCAGACTTCTCACTTTCCGTTGGCTAAAACGTGTTCATCAAGCTAAATGATCGACAACAGGTCAAGAATTATTAGCGCTCATTTTAACCCAACAAGGAGAACTGGCAACACCTGATTGTCCTTAGGATTTTTGAAGTTTAAGCGAAGTAATTTTACACAGATGTGACAGTTTTTATTTAGCCGTTATGGTACGCCACAATCGATTACATGTAGCGGACTCCCTGATGATGAAACAGTTAAATTAAATAAGGTTGTATTTCAATATATAACACAGTGTTAAACTGTTAATACATGAATGCAACAACTGAATAGTTACTCTATGAAAATATTCCAGCCCATTGAGCAACTAGAAAATATGCATATATTTGTATAAAACTTGGAGTAGTTATCATGCTTCATAAAAGGACCAAAAAGATGGGGTGGGACCTGGAAAACGTTGAAAAAAACTTTTGGCCATTATAGTCAGTGGCACCCTAGTAACCACACTCTAAGTACACCGTAACCAAACCCTAAACGCTCCGTGGCCACAAATTAAAACATTGAAACTACAACATAAACATCCTATTGCCATGCCCAAAATACGCTGTCAGCATACCCAAAACACTCTGTAACCATACCCTAAACTCACGGTAATCATGCCCGAAACTCACTGTAACAATGGCCCAAACACACTGTAACCATGCCCTAAACCTGAGGTGGCCAACCCTGGTCTTGGAAAGCCGCAGTGTCTGATAACTGAAGTCAGCACACCCGGTGGCTCTCCGGCACCAGGGTTGGCCACCCCTGCCCATTACACACTGTAACCACCCATCAACATCGCCAAACTTGCCCTTCACTCTACGGCTCTATTTTGGCACCGTGCCTCCTGTCCTGCTCTAACCACCAGTCCATAACCATACCCACACCGGGATCTAACCTCAGCATCCACAGGTCTGGCCCCCTGACCCAAAGCCCAGTCAGAAACAGCTTCCTGACAGCTATGCTCTGTAGTTTCACTTCACTTCAATCTATACTCTGGGTCCAAATCCAGACATCCTCTAGCAATAGCAAGTTGAATTAACAGTATGCAATGGTTGTTAAGTACTCAAAATGTTGTAGTTGACTTAAAATCCCTTGGTTTTTGTGGCTTGGCTAGTGCATTTGGGAAAACACTTCAGGGTAAACAATACATTCAGATGAAGATGTTATTCTTGGGTCGAATCACAGCGGGAAAGATCATCATTGAAGATGTGGGTTTTTCTATTCCAAGGGCGGACATCCTACGAGATACCAATCTTACATGACCACCCAGCCATCTGCTCAGTGTAGGTGGTAAGTGCCTGACCACAGTCAGTGAAACCATGGAAATTAATACAGTATCTTATTTGGATATTTAATGCAAGCACACATTTCAGAATTTTCTCACACTGTGCACTCAATTTGTACGTATAAGCAGCAAATAGCAAGTACGTTATTTTAGACAGTGTCCTGACCCTGGTTGCCTTTCCTCCCTGGTAATTGGCTGAACAATCGGTGTTGCTGATCAGTCAAACTGTCTCGACAAGGATTGAGCAGCCAATCAGAAGCAGAGAACAAATAGGTGGCCTGATGCAGAGAGCCAATCAAACTAGTACATCATCGCACGCGGCTGTCAAGCAACCCCGGTGAACACAGCTGTTGCTGCTCTTGCATTTTTAATTCAGTCCAACATAATTATTTTCGTTTTGGTAATCTATTTATGTATTCTCCACTTGCCTATACAGCGCCGTGATAAAGTATTTGCCCCCTTCCTGATTTCTTATTTTTTTGCATATTTGTCACACTTAAATGCTTCAGATGAGCAAATAAATTTAAATATTAGACAAAGAAAACCCAAGTAAATACAAAACGCAGTTTTTAAATGATGATTTAATTTATTAAGGGGAAAAAGCTATCCAAACCTACCTGGCCTGGTGTGAAAAAGTAATTGCCCCCTAAACCTAATAACTGGTTGTGCCACCCTCGGCGACAACTACTGTAATCAATTGTTTGCAATAACTGGCAATGGGTCTTTTACATCGCTGTGGAGGAATTGTTGCCCTCTCATCTTTGCAGAATGTTTTAATTCAGCCACATTGGAGGGTTTTTGAGCATGAACGGCCTGTTTAAGGTCATGCCACAGCATCACAATCGGATTTAAGTCCGGACTTTGCTTAGGCCGCTCCAAAACTTTCAGTGGGTTTTTTGAGACATTCAGAGGTGGACTTGCTAGTGTGTTTTGGATCATTGTCCTGCTGCATAACCCAAGTGCGCTTGAGCTTTAGATCACCAACTGATGTTTGGACATTCTCCTTCAGGATTTTCCGGTAGAGAGCAGAATTCAGAGTTCCATCAATTACAATAAGTCCTCCAGGTCTTGAAGCAGCAAAGCAGCCCCAATCCATCACACTACCACCACCATATTTGACTTTTGGTATGATGATCTTCTCATGAAATTATACGTTAGTTATGCGCCTGATGTAACGGGATGCTCTCCCTCCAAAAAGTTCAACTTTTGTCTCGTCAGTATATAGAATATTTTCCCTAAAGTCTTTGGGATCATCAAAATGTATTTTGGCAAATGTGAGACGAGCCCTTGTGTTCTTTTTGGTCAGCAGTAGTTTTCACCTTGGAACCCTCCCATAGATGGCATTTTTGCCCAGTCTCTTTTTTGAAGCATGATTACTGACTTTAAATGAGGCAAGTGAGGCCTGCAGTTCTTAAGGTGTTGTTCTGGGTTCTTTTGTGACCTTACTGATGAGTTGTCAATGTGATCTTGGAGTAATTTTTATAGGCTGGCCACTCCTGGGAAGGTTCACCACTGTTCCAAGTTTTCTCCATTTGTGGTTAATGGCTTTCACCGTGATTCGTCGGAGTCCCAAAGCCTTAGAAATGGCTTTGCCACCCTTTGCAGACTGATAGATGTCAATTTCTTTGTTTCTAATCTGTTCTTGAATTTCTTTAGTTCGTAGCATGACATGTTGCTTTTTGAGATCTTTTAGCCTACTTCACTTTCTCAAACAGGTTTTATTTAAGTGATTTCTTGATTCAACAAGAGTGGCAGTAATCAGATCTGGGTGTAGCTAGTGAAATTGGACTAATGAAATGTGGTTAATCACAGTTAATTCATGATTTATTAAGGGGGGCAATTACTTTTTCACATAAGGCCAGGTAGGTTTGGATAGCTTTTTCCCCTTAATAAATGTAATCATCATTTCAAAACTGCATTTTGTATTTACTTGGGTTATCTTTGTCTTATATTAAAATTTGTTTAATGATCTGAAACATTTAAGTGTGAAAAATGTGCAAAAAAGTAAGAAATCAGGAAGGGGGCAAATACTTTTTCACAGCACTGTAATTATATACAGATCTGTTTTTTAATATTCTGGGACCAAAGTGTCATGATGGCCTTTTCAAGGAAAGTAAGTAAGCAAGAAAGAATGAAAGAAAGAGAAATTGAAATTATTCCGCAAAACTGTCTATTTCTGGAAAGATGGAGATGCAGGTAAAATGAGGAACAATGGAAAGGAATGACAGAGAAACCTATGAAGGAAAAAGTCACAGAAAAAGGAAAGAAAGCTGAAGGCACTGGATCAGAGACACACACCGAGGGAGATGGAGTCTGGCAGACCGATGCTGGTGATAAAAGGAAACTAAATAGAAGTAAAATTAAAAAAAGAAAAGAAAAACTGAAAAGTTAGTCCAATCGAGCAGTAACAGAAAGTAAAAAGAAATGTTAAACAAAGCCGTGCCAGAATCTACTGCTGCAGCCAGTAATCCATTTGTCTTTGAGACAATTTTACAATTGGACAGGCAGTGACTGGGTGCTTTATCATGGGACGTCTAATTCTGCAGATGTTGGCCTGCTCTGCCCTGCTTTTGGACGCTGATTTGTAATCAGGAGATTTGATTTCTGGTGAGAGTTGCACTCTAACAGGGCACTGCTCTGGTACCCAAGAGCAGGCTAAGCTGATTCTTTCTCATGATTTTTAGCGCTTAGCTACTTCGATAAATATCAATAAAAGGGTGTCTGCAGAGTGAATACTTAATTAGGTAAGCACTGGCAGGCTGTTCTGTAGACAGTGCTGCTTTGTGTCTTGTGGCTCTAAATGGATTTGCTGTGGAGTTGTCATTTTAACAAGGTTATGCCTTCTGCCTTATGTTTGCCAATACAGTAACTGCGTTGGTCCAGCTTCCGTTGGTAGGTCTAAAGGAAGCACCATTAGCGCCCCTTATTTAGAACATTAGCAACCATTACTGAAGCTTTTGGAACAATAATGGCGCTCTGGGTGGTCGTTAAACAGGAAGTCCAGGAACAATCTGGTATTCCTGACTGGGTAGCAAAAATGGATTGTTACACTTTTCAAATGTTTTTGTGCAACTGCATCATTGTAATGAGCATGTACTATTGGCAGGCGTAGGCACAGTAATATACTGACCAATGGGCTTGTGCTATGCTGCTGAACATGAAATTCACCCTGAATCGCATTCCGTAACGTATCCTGCAGTATTAATCAAATAAAAAGCATGATTTTGTGAAATGACAACATTCTCAATTAGCGTTGAAGAGCTTAACTGCTTTCATTGCCAACAGTGATTTGTATATCAGCATTAATATGTCCAGTTAAGTGAAGTTCAATGACTGATATGATGCTGCAGCCACCCAGTAAAATATTCATGGTTAAATCAACTCTTAAAGTGTCTGTTCGATCCCACCATTGCAAGACTCTTGTCAAATTGATTCTATCTGAGCTAACCCTATAAACTCTGACTTTTCACTTATGTTTTCCCTTAGGTAGGTTCATAGTCAGAAAATCTGTATATACTGGTTGCAGAACTTCACTGAAGCTACAACACACTTGTTTTTATTGTCATTGGATTACATCAGACTGAAAATATCTAGATCTTGACCCATTTACCTGCAATTCAGCAGGACATGTTTGGGATTGTTGGAAACCCTGGGATCTGCACTAGAATTTAAAATAGGTCTAAAATTCCACTTGTCCAAATACTGTAGCTGCATTTGACAGGCCCATATGTGGGCCCACGGGTCCTATGGGGTTAATTTAGTTCTGTAAGAATTGATTCAACGCTGAACATTTTTGAGTGCACTGGGAGTACTGGTGGTGTCAGCAGGTGTAGTTCTGGCTGCTTTGTTTCGGTTCTGGATGTCTTTTTGAACGCACACCCATGTCTCAGCCTTTACCTCTTCATTCCGTAGCCGGCGTTTAGTAAATTGTCGAGTCTGCAATGGAAGAGGGAAAATGGAGGGAGCGGAGACGTTAGTCGAAAGCTTGAAAGGAAGGAGAGAAAGAGAAAAAGAAGAGGAAGAAAATGAGAAACCGTGTCTTTCATTTAACATGCGTCATTTCTTCCTGCCTAGGAACAGGGCCTGGCACATTTCAAATTTGTGAAAAATGATTTCATTTAATGGTTTTATTTTGCGCTGCTTTTACCTCAGGTGTCACTCCAGTCATTGTTAATTTAAGGAAGGAGAGCACTGCAGGTTTAAATGAAAGTCAGAAAAAAAGACGGAGACAAACGGAAAGAAAGAAACAGGAAGAGTGGAGAAAAGATGAGTGTGTGTGTGTTGACTGCAGTTAATTGTCACATGTCTTACTCTCTCACTGCCATCAAGGCCACCTCTTCAGAGAGATTGAGAGAAAGGTTTGTCGGGTCCCCCTCAGGTGGGGCTGGAGGTGAAGGCTCATCCACCCTACTGTTTTGGGACCCCCACAGCACACTTCCCTGCCCCACCCAGACCTCGACAGGATCACGTTCCTGCCCAACATAGCCCTGCTGCAGAACAGGCCCGGTGTGAGCAATAGCCTGATTGCTAATAGGCTATAAGTCCAAGTGTACTCACAATACCATCAAATGGGAAGTTTGGAAGCAGCATAATCTAATCAAATGTATGATACTTTTGACAAAAAGTCTTGAATAAGATAACTTTTACCGATCCGGCCTCAGTACCTTATCCTCTGAGTCTGGTGGTGCAGGGGACCCGTGTACCGGCGAGCCGCTGTCTGGTACAGCTGGGTTAGCAGGGCCTGGCCTGTCTTCTGGCTGGGGTTGTTGGCGAACTTGACGGTGATGGGCTCGGAGGCACCCAGAGGCTTCTGGCCGTTTAGGCCCTTAATGGCCTCTTCTGCCTCGTTCCGCTTGTCGAACCGGATGAAGCCCACACCTCGCGATATGCCTGCTCCGGAACAGAACGTAAAAGTAGGGCCATGTTAGCACCTGAGCGCCAATGTTAGCATGTTAGCCTCTTGCTGATGACTCATTTCCTGCAGGGCAACGCTGGCTCCCAAAGTAATTTTGACTGCTGTGCGGCAACCCCTCACTCCTAAGGTAATTTTAGGGCCAGAGAGTCAATGTTAGACCTGTAGGAACTGATTTTATTGTGTGAGTGGTACTGTAAGGCCCCCTGTGGTCTGATTTTAGAATGCGAGGGGTACTGTTAACACACCATAGACTTATTTTAAGACACAATGCAGGATGTTAGCCCTCTTAAGGACCGATTTTAGGACATGCCGAATGCTTGCGTTCTTTCTTAGGGAGTGATTTCAGCTTCCGAACAGAATTGCAACCTTTATGTGGGTAATGCCTGAGACAGTATTCGCCACAATGGAGTGATTTTATAATGTAAGTAGTATCGTCAGCCCCTTATGATATGATTTTAGCATGTGAGCGCTACCGTTAAGCCCCTTATGGGCTGACATTAACATGGTAGTTTTTGCATCCAATGTGGTGATTTTAGCGTGTTGCAGGTACTGTCAGCTACAATAAGCACAGATTTTAGCATTCACTGGATTGGATGGATCCTTTGGAATTGCTTTTTTGACGATAAAAAGGTTGTTATTTGTGTCTAAAGAAAAACATTGTTCCAAACTTGCATCAATCGCCCCAAAAATCTTATCTTGTCGATAGCTTTAGCGACAGGCTATTGTTGTGGGGCAATCATGGCAAGAAAACCTCAGGACAGCATTCTGCCTCCTGTATAGCCCATAATTTAATCACGGTCGGGCTTAGAGCCGGGTCAGTGCGCAGGGTTAAGGCTGTACCTGTGACCTGGTCCACCAGAATACGTGAGGTGATGATTCGGCCGTACTGAGAGAAGAGCTGCTCCATGTCCTTCTGACTCATGGTCTTCGGCAAGCCGCTCACGTACAGGTTAGCGTCTCTAATGGAGGCCGAGCTC
Organism: Gymnothorax reevesii; assembly: GCA_029721435.1. Lineage (NCBI taxonomy): Eukaryota > Metazoa > Chordata > Actinopteri > Anguilliformes > Muraenidae > Gymnothorax > Gymnothorax reevesii. The sequence continues at coordinate 99,902,174 of CM056582.1, read as the reverse complement.
GGCCGGGCGTACGACACCTGCGCGGTGAGCGGAGGGAGGGAGGGAGAGAGGGACGGAGGGGGAGTGGAATTTTTACATATTTAACACATATTTTTGTAATTATCTGTACCTGCATGATGTACGAACATGTTTATGCATAGACACTTCCACATTCATGCACATAGGTGATATATTTGCATTTGTATCTTTGAAGTTATAGATCTGTATGTCTTTGAATGTATGTGTGTGTGCGTGCACACTAACGTATATAGGGGTTTGTGTGGGAGCATTGAGTGAGAACATGTTTTAGTGTTTCTATGTGTTCTGAAAGAAAATGTGCGTGTCTGTGTGTATTTGTGAGAGAAGAAGAAAGAGTGTTTTATTTTGCAAGTGTGAATGACAAAGCGAGTGTGTGTATCTCTGAGTTAGTGACCGAGAGAGGACATGCTTGTACATCTGTGTGTATGTGTGAGAGTGTAAAAGAGTGTGTGTGTATTTGTTGGTATGTGCGTGAGTGAAAGAGAGAGTGTGTACAAATATCTGTGTGTATGTGTGATGGAAAATACAGTGTGTGCATATCTGAGCATACATGAGTGAGTGAGAGAGAGTGCGTTTACACATCTGTGTGTATTTGTGTGCATGAAAGAAAGTGAGTGTAAATCTGCGTGTACGTCCATATCTGTATGTACAGATGGCGTGCCCCCATCTCACAGTACAGTCCCATATGTCTGTAATCCTTTAAATGGCATTCTACATACCCCTCCCACTCCGAGGTGTGACAGTCAGACAGCATGGATAAGTGACAGTGTGTGTGTGTGTATGAGTGTGTGTGTGTGACGGGGTGGGTTATGTTTAATCTTTCTTTTTGGTTTTTGTTCCTGCTATCAAGCTCCTCCCCCATCCTCCCCCAATTCACCACCCCCATTCAGTCTCAGGACAAAGGCGTCCCCCTGACCCCCAGATCCCTGGCAGATGGGCTTACCCCCCCATCCCCACCCCCGTAAGTCCCCCTTAATTACATTACCATCACAATACCCCGCCTTCTGACCTCCTGCTCCCTCTTTCTCTTTCTCTCCTTTCTTTTTTTATCTCCTTCACACCTTCTTTGTTTGTGTAGCCCCCCCCCCCACCTCAGCTGGCGTGTTACGAGAGCCCTCCATGTCTCACCTTAATGGTTTTGGTTTGTAGTTTGAGTCCGTTGAGCGTGTTGATGGCTTTGTCGGCATCGTTGGGGTCCACGTAGTTCACAAAGCCATAGCCCAAGCTCTGACCTGCAACAGCAGTCAGTCACATTTCATTTTCAACCGACCAATCAATCACACGCCTTCATTTTACCAATTTTGAAACTGGGATTCGATGGTAAATTGAATAATGGTGCAAATTCCAATAACGGTGAAAAAACTGCCCTTTTCTAGGCAGAGGATAAGTTAGAGAAAAAGGCACAGAAGACCCTTTAACGAATGATTAGTCCTCACTTGTTCTCAATTTTCTCAGTTTCCTGTGTTAATTATACAATCACACTGAGAACATGCCACAATATCAGGTTTTGCCAATTACCCTCATTACGGTGGAATAAAATACTTTGTTTGGACAAGAAATTTGGGGCATTTCAAACAGTGCTGTTCAAAATTGTGAGATGATATATCAAATCTTGGATTTCTTTGGTTTAATTTCTGCAAATATGAAGCACAGGTTACATTGCCTGCTTTGCTGGATGCGCCAAAAGGGTAGCGCAGAAGAACTATAATAGTAATCTCTTTTTTTTTTTGTAATGAATTCTTTCAGAGTAAATCACTTATATTAATTGAATTTACCCTACATTTTAATTGCCATTATGTTACAATAAGTATGAAGCTGTGTCTTTTACTGTTAATGGATTATTGTTGTAATTGGAAATCATGTTTAAAAGATCGAGATCTGGAGATCTTAACCCCTGAAACTCAAGTTTTTCACTTATATTTTCCCTTAAATAGGTACAAAGTAATTTTTTTTCATAACGGAAGACAATTTCACATACAGCATATATTTCGGACCAGCTGGTTGCAGCACTACACTGAGGTCTCGATGTCTCTGGTGCTACTGAAAAATGTTGCGATTGTGTTTGGGTTTGTTTGTGCATGCATGCATGTGTTTGTTAATATGTGCGTGCATGTGTGTATCTGTATGTATAACAGCGATCTTTTCTCCAACTAGTTTGCAGGATTCCACAACCCCAGTGCTGTTTGTTTATGCACACAGTGCTGTACTGTGTGTGGTATAAGAGGCCTTCGATAACCTCAACTTATCTGATTCCGTACCAGTTTACTTAGCTTAATTGACAACCAAACACTGCTTCTACTAGTTGAATGATTAGCTAGTTTATTTTTCATAGTTATTCTTCCTTGTATCACAATGTTATGAGGCATTTCTTATGAATATTATTAACAACAATGACATATCACATCAATGTGTCTTTCAAAGATCCTGTAGTAATCATAATGGCACAGATTTACAAAGTTTTGTTAACTTCGGTTTTGAACTAAAGCCGTTTTGCCCAGTGACTTGCCATCAGAGGCATAAAAGCCCCTCTGTAACCTCGTTTAAAATGCATAATTATTCTACACCAGTTTCCATTTACTTTTCTTGATTCTCTACCAAATATTAATTCACCCAGGAGCAAAAAGTGGTCAGTAGAATAACTGGCCAATTCGCATTTAGCTGGAATTATTGTTTATTGCATCAGAAAGCTATCAGGAATTTTCCTATTTGGATTATTGATGATATAAAATGTCAATAAGTCTTTCAAAGATTCTGAATTCACAGCTCATAAAATGGCAAACTTTTTTTTAACTGAGCTGAATGACCCAGTTTTGTGTCAATATTGGCTGAGGTTTGTTACGCCTACGAAGATGTTTCCAATTTTAAAGCTTTTCTTTTTAACACTGAAAACATTTTAAGTAAGGTAAGCATTATCCAAATCATTATTTTTTAAAAATCCAAAAAAAACCCTATACACTGCTAAAAAAAAAAAAAAAAAAACGAGATAGAATTCAGAGAAAGTTTTGATCAATATTTTTAATTACTGCCATTATTAAAATATCACATGTATTAGAATTATATTTTAAATGCAGCCAGGTGGTGATTTCTGGGTCATTTCTTACTGAATTATTTCTTCATCAATATAAGCTAACGTATGTACTGGTCTTGATTATGCAGTGCATAAATTGTTTCACTGTCAATCAGGTGATTTTAAATAGAAACAGGTTGAGAGAAATGTGTTGAAAGGTGGGGTTACGGAAGGCCGTCTGCACCTTTCATGGTTGGTGTGTATGTTTTTATGACTGGGCATGTGTGTTTATACCTGTGATCTTGTCTCTGACCAGTTTGCAGGACTCTATGTCCCCGATGCTACTGAAAAGGCTCTTAAACTCCTCCTGGGTCATGGTCTGGGGCAGGTAGTTGACGATCAGGTTGGTTTTGCTGTCGTCAGTGGCGTTGCCGCTGCCCCCGATGACGGGCCCGTTGGGGAGGCTGTTTGCACTTGGGCCGTTAGACACCTGAGTCTCCATGGTGCTGATTATCTGCTGAGGGAAAGGAGGGGTACGTCAGGAACACTGACAACAAACACGCACACACACACACACGCACACACACACACACACGTACGCACTCATGTATACACGTGTAAACATACACTCGTGAACATACAAAAGCATGTATGAATGTAAGCACGTGCACACATATGGACGTACATGTACACACCTGTTCACACGTGTATACTTAAATACATATACATGTAAATACCTGCACATGTCTCCATATATTCATGTGTGTATACCCATGCACATACACAAGTTTGTACGCACATGTACATATATGTACATTGTTATAAATTGACTGAGTTTAACAGTCAAATTAACACATTGTCTCCTTGTTATTTTAACTGTAAGAGTCCTGCACACATTTAACTGTGGTTTACAGTTAACATAGACAGAACCTCTGTTATACACTGATTGTAAAATTGCAGTCAAAATAACTGGCAAAAGAGGTGCTGCTTAAAATAACTGGAAAAAAAGGAGCCAGTTTATAACAATGTATGTATACACATGCACACCTGCACTCATGCATGTACACACTATACACCAGTATAAACAAATCAGTACACATACATGTAAATACAGGTATGTGCCTCAGCATATACATGCCTCTGTCCACATGTTCATACAGTGTGCCTTCATTTAAAGATGCTTGTACCCACATGTTGGCCTGGATATTTATATAATAGTCAGTGACGCATGAAAATATACATTTTCTGATAGACTCCTATACGTCTCCTCAATGCATGTCTACACTTATGTGTAAAATGCAAATATATGCACACAGATTTGGACATACTTGCATATAGTGTGTGTGTGTGCGTGTGTCTATATATACACTGCCCGGCCAAAAAAAAAGTCACCATTTGGAAATAAATGAACAAATTTTATAATTGGATCATTATTGCAGTTATTAATATGTTTCAGCTGGCAATAATCATTTTTACCCTGACTGATGAAGCACGTCGCTACTCATTTCTCAAAAAATCATGTCGGAAGACACATCCCTTGCTGGTGGAAAAGATGTTACAATATTTCAGAACAGGCAACTTATTGGCTTGTATTTAGCAAAGAAAACCATGAATGACAAAAACAAGTATGAGGAATCATTTTCACGAACAAATTTGCCACCACAAAGTCCTGACCTTAAACACTTTAAAAGTTACTGGGATGTGCTCAAGAAAGACCACCGAGTGGTTCAACCATTATGTCGAGAGGATAAGATCTCGGCCAAAAATTATGGCATTTCTGATCGAAAATAAATGTTCTGGCATTGCATATAGTTGTAAAAACAATGACGAGACGAATATGCACTGTAATCAAAGCTACGGGGGTTCCATCTAAATAATTGAGTGTGCGACTATTTTTTTGGCCGGGCAGTGTATATATATATATATATATATATATATATATATATATATATACGTACACACACACACCCACTACAGGCCAGAAGTTTGGAAGCAAGGTGAATACAGGTCAAAAACTAGGAAGCAACTTCAAGTTTCTGTTCACAATGCTTCTCTCAAAAACCAGTGTAAAATCTAAGGATTTTGGGATGTATTTACTGCATGATTAGACTTTTCTTTCATCGATATTCACCATTTTCCTCTGTCTACCTTTTGGTACTGTCTACATTGATGTTACCAGACTATTGCTGAATAAATGTTAACAAAAGAAAGGAGGGGCTTAGTTTTTGGGTTGAGATGATTTGCAAGAGTCACAACTTCAGTGAAAAAATAAAAAAACAAATCACAGTTTGCATTATTGACTTTATGTCATGGATTACAGCCCACCGGATGCCAACAGCAAGCCGGCGGTCATAGGCCTAGTAATATGGGCCTGATCATTTGTGTAAAAATATGTTCTGGTAAGTGACACTAATGCTTTTATGCTTGCTCGGTGGGATGTATTTAAATTACCATTACAGATACTCCGAAAACTCTCAGCATTGTCAGGTGTGGCCAGTATTCATTAATAACGCTAACCTGTTAACTCTCACGCATTCCGCGTCAGTTTTAGTGGCATATTTACGTTCCCCTGCTGCAGTCAGCAATTACTCAATCAACGCATATGGGACACTCGTGTTACATTCTAACTACATTTGAGTATTCGAGCTGCATTCTGTTTGAATTCTTGGACATTCCAACCATATTTGGCGGCCAATCCGGGAGCATACTGACTGCATTCGAGGTGAATTCATACAGCATTCGAGGCACCTTCCAACCAGACCTCGGGTGGAGATCAGGCAGCAATCGAGCCGCACTCGTACGGAATTCGAAGTGTATATTCTCACAGCATTCTAAATATTCCTTCTAGTGTGTTCCAACTACATTCAAGCTGCATTTAAGAGCTAATACACCCAGAATGTGCAAGAATAATTTCAGGCGGGTTCGAAGTGTATTCAAACGGAATTCTTTCAAAGCTGTAAGAATTTTGGTCAATTTGAAATTCCCGCTGGAATGTTGTGCGAATTCTTCTTTCCGGCTAGTTCTGCTTGATTCTTGCTGACTTTCAATGAGTGTGACGGGGGCTTAATGATTGGCCACGACCTGTTTTCAATCATTCATTTACATTACCATTACAGAAACTCAGAAAACTCTCAAAATTATTAGGTGTGGTCAGTTTTCACTTATAATGCATATCTGTCAACTCTCACGCATTCGGTGTGAGTTTAAGTGGTATATTTACGTTCCTCTGCTGTAGTCAGCAATTATTCAATCAACGCGTCTGTAAGAGATTTTTACGCGGAACTGAAGTCCTTGTGCACTGAAGGGGTTGGAAGGAATGGAATAGCATCAAGACGTTTCAAATGATCTTATTTCATTGAAATGATCATGAAACCCATGCATTGCTTCCAATCCCTGAGTAAAGAAAAGCATGTGAAGTAATTGGTATGCGTTATAAATGAAAACTGGCCACATCTGATAATGTTGAGAGTTAACGGAGTTTCTGTAATGGTAATTTAAATGGATGATTGAAAACAGGTCCTGACCAATCATTAATTTTAAGGGATTGTTTTCAGCCTCTCCTATCGCCAGTTCACCAGCGGCCACTGAAATATATATATATACTGTATATATATATATATATATATATATATATAATATTATATTATTTTTTATATCATTAATATATTTCAGGTCAATGTCTGTCTGTCTGTGTGTATGTACACGTTTTTCTCCTACATTTCGCAACCGATTATCGCCCAATTTGGTGTGAATATCCACTTGGCCGCCAGGAAGGACTTGACTTCGCCCGATTTTTGAAAAACGGTCATGCATGCAAAAAAAATGGCAATTTCACTCTGGGTAGCGGGTAGCAGCTAGTATATATATATATATATATATATATATATATATATATGCTATGTCAACAAAATAGATCAACACGATGTGCATATATACAATATACACATCTATAAAATGCTCTTACACATGTTCATGCAAGTATAAACACAAACATATTCTCACACACAGACACAATAAAAAAAACAATCTCATCAACAATCTTATCTTACATACCATCACATACATATTCAAATCCTGAGTTGCAAACTCACTCTGATGCATCAAAGAGCACATAAGGAGTGTGATTCATGTAAGGAGTGAGATTTATGTAAGGAATATGGTTCATGTAGGGAGTGTGATTCATGTATGAAGAGCAATTCATGTAAGGAGATGTTATTCATGTAAGGAATGGGATTCATATAATGAGTGTAATTCATGTTAGCAGTGTGAATCATGGACGGAGTGTGATTAATGTGAGGATTTGAGTTATGAGGTGATGCCATCAGGGCCTAATGCTTAGTAACAGAAAACCCAATGATGTCCCACTGAAGTCTTTCTTTTCCACAAATGCAAGTGATTGAACTGATTTCACCAATAAACACACTCTGCCCTCTTTGTAGTTTATTCCCTCAATTTAAATCTCATTTTCCTCTTTCACACTCATCTCTCGCCCTCACTCTATCTCCCTACTGCACTGTCTCTCCATCTCCCGCTCTCTTTATCACTCGCTCCCTCCTTTCCAACCCCGTCACCTTTAACAAGGACTAACTTAAGCCTGGTTCCCCGGGCAACAGCAGCCTGACGACAGTTGCCATAGTCGCTAGCTTTCTGACTCCCAGCTAAAGGGGGAGGGGGGTGAGAAAGACAGAAGCATTGTGCAGTGGGATGAGCTCCTCAGCAGACACCAGTACACATCAGTCTCAGTCACACAGCAACACATGCATGAACTCATACAAAAACATGCACATACACAGACAAATGCACACACTCACGCACAGACACGGTGCGTGCACAGACCGTCACTGTGTTTACACTCACATGCTGACTCAAGGCTACGTGTACACACAACCAAAAACACAAATACATGCACAGACATATAAAAACATATGCACATACACACATCTGCTCAAATAACATGCACAAACACATGCACATATTCTCACACTCACTTACAAACACATGTCCACATGGAAACAAGTTACGTTCAGAAGCATGTTTACACACATGCTCAAGCGCGCGCACGCACATGCTCAGGACACAAATGCAAAAACACCTGCACATATTCAGCGTAACGCATAAAATCACATTCAGATATACAGAACCCCCGATATTCTACTTGCACGCACAACCACACATGCACTAGCTCACATTTTTCACCGCACAAATGTGAATTTGACTTTTAAGTGTGTTTCCACCTTAGATTCATGCACATGCATGTATTTCCATTTGTTCATCTGCACACTGCATGCGCACCAGTTGTGAAAAGGGGACATTCTGTCCAAAATTAACGAATCGTGTAAATATGTCTACAAGCTACCGAGAGGAGTCAACGATTCTCATATTTTGCTTGACTAGATCACAACTTTTGTGATAACACTTTTAGCCCCCACCAACTGTACACACTGAGATTTATGAGCAACTACCATCTGAAGGACAGAGAATCTGGCAAACATCTGTGGCTTCTCGAAAGTGCACTTCCAGGCATTCATTAGTGTCTGACAAAGAATCAATCAGGAATGCTTTAATAATGGTCGATAATGTAATTTTTAATAACTCTATTAAGTATTTATACGCGTTTGCATCATTAAGTGTTTCCTCTCGATGACATGGGGCGGGGCTTGTGCCAGGGAAGCGAGACAAACAGGAAGGATGTGGAGAGCCTCTCACAGTCTAATAATGACTTTTTTTCCCTATAGAGAGCTGATGAAAGGATGAGAATGGAGGGTCTGCTGATGAAAGAGTGCATTTCACCCAGGGAAAATGAAATTAGCGTCTGGCAATATTAGTGAATGGTACGGCAGTCGTGGCATTTTCAATCTGACCACAGGCCAAAAAGCTATCTAACAATTTGGTTTGTGCTGAGGCAAAGCTTATATATCGATCTGTCTGTCTGTCTGTCTGGCTTGTTAGATAAAAGGATTATCATCCATTGCAGACTTCCAGTGATCCAGTATAAAAAGAAGCAGCACCCTATTTTATAATTTTATAACATGATTGAATGTAAATGACACTGCTGGAAACATGTAAGAAATGTAAAATATGGAATACAGTTTAAAGCCCTCCTGCCCATATTTAAGAATTGTTAAATATTATGATTAAAAACAGCTTTCACTGGGGATGCTTTTCTCTACAGAAGATAATCGCACCGTCTGCTCGACTTGTCTGGGCTCGAAGAGAATCTATTACTGTATGTGAAACAAGAAAAAGGCCCTCTGGTTTTCCGGTAAACACCAACGAACAAACCAGCTTTCACTGCCCGGTAAAAAACATTCTACAGCATCTTAAACTGAACCATTACAGAATAAATGTGATCCCTATTTGATCTGAGTAAGAGCTGAAGCAACACAGAACATTTTAGTGTGAAGCAATAATGTATTAGCAAATAACAGAGATTAAATATTATGCAATCATTGCATCTTTAAGAGAATTTTACGCTAGGTGTTTTTTTGGCTTATCTCTATAGAGCAGAGGTCCACAATGTTACCCAGAAAGGGATGATGTGGGTGCAGCTTTCATTCCAACTCAGCAGTTGCTTGACTCGCCTAATCAACCCTTAGAGTCTACATGAAAGACCTTGATTAGTAGAATCAGTGGTGTAATGACTTGATTAGAATGAAAGGCTGATCTCACTCCAGGCCTTTCTGAGTCAGATAAAGGAATCTGCCTTAGAGGAACCCTTTTAAGGTCTTTATGTTACCCATTAGCTTAGGTGAGAATATTCCCAACTCGAGCCCTTTTGCCCAGGAGGGAACACTTGAACTCTGTTGAGTTTACCTATGGCAGTGATCACTGACCCTGATCCTGCAGATGTAACCTCCAGCCGGTTTCACAGGAACCCTTATCTGGTACATCTGACCCCACTGATTAACACCTCTCCAGGATCTCAGGCTTTTGTATGAGGTGTGCTTTGTTATAGTTGGGGTGAGAACCAACAAGACGGTAGATCTCCAGGAAAAGAGCTGGTGATCACTGCTCAAAGGAATCACAGAGAAGCCTTTTGGATCAATTGATGGGTTCAGCGCAATAACTTCATCAATGTCAATCTCAGGTTTTATGGTATTACACAGAATGTACTTTCACAAAGTACCAATGTTGTGCCCTTTCAAAAACCTGCTTTTCTTATGACATGTAGTTTCTGAATCTATCTATAGGGAAATTTAACTAATATGTATAATCTTTTTATCCTACTCTTTCATATTAAACATGAGATTGGCATATTTTATAAAGTTTCTGCACTGAGCCCTTCAATTTTTAGCCCCCACCATGAAGTGGCGTGGGGGACACTGCAGTGGCGCTCCTCTGCTCCTCTTTCCATCAGGATCAGTAAGGACAAGATTTCTCATAAATCACTTCGCCAAAGTTAATGAAATGAAATTTTCTCTGTGAATGTGAATAATCTTGACCTTGATTATGTTTGAAAACGAGATTCCGTGGAGGAGGGCGATGTGGATGACAATGTCTTCTCGTTTTTTTTTTTTTACCAAAAAAGCCAAATTTACATGAACATATTCCATTTCAACCTCTAATTTATTGAAGCCGGGGAAATCCAGCTCAAACGAAAACCCCAATATATCTGCCCAAATGGCCACTGTGCGAGCTGTATGCTGCTGAACCAAACAGAATCAAAACCTGTGGACGCATTACTCAGCCTGAGTGAGCTAGGCTGGATTCACAACTATAGACAGCACGGTGGTGCAGTGGTTAGCCTTGCTGCAGCTTGCAACAGAGGTTCTGGGTTCTGCTGTCTGCAGGTTCTCCCTGTTCTCATGTGAGGAGAACTTCTGTTTTTGTTTCCCACAGTCCAATGGCACACACACCTCTCAGTTGACATGGCCCATCCAATTTACACCAATGGCTATGCTCTAAGGTAATACTGGTTTGTTACCCAGCCAAAGGGACAAAATGGGTTGCTTTAATCAGCCAGCTTCTCAATATGCAGCGTTTTCATTGGACAGTCAGGCTTTTGGGATAAATGATTGGTTGGTTTTACAACTCTCTGTGGTTGATCGTTTAACACTTGCAAACACATTAGCAGTCTTCACAAATCGAAGAGCCTGGTGCTAAAAGTACTTAAGTCACATTTTGGACAAGTGAAGTTCAGCATTAAAACATGTATTTGTAGAGCCAAAGCTATAAATGAATACTCCGGTGCTAAAAGTACATCAGTCCCTAAATGTCCGTTTTGAGATAGTCAAAGCAGTGGGCTAACGTTATTCTAAAAGACCTTGTCCAAGCCTTACCGCCCCGTGCTTGTGACTTAAGTACTTTTAGCACTAAGCTCTTCAATTACACCAGGCCAGGGATAAAAACTGAGGTCAGTGATGTATCAGACATAAACATTTAGACCAGAACTGACTAACACAAGCAGATACATCCCGTGCGTAAGTTACACATAACGACACTCACACACCATCAATACGTACACACATGCGGTACGCAAGCATTAACAGACATACAGGTACATTGAGTATAAGCACACTCAACAACAACAGATTCATATACACGAACACATACAGTCGATATTCAGAGATGAAAACAGACGTGGACACACAAAACAAAAACTTACACACATAATGCATATCAGCTAATTATGAGATCAAAGCAGCCTCAACCGTCAGGCTTCGCGCAGATTAACACCCTCAGTGTGACTCTGGGCTCACAATGCAAACAGCTTTACAGACAGCCCAAAGGCAAAGGCTTAACACACAGAGCCAACAGACGATTCAAACCGCTGCCCTTCATGAGCCAGCCTTCCTCTCAGCTCTCACCCATGTTCCGCAACAAAGCTCAGAGAAATTCAGGGTCAAGTTGGTGACTGTGCCTGAGCAGCCATTTGCTTTATCAGAGAGCAAAAGTGATGATGAATTTACAATAAAACTAATGAAGATGAATCTGGATGTCACCACTGGTCTACAATAGTGCGCAGTGATGATTATACACTTAACAAAATGAAGCTAAATCAGAAATCAAGTACTATTCAATAATTTATTTCATGTGATATTGGGTCTTATAGATGAAAATAAGTAAACATAACCAAATATTGTAAAATCAAAAAATAATAATGTCTTTTTGAGAGAAAAGGTCCATATCTAGTGCGGCCACCCTTTGCTTTGATTACAGCATTTAATCTTTCAGGCATAGTTTTCACATATTTTTCTATATTCTCACTCGCTAAATTATTCCATATGAGTTGAAGTCCATTTCAAAGAGATCCTTTCGACGTTGCAACAGATTTGCTTGTGTTGGAAGCAAGCAAATCCCAGATTTGCTTAATTGGATTAAGGTCTGGATTTTGAGCTCATAAAGTCATAACTTTTCTATGTCACCAGATGATTCTTTGCAATTAATAATTCTTGCACAACTTCAAAGTGTGTTTAGGGTCATTATCTTTTTGAAAATTAAATCACCAACCAATCCGTCTCTTTCTAGCTGGCAATGCGTGCCTCGCAATCATGCTGAGACACTTCTTTTGACTCCTTGTTTTACTGAAGGGATTAAACAGTCATTTTTGAAATGTTCTCCAACTCTGTGGCACACTTAAGTTCTGCATTTGGATGAGAAAGTGAATTTTGATCCACCGGTCTAAAGGACTATTTCCCAGTCCACTGATGCCCGATCCTTAATTTTCCAAGCAAACTCAAGTCTTTTTTATACGCCCGTCTTAAGACGGGACGTATTATGTCATCACCCCCGTTCGTCCGTCTGTCCGTACGTCTGTCTGTTGTCTGTTAGCAATTTCTTGTCCGGGGCATAACTCCTGAGCCGCTTGACCTACATTCGTGATACTTCACATACACGTGCACCATCACTAGGTGCTGTGTCGCGCACCATGATTTTGTTCACCCGGTCAAGGTCAAGGTCACTAGCAAAGGTCAAAGGTCACATGGGGCCCAGATGGGGCTTGTATGGAGCATAACTTCTCAACCGCTTCAGATACATCCATTATATTTCACACGCACGTGCACCATCATTGAGCGGAGTGTTGCGTATCATGTTTACGGCCCTTCCTCCAAGGTCAAGGTCACAGACAAAGGTCAAAGCTCACATGGGGCTGTTGTCTGTTGGATATTGGTATCATGTTGTCTGTCCACTTCCTGATCCATGTTCATGACGGGCGTATTATGCACCGTTGGCGGTGCTCTTCTTGTTTAATAATTCCAGCTCTTGGCAGCAACAAAACTAATCAGACCATTTTCATACAGGCGTCTGGAAATAGTAGATCTTGATACCTTCATCTCCTCACTTCTGGCACAATTAATATCATCACAAAATTTTTGTGTTGTCAGCTGCCAGTTTTTTTCTCGTTAAATACAAATAACAAACATCATAGCCACTTAACTACTATTTTGTACCTCTATTCCCACTAGCTTTTAGCGAACCGGTCTCTTTGAAATGCTTGATGGTGTTTCTTACAGTGCCATGGCAGCATTTAATGTCTTCAGAAATTTTTCCTAGTGACCAACATCATGTAAGGCCACAATGCGGTCACAAACAATCTCAGAGAACTTATTCTGTTGAGCCACCGTGTTTACCGCTGTGTCATTGCTCAAAGTTCAGGTCACCTTATACACTGGAACAACCAGTTGCAGTCCGTCAGCCGGTCAGCGGTAACCTCACCTTTTACTGCTTAATAACCTCAACCTCTCGCATTTTACCTCTAACGATTAGCAACAGTTGCTCAGACTAACCGGTAGAATTGACGACAGTCTAATTTATATTTAATTACATTGTTATACATTACACCACAAAATTGTAAAGCGTTTTCTTCCATACATAAATAATGCCGTAAAACATCAATGTCTGTATAATTTCTGTGGTCATGTAGCTTGTGAAACAACATGAATTAGTTTGCGAGGCTCATTGTGCAACAAGCCCTGAGAATGCGTTCTGTATTCAGAATGTACTGTAGTCACACTAAAGGGCATTGTTGTGTACAATGCATAGGTGAGTGATGGCGAAAATAAATGCCGCGAGGTCAGCAGAAGTTTCAGATTTTTGCATTTATGTTTCCATCCTAATAATGTTGTATTAATTGGCATTAATTTTTCATTATTCTTTCTTATTATGGATCAAAGATTGGGCTTGGTCATTCAGTCAATAAATTGCTTTATTGTTAATCAGGCAAACTTGAACGAGAACAGCTTGAGGACAATCGAGCGGTAAAGGGTGAGGTGCCTGAAGCCCCTGGGAATATGTGACCACAGGCCACTGGAAACAACTGACCATCGGATGTAATTTTGCGAAATAATGTTGTGTAAAACCAGTTTAAGCATCATGTAATGAGCCTTCAAACATGCATTCGTGCTATGCAACCTTCAAAAAATAAAGTTTGTGACACCTTTCAATTGTTATAAAAAAATTGATGTTTTCAGTGTTTTTGTTTATTACCCATATTTTTACCTCAGTATACCGGCGAAAATGTTTTTTTTTGTCTCATTTCCTACAATAATATTTTTTAATACATTTTCACAAAAAATACAGTGAAGTAGCATAATAGGACCCTTTTAGACCAAATAATCATCACTGCACTCTACTGTAAACTGTACTGTGATCTTCAACAAGAAGAGGGAGTTAAATATCAGTTTGAGCTCTGAGGACAATAAAAGTAATCAAAGTTCAAATGTAATAATCGTGATATAATGAATTACAGCCCCACATAGAAGAGCTTTGAATTAGAAATCAGTTTAACAAATCAAAGGTGAATAACTTTATGATTCGCATTTTAACATAACAGTAATGTGATGGCAAGAACTGATAATTCAGCCCACTGATGCCCACCAGTTTCCTGACACTAAATTGTATATGTATGGTTTTAGCATATATATAGTTTTCTTAGAAAATAGGTACCTAATATTCTTGCCGAACAACTGTCTTTGATGACTAATTACATAATAAAAAATGAATAAAAATTCCTGGAAAAGGACAGTCTGAAAGATTTCAGACCGAAGAGTGTTGAATATCTGCTAAGATCAAGAATGAGTTTCACAGCACTTCTTAAGGTGTTGTAACGCTCATGAACAATCCGCCCAATCTTTCTTTTCAGCTCGTTAAAATCCTCCCTGTGATCCCCCTCTTTTTCTTTCTCTGTAAAAAAAAGATATTTCACCACGCGCTTGCACAAATTTGAGGTCTTTTTGCTGAATAAAGGCAGTGACACAATCAACAAAAGAGCCACCAGTTCCTCCTCCCGCCGCTCGGAGAGACTGTGGCAGCATCATGAATATTAATGCCGACACTAAAGCCTTTGTGCCGCCACGAGGCAGCAGAACAATGAGCAGTTTTCGCTTAACCGCTTAACGAGTTTAACGGCACGGTCATTTCGAGCAACGACATAAGCGATGGTAATTAGTTGGCACATGCGATGGCAATACTTTTTTTGAAAACAAAAATTTTGTCCTAGTTGACTTAAAACAGATTCGTTTTCCTCACGGCCAATCCCATTCAAAACTGTCAAAGGCAGGGTATTATGATGAAAAGCCTCAATTTTGGCACAAAGACAAGGTAGTGGCTATGAAGCATCGGTGGTCTCTGACCAAAATTCAGTACAAGAGCCAAGACATAAATATATCACAAACATCAGGATTTTCCAGCAAATTGAGCCCAATCATAATATATACATCTGACCTATATTTTCCATTGTGCTGCCAGGTTAGAAGGTCAAACGTTTTGAAATAACATAAAGTTAAGTCAGAGTTGTGAATAATATGTGCCTTTTTCATTAATTAGCTTTTAAAAATACCTCTTAATCTTGCATCATACATTTATGACATCCTGATTGTCTTCTCATGTTTGAAATCAAAGTCAAGCCATTGCTGCAGGCCCATCTGTTGCCTAGGAAACTAAGTGACCAATCAGCAATCTGCCAGATGCTTCTTTGCACAATTACTGCAATTGAAATACTTAATTGGCCTTCTATTTACTTCATCCAAGACCACAGCAGTCTACAACACAACACTTTGAATACAATGAAAGACAAGCGTAATGCTTCCTGAACAAGTCAGCCATATTCTTGCTGGCTGCTCTTTATCACATCTACAACTTCCCCAGCGAGTACAATGTGTTGTAAAACATATTGTGTATCTGTACGAGTTATCATGCTGTTTTCAGTTGAGACAGTTGCAGCATATTAACCCCATTTGTTTCCAAGACACTTCAAACATTCACATCAGTTGACTTGGTGAAAATTCCAATTTTATGGTCATTCATACAAATTGAACAACTTTGAGGACATAGATTCTGAGGTCATGTAAATGTACATTAAGGCATACTTATTCCCTTATACAATCGCCCTTTGACCAGATGAACAATGCGAAATGTTTGACTCTTTAATTATTCTGGATACACATATTTTTTCAGTACCGAGTGAAAAAAATTGAGAATGAGCTTTTGGTTTAAAAACAATATATTTATATATATATATATATATATATATATATATATATATATATATATATAATTTTTTTTTAAATAAAAGTGATATTACTTTTGGGTACTATGAATGTAACCAATATTTATCTCCATTTAGAAAACTATTACGTGCTAGGGAGTGCATGTCAAGTGTGGCAGGCCATTGAACCACAGACTCCCAGATAAGAGTCAAATGCGCGGACCACATCACCAAAGAGCCAAGCACATTGGTAAAGTAGCCGGAGTGTGTACTTATTAGGAGGCATTTTTTGTGACAGGACCCTTTAACCTGTCACACAAGGACTGTAATACTGCACAAACACCTCAGTGTTTTTTCTATGAGTCTGTGACAAATTACAAGAGCGTTGGGAAAGGAAAACATAAAATGGGTGAATAAGTGCTGTCTAGTAAAACTGGTATCAGACATCTCACATTTTGGGTATTTTTCAGCTTAATTTTTATGTAACTTTTTATAGCATTAGCCATGTAAATTCCTTTAACTGCAGAACTCGTCCCCCATTGGCTAGAAATGCAAACAGAATGTGCCATGTGACTGGTGGACAACCAATCAGTTGGAAAACCTAGCTTACACCAGTACTTCCTGTATTGGAAAGGAAACATTTTTCAATTCATCAGATTAATTGTGAATAGGTGGTGGAAAAAGAACTTGCATATAAGATTATTTAAAAAAAGAAATATTTGAGCCTTAAACATTTTTAATAAAGCATTTGGAGACACACTCAGGCCTAAATTTAACAAACATGCGGCTCAAGCTAATTTGCAAGCTCATCAGGTGATCACTTCAGAAGGCAAGCTGGCAAATTTTAGCAAACGCATTGGAAACCGACGCTGGTCAAAACAAACTTCATCTCCAGTCCAGCAGTAGAGTGCGACACCCTGAACATTAAACTCTAGGAGTTTTTCCATTTGCACTTTTGGCTATGTCAAATTCTGCCGTGCCGATCGGCAATTCCATTACCACTTTAAGCAGACCGAGTTCTTTCGAGCCACACCCAAGATGGGCTACCCCTGAAAACGGGCTAAAGCATGCAGGACCTGCCCTCAAGCCAGTAATGGTGACATCAGAGGACTTTGCCATAAACAGTTACACAGTGCAATTATAGACAGCTTTTTTGAGGACCCTGATTTTAAACGTCACCAACTTAAGGAAGCACGTCATCACTTTAAGACAGACTTCTGCTCTTATAAGCGGATCCAAGATGATGTAATCAGGGGAAAGGTTGTCATTCACGTGGGATTTGAGGTTGTCATTCGCAAAATTTTTGGCTTAAATTTCAAACCAAACCCAGGCTTAATGGATTTTTGTCAATCTTTTAAGTATGAGGATATGATAAAAAAGGGGAGTAAAGGTGGATTTCGTCACAGTCCTTGGTGGTTTATTTTGTGTTCTGCATTATATGTATCATTTGTTACCTCATATTTGGCAATATAATATATAACGTCACCAAACTGTAACTTACAGTCTCTGTAACATATATGAACCATGACAAAAACACACTGAGCATTGGCCACCATGCTTGAGTACACAACTACAATACACACCGGGTTATAATACAACTTAAACCAAAATGTGGACTCACAGCCTACACTGCAAAATAGAGTAATATCACCACTGACAAAAAGCTTATACTCATGTCTCACCATCAGTGCGAGTTTCACAGAGTATCATTTTAAGCATAATTGACTAAACCGCTATAATCACGTTCCAACAATATTTTATAAAATACAGGCAATTAGTCTGCTGAATAACTCGAGTAAGAATGAAGCTGGTGCTAATAATAATAATAATAAACAAGTGAAGAGGAAGACCAACAATAACAACAAGCAGTAGCCTTGTAAAAAATGCCTCGAAGCCTCATAAGACAAACCCTATTTTATTATCTCAGTATTATTGTTTTGTTTCCCACATAATTAAATTTAATCCATGAAAATAAGGCCAACAGCAGCTAAGGCAGAGTTAGCGATAATTCAGCCACATCATCTGAGGCCGTGGAGCAGGAGCCCTGCTGTCACTTGGACTCTGACATTTGACTCCATGGCGGCGTGCGTGCAGTGCGCGCGCGCAGTGTACTGCGGAATCAGCGCCCGCGATGCTGCTGAGGCCAACGATTTTGTGGCCGCTCGGATACTGACGGCATTGGGACAAAATACATGAAGGACACCGTCACATTCGCGACTGACGAGTATCCTAAATATTTGATAACGATTTTGCACCAGCGTCACAAACACTCTTTGCGTACTGTCCGCTGGGCCTTTTTATCTTTCTGCCAAAAAAAGGAAAGACAATCATTTTTTGATTAGTTTATCGGTACGTAATTCCAAATCCAAATTGAGAAATGCACGTGTCCGCGCCGATACAATTATCTTCTGTAAAACCATTGTTGACTTGCAAGGATTTTTTAAGCGTAATTTAAGATCTTGCCGAAATTGTGTATGAATCAGCAATTAAAATGAACCTGCATAATGATGTTGGTGCAACAAAAGCGTCAGTGGCTGCAATGAGGAGAACGGTTTAGCTGATTGATAAATATTAATATTGCCCTCCAAAATGAAAGCGAAGGGCCTCTTTGGACTGCTGGCTGCTGCATCCTTTTTGTTTAACTTACATTGACTGAACGATATCAGCGCGCGCGCTCTCCGCGACAGTCAGGACCAGACAAAAGGACTGGTGTATTCTACCTGCTGATGGATCGCAGGGCTTAATTCACCCGGCAGTTCAATTCATTTACAAATTGCTCCCAACTCGAGGGCCCTTGTCAGGCTGAAGAATGGGTGACCACTAGAGGCGCGTGGCATCGTTATGTCCTCGAAGATGTGGGGGTCAAGGACACGCTGTGGTGACACGCCCATGCTGTCCGCCATACAGACGCGCGGCGACACTGTTTCAGCATTTGGACAGTTCCCTTAAAATCTGCTGTTTTACCCTTAGTGATTCAGAACCTTTTGTCTGCGGAGAGGCTGCTCCGCGCAGCATTTCACAGGGATTTCGGCGTCGGTCGAACAGCCGACGAAAAGAACATGCACGCATCGGCCCTTCTCCATCGCTCCCCTCGCAATTTCCTGCTCATTAACCGAGTTGCATCGCAACGAGAACCCCAAGGAATAGAGTCTTCCCTGCACGCAAGCAAGTACATGAGTGTATTTCCCCCTTTCTTATTTCGTTTCAAACCTCTCTCTCTCTCTCTCTCTCTCTCTCTCTCTCTCACTCTGACGCAGCTCTTCCCTTGTTCTCTGTGGCTCTCAGCTGCCCCTTTCGATTTATTGTTTTCCTTTGTCTCGCTGTCTCCTCTCGAGCATCCTTCCACAAGCGCGAGACTGTGAAAGGCTGTTCTCTATAGTGGCGCAGTTCTCCCCTCGCACGCGCAGCCCTCCCCCGTCGCTGCACGGCGCGCGGCCCCTGCCTCGCTTTGCTTTGCTCCATTTCAGAAATCAGACGAGCTATTGTATGGAAATGGGACATGTATGGAGGTAATGAAACCTCTGTGAACACAAGGCGTATGATCTGTTTGAAACGCAATGTTTAAGATGGATGAAAAAAATGACAAATAATTATGAAGAATTTACAAAGAGAAACACATCTTGCTAATTAGCTGGTGTGTTTGCTTCACTGACAGTGCGCCGTGCTGGAGGAGAGCACAGCAGCTCTTTTTTTCTAATCCCCGCAGAAAGCACGTACAGCCAAATCGTCGCAGGACACAGTCATTGATTTAAGCACCAGCTCCGCTCTGCATCGCCATATATCACATTACTAATACCCACCACTGATCGTTAAATCCCATCACTATGCGCAGTGATATCCGCGCTCAGTATGTGTATGGCTGACAGGAAAAATGTATACATTGTATACGAGATCCCACACACTATCAAATTAAATATACACTGTCTACATTATGTGGTGTATATATATATATATATATATATATATATATGGATTTATCAACAAGCAAACAGCAACTGTAAATGTTTATCATTAGCTGATGCTGAATATATTGAATAAATAAGCGTAATAAGCAGTCACACTTGGACAGAAACAAATTTGGAATGCACGTCAAAAATCAGTTATACGTACTGTAACCATTCTTGTTCTAAGAAGAGGGAACAGGTCCAGTTGATGTTTCTTGGATAGCCGCTTGGCTTTGTGAGGGGATGTGCTGCTGCTCGAATATTATATTATATTTTGCGTTGATCTCTTTCTTTCTTTTTCCTTCTTTTCCCAAGGCCGTGTGGCACAGAGATGATTCAATCGACAGTGAGAAATCAAAAAAGACAACCGATGCAAGCAGCAATATCATAAGAGAAAAAAAAATCAAAATAAAAGATAATTTTCTCAGGAAAAGAAAAAAGAAAAACCTCTGTCTTCAGTTGTTTATTTTTCTCTCAGTCTTTTTTGGGGAAAAAAGGAAATTTGGAAAAGGAAAGAAAAAGAGGCTTTTCTTCTCGTGGTTATTGTCCCCAGCTGTGTCTTTTTTGGGTGTTTGGGCGTGAGGGATGAGCGGCTCACTGCTCCTTTCTCAGTATCCTTCTCCGTTTGTGCTGCAATCTTCTGCTTTATGTCTCCTGCCCGCCACGGCCTTTGCTGATTGGCTAATTGTGAAGGGAGGGGAGTTGCAACATGGCGACCAACCCCCCCCCATCCTCTTTCAGTAGTGTGTTGTGAATCTCTCTCTCTCTCTCTCTCTCCCCTCCCCCTCTCCTGCTCTCTCTCGCCCTGACCGCCCCACACCCTTAATGCTCCCCTCTCTCTTCCCTTGTCCCTCCATCTCTCCATCCTTGTCTCTCTGCCCTCTGTGCACGTCTGAACCACACCCTTGAAAACATCCTTCACTGTCATTTACCGTTATCCTCAAATCAGCGTCCGCTCCCTCTCTCTCTCCCTCCTCTTCTAAATCATCCTACCCTTCTCCAGCTCAGACTCTCCCCCCATCACTCCACTCATCCATCTTCTGCCCTCCCTTCCTCCCTCCTCTTTCTGCGCCCTGCTCATCTTAAAGCGCTCCTCATTTCACTGCGCCTCCCCTCCCCTCCCGAACCTGCTGCCCATGTTAGCCTTCAGCTCGCCTTCCTTTGTGTGTACGAGAGACGCTCTTCACCTGGACAGCGCTATCATCTGCACACACTGTACATATGTGTGCACATGCGTGTGCTCTCCCTTATATGTTTAATAATGCATGCACATGTTAGCACGTGAACACGTGCTTTAGTATGAACTCATAAACAAACGCATGGACATTTTAAGCACGTGGCACGTACAGACATGCACAGACAAACGAATAAGCACACACGTAAATGTAAATGACCACACATGGACCATAACACTTGCATGAACACACACACAAAGCCTGTAAACAGGTAAAAACACACTGATGAACAGTAACATGTGAACATACACAGTGGCAACTGTACTGAAAAACCCACATTCACATGCACAACAACTCAGGCACTTACTCACTTCTACACACACAAACTCCCATAAACTTAGACGTACACACGCTCATCCGCTGATGTATTCTTCTGACTTATTGTCAGTTGTTACATGTTCACAGTGTGCTGAGCGCCTTAACCGGAAGGAGATCAGTGAAGTGGGTGTGAGTGTTGGGGAACAGAGAGGACTTCACATCAGGGTCAGAAAAAAAGGGAAATTTATGGCACATGGAGTAGCTTCTGACTGATGTGGCAGTCGGGATGGGTCATCAATTTCTCTCTCTCTCTCTCTCTCTCTCTCTCTCTCTTTCTCATGAGGAGGCAGGTATGACAGAATGCCAGGACACAGCTCATGCACCATATGATCATGCTGTGTGTACTCATTGTGCAGTATGCTATCACCCCAGCACCTCGCTCTATTTCTCCTTCTGGTAAACATTGAGGGAACAGGCTCAGATCCATGCTTCTTTGTTTGTTATTGATCCACAGTGATCTGATCTAGTGGAAATATCCCTTCAATTTATTTTGTGTGTGTGTGTGTGTGTGTGTGTGTGTGTGCGTGTGTGTGCGTGTGTGTGTGCATTTGCATTTTTTTAAAATATGTACATTCCATATGTATATATAATCTCATATGTTGTGTGTTAACAGACTCTGCGTCTGATATTAGGTGCAGTACACAAGCATGTTACACAGTGGAGCACATTTGATTTTTGGGTCTATACCCCATCAGGACAGAGTTGAAAGCAGTGAATATAAATTAAGCAGTAACTGTCAGCTCAGTCCTGCTGTAGCTGCGTTCGGTTGCCGTTTCTAGTTTTTCCCTTACATCTGCTGTTGCTGTTTCCCATTTCACCTGGATTGATCTATGCCAGTTCAGTTTGAGTAACTGTTAATGTGGTAAAACCAGAGTAACCTGCTGGAACAAAAGCCAACATCCACACCACTGCTGAGAATTATATTTCACTCACTTTAATTAATTCTGTAATTGAATTTCCAAATGTCTCGCTTCACTGGAATGATTTTACAGAGGCTCTGTAACACATATACTGAGTTATAAAGCCTAAATAGGCTCCTCAATAACAGGCAAAATTGGCCTTATTTGTATTCTGTGCAAAGGGGTTAAAAAGGCCCATTGATTTACTGCTATGCAAAAGTATTTGCTTCCTTTCTGATTGGCTCTATTTTTCCTTGTCATATTTAAATGTTTCAGATCATCTAACTCATTTAAATATCAGACAAGGACACTGTGCATAAACACAAAATGCAGCTTTTTAATTATCATTTCATTTATTGAAGGTGAAGAGTGATTCAAAACCTATATTATCCATTTGAAAAAACTATTTTCCCCCAAAAACCTAATGACTGGCCATGCCATCTTTGGAGGCAACAATTGCATTCAAATGTTTGCAACAACTGGTTGGAGTTTTTTTTATATCACTCTGCAGGAATTTTTTGTATAATTATTTTCAGTCAGCCACAGTGGAGCCTTTTTGGTCTTGAACTGTTGAAGATCATGCCGCAGCATCTCACTCAGATTCAAGTCAGGACTTTGACTTGGCCCCTCTGAAACCTTCATTTTGTTTCTTTTGAGCCATTCAAAGGGGGACTTGCTTGTTCTTGAGATTCTTGTCCTGCTGCATAATGTATCTGTGCTTTAGTTTTAGGTCACAAACTGTTGGCTAGACATTCTCCTTCAGGATTTTGAAGTAAAGAATAGAATTCATGGTTCCATCTATTATGCTAAGTCGCTCTGATCCTGAAACAGCAAAGCAGCCCGAGACCATTACCCGACCACCACCATGTTTGACTGTTTTACAATGTTCTTATTGTGGGATGCTGTGCTAGCATTACACCAGATGTAACAGGACCCATGACTTTCAAAAATTTCTACTTTTGACGCATCAGTTGACGGAGTATCATCCCGAAAGTCTTAGGGGTCATCAAGAGTTTTGGCAAAAGATGAACTTGTGTGTTCTTTTGAGTCAGCAGTGGTTTTCGCCTTGCAGCTCTCCCATGGATGCAATTTTTTGCCAGGCTCTTTTTTATTGTGGAATCATAACCACTGGCCTTAACTTTGGCAAGTGTGGCCTAAGGGTCTTTACATGTTTGTCTGACTTCTTTTGCGACCTCCTGGATGCACTGATGGAGGAATTTCGGTGGGCTGGCCGCTCCTGAGAACATTCACTGCTGTTCCTAGTTTTATTAATTTATAATTAATAATAATATAACTATTATAACTGATAACTATCACAGTGTTTTGCTGGACTCACTGAGTCTCTTAAATCACTGTGTAACTCTTCCCAGACTGATAGATTTCAATAGGTTTGTTTCTCATTGGTTCTTGAATTTCTTTAGATCACGGCATTATGTACTGTTTTTTTTTTTTTTTGCCTGACAGGTTCTCTTCATGTGTTGCTCAGACTGTACTGGGTTGGCATTAATCATGCCTGGGCGTGTCTAGCAAAATTGAGCCCAATTATCCATTAAAGTTTTTAAATTGGTTGATTCAGTAGCTAAGGGGAAAGTGTCTAAGGGTTGGATGCCTTTTTTTTCCTTCAATAAATTTAATCATCATTTAAAAACTGAAATTTGTGTTTATGTGGTTTATCTTTGTCATATTAAAATTAGTTTGATGATCTGTAACACTTAAGTGTGACAAATATGCAACAATAAAAGAAATTGGGAAGGGGGCAAATAGTCCTTCATAGGACTGTACTCAATTACTGTGCTGTAAGCCTAGCAATGAACAAGTGCAAAAATGCCATGAAGGAGTGTGTATCTGAAGGGAGGGAGAGTGCTGTCTGGAGAACTCAGTCTCCTGGGGGGCAGATGTGGGAGGTTATAGGAAGTTACACTTTTTCAGAGAGGATCCATTTTGTGCCCACAGGCTAAAATCTAAGGGTATTAAAAACCCACCTCCCCAGGGGTGAGTGTTCAGACGGCTCCAGGTCTCCCCTCCTCAGGCTCAGGGCTGCAGGGTGTGTCAGTAGACCCAGACTATCTTTGTATCTATTTGTGAATAATGCAATTTACTATTTATTCTCAAGTTGACTGACTGAAAAACAAGGCAAAACCGATACAATTCTGTCCCCCCTGCCACTCCCTGGTCTTCTGTAATTATGAAGGGCCTTTAGACTTCTCCCTCAGTCCAGCCTCTCCGACTGCAGTAACATAAGAGTCTGGGGTTACGGCTAAATGTCCACAATCAATCCTGTCAGATCTCCGCTGGGAAATCTTGTCAAAGTTTCCAACAGAATGAAAGGCAATAGAAAATACTCTGCACGTCGCTATAAATTTATATTCCAAGCGGAGAGCTAAAATGTGAACAGGGACTGGGTGAGTTATTTCATCTTTCTTATTTTTTGCTGTTTTCAAAAGCCAACAACAAACTTTTATTGCAAAGAAGTAAAATAAGCCCAGGTGGTTTGGGTGATAGTCTGAAGTTGGTTATTTACACACTGCAGGTTGATCAATGATGGCAACTGTTCTGAGAAAACTTGGTGCATAAATGAAGTAATATCCATGGTGATGGCTCGCATACTTACATACCCTGATATTTGTAAGGCTGCGAAAGAAGGCTTTCTGAACTCAAATCCATATTCATACCTACTTGTCAAATTGTGCTGGGTAAGTGTTATATTTTATCAGTATTTGTTTTGCGGGCCAAAATGCAAATGTATATCAGTTATGTTTATTATCTGCTGATATTCATGGCATAAGTTTATAAAGTTGTGTTGATTTTTGCCAAGGTTTTTGAGGACATATTTTCATTAATATCTCTGGAGAACATCTTTTGCAGGCGTAGCACCAGCACCAGGTTTTTAGCCTTTAGACTCTCTGGTTTGAGCTTCGCCTGACACTCTAATCTGAACTATTCCTTGTGAACTACATTGGATTACGGTATTTCCATACTGTATATACAGTCATGCCGTGCATTTTCTGACTGATGAAAAACTCACATTGGGAGAAAGAGCAGCAAAGTTTTTTTGGTCCATTCTGTCCATTTGCATGTCCTGAGTCACGCGGAGCTGACTTCATGCCCACAGTCCGATACTGAGGTGGGTTTTGTACGGCTCGTGTCCTTTCAGTTTGACTTGTGATATTAGTCTGAATTTCTTTCTCTGAAACCAGCCCTTCAAGACAAGCTGAAATCAAAACTAGGTTTTTCCTCAACTTTTAAATCCTGAGTAACTGTATTTCAATGTGTGAAAGTATGTATCGCATCCAATAATACAACTGTAAAACCTGTGTATTTCCACACTGGATATCAGTTCCTTTGCTTCTTGGAAAACAGTTTTATATTCAGTGTGAGGCCAGTATGTCCAACCTGGCAGGGTGTTGACTAAATAATTCGGTTAATTATCTGTTCTGCTCCAATCGTCTTTCCCTGCGAGCTGAAATCTATCGCGTGTCCACATTCAACAGCAATTAAATTTCCACAAAAATATTTGTATTACTCAGATATGCTGTAATATCATGCATTTGCTCTGCGCTGCTTCCTTCTCGCTGCGCCTTTAATGTTCTTCGGCAACCAGCTTCCTCCTGCATGTCACTGTCATGTCTTTTTCACACCTTTGCTCTCTCTCTCTCTCTCTCTCTCTCTCTCCATCTGTATCTTTTCTCTCTCTTTCTCTGTCAAGCTCTCTCTTTCTGCCACCCCATTTCACTCTTTCATTTCTCCTCATTTCCCCTCTCTTTCTCTCTACATTGTCCTCTCCCCCCCCCCCACTCTTCCCATTATTTTACATAATTGCCTTATGTAAGTAGCCGGCTCAGCTAGGAGCGGAGATGGTATTAGTGCGGATGAATATTACATGAGCTAAGTGCTCGTTAAGCGCTAATAAGAGGAAAGAGCCCACCCTCCCGGACGAGCCCCCAGCCTGAACTCACCACCAGTCCTCCACCCCGGAGTCCAACCTGCTCCAGCCTAGAATCGGATGACCCGACCCCCTCCTCTGGTCCCTAGTGGTCCATCTGTCCAGTCGCCCCCCCGTCCTGCGTTAGGGTACTTCGCCCTTGAGCGTCTCGCTCTGTCATGACTGGCACTCATTTTTAGGGTCTCATCCCATTTCTGTCTGTTTCCTACCCGTCCATCACACGCCATCTCCCTCTCCCATCTCTATCCTGCTTTATTTATCTATTTCTTCCTCTCCCATCCATCTATCTGTCCATCCATCACACTCTATCTCTCTCCTGTTTCTGCCTCGCCCTATTCATCTATTTTTCTCTCTCTCATCCATCTGCCCATCCAGCCCTCCATCAATTACTTTCTCTTAAATTAACAGTGAAATGGGTTCACTGACGGGAAAGTACCTGTTAGCATTTCTAAAGTGTACAGCACATTTTTCCTTCCCTCTTTCTTTCACCTCTCCCGAGTTCGTCCTCTTTCCCTCACTCCCTTCTTTATCCATCTCTCCCCCACCATCCCTTCATCATTAAATTTAACTCATCCTGCTAGACTCGACCAGCCGAATGTTAACTGTCATAAATATCTCTCTCTGTCCCTCTCCCATCACCCTCTCCTCTGTCTCTTCCCTCTCTCTCAACCACCGCTCTATCTCCCTCTCTCTGTCATCCTCCCTCTCTTCTTCCCAATCTCCGGCCCCTCATTCTCCCTCTTTCATTTTCTCTTTTGTGCAACCCCCCACCGTGGAGTGTGTGTGTGTGTGTATGTGTGTGTGTGTGTGTGTGTGTGTGTGGAGTGTGTGTGTGTGTGTGTGTGTGTGTGTGTGTGGAGTGTGTGTGTGTGTGTGGAGTGTGTGTGTGTGTGTGTGTGTGTGTGTGTGTGTGTGTGTGTGGAGTGTGTGTGGAGTGCTCCATTAGACACTTATGTCCCCCTGCGTTTCATGCCTATTCAGCACCTCAGTGTGCAGTGAGTGTGCAGTAGGGTGGGGGTGGAAGGGTGCGGGTTGGTAATTAGCTGGCCCCCTTAAATGGGTTAATCACCCCACCCCCTTTAAAATTGTCCTCTCACTCCGTGGCGAAGGGCTCAGCCTGTTAGCCCAGGTATAGCCCCACCATGTTTACCCCCCAACATGTGTTTTTGGAGGGTCCCTGTCTCGGCCTGCCCATGTGACCTGACTTTTATTATTGAAAACAGCCTTTGTGGTGAGTTGTCCTACTGTACCGTCTGCTCGGGTCTCCTCTGTCAAACAAACCATAGTTAAAACTCAGGAACCATGGTATTATTGTTATGGAGAAGCTTAGCAGCCATTGTGGACTAATTGACCCCCCCTTAGTGATAGTTATGCTTTGTTTGCATCTTTATACCCACCATCCACTAATGTCAGCGTAAATTGGACATAAAACAAAACAAACATAGCAAAAAGTTTATGTGCTTGTGGATGCTTACAAGTCTTGGCAAGTGATGCATTATGAGACTTAGCTACTTAATACTTAGCAACAGCGCGATCATGAGGCCTGAGGTTTCCTGTTTGCTGTTGGATGAACTTCATTGAAGTCACTGTGCACAGTCAGGAACGCATGTGAAAACAGAGCCTGAAGATGTTCAAATGCTAGAAACAGGGGTGACACCCTATAGAATCATCCTTGTAACCAGTAATGTGTCACTGGAGGCCGCTAACCACCCTACTCAGGCGCTGTGTCGACTGTCAGTAACGTGCCGCCCTCACTGCTGGACTTTATCATCTAGCAAGAACATACCAAGCCTCTGTAAACCGGAGTGAGACGCAAACGCTCCCCCTCTCATCACATTCTGTGACTGTCCCTCTGTTGCGTGTTCGTTTCTCGACACCTTTTTCTGCCGTCTCTCTATTTTACCCTGTTTCACCTTTTCACATCCAGTTCCATTTTCACGTTATTAGGATGGCAAAATCAATATCTATATTGCCATAGTTTCCATAAAAATATTCATTGATTATATACTGTATACGTATCTCTTTCCTCAATATGGTCGTCTCGCCTTTTGTACTCTGAGTCTCTTGTTTACTCTTCCTCTCTCTCAACCCCAATTTTGTCCAATAATTCTTCATTGATTTATCTAGTATGAACATTTGAAGCGCTGATTACTAAAACCCCACAAGTCAAGTCAAGTCAAGTGTGACTTATTACTAAAACCCCATATGTGCTTCATTTGCTTCAGTGGATTTTTCTCAAGATGTTTCTGTGGAAACCCTCTGTCCTCCATCTGTGACCCAAGGGTTGGATTCTTTCTCTTGTTCTGTGTGGGGTCTCGTTACGGCGTATTGGTGGGGTCCAGATTCTCGCGTTGGGCCCGCTGGACGAAGCCCTTAGGCCTTTGGGTGGGGCTGCGGCCTGTGTGTTCACTTGAAGCATTTAATCACACAATATTTGGCAACTGTTCCTATTTTCTTAGCAGTGCTCTTATTACACAGCTTTTAGGTGGTGATTCTCAGCGTCCATTAATCATCAGTGCTGTAGCTCACAGAGCTGCCGGCTGACGGAGGGTGAGGCTTGGGCGCTCCAGATAGGAGAGCTTGAGCCAAATGTGCACTTTCCCGTCTGAGGTTCTTTCTGCAAGGTCTGCTCCCACCGTTTTTCTCCTCCTTCCATCTCCTGGAATCAGAGCTTTCGCCCAGCATTGGTGATTTGACCCACAATGCAGCGAGGAAAAGTATTGCTTTGTTTGGAAGTGGGAACTCGGTCTGCCAAAACAGCATAATTCCTGATTTTACTGTGGCTTCTCTCTCTGCAGCATGAAAATAACTCTTTTTGAATGTTGGTGAGAGGCACTGCAGAATCTTCACAGTTATTGCTATAGCTGGATCTGAAGCTGACACCATTCTTTTATTTTCATTTGTTTATTTATTTTTCAGGGGGCAGAAACCCACATGGACTTCGGAAGAAATGCAAACTGCTGTAAAGGACCCGAGCTGCCATTAAAACCCAGGACTTTGTTGTTGTGAGGCGACAGCGCTACCCATAACACCCTTGTTATTTTATATGTCTGATGTCCTACTGTCGTTTGTCCCTACGGCATCCCTGAGAAAACCTCCATTGTTAGTCGCCTGAAGCAACAAAGGTTAATGCACAATAATGTATGAGTAGGGATGCTGCCTAATGTAGCCATGCACCATAACTGCTGAAAAACTACCGCAAAACAACAGAATCAGTTTTTTTTTTCTTGTAAGCAGCTTAAAGCATACTCACACACTCTGTCTCTTAGTTGAATATTTTTCTTCTGAGGTCCCGCTCTTTTATAACCTTGATCATATGCCATCTTTCATAGTTCATGTTTTGTGATTTATATTTTATCTTTTCATGTGTATTATTATCAGTCTGGTCTGTGACTGTATGTTTCGCTCATGTGTTTACAGAGGTTTTAAGATTGGAATCATTTTCTGTACCTGGCAATTTTGTTCCAAAAATAACTAACAAAAGCCACCTGCTTTTCTCTTCTTCTCTCTCTGAGGCTTCTTTAGTTTATCATTGTCACAGTAGCTCCATTTCTGCCAATGGATCAGGTGCACAGTCTTCAAAGTCCTCATCTGATCCTCAGGTTTGGCCTTCACTTTGTAATGTTACTGTATCTCTTTCAATCCCAAATCATATTATTTTGTCAAGATTTTAAAAAGAAGTTGAATGTAAAACCTGCTTTTTTGTACAACAGCGTCATGTGCCCCTGCCAACATTTGTACTCCACAGCCATTCCGCTGACATCGCATATAAAAACTGCACAGGCCGGTTGGCCGCGACAGCATGGGAGTAACCCCCGAAAGCCCGCTTCTCAACTTTTTTGGGCATTATTCTGCCAATACTGTCGCCATGGCAACCAATATCAAAAGGTGTCATAAGTATAACCCATGTCCATACCAAATATGAAAGCAATCAGTTAAAAATTGTAGCCTGTGATGTGTTCATCTGGAAATCTCTATGTTTTGCCAGTAATTTGCATATTATGCGGCCTGTATTGTCACTATAGCAACCAAAATCGATAGGTGTAATAAGTGAAGTATAGCACATGTTCATACCAAATATGAAAGCAATTGGTCTAAAATTACAGCCTGTAAAAAGTCCACAAGGAAGTGTCTACAAACTTTGACGCGGCGACGGAGACTACACGCATGACTCCATAGTAGCCGCCCGACTTAGTCTGGGGGCTACAATTTAACATGCACATACAGTAAAATGTGAGTGTAAGCCAAAGATAACATCATCATGCAAATAATTTGGTGAGCTGCTTTACTCATATATGTTCAGCCTCTCAGGAAATTATAGCTTCTTTTAAGACTAGGCCTCAAATTTCCTCCTCCCCTTGGATAAATGATGACATTCTCTATTTGAAAAGCGAATGCAGGGGGAGGCTGAGTACCGGTGGACACTGCCATGAATAAGGATTAACCAAGGTTTTTATTTTCCACAATCGAACGCCTCATCAATGGAGCACCTTCAGTTACTCCAGTTTCTACTATTGGTCGTAAAACATCATTTTTGTAAAAAAAATATTAGAAATGTCATAGCCATGATCTCATATCCTACCCCTTGTGTAGACCTGTCCCCTCCCAGATGTAATACTGTTCTACTGAGTCAGTTCTCACCAATCGCTGTGATGGACAGACGCTGCCCTGCATTAGCGCTCCTCCTCAAGCCCTTGTGATGTAATCCTGGCCAGTTTTCTGAAAGAGGTTCTTGGATCCGTTGGCCCCCGTCTTCAGGCCACAATAAACGAATCTCTTATTTCTGATCGTATCTCAGACCACTTTAAGTTGGCCTGTGTTCAGCTTCTTCTTAAAAAACCTGTCATTGATCCAGCAAATCGTAATACTTTTAGACCCATCTCTAAATTTCAAAGATCCTAGAAAAAGTGATCTTTGTTCGATTGTAAGATGTGTATTGGATAAAAATAACATTGTTGAGAAGTTCCTGTCTGGTTTCTGCCAGCTGCATAGCTCCAAGACTTTGTTTGAAAGTAGAGAAAGATATTTTAATGTGCGCTATCTCTAGTGAGGTCTCTGTTCTGGTTTTTGTGTCAAAACCTTACCTCAGGTTTTAACACAATAATGATTATGCCATTTTGAAGCACTGTAACTCTGGGTTCAAATATCAAATGCCAAATGTTCTTCAAAAAATCTGGGTGTTATTTTTGACCCTATTTGGATTTTGCCTTGCATACCAAGAAACTTGTTCAATCCTCTATTTTCGAATATATAATATTATAAAAAATACAATATAATATTTTTATAATATTGCTAAAATATGACAGCTCCTGTCTTTTTAAGATGCTGAGAAAGTTATCCATGCTTGTAAGACTTCATGGATGGTCTACCGCAGTCCTTTATTTGCTTGCCTCAGACAAGGAGCTGGGGTACATCTTCAGTCAGGTGAAAATGCAGCAGCCTGTTGTCTTACTGGGACAAAAGACTGGGGGTACATCACTCCCGTGCTCACTTCTCGGCATCGGCTGCCGATACATTTTAGGTTTTGTTTTAAAATTTGCTTGTTACTTTCCAGGCAGTACATGGTTCGGCTGTAGAACAGGGGTCACCAACCCTGCTCCTGGAGAGCTGCCATCCTGAAGGTTTCTGCTCTACCTCCTATTCAGCTCACCTGATTCAACTAATCAGCTACTTAATTGCCCAGCTCGTGATCTTTTTAAGTAGCTAATTACTGTACTTGAATCAGGTGTGCTATTTAGGAGGTAGAGTCCTACAGAATGGTAGCTCTTCAGGAACAGGATTGGAGACCCCTGTTCTAGAATATGAATCAGATTTGTGGACCTGAGGGCTGTTGTTTGTCTCAAGGACCGAGCTTAAATTGAAGGGGGACTGCATTTGTTGATTTTGTACTAAAGTTGCAGAAAAGTCTTTCAGTAACTACGGCTGACCCATATAGTGTAGGTTCATGATATTTGACGGATATATAAATTATTTCATTCTTTTGCTTCTGCAACAAATAAAGGTAAATAATTTTACTAAATGTCTGGGAAAATGTTTTTTACATTGTTTCTTCTTCTCCATAACATCTACAACTATACTCATGAGCCTCGCCGATCTTTAACCCACCAAAAGTTCCTGATTGCATCTGCCCAGTAATACTCGGAGCGTGTTGCTCAGAAAATGACGTAACTTCACATTCACCATACTTTCATGGAAGTTATTTGTGGGTATTTAGCAACATCTTACCTGACATTTGGGGCACAACGGAGCCCTTCAGCAAGTGTCGATCTGGCATATTTTGCGGTGGTTTTACATAATCATCTTTAAAAAAAAAAGATCACTGTGAACACGGAGATGTCCCATGGCTGCTTATGCAGTGTCGATCTCCATATTTAGTGTAACTAGCCACAGCTATCTAATGCCAATATCATTCACTGAAATACGGCGAAATCTATACGATGACCAGGCGACTGCTTTGTTAGAATGGCCTGATAAAGCACAAACACGTACCATTTTCATTCTTCAAAGTGAAAATATGGTCTAATCTCGCAATGGTAACAGTTTCCCTCTGACCCAGACAGCTGATTTGCGGTGTAAACACTGTGTGCGGAATGCCGTGGAATGCCGGAAGTGCCGTGGTGAGGGAAATGTAGTGCAAAAAAAGAGGCAGTGAAAAAAACTGGACATAATGTACCTTTATACTGATATTGATTTTTTTGGTTATCCTACTTTTAGGTGGTTAAAATACACTTTGTCTCTGGCCCCGTCCACCGCTAGTGCCCTTGTTTTGTCTCCTGCCTGGTTCTCCTGCCTGGGGGCCTGCAGACCACCATCTACTGTAAGTAATACATTGACTATAGATAAGTACCTCATACAACCCCACTTCAAAAAATCCAAACTATCCCTTTAATATATACATTTCAAACAGTTTTTCGTGAAGGAGTTAGAATTTATGGGCATTTACTTATTCCCCAGTGATTTTTCATTTGTGCAGAGGGTACCAAAAGGTATAAATATGATGAGGATGGGTTTCGACAAAGAGAACCGTGGTGACCATAGGTGCAGCGACTTTAAGCTTTACAATTGTATTATCTATATTTTTGGATCATACTCTGATTTCTAAGACAATGTATTGAAAAAGTAGAGGGAGAAATTAATTTTCATTTGATAAATGCCTTATATTGTGCACTTCTTTCAAGATATAATATTCTTGGACGCCCAAAAGGGATATTTATAAACTTTTCAGCAAAATGAATAAGTAAATAAAATTCCATCATTTTTAGGGCATTTGCTCCCTGTTTTTCTCTCCCCTGTGAAAAATGGGCCGTTTTGAGTAAATATCATCAGGTATGATAATGAGCTGTGCTTTGATTGGCCAATGAGTTGAGCTGAGAGGAAAAAAAAATGGTGCTTCAGGGGAGAGAGGAGGGGAGGATACAGTTACAGGCTGTTGGTAGCAAATCAAACACCATTTGCCGGGTGAACAATGCGGGGCAGGTTTGTTTGCAGGAATTTCAAACTGCATATTTCAAATGCAGAAGCGGTAAAGGATGGTCTAACTGGGATTCTTCCAAGTCGGCCGTATCGTAGCTTCGAGATACAGTGGCGACCACTGGACAGGTAGACAGAACTGGGAAAAATGTTTTCCTTTATATGGGTCCTATAAATTTCCATGATCTCTGAGACTTGTTCATTGTCCCATAGTTACGGCCAGCTTTAGTTTCCCTGTGGTGTTTTTCTACACATATTCAAATTTATCATCACATCATTATATTTTAGCCCTGTCATCAGAACAATCATAATTCCAAAGGCACAAGTGTTCATCTGGTTGTATTCACCCTAATAATGAGCAAAATGTTCAACATGCACCTGTGCATTGAAGCATTATGTCAGAATAGATAGGAAATATATGCTGCAGTTTGTCCATTTCTAGTTTCTTCACATCTTTACGTTTCAAAGTACAATAAAGTGGAGAATACTAATGCAGTTTGAATCTCCAACAACTTCATTTCATTGTTCTCCAAATGAGCACAAATTGAAATACTTGAATGCAAACACATGTTGATTAAATTTCTCCTGGGCGATACTTTATATTTTGCTGTGTCTAAAATGCAAGCAAATAGGACTGTACATGTGTGTTTCCCAGGGCGCACAGAAACTCACTCAAAGGCCAAGCCATTAGAATCCCATAATGCTTTCTGGTAAGTAATGATCTGTGTGGTTGACAAATGAGAGGGCCCATCTTGGTGCTTGCACCATTACAGCAAACCATGTCCCAAAAACCCAAACAAGGTCAACAACAGAACATGCAGAAATGAGCCAATCAACCAAATGGCTCAGAGATTTCGTGCAAAACAGCTGTAGAATCTATACTATCAGCACTATCAAAAAATACACAAGCATGTACATACTTGCATTAACCCTTTAACTGCCTGCTCAACCTTTTGGCCGATTTTTTTTCAGCATTACAGACGTCAAATGATCGGAGAAGGCTTCATCAGACAAAGTTCAACACATCTTTCAATTTGAATTTAATACAGCGACTCAAACTGTGCTTGACCAAAAGGGAGCAGGCAGTTAAAGGGCTAAAAGCAATAAAACAACTGAACTAATAATTGAGACAGTCTTGCATTCAGCCCAGAACTAACTATACAAATTGACAGAATGAATTCACAAATAAGTTATAACTATTTTGGCAAATATCTACAATTGTTATATAATGCCATACATTCCTTGTGGGTTGCTATATACATTTTTCATTCTGGGTTCATTTCTTATTCTGCTGATCTCTTCTGCTCATTGAGTGAGTGACGGTAATGCTTTTCCAGTAATCTGCCGGCTGTGCATCAGCCCAGTCAGGGATAGCAAACTGAATTAAATTTAAATCAAATTTCACCAAACCAACACAGCAGGAGCATCATGAAGGAGGCTGTGCTTTTGCTCTCCCTCTCTCTCTCTCTTTCTCTATCTATTTTATCCTCTGTTCTTTCAACCCTTTCTGTTTTACACATCTCTTTTCCCCTTTAACTCTCTCCTTCTCTCACCCCAGTCACTCTTCTCTTTCCTTCATTTATTCTTTTATGGAAATTCAGTAAGATCCACCATCATGACGCAGATTGTAATCAGTAAAAGGAGTTTCGGGAAAAGGAATAAAGGTTTTAAGGCAAACTGAGCAGGAAATGTCAAGCCCATCTTTTACGGAGTTATATTTTTTTCCCCAAAATGTGTAACTGATAATTTATTGACCTCTGATTCTGCCTTTTCGCATTGGTCATGCATCCGCCATATCCGTTACTATCTGTAGCTGACTGTCCGTGACTGTCGTCAAAATAATGATGAAGGAAGCGATGATGTTACACGTCCCTAATGCACATGTCCTCAGCCACTACATTTCAGCTGCTTTTCTTTTTCCCTTTTCTGTTTTTCCTTGTCTCCCTGATGAATGGGGCTCAGAGAAAAATATAAAAAATAGCGGGCTGTAGCGAGCGGGACCCTTCCGCCTCGCGCTTGTCCTGCCATGGCGGCCACATTGATTATCGCAGCAGGACAGAAATCGATAGGGAGCTTCCTCAAACCATTCCTGACATACCACCAGAAAACAAGAGCATTTGGTCGAGGCGTTTTTCAGCTATTGTTCGGAAATGAGAAGTTAACAGACAGACAGACAGACGGACAGACAGACAGACGCTGCTCGCCACGACAACACCCTTCCGCGACTTTCGTCGGCTGAGGGGTAAAATGGATGACAAAAGGTGTGGTTGGTTGTGAAAAATAATGGAGGGGGAGGGGTCTTGTGTTTTTGGCCTCCCGTCCTCCCGCGCACTTTCACTATCACTGTTTCCATTAAATCTTCACTCTTCAGTTTACGCTCCCTTTCTTCTTCTTCTTCTCCTTCTTTGATATTAGAAAAAGACATGATGATGGTTATCTGCCAAGCCATTTGAGGAATGTTGTCAGCACTTGTAGTCCTATTGGCTGCCCAAGTTATCGCACTGTGAGTGGTTCTTTCCAACAGCCCCATCCACTCCAGCATCAGGTCCAGCATCTGGACGCTGCGGGTCAAGCCTTTACTGGAGCCTGGGTGACTCCATTACTCTCGTTCTCTCCAACCTGTAAGACAGGCTCCCCGTATCCACTTCCCCATGTAAATAATACCGATTCTTGTGGTCTAATGACAACAGTACTGGGCCTAATTCTGCGCATAATTCTGCCATTAACATTACTGCTGTCAACAACAGTACTGCAACCTGAATAATTACTGCAACTCACACTGCTACCACACCAACTGTTGAAAACCCCTATGCTAAAAGTATACTGACCAAAACTTCCAATGCAACACATACAATTTTGAAATATTTGGTGTACATAAAATGGGATATTGGTTTTGAGCCATGATACATCAACTACAACTTAAAAGCTCAGCAAATTGTTTTGATTTTGTCGTGTGGGCAGCTCGTTCCACTTGATTGCACTCTGTTTAGAATTTTGCCTATACCATTAGGTTGAGTAGAACTCATTGACTAATCCTTCGAGAATTTGGTCAATAGATAGCTGTAGCAATGGGCAACTTAAATATTCCTTTGCATTATCCTGGGTCAACCAGTGACCATGCCGCGCCTAGGTCAAAATCAGCGAGAGCGAGCCGTTGGTATGCTCACTGGTGGAATGTCGCAAAGACGGGTTGCAAGGAACCTGGGCGTCCACATGTCAACCATATCACATCTCTGGAGCCGGTATAATGAAACAGGAAGCACCGATGATGGACCACGTGCCAGCAGACCACGTGTCACCACCCCTCAGCAGGATCGCCATATTCGCCTCCAGCACGTGCCCAATCGCTTCCTGCCAGCTACAGTGACTGCTGCTCAGAACAGAGGTCGTCACCAGAACTGGATTAGCGACCAAACCGTACGCAGCCGCCTGCGTGAACCCGACTTGCACAACCTACGTCCCCGCTGTGGTGTGGTGTTGACTCCTGCACGTCGCCACGTCCGTCTGCGATGGTCAAGGGCACATTTGGGCTGGAATGCTTTCAGGTGGAACAGGGTGCTCTTCTCCGATGAATCGAGGTTCAAATTGAGTGTGTCTGACGGAAGACTGCGTGTATGGCGTATGCGACGGGAACGTTATACTGACGCTACCATCCTGCAGCATGACCGCTGGGGTGGACCCAGTGTGATGGTTTGGGCTGGAATAAGCAGTAGACACAAGACAGACCTCATTTTCATCGATGGAAAACTCAGTGCGGCCTGTTACCATGATAACATCCTTATCCCTGTCGCAGTTCCACTCGTCCATCGCTATCGCCTAATGCTGCAACAGGATAACGCGAGACCACGTGTCGCTAGAGTCTGTCAGGACTACCTGATACAGTATAATGTTCGGTGTTTTGACTGGCCTGCGTATACCCCAGATTTAAACCCTATAGAACATCTGTGGGATATTCTGGATCGCCAGGTGAGAAGGCGTGATCCAGAACCAACCACAGTCCAACAGTTGCGTCAAGCACTCCAGGAGGAATGGGACTGCATCACACAGGCTGAAATTCGGCATTTGATTGACTCCATGCATCGCAGAATCCAGGCTGTGTGTGACGCCAGAGGAGGCCATACAAGATACTGACTTCGGTGATCCAGAATTGCGCCTTCAACTGATGCAATGAATTGGAAACCAGGAAAAATTTGTTCTTCATTCCTGTCTCTAAAACTGTGTTTTTGATTTGAATCTTAATATTTATTTATTGTTAAATTTGTTGTAAGAAAATGACGTGTTGCAATAAAACCGAGTGTTGAGTTGGAAGTTTTGGTCAGTGTTTGAGGAACATTGAGGGAAAGTGGACTTTGGTGACTGTAAAAGACGTTTTCCCATCCTTACCTCATGCTGCGCGAAAATGTGACTAAAGCACTTTTATCACTAGGCTCTTCAGTCGTTACTTTAAGCGGTAAGACTGTTATTACAAGTATGAAATTACTAGTTCTGCGGTCGGTACTGACTGAATGAATGTGCGATATAACTGAATTCTGTTTTACTTTTGTACCATACGACTTCAGGCAGTCCATCCCATACAGGTTGACATTACACAAGCTACTTCTGCTATTAACACTGCTTCTATTTCTTTTCAAACCGGGGGCTTGCTACAGCTGCTTGCACCTGAACAGCAACAGTGATGAATGTTGTAGATAAGAAAATTATTGGATGAAATAAATACATGCAAAAAAAGAAAAATTACAGCAGCTTGCAGGGTGACAACCGGTTCATTTTTCTAAATATGATTGATCCCACTGGCTGAGTTCTTCCTTTCCTGCCTATCTTCATGCAAACACACACACTACACACACACGCGCGCACACACACACACACACACGCACACACACACACACACACACACACACACACGCACACAGACTGCTCCAGTAGGGCAGGATGAATCTCATTAAAGGTTCCACAGCTGAGAGGCAACAGATGCAGGCCAAAGAGCCTCTGCTCCTTCTGCGATCAACCCACACCCCCCCCCCTTACACACACACACACACACACACACACACACATACATACACACACACCAAA
Organism: Gymnothorax reevesii; assembly: GCA_029721435.1. Lineage (NCBI taxonomy): Eukaryota > Metazoa > Chordata > Actinopteri > Anguilliformes > Muraenidae > Gymnothorax > Gymnothorax reevesii. The sequence goes on along the minus strand of CM056582.1, from coordinate 99,862,838 downwards.
GCAGGACCTCTCCAGGGGGGACTGCGACCAGGGCAAGACAAGGCTTTCCAGGAAAGATTTTGTCCCAGAGGGGGATGGGTAATGTGCCTCCTGGTGCCTCTGCTGTTTGAGGATTTGATTTTTGGGGAGGTGTGTGTGAGGACTGGGCCTGAACCCTTGTGTGTACCAAGGCCGTGCTGAGCGGAGCTGCTTGTTCTATTGTGCATTGAATGGTATCTGCAGTCTCTCTGACTGGCTGCAGATGATGACCTGTCTCCCCACTCCCTGTTTCCTTCTCAGCTGGGCGGCTAGGATCTGCAAGACCTGTCAGCGCACATATGTGTGTGTTTCTGTGTTGTGTGTGTATGACTGTGCATGCATGTCTTTATGTCAGCCTATGACTGTATGTGTTGGTGGAAGGGTGTATCGGTGTATTTTAGTAAACTTTATATTTAAATACTGTATATAACTGTATATTTAAGTGTACAGGGAACCATTGCTGAAAATACTGCTGTAGATCTCAGGTTTTTGAAGCTCACAACGTTCGGTTTTTGTTGAAACCCGTTCATATTAATTCTAATTCTGTGGCCATTTTTAGGGCTGTAGTTCTACAACTATTCCACTTTCTGCCTGTCTTACCCTGCTGTGGAGCTTCCACTTAAAACAACTGATCAGTTTTCAACTGATATGTTTTCACCATTGTCATTTTGTTTTGGTGTCTGATATATTTTGGCATAATTTTTGGCCTGGTTCCCCATGCCTCAGTTTTGCAGTTTTTCTAAATGACGCACCTGCGTCTTGGCCTCCAACTATTCGGAACTGTGAGTGTCCTAATCCTGCTTTGGAGATTAGCCGAGCAAAGTACTGCTGGTTAGATCTCTTTCAAGCAGCCACATGGCTCTAATTAACTTCCATATTTTAGAAATTACCTTTCTAGTGGCTTTAATGATTGCGGTTCTTAGACTGCAAATATAAATCCATTTTTCAGGCGTGCATATGATATTTTGTGTGTATTTTTGCATACGTGCACATGTCTACACATTGGTGTCTGTGTGCGTGCACTGGTGAGTCTTTGTACTGTATGCATACGGCTCCTGGTTTGTGTATATGCGTGTATACGAGTGAGTGTGTGTGTGCATGCTCTGTGCGGTCGATGGCTTGTACATGCATGTATGATTTTATGTGTGTGTGTGTGTGTGTGTGTGTGTGTGTGTGTGAGCGCACTCAGCGAGGCTGGTGGGGTCGTGCTGCAGGCAGAGCCGCACGAGTGTTTCAGGGAGCAGGTGGGATTTGGGCAGCTGGGGGATTGGAGAGGAGCCCCTTGAATGGAGCGCGAGGGGTTGGGGGAGGAGTCCCATCTGGGAGTGGAGTCTGGGGGGAGGGGGGAGGGGTGAAGGGATCTATTGGAGGGGCTGTGAAATTCTCTTTGTGGTCTTTGATAGAGCAGCAGTGCAGATGGGGGCTTGACAATAGAATCAGGCACGGCCACAGCAAACCTGTCTCTCTTTGGGTGGGTGTTGGGGGGGTGTTTCATCCTGGAGTGGGTAAGAAACAGCGAATAGGACTTTGTCGTTTTCACATTTAGTTCTACAATAATGCAGTTTGACTGTTTCCTTTAGAGCAGACTGTGCCAAGTCAGTGAAATCCAAGAAAAAAAATAAATCAACATGAATAGGTAAATTATGGACGTGTTTCACGAATGAGATTAAGTTTTAGCTCTAGACTAAAATGAGTTTAATGTGAAGAACGTATATTAAAGACTGAATTTGATTTGAGATCAGGTTTTATGCACTGACAAATGAAACTGGGCCTTTGACTTTTTTGAAGAGCATCATCAGTGAGAGAGAGACAGGCAGACAGACAGACTCGGTAAGAGAGGGGGATTAGCGAAAGTTGTTTACGGTGCTCATTCTTTTCAGTTTTAAGGTTCGCCCACAGATCGAAATTATTAGCAAGTCCTATCATAGAGTTCTAATAAATCTTATTCTGTGTTTTAGGGGTCTACAGGGAGGTTATTTAATCGAAAATGAAGACGAATTTCTGGATAACCTGTTGGGAAGCCTTGATAATTCCTCTTTTAAAAATAGATTACTGTAAAATATTTCACAGCTGGATGCTGAACACAAACATTTGCCATTTTGGCAGAGCAGAGAGCAACTACACTGACTCTCAGCAGAGCCTGAGTTAAGATATTCTCTTTGGAATATCTATCAACGGCAGATCACAGCAGCCTCTGCAAATTAAAATATAAATAACTGATAGCATTTTTTGTTCCACAGTGATTAAGTGAATTACTGCATGAAGAAGCGAAAATCCAAAGAACTGTGTACTGCATAGCAAAAGTGCACCACACTCAAGCTGTGGAAATTATACGTTATGTGTGTCTACAGGCATAACTGTTCATGCTCAAAATATTCTAAAGAATCACGGTAAAATAAATGCAAAAAGGGATAAGAAAATTCAGTATCATTTCTGAGACAGAGGACCATAATCTTTCAAATAAATTACAATAAAATTATTTATTATTAAAATGCTATTGAAGTTTTATTGCTACAAAGCATCTGCAAAGCCATATAGTTCAATTGAAATGGCTTGTATCTCAGAAGGAAACGGAACCTTTTGAGGATCTGGTGCACTGGTGGGAGGAGCAAATTCAGCAGATGTATAAATATTAAAAAGAGAAGGACACGCCCCCTCCCTGCTTAGCTTCGAGCAGTTTTCACTGATTACAAATATCTGACACTTTAATCCCTCTGATGCTGAAGACGTGTAGCGTGATCAGCAGGAAAACTTGCTACGGCAAAGTTGCAGAAGAAGATTTATTTTCATATTAGAGGTATGCAAATATTGGATAACATTTATAGCTACTGCTGCTGTTTTTATCGGTCAAATTCTTCACTCTTCACTTCTCTGATTAGTACTGGTGCTGTTGCTTCTGTTACTAGTACTATTACTGTGACACCTATATTAATTGCAACTATTACTTTTACGACCACTGCTATCACCAGTTACTACTACTACTATTGCTACTGCTACTACTACTACTACTATAACAATAATAATAATAATAATTTAAGATTAACTTCTGTAATGGCTGTGAGTTGACCTGCACTAACCTTTAGAGGCGGGAGCTTTATTGTGTAATGTGACCCTAATGGCCGCTGCCTTATGCCAGGACTGAGCCAGGGCATCTGCTGCGGGGGAAATGACCTCAATTGACCTCATAGAGGTCCTGACGAATGACCTCTATCGAATCGCCCACTGGTTGTGGTAATGTTCAGATTTCTTCTCAAGGAAATGAATGAGTATAGTAGCACACCACCGTAGTGGGTACAGGAAGGAAGTCCGTTTAAGAATTTTGAAGCAAGTTATTATGTCATCATTATGAGCCAGGGATGGTCACAGCATTATAGAGTGCTGATCAGCAAGATATGTAAGGACTGGAGATAAGTTTCACCTGCCAGTTTTACATCTGTTCATGGAAGACGCCTTTTTAGATGAAGGAGATTGTTCAGTACAATGGCTTGCAGAATAGCTGGGCTTGATAGATAGGAATTAAAAACTTGTATATGTTCTCCTGTGCACTTCTGTGCCTGTAGTGTAATTCAGTTCAACATGGAGACATTTCAAAATTTAAAAGTACTACCCATAATTTTACTATTTTTCTTGGATGAATGAACAGTTTCAACATATTTTGCAGGTATATTTTTGAGTGCTCCAGTAGGATGAGCTGAGTGAGGGCATATGTGTCACTTTGTTCTATGCAATGAACTGGCAAAGTCACCTCACAGCATGCCATCAAAGACGTAGGTATCGTGAAACCCTGCACGTGCAAGGTAGAAGTGCAGCCAGCAGTTATAAATGCAATTTAAGCCTTTTTGGGAAAAGTCACCAAAGTTTTTAAGCAGTTTTTATCAAATTTGAATGGGGACTCTATACACACTATTTTTTATGTCCCTGCAACCAGAGAAAGGGAAGTTAATGCTCTCTCTCTGCTCATTTAGATTGGAGTCTGGTCTTGGTAATCTGAAATATCTTCCCGTACGCATCGCCAAGATGGATGTTGAGATGCTGGTAAAGACTTTGACTCGACTTGGGCAATTAACAGTGTGTATAGTATACTGTACATATTTTATGGCAGTTTCAGATATAGTCCTGAATTCCTTGCTCTGATATCAGCAGCAATGTCATCTGGAAGAGTTTTGAGTGTCGCTTTTGAGAGCAATTAAGTTCGCTTGAAGAAAGTGGCAACATCTTAGGCTCAAACCAGGAGTAGCTTCAACCCTCCAGGAAGCTGATGTGAGACTGATGTGAGCGACCAGATGCTATTTCTTCCTGATGACATCAGGTAACATGAATAATTTGGGTTCTTGTGATATTCAATGTGAGCTTCACTACTCAAGGACACTAATGTTAGTGGTGATGTCGTCATCAAAAGCCTGGAAGAAATGATATCATCAAAATAAGACAGTATTTTTTAACACTGATTATGACATTTCAGTGAAACCTCAATTGGTCAGAGAGAAGCTAAAATATACATTGTTTCCTTACTCCACTAGGGCACGCTGATTTATTCTCAAGCAATACCAGCTTTTTTTTTGGAAAGCTTTTCAGTGAGAAAAAAAAAACCCTCCATTAATTGATTCCCAGATGGGAAATGTATATTGATCTGATATTACATTACTGGAGAGAGTCTGAATAATTCATTTTACCAGAGATGGAAAAATGTTATCTGATTACAAAACTGGGATGATAACGTTGCACTGGCCTTCTTGGAACACTGAGGAAGTTGCAGTGTATGATGGGAAGCCGACAGCAGCGGGATTGGCTTCATTTTAAAAAGAATTGGGCAGGATTAAGTTGGTCATGACTGCTCTGGTAGGTACCGTATCACAGTGGGACTGAAACTCAGTCCTAAGAAGCCGCTGCGTCTGCTGGTTTTTGTTCCAACCAAAGCTGCATATCCCAGACACATAATGAGCTGCTATTTAAAAAAAAAAATTACTATTATTTACTATTTTGAGCCACATCATGTCAGAAACAGTGAGAACTCTATTTTCATATCGTAATAAATTGCAAATGACTTTTTATTGCATAATAGAGGGGGGGGAAATGCGAATCTTGAAAACGAATAATCAATTTGCCTCTAATTCTTGAATTTGCTCACAGTTGGTCTCTAAAAGTAAGTGTTTGTCAGGTAATTAAGAGTTTTTTTTTAACAAAGCAAATTATGATGAGTGAATCCTGTTCAGTGCTTTTTTGATCTTGGTTTTTGGAAAAATGCTTGGGAAGAATTGAACACCTGTTTCCAGAAACTTAATAAGCATCTTATTGATCAAAGAATACCCTCACCTTGGCTTTCTTACTTGGAAAATTGCAACATAACTCCAATATGAACACTGGGCTTCAAAACATCACGGAATGAGTAGCCATTTCTGTCAAAATAGTTTAAGAGGGTGAAACTTCTCTCAAGTGTGAAAAGCAACAGAAAAAACTTGTCAGCTGGTTAATTCTGGGATTGTAACTGTGGTTGGAACAAAAACCAGCATATACAGCACCCTCCTTAATTATTGGCACCCCTGGTTAAGATGTGTTAAAATAAATTCAGTTTCCTTTATTACAGAGAAGTCCCACTGAGACCGAGGTGTCTTTTTCAGGGGAGCCCTTAATACAATAAAACAAATACAAAGATTCACACACTTACATACAACAACTGCAGAATAAAGGAAAACAAACTTTAAAATAAAGTAAAAATAAATTTAAAAAAGTAATTATTGTTTCCATTTTTATTGCAGAAGCATACTCTCACACTGAAAATTGTAGAAAAATGTAACCTTCAACAATTATTTATGAAATAATTATTTTTCATAAAAATCACCTGTTCCACAATTATTGGGACCTTTAACAATTCCTAGGAATTAAATGTAATTGAAGTATTTCTGTCATTTTTACAATAGTTTACAAAGTTGATCATAGTATCTAGGAACATTTAATTAATAAATCATCACTTCCTGTTTCCCTTGGGTATAAATATGACGTGACACAGAGGCCATTTCTCTTATCCACTCTTCAACATGGGAAAGACAAAGGAACACACCATTCAAGTAAGGCAGATGTGTGTCGACCTTCACAAGTCAGGCAATGGCTACAAGAAAATAGCCACTCGCCTGCAGCTGCCCATATCTACTGTCAGAGGAATCATTAAGAAGTTTAAAACAACTGGAACAGTGGTAAACAAGCCTGGACGAGGACGCAAGGTTATTTTGCCACCACGCCCAGTGAGGAGGATGGTAAGAGAAATAAAAAGTTCTCCAAAGCTCACTGTAAAAGAATTGCAGCAAATGGTAGCATCTTGGGGTCACAAAATCTCCAAAACAACCATCAGGCGCTATCTACATGCCAACAAGCTGTTTGGGAGGCATGCACGGAAAAAACCTTTTCTCACTCACAATCATAAACGTAAACATCAGGAGTTCAACTGGGACCATGTGCTTTGGTCAGATCAGACCAAGATAGAGCTTTTTGGCAACAAACAATCTAAGTAGGTTGGGCGAACACAAAAGATGAGTATGCAGAAAAGCACCTCATGCCCACTGTGAAGTATGGGGGGAGAATCGGTGATGCTGTGGGCCTGTTTCTCTTCCAGAGGCCCTGGGAACCTTGTTTGGGTGCATGGCATCATGAACCCTTTGAAATACAAGGACATTTGAAATTAAAATCTGGTGGCCTCTGCCCAAAAGCTGAAGATGGGTCGTCACTGGGTCTTTCAGCAAGATAATGACCCTAAATATGTGGCCAAATCTACACAGAAATGGTTCACCAGACACAGAATCAAGCTCCTCCCATGGCCATCTCAGTCCCCGGACCTCACCCCATTGAAAACCTGTGGAGTGATCTGAAGAGGAGAGTGCAGAGGAGAGGACCCAGGTCGCTGGATGATTTAGAGAGATTGTGCAAAGAGGAATGGTTGAAGATCCCTCTTTCTGTATTCTCCCATCTTGTGAAACATTATAGGAGAAAATTAGGTGCTGTTTTGTTGGCAAAAGGGGCTTGTAGAAAGTATTAACATCAGGGGTGCTAATAATTGTGGCACACATGATTTGATGAAAAAGAATTATTTCTTAACGATTTTTTTCCCACTGAATAAATTCACTTGAAGTAAAGGTTGCATTTTCCTCTTTTTTTCATTGTGGTCCTATATTATTTAGAAAAAAAACTGAATTTATTAGAAGCTAAAGAATACATCTTAACCAGGGGTGCCCATAATTATGGAGGGCGCTGTACAGTGGGTCTCAGTGAATTTGGGAACCACTGCTGTATGAGACTAGACCCACACACTGATATGTTGGTCTGATTCATGGGGAGGATGCAGATATTTTGTAATCATCTGGAAGGATCTGCAGATACAGCAAAGTGCACCGCAGAGGAAAACATTATTTTTCAAAAACGATCTGGTGCCATTAGTGTGTCACATTTCTATTGTATTACATTAATGACTTTGTTTGGCGTTGAAACAGAAGTATATTTAGAAACAACTAAACTTTTTTTTTTTATGTTTTAGTGGAGTCGAAGATGCTTTTAATTATCTTTGGTTTTATGCGATTTAGTACAAAAACACGCACATATGAGGGCCGGTATCTGTTAAGGTACTGTCCCTGCATGTGGGAGGGCCCCCATGGTCTGGTATTCGCAAAGACTTCATTCCAGTGTGTGGATGGGCCCCAATGGTTGGGTTCCTGATAAGAATCTGTTCTCATGGTTTTGTGTGTATTAAGACTCTGCCTCAAGTGTGTGTATTAATTCCTTGGTCTGGAATCTGTTGATACCCTTATCCAGTGTGTGGATGGGCCCATGATCTGGTATCTGTTAAGGCTCTGTTTCAGTGCTTGGATGGGCCCCATGGTCTGGTATCTGTTAAGGCTCTGTTCCAGTGTGTGGATGGGCCCCATGGTCTGGTATCTGTTAAGGCTCTGTTCCAGTGTGGGGATGGGCCCATGGTCTGGTATCTGTTAAGGCTCTGTTCCAGTGTGTGGAAGGGCCCCATGGTCTGGTATCTGTTAAGGCTCTGTTCCAGTGTGTGGATGGGCCCCATGGTCTGGTATCTGTTAAGGCTCTGTTCCAGTGTGTGGATGGGCCCCATGGTCTGGTATCTGTTAAGGCTCTGTTCCAGTGTGTGGATGGGCCCCATGGTCTGGTATCTGTTAAGGCTCTGTTCCAGTGTGTGGATGGGCCCATGGTCTGGTATCTGTTAAGGCTCTGTTCCAGTGTGTGGATGGGCCCCATGGTCTGGTATCTGTTAAGGCTCTGTTCCAGTGTGTGGATGGGCCCATGGTCTGGTATCTGTTAAGGCTCTGTTCCAGTGTGTGGATGGGCCCCATGGTCTGGTATCTGTTAAGGCTCTGTTCCAGTGTGGGGATGGGCCCATGGTCTGGTATCGGTTAAGGTTCTGTTCCAGTGTGGGGATGGGCCCATGGTCTGGTATCTGTTAAGGCTCTGTTCCAGTGTGTGGATGGGCCCCATGGTCTGGTATCTGTTAAGGCTCTGTTCCAGTGTGTGGATGGGCCCCATGGTCTGGTATCTGTTAAGGCTCTGTTCCAGTGTGAGGATGGGCCCCATGGTCTGGTATCTGTTAAGGCTCTGTACCAGTGTGTGGATGGGCCCCATGGTCTGGTATCGGTTAAGACTCTGTTCCAGTGTGTGGATGGGCCCATGGTCTGGTATCTGTTAAGGCTCTGTTCCAGTGTGTGGATGGGCCCCATGGTCTGGTATCTGTTAAGGCTCTGTTTCAGTGTGTGGATGGGCCCCATGGTCTGGTATCTGTTAAGGCTCTGTTCCAGTGTGGGGATGGGCCCATGGTCTGGTATCTGTTAAGGCTCTGTTCCAGTGTGGGGATGGGCCCATGGTCTGGTATCTGTTAAGGCTCTGTTCCAGTGTGTGGATGGGCCCCATGGTCTGGTATCTGTTAAGGCTCTGTTCCAGTGTGGGGATGGGCCCATGGTCTGGTATATTTTTAGGCCCATCCAGTCACCCTCCATTATATTGAAAACACTACAACAACACATTAATTGATGGTTTTATTCATGCACTCAATTGTTCAATGAAAATATACACTTATACTAAATCTGATGATTGCTACTGACCCCAAAAACCTTTCTTTTTTTCTAATTTGGGATTGTTTTTCATCCCTGAACTAAGGGAGGTATATACATGCACTGTTGGCCTTATGTTGACACAGAGCCGCAGAGTGAGTGTATCTGGTGAGCTCATGTTTCGCACCTCTGACATGACCACGGGAGGCTGGGAAGTGACTCAGGATGAACACATCGGCTAATCCGAATATGAGCGAGGGATGAGTCATGAAAATAAGCTATGTACAAATAAAACTGCCAGTCATAGCGGGGCATAAACCATAGCTGAAATAAAAATTGACTAGCAGAAAAAGATTTGTCAACTCAATCGGCTGCTCTTACATAATTTACTGCAAGGCACTTAATATGGTGCAATATCAACAGCACTTTAAGGTTGTGTTTATAAAGTTGTTTGTTATTATTATTGTTGTTGCGATTATTGCATTTGTTATTATTATTGTTTTTTTCATCAAAATTTCTTGCTTTTCGGTACAATATTATGAACACATGATTCAGAAAAGGAACTAGATGCAGAGTCATAGCACAATCCAGTGACGGGATTCATTGGCTGGAATATGGTAATGACTGGGTGGGACAGAGCCCAGAGTAGACTGACAGATCAGTTCAGATGGTAGATGGGCTTGGGCAAGGGGCGTGTCCACACTCAGCCAGGGGCTCCCCAAGGCTGAGACCAGATGGTGATCACTCTCGTCAGAGCAGAACTGTCAGATGGCAGGTTTAGAAAGTTTATTAGGATCACAGCCCCAGTCCTAATGATTGTTGAAGGCTTGGGAGGTGTTCCAAATTGACGGCAGAGTAAACTGGAGAGGCAGGTTAACAGGAACATGGTACTTCCGTATTTTACTATCATTAAAGGTGCACTTATAAGAGCACGGTTGGGTGTCATCACTTCTGTTGACGTTTGAAGTATTGTCAAACAAAATAGAGAGCTAGTTCGCCCCTCCTGTCCTTCCTGAAACAAACCCCCAAAACCCCCAAACCCTGAAAAAATAATAAAAATAGTAATAAATGAAATTTGTATAGCACTTTTCAAGTACTCAAAGACGCTTTACATCGGAGCAAAAAAAAAAAATCATAAGAGACAAGTAAACACATGAACAGGACAGATAATGTAACAATAACAATGGGGGGGGGGGGTCTGTAGGAGGACAGTCAGATGTCGTAGGCGATCTTGAAGAGGTGGGATTTCATTTGACTTCTAAATGCTGTGAGTGAGTCAGAGTTCCGGATGTGGAGGGGCAGAGAGTTCCAGACGGTTGGGGTGGCGATGGCGAAGGCTCTGTCCTACGGTGTGGTACTTGGTCTTGGTAATGGGGGTGAGAAGGTTGGGGTCAACAGAGCGGAGGCAGGGAGTGGGGGAGTGGCGGTGAAGGAGATTGGTCCGGTATGAGGGGGCGAGGTTATTCAGAGCTTTGTAGGTGATGAGGAGGATCTTGAAAGTGAAGCGTTGCTGTATAGGGAGCGAGTGAAGGTGACGGAGGATGGGAGTGGTGTGTTCTCTGGGGCGGGAGTGAGTGAGAAAAACCCAGCGTATTGAAGGGACAGGCAGCTAGTGGATCATGAGGAGATGTTTGCTGAATGCAACAAAAAATTTTCTAGCGGGGAAACGGCTTAACAAGACTTAAAGCACCTTTAATGGTTACGACAGTTTCATTTTTGAAGAAGGAAAGCCAACGCACACCAGAAGTTACGAGGTGCAGGTAATGGGTAGTAGTTGAGTTTGAAGCGAAGGATACCGCACACTCTTGTCCTGCTGCCAAGTTTTTATTCAGACAACGTTTCGGCCTGTATGGCCTTTCTCAAGTCTTACACAAACAGAGTGAAGATACCCCTTATAAATCGTCCCCCAGTCAGTGATTGGTTGACAACAACCAGTTCATTAGTCCTACGACACCTACCAGTTAAGGTGTAAAATTGAGTCACCTATTAGTCAATGGTGTTTACATTGCAAAATGGTAGATGTCAAAAGGACAGATTGCATATTTGGACAATTTATAAACACAAAAGTTCAATAGTACATAAGCCCCTGTGAATGCAAAAAGAAATAAAAAGAAATAACAAGTTGCCTATATACATGATACCATTGTGGGAAGACAAAACAAAAAACAACACTAGCAATGTTTTAGTCAGGCCACTAGGGGCCGTCATGAACAGTATTGCATCGCCTTGTCAACCCATCAAAAGAGTGCAGACCTGCAAAGAATTAAATCAGTTAGAGAAAACATTTCAATTCAAATTCCACATTTAGTCCAAAGGGAGTTAATGTCCTAAGAAAATGAATATAATAATTTTCTCTCTGAGATAATAGACGTTCAAGATTGCCACCCCGTCTAGGCAGAGAAACCTTCTCAATGCCTATATATTTTAACGCAGAAACCGAATGGCCCGCTTCCACAAAGTGCGCTGCAACAGGATAGTTAAAGTTTTTGCAGCGAATCGTACTACGATGCTCTGCAATACGTACTTTTAACTCCCTGCTGGTTTTTCCCACATACGACTTTCCACAGGGGCATGTAATCAGATAAATGACAGACTTAGTGTTACATGTGATAATGCCCTTAATTGGAATAGTTTTACCTGTATGTGGATGTTTGTATGTAGTACATTTATAAGTATAATTGCATTGCGCACAAGAGCCACATTTACGGTTGCCATCCGGGATAGGAGCTAAGACAGACTTAGAAGGGGAGGTCAATGGTGAAAGATCAGAATGAACCAACATGTCCCTTAAGTTTTTGCCACGTTTGTACACTATCCGTGGTTGATTCTGAAATGCATCACCAAGATTAGTGTCTGATTTTAATATATACCAGTGTCGGTTAATAATACTCTTCAATTGCTCAGAACATTTGGAATAACAGGTCGAGAAAATGATGGTGGGTTCTTCTTTTTTCTTTTGTCTGAAACGCAATAAATCCGACCTAGATCCGTTTTTAATTTTGTCATTGGCAAAAGTGATTTGAGATGACTTATATCCACGCGCCCGAAACTTGGATTCCATCACACTCATGTTGCGTTCGTAATCGACCTCCCTACTGCAGATGCGTTTAACTCTGCAGAATTGACTAAAAGGGAGGCTGTTCTTAAGTGGAAGAGGATGACAAGAGTCGGCTCTTAAAAGACTGTTGCGTGCAGTTGGTTTGGTATATAGATCTGAATAAAGTATGTTGTTCTCCCGTATGACCCACACATTTAAAAAACTAATGCGAGTCATGTCGAAGTCCATGGAAAATGATAAATATTCCGTGCAATTATTCAAATAAGTAAAAAATTCTTGTAAATCACTAATGCTTCCACGCCACAGGACCAGTATGTCATCTATGAAGCGCTTAAACAGTACAATATGTGGTGTAAACCTTTTGTTCTCATATATGTATTTCTCTTCAAAAAACCTCATATATATGTTGGCAAAAGATGGAGCAAAAGGACTGCCCATAGCTACGACAGTTTCATAACATGATAACTCTTAGACTACGACAAGGGAAAATGACCAGTAGCACAAGGGAAAAAGCACAGACAAGCCAGTTACTCTGCATGACTCAAAGTATGATCATATACACAACAGGAACACACAGGAGTGGGGCACATAATGCATTGCACCTGGAGGGGGAGGCACATAAGATACATTAATTGATTAAAGGAGACAATACATCTAAAAGACACGCAGGTTGCTGGATTGGAGGAGGAACAATAAGAATTCACATATGGGTTGCATAAATATAAAATGATTTTTTTTTTTTTTTTAAGATCTCGTTTGAAGTCCAACCGATTCTTCCTGAATGTATTGACATCATTATAGCCACAGGGCGGGCAGGTTTGACACAGTCTACAACACGATGTAACTGAAGGCCTCCTGTCCCGGGCTCATCCCTCACTCAAACCACCAGCCCGGAAAATTTGTGATCTGCTATTGCCATACCAAGGGCACAAGCACACCTTTCATGATGTTTGGGTGAACCAAAGCAGTGGGGGCCTCAGCTGATTTTCAAGGAGAATCTGTAGCAGGGTACATAAGAGCCCCCAATTTCTGTTTTCATTCAAACAGAATTTTAAATGTTACCTGCTGGCTACTAAACTGAACATGACTTTCGAGCCCTGTGCTGGTTTACATGGGGACATGAGAACAGACAGAACAGATGTATGTTTTTATTGGAATTCAATCTGTTTTTCATGGAGAAATGCTGCTATTCAAAATAGATGGAATGTTAGATGATGGTTGCAATGGCACAGATGATAACCACTGATCGTTCTAAAGGGAGTGAATTCTGAGTGTTGATTGACTTTTTTTGCAACTCATGGTTTCTTTGTTTTCTTCTGCTTTTCTTCATAAATGTAAGAACCATCTTGCCTGACCTGCACACATTCCCTTTCCATGCTAATTGTGTAGCTACATGAATAGCTAGGCAGCAAGCTCCTTGTTTGGTCAGCCATATTTAGAGACTTAGCAGTATTACGGGGACTTTGACATCATTCTCCACTGACATGTTGCTCTTTTGTGGCCAATCAGAACATATCTCATTTGACTGAGGGGATTATAAGTTTATAAACACATTAATGTTTAAAGTTTATAAACCGCCCGTCGGACAGCCAATTTGAAAACATGGTAAAATAGGACCTTTTTAAGAATCATGCAGTGGAATTGCTAATTGACATTGGATACCATGGCAATCATTTCATTAGGTTCATAAGGTAGCCATATTGAGTGCTAGTAACAGAGAGAGAATTGAGGAAGAACTTTTCTGATAATTGCGCTGAAACATCCTCAGCAGCTCTTCATTATTCTGAGTAAACCTTCACAGGAACTCCCTACTATACTGAACAAAGATACACAGGAATTCTCCACGGTACCACACAAACCCGCCATGAACCCTGCTGTGCTGAGTAAAGGTACATACAAACTACACCATACAGACTGAAGCAGCACCGGAACTCTCTACCGTGTTGAAGAAAACTGCACATAGAAACTCTTTGCGCTGATTAAAAAAAAAAAAAAGAATGAACAAACAAGAACCCTCCGTACAGCTGTATAATCCTGAACAGGAACTCCTGCACAGGAACTCTCCACGGTACTGAGTTAGTCCTGCAGTACCCGTCTCCCCTGGGCTCCATAAGCCAGAATGCAGCAACTCTCCATGGTACTGCTCAAAAAATTCACAAAATTAAAAGTCTTCTGCATAATCTGGCATGTTAATGCTCAGAAAATGACCCAGATTGACCAAAAAAAGAAATCAGATGGACCCAGGAATTCTGTTGCAGGCACAGTGAATAGAATAAAATGGAGAGAGAGAAGCTCGGGACAAACAAAAAATTCCCCTGAGTTAGTCTAATTAGTAATGAAATACATAATATTTAAATCAATGGGGTCCCAAAACACAAGATAGCATTAACCATGTAAAACATAAATAGGCAAAAACACCTGGGTTTTGTATTTTTGGCAATCTGAGCAGTCTATTCTTTTTTTTTAAGTGTTACAGAACATACAATTCGGGGTGCCTGCACTTTCTTTTTAGTTCAGTGTACCAACGTGCATTACCAAAGTAACTGTTTATGGCAGTCAGCCCTCGATACGTAATACAGCTTTCTAGAATCGTTATTGGTCAGATTCCATTCACTGCCAAACTTCAGAAAATTTGCAACGGTGATATTGGTGATATTGACTAGCAGGTATTTGACTTCAAATCACACTTCTGTGGATGTATTGTATTTTTCCAAATAATCACACTGAAGTTCAGTTTTGTTGTTTGAAATGTTTTATTTATTTATTTATTTATTTATTTTTAAATTAGGCATCTCAAATCCCTCCCAAATCTGGAATGCCCTATTAGCGAACTATGTACACAAGCTTGCTCGTATGCGACCCCATATTGCTATCTCAGGAGAGCGAGACAGTTTGCAGCTATGCTCCGAAGTACGCGCCAGTCAGCCGCTGCTTCTATTTACACTCATTGCTCTAAACTTTGCAAGTTCAAAACAAGGGCGGATGATACCCCAACATGAACAAGCTTAGGAATTTACAGACAAGCGCCTGGCTGGCCAACAGGAGGCGCTTGAGCAATGAACAATGCTGCAATTCAACAATGGCAATCCGGCAGTCCCTTTCAATGCATTTCCCTGCAGCACAAATCCAGTTGTGCGCTGCTCTGAAAAGGCTACTGACCACTGTCAGCTGGTATGACCGGGGTTCGAACCCGGGTTGTGGTGGTCACAACTTCTCCACAATGTGGCACCTTAACCAAGTAAGCTAACTCAGAAGCCTGAAGTTTACTTTTTCATAAAATTCATTATCCTTAGATTTAATCCCATTATGGTACAGTGTTTCAACCTGTTTAGAGAGACATATTAACAAATAAGGAAGCTCTTCTGAGCTTACTTTTCCAATGACAGAAATTCACATTTTTGAACAAAGGCTTCCAATGGATATATTGCGTTTTGTGATTAAATTCTTCATATTCTGATTATGTTAAATCAGGAAGAGATGTGACAAAGAGGGGAGAGAGAGAGATGTAACATGTTCCCACATGCAGTGCAACCAAGAACTTATCCAAAAGATTACCCAGAGGAGCGGCATGTCAGAACGGAAATGTCCAAATGAGTTGGATTGGGACCTAAACATGTTCTCCCCTGCCAGCTCCCCAGAACACGGTCTGAGTAGCATCTGATTGAGCCGCTGTGTAAAAAGAGCAGGTTTTCGTTCAGAAAATGTATTGAAGGCAAATGGGTGTGTTGGTCACGTCTATCATGAGACTGATGTGAAACCGGAAGAATACAAACATGAGGAGTGCAGAAGGATACTGCACACTAAACACTGGGATTTTCAGTGTACTTCTGCTCATGTCCTGCCTCCTGCACACTCTACAAAGGCGCCACGCCTCACCAGAGCATCTCCCAACAGTGAGGACACGTCAGACCCAGAAAATCTCCTGATGCCTGCTACATGTGCAAAAGCGCATCTTTGGACAATTTCTGGACCACCTCTCTGGAGATTATCTGGGGTTCATATGAGAACATAACTATAGAAAAGAGAGAGAAGGTGGGGAGAGAGAGGCTGAGTCAGAATGAGAGAGAGAGAGAGAGAGAGAGAGAGAGAAGAAAATGCATCAGGAGAGGCAGTATGTGCAGCTCCCAGAATGGAACATTAGTGCCCATCTTTGCCCTTTCTGAATAATTCATGAGCGACAGGGAGGGAGCGAGACCGTGAGAGGGAGAGTGTTGGAGGAGCAGGGGGAGGGGCCATGTCATAGACGAGGGCTGGTTGTACAAAGGCGTGGTTGTGAATGTATGTGCGGCAGCTGCGAACGGTGACATCAGCCTACAGCATTCCAAATCAAAACCTGGGTTCCGGAGTCTCAATATGAGATAGGCCCTCAGTAAAAAGGGTTCTTTGGCTCGTCTCCAAGGAGAACCCTACATCATGAAGCCTTTGACGAGAGGTATAAAATGCGAAAGCTGCCGCATAAAGCACTATTTTACCCAACAAGAACCTAAGACTGGTCAAGACAGTCTTCTTCTTTGGAATGAGTGGATTTAAGAACCACATTTTTCTGGGAGGGTAAATATGCAAAATGTACTGGAGGTCTTGGTTAAATACTGAAGGTGATGCGGCCTGGTGCTTTCTGCCCCAATGCAGTGAATTGACATGACCGATATACTGTATTTTACGTTGGCAAAATCTGCTCCATCTGCAAGCCTCTTCTTGAGCTTTTTACTATGAAGGTGAACCAAAATAGCGTGTATATTTTCAGTTTCTGTTTTAGTGCACCACTTTATTTCTTCATGTATCACTGAATACATAATTTTCCGCGCTGATGAACCAACTTGGAAAAAGTTGGGAAATTGTGATAAATGTCCGTAAAAACAAAAGGCAGTGATTTCTGAACCTTCTTTGACTGATATTGCGGACCCTATCATGACAAGATGTTTCATTTTTTTGTCTGGCTAACTTCATTGGCAAATACAGTATATTCTAAGTATATATCTGTTCCAGCCATTCAGGCCTGCAACAATTTCCGAAAAACTTGGGACAGGGCCAGTTCAGGACTTGTGAAAAAGCTAAACCAGAGGTTCAAATGAACCTAAAACTCGGCTGGTCTGACTCGGGAGCAGGGCACGAGGCTGGAAGGAAATGCCAGGCCAGCTCACATCCTTGGAAATGTTTAGTGCAGCGTTTCATTAAATTAAGTTGATGTTTGTGACCACTAGACTTTGTTAACTAGACATATTTGGTCAAATGTGATGAATATCCATAACTGGTAAAGGTTGCGGGTTAATTTGCTCATGAACAACAGACGATGACAGATTATGAAAATGGACGACAGAGTTTACACTGTCTTAATAACTCAGTCAGTCAATGAGCAGTAATGCAAAAAAAAAACTGACATAATCACAAATGATTATTTGATAATTACTGCAAAACTGATCTGGTACAAAAGCAGTATCCAGGGAAGGCCTCGTCCTTCAGAAGCAAAGGCTGGCAGAGCATCATAAATGCGCCCCCAAATGCAAGAGAAAATCATCGAAAGGTTTAAAAACAATATTCCTCAAAGAGAGGCAGGATTGGACTTGGATATTTCAACTTTTACATTCCACAAAATAACTAACAGTTACAAGGACTCTCACAGAATATCAGCGAAGGCCCACAGTGGAAATGCGTACTGCCGTCATACAAATCAATTTTTTCTTTAAAGAAACTGAGGCCATGTGCACCACACCAAAGAAGAAAAGGACCATTCAGACTGTTACCAGGTACCAGGAGGACGACCAAAAGCCATGTTCTGCCATGTATGGAGTCGTATTTGCACCCTTGGAAAAAGTAAGTTGCACCTCTGTGAAGGCTCCATTATTGCTGAAAAGTACAGATTTCGAAGCAACATATGCTGTATTCAAGATGACATATTTTCCAGGAATGCCAATGCATATTTCAACAATGCAGTGCAAAGCCATATTCTCCATGCATTACAAAGGCACTGCTCAGTTGCAAGAGGGCGCTGTAGCTGGACTGGTCTGCCTGCAGCCCAGACTTGTTCCCAACAGAGAAAGTGTAGCTTATTTTGAAATTCAAAATGTGTCAACAATGACTTCATGCTGACTTGCACACCTTAACACTTGTTTGCAGGAAGACTGAGACAAAATTATTCCTGAAAGACTGAATCACTTGGGGTGCCCAGTCCGTAAACCTTAAAAAAGTCTTGTAAAATGAATAGTATCATTGCAAAGCGGTGAATACTTAACTTTCCAGCCTTTTAAAAACATATTGCGAGAATCAAAACATATAAGCGTTCATTTTTAAAAATAACTAAAATTAATGTGATGAAAGATCAAATATCTGCTGTTTAATTATTTTCAATGTAATACAGGTTAAAGATAACTTACAAATCACTGCTTTCAGATTTAATTTTAATATTACATACTGTCCCAACTTATTCTAATATGGGGTTGTATATATTTATTTAATGTCTTTTTGTAAAATTTTGAAGAAAAATGTGTAAAAAAGATCCACCGCAAAGAACACGAAGGCACAGTTCAACTAACAAGACTAGATGAATAATCCCAGTGGTTTTCTAAGACGAAAAACTGCAATGAGATCATCATATGACAAATTACCACCTCATGAGAAGAAATACAAAACTACTCACCACACACTCCAGCAAACTGATACTGAGCCATTCTGATTCATGGATATTATTGTATAATTCATAAAGTATAATTAGATTCTTTTCTAGTCCCATTATTATCCATTCCCGTTCAGGGCATTGCATGGAAACATCACCTGTGCTCTAATTAATGTTTGGTTACATTTTAATCATCTTACCTGTTCCACCAGACCAGGGCCCCATTTCAAACAGCAGGTTCACTGAGTTAGCTGGATTAGGACACAGAATAATACTCAAGACTCCAGACCATTGGATTTAAATAAAATGACTCTCTCAGGTTTGCCTCAGTGCAGTTATTCACCTTAGAGTATAATTCTGCGTTATGAAATGACCTTTAAAGCACTTTGCAGATCAAAAATTTTACTACAATACCAGAGAAAGTCAATACAAGGAGAAAGGTACAAAACATTTAATTACTTTGGAACCAGGAAGAACTGGAACAATTACAAAAGCTCATTATTCAGTGACAGTTTCCCATAATGTAAAATTAACACTGGCAAGTAGTTTATGTTCAAATACAGTCAGGTCCAGAAAAATTTGGACATTGACATTATTATTTCATCTGTCTACAGCTCCATATTAGAGATGAAACTAAATAATATGGGTTGTGCAGACAATCAGCTATAATTTGAAGGTATTTACAACTAAAATAGATAAACATTGTGAAAAAATGCAGCACTTTTTATAAGTGCACCCCACCCCCTTTCTTCCCGGGGGATCAAAATTGTTTGGAGACGTGGCGGAGCAGCTGTTCCATGGCCAGGTATGTGTTATTCCCTCTCTATAGTATTTTAAAGATAGTAGATACAATGTAAAGCACTCATGTAAAGTTTGGCATTCGGAGTCGGAGTCGGAGCTGCCACTGCTGGTGAAACAAGCCATCATTTGACTGTTAAAAAAGCTTCTTGATGATTTGGATCATT
Organism: Gymnothorax reevesii; assembly: GCA_029721435.1. Taxonomy (NCBI): domain Eukaryota; kingdom Metazoa; phylum Chordata; class Actinopteri; order Anguilliformes; family Muraenidae; genus Gymnothorax; species Gymnothorax reevesii. Next base: position 99,843,137 of record CM056582.1, on the reverse strand, counting down.
TTTGAAGATGAAGAATGCACCAGCGAGTCCAGGAACATCAAAAGGCCTGGAAGAGCACAGATGACAACCGTGCTGGATGATGGAAGACATCTTTCCCAGGTGAAGAAAAATTCAGTCACAACAATTGACCAGATCAAGACCCCTCTCCAGGAGGTAAGCATTTCGGTGTCCATATCAACAGTCAAGAGAAGATTTCACCAAAACACAGAAGGCTCACCACAAGATGAAATACACTGGTAAGTCTTAAAATAAAGAGCTTTGCCCAAAATGTACACAACAGCTTAAACAGTTCTGGAAGCTTCTGAAGGTAGATAAGACAAATATGAAATTGTACTATAATGATGGGGTGAGTAGGGAGAATGGCAGGATCTGCTCAGTATATAATAAAAACACTTGATCTTTGAAGATTGGTCATGTTTGGGCATGTATGGCTGCCAATGGGACCAGTTCTGTTCGATTTATTGATGATGTCACTGCTGACAAAAGCAGCAGGAAGAATTCTGATTTCTACAGTGTCATGTTCTCATCTCTGATTCAGCAATATAATTTAAAGCCGATCCCACGCTGTTTCACTTTACAGATTAACAATGACACAAAGCACACCGAAAAACTAACTCTGCAATTTTTAATAAGGCAAAGAAGTGGAATGTTCCACAACAACTATCCTGACTCCAAACTAGCGAGGATTTGCTGAGGGTGAAACTGAAAGCAAAACGGTGCAGTGAAGGGCTGCCAGAGCATCTTCAGGGAGGAAACCCAGCATCTGGTGATGACGATGGACTCTGGACTTCAGTCACTGTTATGGCCCTGCAGTGACTTGTTCAGGCCGGCTAATGTGTTTAACATTCTTTGCGCTGCGTCTCTGAGCAGGTAAAATACCTCATTGGTGGGAAGCCATGAATATGATTCGAGACAACGGCCCTCAGTGCTGCTCGGGGCTTCAAGGACGCATTACCTCCTCAGGGGCCCCTCCCTTCCTCTCCATGCACCTTCGGTTTTGTTTAATATATCGTTTTGATTCCTTGTCCTGTTGTATTTGTGAGTTGATTTAGTTATATCTTTCTTATAAATCCTTCATTTTCCCTTTTATATTTTGTTTGTCTCCAGTTTTGGAGACAAGGCCGTAACATCATTGATTCAAAATCAATTGCAATCAAGTTTAAAAATAAAATTTTAATTTAATCTTTTGTTAGTTTGACCAAATACTTTCCTGCTCCTAAAACTTGGGGACTGTGTATAACACAGCTGTAACTCTGACATCGTACAAAAACAAGAAAAACCCAGAAATTAAACTTCAAAGTCTACTTTTCAAGTACATCTTAATTAATTCACTTCAAATTCATTGTGGCGGTGTGCGAAGCCAAAATGATGAAAATTGTGTCACTGTCTAAATACTTATGAACCTGACTGCACATACTGGAGACTGGTAATACACAACCGTGGATAAAAAGTTATAGATAAATAACATAATATAAAAGACTATAAAGCAGATATATATTTAAAAGTTTCTGAGAATAAGAAAGAAATGTAAAAAAAAAAAACCATTAAAATTTTGATTCTTTATACAAATTTGCAGTTGTTGAAAAATATATCATATTGCTTCGACACAAAATTTCCACAATATTTGTTTCAAAAGAAACGGTGGCAAAAAAAAAAGTTACATTTTGAGTTTTAACGCACAATTCTCTTATTTTGACATAGATACAGCTCTTATTACTTATTATTATTATTTAATTAATTAAATTAATCTTTGCACCCTAAAATCCTTCCTTCTCATTTTGCACCTGTGAGGGTGTACTGTAAAGCTTGCCAGTCAATTGTATCAAATGCCAATTGCCCAAAAATACCTTTTAAAATTCAGAAATCCCAAACTCTAATCCTGGACTGTCTGCAGGTTGTCTGAGGTGTTCCTGCCCTGATGTGTTAGATTAGATCATAGGCTGGACTGAGAGCCCACACCCTGTGTTCAAGGTGTACATTAGCTGGTGATTGAGTGAAAATCCCATAAACCAGCAGACTGTGGCCCTCCATGACTGCAGTTTGAGACCCCTGATGTAACCCTGATTGCACCAATAATGGGCCCCATGGTAGCATTTTAAATCAAATCCCAGAAATGACGTGTTGCAGAGAAATATTTTCAAAAAAGTAACTGTTTTTAAACGTGCCCTTGCTGCTAAAGTTTCAGAGTCTTGGCATTATGAAAAATATCAGAGATTTCAGGGGACAAAAATCACTTACTGGGTCTGGAAAGGACATGACATTAAAGCGTCACATTCCCTTTCAACTCTGGGACTCCTACAGACTTACACACCTATCGCAAAATGCCCCGTGATCCCCATAATGCTTTGGACACTCCCACACACTCACTGTCAAGGCCATTTCACAGTCTCCCTATGCAACAGTCCGCCGCACCCATACAGACTGAAAGCAGAATAAAAGTGGAGAGATGCAGATGGACTGCACTGCCTGTCCCTGCAGGATCAGAGTGAATGTTCTCCAGATCGCGGACTTTGATTAATGCGCTAAAATCATTTTGTGGCGAGTCCAAGGCACAGCAAACACCAATGTATTGTTTTGCAGGAAAGTCAGTGGAGAAGCGTAGGAGCTCAGATACTGTGGCAGCCCAAAATGTAGCCATAATGTAGGGAAATGTAGAACGTGTAGAACTGCGGGTCTGTGTGCTTCAAGTCTGCTGAGACTATGAAAGCATGAGGCTGCAGAGAGGTCAACTGAGGACTGATGTCTGCACAGCAACTCTGAAATGGCCTTAATATTGATCTGTACTCACTGCCAACAATCTTAAGTCTCTACAATAATCCCTACACACTAAAAAATATTCACTACAAGCCTGAAATTATCCCAACACATGTACTATCGCCTAAAACACCTTCACTAACTATAAACCTTTCCACAAACATTTATGCACTTCCACTAATCCCTGACAAGGCTTATTACGGTCTACCTGTACTCAGTTGGAATGAATAAAGTAAATGGCTTTACAGACATGGTCAGTAGATTTTGATACGCTCAATAGTCTTTAAAAATGCAAAGAGAAATGTTAAATATTTTAATAAAACCCTTAATTTCAGGCAAGTTTCAGCCAAGTTTAAAAAGTGACACTTCCACAACACTTAGAGGAAGAAATTTCACTAAGAACTGTGGAAAAACACATTCAAATGTGTGTGTGTACACACAAATACATCCGTGCACATAAACACACACACACACACACACAGACACAGATGCAGACACACATGGCAGCTGTCAGCTGGAGTGAAAGGCCTGATCCAAATGTACTGCAATTACTTCCTTTCAGCAGTAGGGGGAGGCGAAGTTCCCATTTGGCGGGCTTTTGGTGACACCTAAAGGAGAAGAAAGGTAGCACAACATAAACAAAGGGAAATTTAGCAGCAGATTCACGCCATACTGCACGCAAATTAGGACGCTGCACGCAGCGCTGAATTAGAATTCTATTCCTTGCATGAGCACGAGTCATTACTCATCCTTGCTATGTGTGTTTCATTCTATACTTTTTCTGAGTAAAGAATACTGTCTGAAGTGAGAGTGTATATTTTCTATTCCATGATGTCTACTTGTTTGACATGTTTATCCATCTATTGCCAAACTGCAGTCCTCGAGGGCCGCAGTTTCAGCAGGCTTTTGTGGTCACCTTCCTGTTAGCAGGTAATTCGTGCCTTGTGAACGAGGAAAGTGGACTTTTTAGCGAATCAGTGACTTAATAAAATGACTAGTTCAGAAATGCAACTAAAACCAGCAGACACTGTGTCTCACCAGGACTGGACTTAAACATCCCTGATGTACAGTGACGTACAGTAAGTGTGTACTGGAGGTCATTGGAGTGACTACAGAAGACGGGTTAGTCAATCCTTACCCATGGGCCTCCAGTTACATTGCGACCTCTGTACTGATTTTCCATAAAAAAAGATTTACCAATGTTGCATGTTCTAGAACCAAACAGAGAGCGAGGCAGAAAGGCAGAAAGAATGAGAGATAGCAAGACATTGAGAGAAAGAGCGAGAGAGAATGAGGGAGAGTGAATGAAAGGCCAGTTGTGCTGACATCAGTTCCCACAACAGAAACATCACACAGATGTTGCCAAGTATGACTAAATAGTCCCAGCATGAGTCTCTGAGCTGGCAGCTCAGCTGCTTCAAATCTGCGTCACTCCTCAGAACACTAAAATCAGGCATGTGAGACACGCCCAGCGCTAAACAACGACCGAAAGACATGAGAAGATCAGAGAACAGCCAATCACATGGCTCGATAAGTGCTTCCGTCTCCTTTTTAAAGGGGAGAGCAGATTGATGCGATGTGCACTGTGCGAAGGGGGAGACGACAGTGACGTATAGAGCGTGCCGGGGATGGGACTCCAAGTCTTGACGTTATGGAGGCAAATTCATACACATGGACAGACACACACACACACACACATACACACACACATACATACAAATGTACACATGGACGTGTACAAACATGCACACACGCATGCATGCAGGTACGCTTGTGCAAACGTACGCACACGAGGGCATTGACATATGCACACATACATACATCGCCAGTCATGAACACACACACACACTCACGCAATACATGCGTGCACACAAACACACACACGCACACGCACACACACACACACCAACACACATGCACTCGCAGCTGCCTGCCTGTCCAGCACCTGGGTAAATGAGTCATTGTTCAGAATGAAGGACGTGGCACAGCTGTGATCAGGTTTGGTCTATTAGTGTCTCAGATTTCTCTCAACTCTGGCCTTTGCATTGTCTCTTCTGGGAAGCTGAATGTGTACTTTGGCTGCATGTCCATAAAACCGCTTCCTATTAACAACCCACTGCATGAAACCCCGAGTATGTGCACGCAATACAATCTGATCCCCCTACATTAACTACTCCGCTTGTACTGCTAACATCATAAAGCGGCTCAGTCTCTCTGGCACTTGCCACATTCAGTGCTCCTCAATGTGCGTTTTACACTACTGCCTTTGCCCAATGTAAAGTATTGTAATACAATGGAATAGATATGCCCTATCCAAATTTAATATCTCACTATTACCTGTGTGTTATCAATGTTTATCGAGCCAAGACAATGCCCACCCACTGTGTCAGATCCTATTTAGGAAACTAGTAATAGTTTCAATCCTATTTAGTTTGTAAACCCTTATACTAACTGATCTATCAGTATCACTCATCATGCCGCCAGGTGTATATACCCCAATATATACCAAATAACACGGCTCGGGATCTTTAATTGTGTATAAACTAAAATACTTCTCAATACTGTGTTGAATGAATGCACCCCAAAATTTCTGTTGGCCAGGTTGTGGGCGATGGGCTTAACCCTAAAATGCTGATGAAGTATAATCTGATGTCCAAAATGTTTCATGCAAAAAGCATCAAGGGATTAAGTAAAAGACGTGTGTATAGTGGGTGCGTCTGTTAAAGGTGTTTTACCCTGACGTGAGATAAAAGATGTTAGAAGAGCTGAATCAGCGCAAACAAAAAGAACATGAAACAATGAAGAAGCTGTGAGATTATGGCTTTGACATTAAAACACAGAGTTTGGTTAGTATACATTAAAGGGCCAGCGGTTTATTATCAGAAGAATCGAGGTACAGATGTGCTTCTCTGAAGCGGTTTAAATTCAGAAAAATCACGGTCCCAGTGTGCGGAGAATTCTCACAATGTTGCATAAAACAAACTGCTTTATCACCGTGGAACTTCTAAACACGGAACAGAACATTTCTTTGGCAATTCTTACACTTTATACCTCGACACAGCGGACATTTGCACACACTTACTGGGGAGGGGGGCTTGGCAAAGTTCAGGTGGGCATACAGGAGTACGGCAATGTCATTCTGACAGGCCTCCAAGGCGATGGAGAGGGCTGTGCTGCCATCCTGGAACACACAAAAGCGCGCACATACACACACACACACACAAACACACATAAGTCCTCAAAAAACCCAGGTCCGAGTGACTACACCCCAAAGGCCTTCAGAGAGGAAAGATGACGCAGCCCAAGTCCAACTCAGAGCTGGAGCCAGGGAACATGCACACGGAAAGAATTATCCGGCCCACAGAGAGGCGGTGATTTCACATTGACAAACATTCAGAAACAAACTATCCCCATGGGTGGGGATGCAGTCACGCCAGAATTTAAAACATATTCATAACAAAACATTGACTTCAACAAAAGCAAATGGAAAAAGTTTAGTAAAAAGGTTCCAATCGCTCAAGCAGCAGTTGGACTTATGAAGCAGAGACAGAAAGAGAAATTTCAACAGTTTGTTACCCTCCCTTCAACTTGTGATGGTTTGTTTCCCTTAAATAAAGCTTTGGGCAACGTTTACCACATGCATTTTATGTACAGCACAGCATACTGTACTGCAATCAACTGACCTGGAAGAAAGACAGAATGACAGAGAGGAGGAGCTGAATCCAGACACTCCCACGTCACCCCTCCTTCTTGCTGAACCCCACTGGTTCCCTGTTACAGCCAGCATCAA